>CM045769.1:52973867-53573867 GCA_025200525.1 Camellia lanceoleosa | reverse complement strand
AGTTTAATATGAATCGTTTATTTTTTCACCGTCTATTTTTTTTTATACAAAATTGATTCGAACACGTAATTTTTGTTATCTGATTGACTTGATTTTTTACAGAGATAATGTACTCAACGGACTCTAAAATATCAACGGTTCAGATCATTGACACAAAATCCAAAAGTGAACCCACGGAGGGGATTGGAGGGTCTAATCTTGATTTCCAACTTGAGACAAGCTAGACCCTTAATTTATTCACTTAGGCTTATTTTGACAACTCACTATTTTAATCAAAAGGCCTAAATATCACTATATATATATAAATAAATAATTATTTATCTTATTTTTTTTACACTTTTTTTTATAAAAAAATAAATAAAAAAAATCACTCAAAAATCAATTTTCAAAACAACCCTTAGATTTTAGTAGTTACCTAGCAAGTAACAAGTAATATTTTTCCCCTTGCTCTTCTTTTATTGATATTTTAGATGAATTGTTTTTCGTCCATCAATAAAAATTCTTTTTTTCACCGATTAAAATAAATAAATAAATAAATAAATAAATAAAAGGGATTTTTATTGATAAGTCCAATTTAGAAGTGTTTTAACCCAAGAAGTCCATGAAGGAATTTTTTAACCCATTTAGTCCCATGTATGTATAGTTTTATTCCATAAAGTCCATTTTCTTGATTTACACTATTTTCTTGGACACTTATGCCCTTATATTCAATTTTGATACCCTTATAAATATTTTTTGAAGGATTAGCAATTTAATGATGTGAAAATTTATATTTTAAAATTCAAATTGGTAGAAATGTAAAATTGGCCCGTGGGCGGCCTGAAACCTGCCGACGAGCCGGGGCGGGCCCGGCCCGTTGACAATGTGAATATTCACATTGACATGTTAACATTCACATTAATATGAGTGTAAAATTGGCGCGTCCGTGGTGGCCGAAACTCGCCATGCCCATAGGCGGACGGCGGGCCGATCGACCGTTGAAAATGTGAATATTCACATTGACATGTTAACATTCACATTGATAAGAGTATAAAATTGGTCAGCGGCCCATGGGCGGCCAAAAAGCCCGCCAGTGGTCTGGGGCAGGCCCGGCTTGGCCCGTTGACAATGTGAATATTCACATTGACATGTTAACATTCACATTGATAGGAGTGTAAAATTAGCTCGCGCCCCGTGGCTATCCGAAACCGCCCACGGCGTGGGCGTCGGGGCGTCCCGGGCACATTGCTAATGTGAATATTCACATTGACATGTTAACATTCACATTGATAAGAGTATAAAATTGGCTAGCAGCCCAGGGCGGGCCCGACTCGGCCCGGGCCGGCCCGTTGACAATGTGAATATTCACATTGACATGTTAACATTCACATTAATACGAGTGTAAAATTGGCTCCCGTCCCGGGGTGGCACGAAACCCATGCGCCCATGGGCCCTGAGCAGTCTTGACGATTCCAGTTGATAATGTGAATATTCATATTGATATGTTAACATTCACATTGATAAAAGTATATAATTAGTCCGCGACCCATGGTGGCCAAAAAGCCCGCCGGGCTATGTCGACCGTTGACAATGTGAATATTCACATTGATATGTTAACATTCACATTGATAGGAGTATAAAATTAGCACGCGTCTCGTGGCTACCCGAAACCCGCCCGGCGTGCGTGGCAGCGACTTTGTTAACAATGTGAATATTCACATTGACATGTTAACATTCACATTGATAAGAGTATAAAATTGGCAAGCGATCGTAGGCGGGCGGGCGACGGCCGACATTGACAATGTGAATATTCACATTGACATGTTAACATTCACATTAATACGAGTGTAAAATTGGCCCCCGTCCCGTGGTGGTGCGAAACCTGCCCGCGGCCCATGGGCGGCCCGGTCCGACCCGTTGACAATGTGAATATTCACATTGACATGTTAACATTCACATTGATAAGAGTATAAAATTAGCCTGCAGCCCATGGGCGGCCAAAAGCCCGCCCGCGGCCCGGGGCTGGCCCGGCCCGTTGACAATGTGAATATTCACATTGACATGTTAACATTCACATTGATAAGAGTGTAAAATTGGCCTGCAGCCCATGGACGGGCGAGGCGGCTTGAGCGTGAAACTGGCGTGAATATTCACATTGACATGTTAACATTCACATTGATAGGAGTGTAAAATTGACCCATGACCCGTGGGTAGCCCGAAGCCCGACCTCGGGCCGGGGTGGGCCCGGCCCGTTGGCAATGTGAATATTCACATTGACATGTTAACATTCACATTGATAGGGGGGTAAAATTGGCGCGGCTGCATGCGCTGGCTCGAAGCTGACCGACTCGGCGAGCTTGGAGCCGTGACAATGTGAATATTCACATTGACATGTTAACATTAACATTGATAGGAGTGTAAAATTTGTCCGCTGTCCGAAGCTCGCCCGCGGCCCGGGGTAGGCCCGGACCCAAACCCAGGCCGCCCCGGGCCGCCCATGGGACGCGAGTCAATTTTACACTCTTATCAATGTGAATGTTAACATGTCAATGTGGATATTCACACTGTCAACAGCGTGGCCGTGAGTGTCGGCCGCAGGCGACGGGCGCGGGTTAATGTTACACTCTTATCAATGTAAATGTTAACATCAATGTGAATATTCACGTTGTCAACAGGCGGCGCCTAACGCTGGGACGGGCTTCAGGCGCACGGGTCCAGGCCAATTTTACCTTATCAATGTTAATGTTAATATGTCAATGTGAATATTCACATTGTCAACAGTCGAGCCGCCATACAGGCGTGGCGGGCCACGCCCGCAGGCCAATTTTACACTCTATCAATGTGAATGTTAATATGTCAATGTGAATATTCACATTGTCAAACGCCAGGCTTCGCCATGAGTTCGGGCGCCCATGGGCCGAGTCAATTTTACACTCTTATCAATGTGAATGTTACATGTATCAATGTAATGCCGCAGGCGGGTGGCCGGGCCGTGAGCGTACACAGTCTGGCTAATTTTACACTCCTATCAATGTGAATGTTAATATGTCAATGTGAATATTCACATTGTCAACGGGTCGGGTCGGGTCGGGCCCGGCCCGGACCTGGGCTGCCCACGGGTCACGGGCTAATTTTACACTCTTATCAATGTTAATGTTGATATGTCAATGTGAATATTCACATTATGAACGGGCTGGCTTCGGGCCGCCCTCGGGCCGCGGGCCAATTTTACACTCCTATCAATGTAAATGTTAACTTGTCAATGTGAATATTCACATTATCAACGTTCCGGGCCGGGCTTATTTTTTTGGCCTGTGGGCCGGCCCGGCCCGACTCGAATTTTTCCGGGCACCCACGAGGATCAACATGGGCCGGGCCCCTACACATTGACGATATGAACATTCACATTGACGGTGTGAACATTCACATTAGGGGTATTTTGGTAATTATATCACCAATAGGACTTATTGAAATATGAGAAAATAATGTGAACTAAATGGAACATAAATAGATGAAAAGGGTATTTTGGTCTTCTTATCTCAAATTGGACCTAATGGAATAGTCAAAAAGAATATGGGTTGGATGGAATAAAGCTCTTAGAAAATGGATTTATCAAAAAAGCTCCCTAAATAAAATGACAACAAAATAATGGAAGGTCTCAAAATACCTAAATAAAGACATGTGCAAGTAGTTGTCTTCGCGCCCAACATTGTTTGTCTTTATCCCAATGCAATCCAAGTCACGTAATGCGGTGAAAATGTATTCAAATATAAGAAACTCAAGATATGATCATACAAGTTTGTAAGTGTATCGGATTCGGAACTTTGATATATATATATATAAATTTAAACCGATATTGTCACGTGTCATAATTATGAATTATTACGTGTATAGCAATTATTAAATCATCATCAAATATTGTATTAATGTTTTAATTTATGCAAAACTCATCAAGAGATAAAATATGATCGATATAAGAGTCCTAAATAACTGAAAATTATTTGAAATATGACTTCTGAAATATTTAAATTACTTACTAGACAAGTTACTGAATATTATAAACATGCTATATTGCATGAGTTGAGATAACGATTTCTCTTTATGAATTTGTCAATTAAATATTTTATTAATATTGAAAGATTGACTTGAGCGTTAGAGGCCGTTTAACAGTTAGGGGAGTTTTATCTTGTAGATAACAATCGTGTGACAAATCTGGTCATCTTTTTTTTGTTGGATTTCTTCATCAACAAATACGATATATTTTTTTTTTTTTAAATCTGTACAATTGAGACAGTCTAGACTACGACTTAATCCAACGTAAAAAATATCAATATCTGACACATGGACATTAAAGATAGGTTCTCCATTTTTTTTACTTTATATTAACAATCAAATTGTGCAAGGAAAGACTTTGAAAATTATATGCTCCGTATTGTGTTTTCTGGGCCCGCTATGGCCATCTTGAAATATGCTTTTGGATTTGTTTGGCACGAAAGTGTGGGGTGGGTTGGGTTGGGTTGGGTTGGGTTGGAGTTATTTTAATCATAAAAAGATAAAATAGATTTTTTAATTTAATAAGACAAAATTTCACATCAAAACTATAATCATTTTATTTTTTTGCTTACAAAAGTCAAAAAAGCTAAAAAGTCCATCCAAAGCGAGACTTTTTAGCCCCAAGTTAAAATAGTTAAAAAGTCAAAAAGCTAAAAAATCAACCCACATTCTAAACAAAGGCTTTGTAATCATGTGACTAGAAGAGATTATTGAAATTTTGTGGGTCATCTTGAAAGTTAGTGCTTGTTTGGCATGTGTTAAAATAGTACATGCTATTTTAGCACATTATCTTATTTGGGTCACAATAATCTTGTTTAGGTTTGTGTAGGGGAATGCAAAGAGGCCGAATAAGTGAACTTAGAGAGTCGAGATATATACATTGTATTAAGCCCCGTCTTATACACATCCATAAATATCCTAATCAGCCGCACCAGTTGAGCGAGGAGCCGAGTGAAGAGCGGTTTGCAACAAAAGGAGCTGAGTAAATAGTTACACAGTAGATTAAAGGTGGGCCCAACCCTAAGGCCCAAGAAGAGATATAAATAGAAGAACACCAACCAAAGAGAGTATATACTGACTTGTCCGTCGGAGTGCTAATTCTGGCACCCCCGACCGGAGTATTCATTCATTTTCAGGTGGCTAGCTGAGGATCACGAGCGTTCCACATGATCCAAAGAGTATTTCCGAAACACTTCCCCACAATTGGTGCCGTCTGTGGGAATACTCTAGTACATCTATGGCGGGCGTGACGGAAGATCCTCCGGCAGTCACTAATAACCTTACGCCACGAGTTGATACCACTCCAAGCACCATGTGGGGACCAGAAAACATTACCGCACGAAGAGCTTTGAACTTCGACTTAGGTTGGAGAACATGATGGCTGAGAACGAACGCCTTCATCAGGATTTGGCCTTGGAGGTGGCAAAATCCCAACAGGCCGCGCACCAAGATCTGGCACAACCTTTGAGAAAGGATGGTCGACGACCTTGACTTCGAAGACAAGATAGTGGCAGTGATTCTAATTCTTCATCCCCAGAACCCAAAAAGAAGGGGCGAGTCGAAGTCTCAAATTCTTTTGAAAGAAGTCCGCGTGCACGGAATAAGAGAAGAAGAAATGATTAAGATGAAGAGAACCGACATGACCCCTTTGTGCGACGGATCGCAAGGGCAGTACTACCCAAAAAGTTCAAGGCTCCATCATTCACTCTATACAACGGAAAATCGGATCCCACTGACCACATCCGTCATTATAAGCAAGCCATGACTTTGCATGCAGACGAGGCTCTCATTTGCCAAATATTTCCGAGCAGTTTGAGACCATTGGCCCTTTGATGGTATTATAAGTTGGAACCGGCATCGATTAAGAGCTTCTATCAATTACAGAAATCCTTCAGGGCAAGATTCATCACAAATGAGGTCCAGTCGAAGCAAGCCAACTCTTTCTGGGCCATGCAAATCTAGCCAGGGGAAACCTTACGAGCGTATTCGGCGCGCTATTAGGAATGCTTTAATCTTATGGATGACGCCTGCAACGACTCCATGGCCATCACCACCTTTAAAATAGGGCTGCATCCTGATAGTGCCCTCCACAGTTCTTTAACCAGAAGGCCCCCCAAAACAGTCTGGTCGTTGATGAAGAAAGTCGAGGAATATTGCAAAGTGGAAAATGACGCCCTGTGGGTTAAAGCCAGGCACAAGGCCAACAAGGCGGCCCCATCTGAAATCATCCAGCCGATAAATTATGTACCATCCCCGAGCCGTGAACCACAGAATCGAGCTAAACGAGACAAAAAACAAGATTCGCGCCGATCAAATGACCAATGCTCCCATCGAGCTGGTAAACAACTTCAAGTGGATAGTAGGTGCACAAGGCGCGCAGACAAGAAATATACGGAGTTGTCAGAGCCGATCAGCATGGTTATGTCTAAAGTCCAACACCTTCCATTCTTCAAATGGCCATCCAAAATGGTAGGACCTCCTGACACAAGGAGACGGGATAGGCGATGCGAATATCATAAGGACCACGACCATGATACCGAAAGTTGTTATGTGCTGAAGAATCACTTTGAGGAATTGGTACAAGATGGTCGGCTTAAGCAGTACGTCTGAAAAGACAACTCAACTAAATAGTAGTTTTATAGCAGGATTCACCTCCTCTCGGCGTGATCCATATGATATAGAGCTTGCTGACGGCATCAGCGGTACATACAATTCAGTCGCATCCTGACCCCCAAAAGCAAATCAGACCAGCAAAATGGCCCCATGAAGCTCCGAGTATTACCTTTGACGATTCTGATTTGATCAGTGTCACGCTCCCGCACATCGATCTGTTGGTCATCGAACTATGCGTAAACTAATTCACCGTTGAATGCATTCTCATTAACTAGGGGAGTACCTTGGAAGTCATGTACTACAAGACCTTCATCAAACTCGGGTTCACTGAGTCGGACCTGTCTCCGGCTCCTTATTCGTTATTCGGCTTCAACGCTAATCCAGAATACCCGTTGGGCAAAATCACACTACCAGTTTGAGCGAGCTCCCGAACAGTGGATGTGGAATTCTTGGTTGTCAAGCTGCCTTTGCCGTATAATCTCATCATGGGACGAACTTGGCTACATACCATGCAGGCTATGCCAAGAACCTATCATTAATTGCTCCACTTCTTGACTAAACGCGGCATTGAACAAATCCGTTGTTCCCATAAATCAGCACAAACATGTTATCTTCTTGCTGCGAAGACACCAAGAGAGCTGGAAGTGAACTTTATTGAGGTGCCGGATTAAGAGAGCCTCGACGATGTTGGACAGCTCCCAAGTGAAAAGGCCACAAAAGCCCTGGATCGAGTTGAAATTGACGGGAATGCTGATAGGTTCTTTATAGTCGGTGCCTCACTGAATAAAGTCGGTAGGCAGCAGCTAATTACCTTCTTACTCGGCAACCTCGATGTATTTGCATGGTCACCGTATGAGATGCCGAGGGTAGATCCATCTATTTCTCAACACCGTTTAAATGTTGACCCCAAATGTAAGCCGATTATTCAGAAGAGCCGGCAGTCAGTCGCAGAACACACTACCGCTATTGTTGAAGAAGTTAATTGGTTGCTTGATGCTGGGGCAATCCGGGAAGTGACCTATCCTACATGGCTATCCAATACTGTCGTTGTAAAAAAGAAAAATGGGACTTGGCGTGTCTGCGTGGATTTCACGGACTTAAACAAAGCTTGCCCCGATGATTGTTTTCCCCTCCCTAGGATAGACCAACTTGTAGACGCCACGGTATGTCATCAACGCATGAGCTTCCTCGATGCCTACAGAGGCTACCATCAAATTGCCATGCATCTGGAAGACCAAGACAAAACTACATTCCTCACCCTAAGAGGAACCTACTATTATAAGGTTATGCCTTTTGGGTTGAAGAATGCAGGGGTAACTTACCAAAGACTAGTCACTGCCATGTTTAAGGAGCAACTCGGCCGTACCATGGAAGTGTACATTGACGATATGGTGGTCAAGTCCAAAGAAGAGCAAACTCATCTAGCCAATCTAGAAGAGACATTTGGCATTTTACGCAAGTATGAAATGAAGCTGAATGCTTCCAAATGTGCATTTGGGATTGGATTCGGCAAATTCCTTGGCTACATTGTCAACCACCGAGGAATCGAAGCCAACTCGAGGCAAATCATAGTAATCCTGGAACTCGGCTCCCCTCGATCAGTCAAGGAGGTTCAAAAGTTGATGGGGATGGCCACCACACTCAATAGATTCATCAGTCGTTCCATAGATCGCTGCCGACAATTCTTTCATACCGTACGGGTAGGTTAAAGCTTTTGAATGGACCTCTAAGTGCGAAGCTGCTTTCAATGGTCTGAAGACTTACCTTTGATCAGTTCCACTATTGACAACACCATCGGCAGATGACCAGCTCATTTTATATCTGGCTGTTTCTGACCAGACCATCAGCGTCGTACTGTTAAAGGAAGAGCTTGGAGAGCAGCGACCAGTGTATTATGTGAGCAAGGCAATGGTTGACGCCGAAACACGTTACCTTCCGTTGGAAAAACTCATCCTAGCCCTCGTCATGGCAGCAAGAAAACTGATGCATTACTTCCAGGGGCATACCATCGGGGTACTAACGAATTACCCCTTCCAGTCAGTACTCCCTAATGCAGAAGCATCAGGGCGCATTTCAAAGTGGGCTCTCAAACTCGGCCAGTACGATATTCAGTTCCTGCCCAGAACCTCAATAAACGGGCAAGTACTTGCTGATTTTGTGGCCGAATTCACTAGGGGTCTTGTCGGCTTCAAGTTTGGTCAAATTCAACCTAAGCCGAACTGAAGAATTTATGTTGGGGACATTTGGCAATTGTATTGTGATGGATCATCCAACCAATGGGGCAGTGGGGCCGGAGTAGTGATCATGGCTCCCGATGGAGCAATAATCGAGCAGGCCATCAAACTCGGCTTCGAAGCATCGAACAATGAGGCCGAATACGAAGCCCTGCTAACTAGCTTATGGAATCCACATTTTCTGGGTGCTCGACGGTTGCTTATATTTTGCGATTCAAAATTGGTGATCAATCAGCTAAAGGGGGAGTAAGCGGCAAAAAATGACCGTATAGCAGCCTATATGAAAATGACAAATTCCTTGCTGGCACAATTTGACCATCATGAATTGAACCAAATAACCCGTGATCAAAACACACATGCAGACGCATTGGCTTGCCACGCCTCTGGCATTAACTCAGAGATTAAATGGACAATTGAAGTGGGTTTTATCCCTAAGTCGAGCATTGGCCCTTCAGAGGAAGTCCAGGTCAATGTCATAGAGTCAGGACCTAGTTGGATGGACTTCATTGCTGCATTCCTATCTTCCGAACAGCTCCTGTCGGATAAGAAAGAAGCACACAAGCTGCGAAACAAAGCCCTGCGATACTACTTGGATCCGCAAGGAAAGCTTTACAAAAAATCCCTTTCTGGTCCATACGTAGAATGCATTCATCTGGATAAAGTCGAGGAACTCCTGATTGAACTACATGAAGGTAGCTGTGGTGCCCATTTTGGTGGGCGCTTTTTGGCTCATCGAGCTGTGACACAGGGGTATTATTGGCCGACAATGAGAGCTAATACCGAATATTAAGTGAAGAAATGTAAACAATGCCAGAAGTTTTCTCCTTTAACTCATCTACCTGCTGAAAAGTTAAGCTCTATAACCAGTCCTTGGTCGTTTGCCTAATGGGGACTTGACATCATCGGACCATTGCCTCGCGTCCCGGGCAACAAGTGATTTTTGATTGTCACGACAGATTATTTCACAAAATGGGTAGAAGCGGAAGCACTAACGCGCATCCGAGATACTGATGTGAAGCGTTTTGTATGGAGAAATATCATAGCGCGATTCGACATTCCAAGAGTACTTATTTCAGACAACGGCACCCAGTTTGATTGCGGTATCTACCGAGAACTGTGCAGCAAGTATGGTATTCGACCCCATTTTTCTACCCCGGCTTATCCACAAAGTAATGGCTAAGTTGATGCCTCCAGCAAATCCATTTTAGACGGCATCAAGAAGAGACTAGAGAAAGCTAAAGGCAGATGGGTCAAAGAATTGCCGAGTGTGTTATGGGCTCATTGCACTACTCCGAAGCGGTCCACTAGGGAAACGCCATTTACTTTATGCTTCGGAACGCAAGCAATCATCCCCTTGGAGATCGGCCTCCCAACCTTGAAATCAAAAGTTTTTGATATGGGCCGAAACGACATGATGTTGGCCTTGGATTTGACTCTGATTGAAGAATGAAGAGACCGTGCCCTTGCATCTATGGCACAGTACCATCAGTAGCTTACTAAGTCGTATAATTAATGTGTTCAGCTATGCCGCTATATACCAGGTGAATTGGTCCTGAAGAAATGCTTCCAGTTGCCAGGAATCCGGCTGATGGAAAATTGGGTCATAACTGGGATAGCCCCTATCAGATCGACTCAATCGCAGGAGTAGGGGCATATTAGCTTAAAGACATGTCTGGGAGGAGTCTGCTACGCCCTTGGAATTCAACGCATTTACGTAAATTCTATCATTAAATCTGACTTGTAGGGAATGATACTTGTTTTGAATGGTTTACCATGTACAGATTTCACTTTTGCAATGCAAGGTTTCCTATTTTCTCATTGCGAAATTCAGTTTAAAAGTCTTTCGGTTTAAGCCTCCGGATTCGGAGCGCCTTTCGTCGATATCACGATTGGCCAAGATAAAAAAGCCTCCGAATTCAGAGCCCCATCCGTACAGGTCACGTTTGGGCTGAATAAGACTACGGATTCGAAGCTCCCTTTATGGATATCACGTTTGGCCAAGATAAAAAAGCCTCCGAATTTGGAGCCCCATCCGTGCAGGTCACGTTTGGGTCGAATAAGACTTCGAATTCGGAACGCCCTTTGTGGATATCACGTTTGGCCAAGATAAAAAAGCCTCTGAATTCAGAGCCCCATCCGTGCAGGTCACGTTTGGGCCAAATAAGACTCCGGATTCATAGCGCCCTTTGTGCATATCACGATTGGCCAAGATAAAAAAAGCCTCCGAATTCGGAGCCCCATCCGTACAGGTCACGTTTGGGCCGAATAAGACTCTAGATTCGGAGCGCCCTTCGTGGATATCACGTTTGGCCAAGATAAAAAAGCCTCCGAATTCGGAGTCCCATCCGTGCAGGTCACGTTTGGGCAGAATAAGACTCTGGATTCGGAGCGCCCTTCGTGGATATAACATTTGGACAAGATAAAAAAGCCTCCGAATTCGGAGCCTTATCCATGCAGGTCACGTTTGGGCCGAATAAGACTCCGGATTCAGAGCGCCCTTCATGGATATCACGTTTGGCCAAGATAAAATAGCCTCCGAATTCGGAGCCCCATCCATGCAGGTCACGTTTGGCCAAATAAGACTCCAGATTCGGAACGCCCTTCGTGGATATCATGTTTGGCAAAAAAAGCCTTCGAATTTGGAGTCCCATTTGTGCAGGTCACGTTTGGGCCGAATAAGACCCTGGATTCGGAGCGCCCCTCGTGTAGGTCACGTTTGGGCTGAATAAGACCCTAGATTCGGAGCGCCCTTAGTGGATATGACATTTGGCCAAGATTTAAAAAAAAAAAAAAAAACCTCCGAATTCAGAGCCCTATTCATGCATGACGCATTTGGGCCGAATAATAATCCGGATTCAGCGTGCTTCTCATGAATATTACGATTAAAAAGCACGCATTGTTGACAAAAATTGAAACATGCAAACATTTAAAACAGGGTGTTTTATTAAATTAACCAATAAATACATAATTTGAGCCCAATCTGTGTTGAATCATTTTACAATAAGTTCAATTTTATTCGGCATCACCATCGTTGTCGCTCTTCTCGATTTCGAAAGCGCCAAAGGAAAAATGATGACGTTGGTATAACAGTGACGCTGTTTCAACGCCTGCTTCTCGGAGAGCCTCTACAGCTAGGAGAGCCTTAATCCACCTGTGCCTGAAACCCCGATTCTCGCATCGGCATACCTCCTCCGCGAGTTTCTCCTTGGTCTTGTCTATCTAGACTTTTCGGCCGTCGTGGAAGCCTTTCTCATAAGCCCTAGACCTTGCAGTCTCTACTGCAAACATGTTTGCTGTATCTCGATCGACAATCGTATGACTTATCAACTGTTGGGTCACCCTTTCCTCCACGACCGGGTTAGATTGGCTGGCTGCACATGGCTTGGCAGTTTTGGCCTTTCTTAGCTCACGTTCGACCTTTTCCACGCGAGCCTCCAAGTTTCAAATTCGTTCGTTCTTTTGCTCTATCTCCCACCGCACGGCACGTAGACGCATGCCAATCTCATAGATGGTATACATCCCTTTCCCTGCTCCATGGATACCCTCTCGAAACACTTCGAAATCTTGTTGACTGACCATCAACTATTGGACTTCTAGTGGAAAAATTTGCCGAGCGAACTCGACTACCACACCTGGGTCGTGAACAATTGAATCCGCTTCCGTCATCGGTTTATTCCCCACAAAAATCGCAAAACTCAACGATTGCAGTGTCGTATCATATTCACTTCTCAGTCACAGTCCAAGAGAACTGCCCCGTTGCTGTTTTTCCTTTCTGGGTGATCTATTTTGACGACATGGGGACTGACATTTTTCCCGTTCCCTCAACGTCCTACTTCCCGTGCACATAGGCTCACCACTGCGGTTCATCTCTGTATCCAGCTCAACCAATGTCCTCCCTTCTCCTTTGCTATTGAAAAATAGTCTATTTAACATTCGCACTTATCTAACCTTCCTTAACAGACTGGTTTAAATTGAGTCTGAAACTAATGGCATTTACGGGTGCGAAGAACTCCCCCCATTTATTCCTAACGGGTGCAGCGCCCCCGAGGCAATTTCATTAATGCTAAACTTCAAAAGCCCTGTGCCGATTTACACGTACCACAGCCACTCCATGAACTACTAGTGTTCGGCCTTTCCAGTTCATACATTGGCTGGGGCAATGGCAGATTTATCAATCTGACCGGCCAAATATCTAAACCTAGTGCCAATCTACGCGTGCCACAGCCACTCCATGAACTAATAGTATTCGACCTTTCCAGTTCATACATTGGCTGTGGTAAGGGCAGATTTATTAATCTGATTAGCCAAATATCTAAGCCCGATGCCAATCTATGCGTGGCACAACCACTCCATGAACAAATAGTATTCGGCCGTTCCAGTTCATACATTGGCTGGGGTAAGGGTAGATTTATCAATCTGACTAGCCAAATATCTAAGCCCGATGCCGATCTACGCGTGCCACAGTCACTCCATGAACTAATAGTATTCGGCCTTTCTAGTTCATACATTGGCTGGGGCAAGAGCAGATTTATCGATCTGACCGGCCAAATATCTAAGCCCGGTGCCAATCTACGCGTGCCACAGCCACTCCATGAACTAATAGTATTCAGCCTTTCTAGTTCATACATTGGCTGGGGCAAGGGCATATTTATTGATCTGACTGGCTAAATATCTAAGCCCGGTGTCGATCTACGTGTGCCACAGCCACTCCATGAACTAATAGTAATCGGCTTTCCAGCTCATGCAGTGGCCATTGTAAGGGCAGATTCATGAAGCTAATCGGCCATACGATGAGGCCCTGAGCCGTTTCACTTGTTCGGATAAATGGAAAGACGGATAAATTACTAAATTGCCAAGATACAGTTATCTAATCGGCAGGTGTTCATGGATATTTAATTCACTCTCCTCATAATCCTACATCCTATTGGATTGATAGCTAGCAAACACAGTAAACAACAGTTATTTTATCCACAGTAGTAAAAAGCAACACTATTCATCAATAGCAAAAGTTAAGCACAAATAATAGCAAAGAGCAAAGGAAGTTTTCAAGCAAAGGGAATTTTCATTAGTAAATTGAGTACAGATAGTAGCCATTTTACACATGAAAACTACCTTAAACTAACAAAAATCTATTAAACAAAAAGCTACAACCTTGCATGGAAGATGTCTAGCAAAAATTAAAATGTCACCCTAGTCAATCCTCAGGGTCAGACGCCAGCGACTCAACGTCCACTTGCTCGAACGGAATCGGCTGGGCCAATGTCACATTCGCGGCAGCAACGGCTTTGAGCCAGCCGTGTTTGAAGCCTCGGTTCTCGAATTTGGGCACTTCATCCGCATAGCTCTCCAAGGCAGCTTCTTGTCCAGCCTGGAACGCTTTGGAAGCCTCGGAGTCGGCTTTTTCCTTCGCCTTCTTCAATTCTTCAAAGTCAGCTTCCAACTTGGCAATCACCTCCTTGGCTAGCGGGAGCGCGTCCTCGCTCACTTTTGTCTTGTCCTCGACAGCCAGCCTTAACTGGTCGGAGTTCCTGGCGCTCTCTGCTTCAGAGTCGGCCCTCGCACGTTCCTTCGCCACTTTTGCCGCTTCGAAATCGACTCTCTCAAAGGCTTCCACAGCCTTGCTCTTTTCATTTTCAACTTCGATTTTCAGAAAGGCGATCTGTTCTATAGCGTCATGTTGACGGTGGCCTATTTCGACTATCCTGCCCACCGTCTGCAAAATAAGGAAATAGAGTTAAATAATATTAAAAATATATATATTTAAGTGGAAGATTGCATATAAAGCATGTACCAATAAAGCCGACTGAGCGGCTAATGTGATCGACATTAGATCTGGCTCGGCCCAAAATACGGCTCTATCAACTGGCAGAGAGATCGAAGAGGCCATGCTCAAGGCCACAGCCGGGTCTTTTAAAGCCGACGCGTTAGAGGAAATCAACATGTTCCTTATCTTTGGTTGAACAGTGAACGGAACAACCAAATCTGATTCCTCAATGCACAGCCGTTTATCAGCTTGCTCTTCAGCGGACTCGGCTTCTTTCTCGGCGGGGTGTTTCTCCCCGCTTTGCTCAACCTCCTAATTGGCCTGCTCTACCCACTCCGACTCGGCCGTTTGGGTCTGAGCCGTCTCTTTCTCGACAACAGGCAGGGAAGGCTCAGCATCGGCAGCGGGTGGAATTTCTGATCGAATGGCCTCGGCTCTCCGTCGGGCGACCATTCTTTCGGCGTTTTTCTTCTTGGCAAGTTGTGTGAGTGACAACCCAGCCATGTCCTCAGGGTATGTGCCGGGAAGGTCTTCTAAACTTGTAAAGATGTCGTTGAAGGAAACGTCCCCTTGGCCTGAGGTGGACGGAGGTTTGGATGAATTGAGGCCGGCTTCCTCAAAGGCCAACTTCAAGGCCTTGTTTACATCGGCTTCAGACTGGTTTGACAACTCAGTCTCCTCAGCTACCTCTGCCTGCTCCAAATTGGACCTGTCCAAACCAACTTGCCTCAAGTTTTTGAAGTTGCTTAAGATAAGGGCCGTAAGAAACTCTTTGCCCCTCAGAACTGGGATGTTTTTGGCCGCTGAAAACATCGTATACGTTGGCTCATATTGAAAAAGAATGTGGGCCACCCTCTCTTATTTTTGAAGGCTTGGACGGTCAAAGTATTGGAGCGCGACTTTAATTTCCGCAAGAACGGCGTCGTCGGTTGAAACCAAAACTTTCTTCAAATCGTTTCCTACACAAGTAAAACCACGAGACCGCAAAAATAAAGCCGAGTAAATATAAGAAAGATAAACGCAAGGAGCTATATGGCCACTTGGTTCGCCTCTCCGTCTAGAAATAGGATCTAGGCGGTCCTCGCCTTCGTCGAATTCCCAGTTACCTTGGACAACGACCATGACATCATCGACTCGCTTGCCAGAGCTGGAAAGCATAGTCACTAATTGATGTTCGGTGTCCTTGGCCCTAAGGAAATAGCGCCCAAGCTGGCCAGAAGACTTGGCCAAGGCATAACAATGCCGAATAGCAGGTATGCCAAGATTAATCCTAAGGCGACTGTTTAACTCTATAATTCCCATTATGATTCGAAAAAAATTTACATTAGGTTGGGAAGGGATTAGACCCCAATGGCGAAGGACGGCCCTAAGGAATGGTTGAAGGGGAAAACAGACTCCGCCCTCTGCAATTGATAAGAGAGGGAACATGATTGTGAATTCACCAGCCCTCTCCATATCAAGGATGCTGTCTGTCACAAGTGACAGACGAATGTCATCAAGGATGGAAAAATGGCGTCGAAAGCCAGAGGCTCGATCCGCAGAAAGGAGGTCTTTCAAATGCTTTGCCATTTTCATTAGTCTATGGAGTACGCTAAACTAAAAACAAACCAGGAAAAGGGATTCGAAGTAGAGAGGAAGAGAACTGACAAGAGGCGTAAAAGACAATGCGACATAAAAGGAGGTTACAGAGGTGAATCGGAAGGCACACCAAGAGCTTCAAGTATTCAAAAATGTGTATGCATTCGCAAAGACAACAAAATTTTAAATCACAATAAATGGAAGAAGTGTACGAAGGGGCGGGAAGTTGTAATGATGACAGAAAGATGTGTGCGCTCTGACATTCACGTTGGAATGAGGTTAGCTGCCGAATTTTGGCTTTGACTTTTCGAGTTTGAAACCAAACACACCAGCTCACTGTTGTTAGTGGAATGTTTGGGAGGCAATTGTGGGGGCCGAGTATTAGGGGATGCAAAGAGGCCGAATAAGTGAACTTAGAGAGTCGAGATATATACATTGTATTCGGCCCCGTCTTATACAAATCCATAAGTATCCTAATCGGCCGCACCAGTTAAGTGAGAAACTGAGTAAATAGTTACACAGTTGATTAAAGGTGGGCCCAACCCTGAGGCCTAAGAAGAGATATAAATAGAAGAACACCAACCAAAGAGAGATATGTGAGAACTAGTATGCTTAACTTAAAATCCAAGCAACCAAGAGAGTATACACTGACTTGTCTATCGAAGTGCTAATTTTGGCACCCCCAACCAGAGTATTCATTCCTTTTCAGGTGGCTAGCTGAGGATCACGAGCGTCCTACAAGATCCAAAGAGTATTTCTGAACCACTTCCCTACAAGGTTACATCACCTCTCTATCACATCATTTCAAACTCACCCCACATTTCATATATATATATATATATATATTTATAAAAATTCAAAAAGTATACTAATCTAGCACTTCCCAAACAATACATTAGCTTTCACTATCTGTTTTAGTGGGCTTAATATTTGTGCAATGATGTCAGAGCATTGAAAGGCTGGAAAATAAACATGACATGCATAACCCTGGTTAAATATAATAATTATATATTTTATTTATCATATATATTATATTATATTTTGGTTTTTTTCTTTTATATAAAAGAATTTTGCATATATTGTTACATCATTATTCTACACAATATTAAATATATATATATGTAATATAATGTTCTCTCGCTATTAAATATTGTAACATGATATTAGAGCTATAGATGAAGTTCTTGGTGTTCTTCGCTTTTCTCAACAAGCGGCAATCTTCCTTGGCCATCTGCCGGACCTCAGCATATTCCGTTGCCATATTTTCCTTTCAGTGTTGCTTCGTGGTGATCTCTTCCTTTATCCGCTAGTTTATTCCTATCCCAAATATCTCTATTATATATATACACTTTACTCACAATCCTTTATTATTATTATTATTTTTTGGTGCTATTGCCCCACTTTGTCTTTTCCTCTATTTCAACCTCAAATAAGTTTCTGTCGTCAAACTTATTTGAGTTTTAGGGGGGTATTATACTTACATCATGGTGAGAATGGTTATACACTATGCAAGCCACCCAAGCCGTTCCCTTGGCACACTCCTTAAGCTGCCTCTTTGCTGTACTCCCTAAGCCACCCCCTTGGCGCATTCCCTAAGCTGTCTTCTTTGGCGGACTCTCTAAGCTGCCCCCTTGGTGCATTTTGTTCCTTTTCAAGCCACCTCTTGGCGAACATGGTTCCTTTCCAAGCTGCCTTCTAGCACACATGGTTCATCTATTGCCATCACCATTTAGCACTACGTGTTACGTGTGTGCCACGTTTTGTTGGTTCAACACCCGTTCTTATTCTACAACTATCCGACAAAACCATAAATTTTCTCTCGACATTAGCTCTGACCTTTGATTTATCTCAAGCGCTCTTGCACTCCCATTCAAAATTTGCAATCTATTTGCTTTTTATTTTATTTTTTTAGTTTTATTTCATATTTTAGGTTCTCTCTCCACACTCAAGTTGGTATCCCTATTTGAGTTTGATGAAGAGTGTTAAATATAATAATTATGTATTTTTGTCTATCATACATACCATATTATATTCATTATCATACTTAGGTTTCTTTCCTCCTATATAAAGGAGTCTTGTATATATTGTTATATTATTATTCTACACAATATTGAATACATACATAATATAATACTCTCTCTCTCTCTCTCTCTCTCTCTCTCTCTCTCTTAGATATTGTAACAGCACTATTCAAGTTTCTAAAATTTTACAATAACAGTCAATGGTAGTTTGAGGCAACACAACACTTAGCACGATCTTATTTACATGCAGCTTGGCTATTCATGCTGAACGATATTTCTATTGCTCGACAAAATAGAATTGCTGGGCAAAATAGAACAACGTCCCTCAACCCATAGAACTATGGTTTCAACCTTGACATATTTTTGGAACTGAGCTAAAGGACTGAACAACCGACCATGCAAAACTTGACTGCACAACGATGATACTGGGTAGCCTCAACGCCACTGATGAGCAACGGATTCACACCAAACGAATAGATGAAGATAGGGCAAAGAGAAAGCTCGACAATTCCATAGATAAATCATTTGGTCTTTAGTCGCAATCCAAGCAAGAACAAAAAATGCCCCAAGCAAAAATGATTATGAGGGTGCACAAATAGTTTATTCACCAAGCATGCAAAGGATAGCTGAAGCTTGTTTTGGGCAAGAAGCTTGTTGCTGCCACACTAAGGGACCATGCATCAAATTGTTGTGAACTTGAGGGCAATGAAAGACTGCTATAAAATAATTTCAACTACTAGGCATATAATCGTTGCATTCCAGATAACCAAGTCATGATTATCTTGTTTTTAGAGGTGTTGGTGCGCCATTATCAGCATCTCCTCCTTACTACAGTATGTTGTGGTTAAATCCAGCCTGACTGAAATTCAAATAATAAAACTTTAGCCCAGCTGGGTTGTTGGCAACCCTACAAAAAAGTTACATGCACAGCCTCCCAAAGAAACTAAGAGCCAGTTGTAGACACCCCATTTTTGACCGTCCTCAAGACTTGAACGTCATCATTTGAACACTCGATGGTTATCCACGCTCGTGTTCGTTTTGAGTTCCTGAAGGTCTTGGCTATGTGCCTTGCCTTGGAGTCTCTCAACTTGTCTGTTTTGTGCTTGGTTGTGGACCAAAAGCTTGTGGCTTTGTTTCTGATGGAAGGGGGTGGCCTGCTGGCCAGCCCTACAACCCATCGGCCATGCCCTCTTTCCATTGGCCATCAGTGGTGGCCGGTCGGCCCCTTTAATGGCCGGTCGGCTATATCTTTTGGCTGAGGCCTTTTTCTTTGCTTTTGCAGATATTTTGTTGCTAACTGTGCCAGCTGGTGAGCACAGAAAGCATCCTCCATACACGTGTATGGAGGGATTGTAACATGCTCTTAGATTATCAAACAAGCTTGAAGCTTGTGATTCTATATAAGGAGAGGCTCCTCTCCTCTTTTAGAGGTTCAGAAAATTTGGATTAGGGTTAACATATCCCTCTCTCTTTATATTTCTCCCACTCTCTTTATATTTGCACTATATTTGAACCAAAAGTGTCATTTCTTCACACTTTTGCACACAAACACCTACTCAAACACCTTCACTCTTGAACTGAGGTTCTTGGAGGTTGCATTTGAGTGATTTTGGCTTGGTTTTGCCTCAGAGGTTGCTAGCTTGCTGTTGTTCTTCAAGGGTCTTCAAGGGTAAGCATATACCCCTTTTAAGTTTTGTTTTGATTAATAGCTTAACCACCTTTGCATGCTACTTTAAGGCTGGTTTTCGCCTCTTTAAAACTCTATTTTTTTAAGGCTTTGAAATGTGGGTTTGAGTCTTGTTTGGTTAGGGGATGTTTCCCCTCTTTTGCTCTATGGCTTGTAAAGCCTCTTGAGCCACCATTCTTAGCCTTTGTTGTGACCTTTGTTTGGCCTTTCTACCACTGAAACTTAGAGGAATTTCAGTGGTAGAAAGTTGGTTTTGAGGCTCAAAATGAGAGGGGGTGGTCCCCTCTCTTCATGTCTTGTTTGTATGCATATAGGGCCTACCAAGTGAGCATGTATTTCTATCCTCTTAAGGCTTAATTTGAACATGTTTTTTGTGAGTTTTTGGACCTGATATAACTCTATTTTTGGCTGGTTTGGTTATCTCTTGAATGCTTCATACACTTGTAGTGTAATTCTACTTGCTAGCCTGACATGCTTTATGCTTTGGACCATCATTCTAGCCTATTTTGACTCCATTCCAGCATGGTTTTTGCCATGATTTCACATGCTTTAGGTTTGATTTGGGTGGTCTTGATCATGTACGCTTTGCTTTGTATAGCCATAGTGTAAAGCCCCTCCACTAGCTTTGTGTTTTGAGTCCACTAGCATGCATTGCTTGGGCTATTTACATGATATAGCATCATTTGATACATGATTTCAGAGCATGTTTCAATGTCATACCCTCGTGTGTATCACTCTTTCAATGCTTTGGAGGGTTATGCTTTATGCCTTAATCATGAGCCAATTTGTATGCATGCTTGTCTAAGCTTTTGGGTTCCATTTCAGCATGTTCTTGGCCCTTAACTTAGCATGTTTGAGCTCTGTCTAGAGCTGGTTTAGTTAATTGTGCTATGTATTGCATGCCTCTTGTGTGATGCTCTTAATTAGCCTTATGCTCTAGACCCTTTAACATGCCTTGTTTGTGTTATTTGTGTGATTTGGCATCATTAAACACTTGATTTCAGAGCATATAGCATTGCCATATTCTCATGCATATTACTCTTTAATTGTGGTTAAGAGTTGTGCCTTTATGCCTTGCTTGCGTGCCGTGAGTTGAGTATGCATTCCTTGCATTTCATGCCTAAGTTTTGTTGAGTTTTGGCCACTGTTTTGGCATGCATGACCTCTACCCAGGGTTGGTTTGACCATTTGAGCATTATAGTACATGCTTCATGTGTGATACACTTCACTTGCCTTGATGCCTTAGCTCCTAAACATGCCATGCATGCATTGTTTGCATGTTAAGAGTCTTATTGTAACAACCCTCGCATCGACATCAGATTACCACCAATTATATCGATTATTGCTAAAGAAATCGATTATTTGGTAAGTGAATTAATGTAATCTTGAACGAACCGATTGAAATCGAAACTGAAACTGAATAAGTTTATCTGTCATATTGCATTTCTATCTGTTTGACTGACTGATTATCTGTTTGAATTTATGTGTTTATACTGCTAATTGAAGGCCTTATCGGCGGCCGAATTAGGAACCGTTTGATGTTTTAGAATCAGTAGAAGGTTTCTGATTTTATGGTATATTTTTTTGAAAATTAATTAGGAATGATTAAATTAGATTAAATGAGTTAATTAAAGAGTTGGTCGTAATTACGAAAATGCCATTGAGTGGACCTTTGTTTAATCACTTATTTGAGCCTTCATTACACTTGATCAAACAATTCCCTCAGCCATTTCTTGAGCTCCACCGAAATTAGAGAGAGAGAGAGAGAGAGAGATTAGGAGAGTTGATTTCATCCCCTTTTGCTAGACATTGCTTAGTGATCTTGAAGAATTGTTGGAGGAATTGAAGTGTGTTGCAAATTGAGCCTTTATTCTTGAAGTACAAGACTTGAGGTAGACCATTGAACCCCTCATTGTTGTAATTTACATTGTTCTTGCATGTTTCATGTTAAATTTATGAGCTAAGTCAGGATTTAAGCTTAACATGTGAGATTGGAGCTCAATTGTTGCATGCATGTTGAATTTGATAAGTTTTGGGACGAGTTCATGGAAATTTATCACATGCATGTTCGTGTTGAGGCCTAAGACCATGTTTTCATCTTGCTTTTCAAAGAATAGAGCTCTTTGAGCTGGCATTGAAGCCGGAAAATTGTTTAAAGATCTTGCATGTCATGTTTGATCATGTTCATGGAAAATGGTTTGAAAATGAGTTTGATTAAACACCCTTGGGCCTTGATTTCTCAAATTGATGTTGGAAACATGTTATACTATGTGTTTTTATGAGTTTTCCAGAAAATGGACCCAAGAGGATCACTTTGAATGCATTTGAACTTGGTTTCAAGCTTGGAGCTCAAGCCTGGGTTTTCCAGAAATTTCGCCGATTTCGGCGGAAGAAGCGCCGAGCGGAAAAATCATGCTCCCAAAGATTTTGTTGACCAGAAGTAGTCCGCCGAGCGGAGTAATGCGCCGAAGCGAGAAATCGAGCATCCTGCTCCCAGCATTTTGTTGACCTGTGTTGCAGTCCGCCGAATGCGCCCGAGCGAGAAATCGAAAGCATCCAAGATTTTGCATTGTTCATCACCCGCCGAGCGGTAATTTGACGCCGAAAGGGACCTTTGTTTTGCTCAGACGCCGAAAGCAGAGAAGAGTGCGCTCGAGCGTAGACCTGCTTCAATCAAAATTTCGCAATTGTTTCCTATGCGCATCTTTGCATCCTCATTCCATCCTAGGCACTCTTAGGCCTAGTTTAAGGCATCTTAATGAGGATTTAGACATAGAACCACACCGAGGGAATTTAGGGATTTAATTATCATCCTTTCCAACTGTAAACTTAGTGTGTGTTCTATCTGCTTCGCTTAGGGTTGGCTCACGGACGCCATTTAGCTACCGATAGCCCAATCACCGTGAGTAATGATTGTTAAAGATATGTTCAAATGGTTATATTTTGAATAATCGAATCACTGCTTATTGAACTGATATTGTTATTTGAATGAATGAATGTCCTGTATTTCGAACTGTATTGTGGCTTCCTTGGCACCCACCGTTATTGGTATTCGAGCTAGCTCGGTTTCCTTGTGGAATCATCTTGCTTATTGAATGATTGGCCATCATTCTTTGTGGGTCTGTTAAGGGGGTCCTTTTGGACCTCCTGTTTATAGGCTAATGGATGTACCACATATGACTGATTGATTGAAATACTGAAAGATTGAAATACTGTATAATGAATTGATTTCATTACTGTAAGGACATTCATTCATAACCTCTTTACACCTTATGTTATTCACTGGGCTTTAGCTCACTGTTTATATATATATGTAGGTTCTCAGCAGCCGGACCAGAGCTAGGAGCGTGGGTCAGTCCCCAGTTTTGTCAGCCAGCCTGTGTGCCTCACAGCGAGGTTCCGATTTTGCCATGCTATGGCTTTGGGGTTTTGTTTTCCCCTGTCTGTCTCATGTATCGTTTTGGGACTACTGTATAGACTGTTACTGACCGTACTGTACTGTTCTCAAGGGATTAAGTCCCTGTACTGAATGTTGTGAATGAATGTATAGACTGTACTGTTTTGGAATTGTATGAATGCATAAAAATGTTTTTGGCATACAGATTTTCACAGCTCAATGGACACTAGTTCTATACTGTATTGGCTTCCGCCAGCCTCATGCTTAACTGCTTTTATTTCTTTCTTGCTCAAGAGGCCTTCGTAATCTCGGATTCTGCTAAACCCATAGGGCCGGGTTTGGGTCATGACACTTATGCATACCACCTTAACATGTCAAGATTAGCATGTGGTTTGCATAGCATGTTGTTTGCATATGTGTTGTATTGCATTGTGTTTGGATCGGATGTTAACCCAAACACGAGAAACAAGAGGTGTTTCATACTTGAAGTGATGAAACGCGCCTATTTCTTGGTCACCGATACCTTTGATCATGTATGATAAGGTGGAGGCTCATCGAGTCCTATGTGTTATTTGTGCATTCATCAACATTGTGCAAGCTTGACTGCTTGGCCATCATGCATCGAGGTGCGTGATTGATGGCTTGAGAGTCGAGCACTACACTCTTTTGAGCTTGAGACATGATAAGAAATGTGGTTACACACACATTTCCTTGCAAATACACTGCCATGCCTATATTTGTGCTCTGCTGCAGCAAAAGGAGAAATTGCAGGAAGCAGTGGCCGACCGGCCATCAGAATTGCTAACCGACCATCAAGGCTGCTAATCGGCTATCAGAAGTGGCCGATGGCCATTAACTCCGGCCGATGGCCACCATCTCTGGCCGACCATCCTTCAGCATGTTCCTGAGATGGGTCAGAATCAACTTGGAAGTTGGCACAATTTTCAGAAGTCCAATAGAGTGCAAATAGAGGCATCATGAGACACGGTAGTGGATTTCCGGGAGGAAGCCGACCGAGCATGCATGTCCCTCATCCGCGAGGCCATTTTACCGCTTTACTAGCTAGTTGTAGCTAATTGCATGTTTTTGTAATTAATTAGTTTAATCTGATTTGTAATAATTAATTAGCTAGAATAGTTAATTAGTTAATTTGTAATAGTTAGCTTAATTAGTGTAGCTAGTTAGCTTTCATTTCATTTGGACTCTCCGTCGAGAGGGTAATTTTGTAATAAGTGTGCGTGTGTGTGATGCATGTCTTCCA
Source organism: Camellia lanceoleosa (assembly GCA_025200525.1). Classification (NCBI taxonomy): domain Eukaryota; kingdom Viridiplantae; phylum Streptophyta; class Magnoliopsida; order Ericales; family Theaceae; genus Camellia; species Camellia lanceoleosa. The sequence continues at coordinate 53,549,280 of CM045769.1, read as the reverse complement.
ACCCCCATTTTTTTCTCCCTTTTACTTATCAGCTTTGATGGTTAGTTTTAGGACATATTTCAATTAGCATCCTTATGTTTGCATACGTGCATCATTCATCTGTCTTGCATGTACCGGGCTTGGCGCATCATTCAAACTGCATCGTATTTCAATACTTACTTGAATACGTGTTTCAAAGCATGTTATCGAGTGTTGCATTCACATGTCATCTTAGAATAGCTGAGCCTACTTAGTTGCATTTTTGCATGTGTTGTATCAGGTATCTTAACATAGCTAGGATCATGCATTGATTACTAACTAACTTCTGTTTTGGCTCGAAGTACACTATGAGTGTTTACACTTTAGCATCCTTGCATGCATGTAAGTGACTGCCATGATAGCATGCTTGCCATGAGGCTATGTGCTTAAGTGTTAAACTACATGAATGCCTATGGATGAAGGCTTGATTGCCTGAATTGGAACAACTCGATGATTGTGAGTTTTAAGCCCACTTGAAGTGGCAAAATCATGTTTTTCTAAACCCACATGAGGGTGGCAAATCCGCGTCTTAGCCTACTTGCGAGTAGCACTTTCAAACCATTTTTGAAAAACAAACATGAGTTGTTTTGTTCCAATCCTCGTGATTGAGTCTATACTTGTATGCTGTGCGCATCACATAGTAAGGTTTGATTAACAAACTGGAATAAGAACGCATGTGTTTTCAAAAACAACATATCATGTTAGTAAAGGCCAATCTTTGATCGGGCGAGCGGGGGTGCTCATTTCAGGACCTTCCCTTCTCATACCCAAGTTCCCGAGCCAAGGCAACTTTGGTGATGACGGACACGTGGCCTTAGGCACGAGTCAGGGTTTCCTAAATTCTCCAAAATAAAATATTTAGGTGACGACTCTGAAATCTGGCAAAGCAGTCCATGTTTGGCACTTTTTGATTAAAATTGATTTTTCAAATGCAATTGCCGAATTTGGACTCTTTGGTAATTTATCAATCTTACATTGCACTTTGTGAGATTAGATTCAAAACCGTGACAGGAGTTCGAACTGTAGTAGCTAAGAACTACAATTCGCGCCCACGCACAAGGAGCGGAATTCGGGCGGTCTACACCAGTCCAGTCTACAAACTTGACAATGTTTTCTTATGAGATAGCTCGGTCAACTCATGTAGCTCGGTGGACCATTCTGGAGCTCGGCTTAATTGTTGAACGAAGTTACATCCGTATACATCCAAACTTGGTTATACGGTTTGAAAAACTTTGTCGTGACTTGGTTATACCAAAAATTTGGAGGCAAAGGAGTAGATGAGATGAGCTAGAATATGTCTGAATAATATATTGAGATGAAGTCCACACTTTATGGATCACGGGGGCAAGATGAATTGCGCTACCCCTTGGTTAAAAATTTTATCTCCTTGTCGAGTTGATTTTACTCCGAGGACTAAGTTGAGGGATTTGTTCAACTTTGAGATTCTTTGCCCAGCTGATTTTGCTCGCCAAGAAGGAAGTTTAGGGTTTTGCTCAAATTTTGGATTCCTTACCAAGCGGATTTTACTTGGGAAGAGGTAAGTTGATGGTTTTGATCAACTTTGGAATTCCTTCCCAAGCGAATTTTGATCAACAAGAGGTAAGCTGTTGATCAACTTAGGAATTCCTTGTCGAGCTGATTTTGCTCAACAAGAAAGAAGTTGAGGGTTTTTTTTCAATTCTAGGATTCTTTGTCGAGCAAATTTTGCTTGGTAAGAAGTAAGTTGATGGCTTTGATCAACTTAGAAATTCCTTACTGAGTGGATTTTGCTCGACATGAGTTAAGTTGATGATTTTGATCAACTTAGGAATTCATTGCCGCAAATCTTGCTCAATTAGAGGTAAGTTGACGATATTGATCAACTTAGGAATTTCTTTCCAAGTGGATTTTGTTCGGTAAGAGGTAAGTTGATGGTTTTGATCAACTTAGAAATTTTTTGCTAAGCTGATTTTGATCAATAAGATATAAGATAATGGTATTCATCAACCTAGGAATTCCTTACCAAGTTGATTTTGCTTGACAAGATGTAAGTTGGTGGTTTTGAGCAACTTAGGAATTCCTTGTTGAGCAAATTTTGCTTGGCAAGAGATAAGTTGATGGTTTTGATCAACTTAGGAATTCCTTGCCGAGTAGATTTTGCTCAGCAAGAGGTAAAGTAATATGGCTTTGATCAACTTAGGAATTCCTTGCCGAGTTGGTTTTGCTCGGTAAGAGGTAAGTGGATGGTTTTGACCAACTTAGGAATTCCTTGTTGAGCCAATTTTGCTCGGCAAGATGTAAGTTAAAGGTTTTGATCAGCTTAGGAATTCCTTGCCGAGCGGATTTTGCTTGCTAATATGTAAGTTGATGATTTTGATTAACTTAGGATTCTTTGCCGAGTGGATTTTGCTCGCCAAAAAGGTAGTTGGTGATTGTCCAACTTCGTGATTTCTTACCAAGTGGATTTTGTTCGCTAAGAAGCAAGTTGGTGGTTTGTCCAACTCTGAGATTCCTTTCTTGGCGAATTTTTGCTTGCCAAGAAGGAAGTTGGTGGTTTGTCCAACTTTGGGATTCCTTGTTGAGCGGATTTTGCTCTTAAAGAACGTAGTTAGTAGTTGGTTCAACTCTATGATTCCTTACTGAGTGGATTTTCCTCGGCAAGAAGCAAGTTGGTGGTTTGTCCAGCTATGAGATTTGTTTTTTGGTAGTTCTTTGTAAGGCTAGGCATTTTTTGAATAAGTTCTATCAAGGATAGACATTTTTAGAATAAGTCCTAACGAGACATTCTTGGAATAAGTCGTAGTAGGGTTAGACATTTTTGGAATAAGTTTTAGCAAGATTAGGCATTATTAGAATAAGCTCTAGTACCCATATATCATTCTAGCTAGGCAACATTATACGGTTATTTTTATCAGAATAATAACAGAAAGATTCTACGCTTTTACTGGGCTCAAAGAGAATGAAAGTTTGGGGGCAATTGAGAGAGGATAAAAACAACCACCGGAATTATGTGGGTCCTGGCATTGCCATGTGGCACAATTATGGATTATCATGTGTATGACAGTTGTCAAATCCTCATCAAATATTGAGTTAGTGTTTTATATTATGCAAAACTCATCAGGAGATGAAATATTATTGATATAAGAGTCCTAAACAACTGGAGATTGTTTAGGATATGACTTCTGGAATATTCAAACTACTTGCTAGACAAATCACTGGATATTATAAATAGGCCACACCCCCATGGGTTGGGGTACACAATTTCTCTTTATGTATTTGTCTATTAAATATTTTGATAATATTGGAGGATTGACTTGGGCGTCGGAGGACCCCATACGGTTTAATGGCTAAGGGAGCTTTATCTTGTAGATAATGATCGTGTGGCGGATCTGGTCATTAGATTTCTTCATCAACAAATATGGTATTTTTTTATGTTCGTATAGGGACCAAGTTTATCTGAAAAAAGGATCGTGGGTGAGCAGTGATGGGCCCTGAAACAACTATATTTTGTTCTTATCAACACCATTTGATCCCCATAAAGCTTTTTGTTCACTACTCTTCTATATAAAGTTGAGGCTAGAGTATTAGTTTTCACATCTAGCCCTTACCCTTTCCTGAGTAATTTTTTTTAGCAGCGGATATAGCATTGAAATATGGCTGAAATTTTTAAGTTGGAGGGACAAACAGAGGTCAAGTGCAAAGCTGATAAGTTTTTTGAGATCTTTACCTGTAAATCCTACCTCTTCCCAAAGATCTGCCCTGAAAAAATAAAGAGTGTTCAAGTTCTTGAAGGTGACTGGGCTACTATAGGCTCTGTCAAGGTTTGGAACTATGTACCAGGTTAGATTAGTAATTATTCAATCTTTTTAAAATACTATGCTGATTGTGTGTTTGCGCAGTAATAAATATTTTGTATTACATAGTCTCAAAAATAGAGATGATATAATAACAAAACAAAGCACAAAATACTACTACTAGGTAACAATTTTTGAAAGTAAGATGGTTCCAACAGGTATGCCGAAAAAAAAGGGATAAATTACACTTTTCATTCTTGTAGTTTGACTCAAATTTTATTTGGTTCCTATTATTTTCATTTGAATAATTTGATCTGTACATTTTAAGTTCAATATCAATTTGGTCCTTCGTCCAAATTAGTTTGAATTATTTTCACTTGTACACTTTGAAAGACTGACACTCGTTAAATTTAACGTCTAATTTAAATGAAAGAACTAAATTGCAACTAGACGTAAAGTGTAGAGATCAAATTGTTCAAGTTGAAAGGAGATAAAAAAGAAGTGATACTACAAAAATTTAAAATTTTATAGACAAAATTGTAGACAAATATTTTTTAGAGTTGAAATATCTTAATTGTTAAAAATGCCATTGTGACAATTTTTTTTATTACAAATTAAAGATTTAGTAATGAATTATTATTCTTTACCAAAATTTTTATTTCAAAAAGTAAACCTCTTGGCATGAATTTTTAGAACAAAAATTTTCCTCTAATAAAGTAAACTTTTTGGCATGAATTGTTTTTTCCTAAATGATATATTTATTAGTGATATTTTTAAAATTTTATTGTTAAAAATTATTTTCTAACTTTTCAAGATGACCTTCTTATGACGACTCACATAACCATTGAAATTGATCTTTTAATATTTTTTTAAACAAATTTTTTACTTCTATAAAAAAAAAAAAAAAAAAGCTTGATTCCTAAAACTTGTAGTGATTGGTGATCCTAGGATTGTGTGGCTTTTCACAGTTTAGATGTTATTTAGTTTTATTTATCTTAAATTACTCTTCCTGTTTGTTTTAGTTTATTTCTTAGAACTTTTCGACAATGCTTTTTTTCTTGGCCAAAATTCGTTATTTATTGTTAGATTAACCCTTCTAGAAGTTGAATTCCTAACCTCTCCCTTACAAAATACTACCTCCCAAAACCATAGACTACAATGGAGTAGTTTATTATATATATATATTACAAATTCTTACTAAAAATCGAAGAACTGAAAATAACCAAATAGAATAAAAATTACTCCAGAACAATTGAGAAGAACAAAAAATAACCAAATAGAATAAAAATCACTCCAGAACAAATGAGAAAGACAATTAGAAGGGATATATATAGCCAAATCTATGGTGTATAAATCTAAAAAGGACATGTGACAAAAATGCTATGCCACTTTGTTGTGAAAATTTTGCATATCCGAATTTATTTATTTTATTTTTTTTAAGATTTGATTTGAATTATATATACTGCAAAAAGTAAAAGTTGAATCATCACAAAAATTTAAAAATGATGCCATGTTCTTTGCCGAACAATATGATTATTTAGTGATAGGTAATGGTGAACACTATATATATACTTAAAAAAAAAAAAAAAAAAAACTAGATTCAAGCACTCGATATATATATACTTTAAAAAAAATAAAAGAAAAAAAGAGGAAAAGGAAAAACTAGATTCAAGCACTAGACTTGAGGGTTAACGAATACCGCAGAGAGTAATCATAAAATTAGGGAACCTCGTATGGGTCACAATTATTTAGACTTGTTGGGATTAGAAGTGGAAGTCCACATTACATATGAGTAATCAATACTTATGAAAATTCCATTAAAATTGTATTTTGATTTTAGATGGGCAAAGTGAAAAGAACAACCTAAAAAAAAAAAAAAAAAAACCTTTTTTTTTGCCCTTTAACCACCATTAATACAAGACCCAAATAAGGCCTAAGAGAATTTCTAAGTTACCAAGGCTGGACAACTTGTGAAAATGTCAGATTCTCTAGTTGGAAGAGAGGAGTAGATCATTTTAATTCGATTCAATAGATTAGTTACAAGGCCAATTTTGGTCAAGTGTTTGTGTATAAATCATTAATATCAATAATTTGATTAATTAAAGGGGGACTTGGTGATAGATCCCTCACTGTCTAATTTGTCTTTCAAAATGACAAGAATTATATAGGTACTTTCAAACCCCTTAATATTTTAAAACTTATTTCTTTTACTATATTACCCTCATATCTATTAGTTCTCCTATTAAGCCATATTCACAGTGTATTTTAGAGTAAAATTTTACTTTGAATTATAGTAAATTTTACTCTGATTCAGAGTTCAGAGTAAAATTTTACTCTGAATCAGAGTAAAGTTTACTATGATTCAAAGTAAAATTTTATATTGTTAAGCAAATCAATATATTTTTAACCAGAGTAAAATTTTACTCTGATTCAGAGTAAAACTTTACTCTGAAAGTACAATTTTACTTTGAAAGTACAATTTTACTCTTGTGTGTTTGGTTGCTGAGAAAACCACAGAAACATAATAAGAAAACCAAATATAGTTTGGTTGCTGAGAAGTCAACATGTTTTTTAACCAAAGTAAAAATTCAGAGTAAAGTTTTACTTTGAATCATAATAAACTTCTCTGTACTCTGAATCAAAGAAGTTTATTATGATTCAAAGTAAAACTTTATATTTTTAAGCAAATCAACATTTTTTAACCAGAATAAAATTTTACTCTGATTCAGAGTAAACTTTACTCTGATTCAGAGTAATAGTAAAATTTCTGTGTGAAATTCTTATTAGAGAGATTCTTATCAGAGAGACAGAGAAAGAGAGAGAAATTGAATAGATCATTCATTTTAATAGATCGATCATCCATTGAACAAGCTGAGTATGAACAGGTCAATTCAAAAACTAGGAAAAACATAAATCTATATTACAAGGATATATAACCATAAAACACACAGATCAAAAACTAAACAAAAACATCCAAATATCAACATAATCATAATCTGATTGAGGTGGCCATTTCAGAGAACACATCCAAATATCTCTCTATCTTTTGATTTCAAAGAACACATGTGTTTAACAATACTCATACACACAAATATATATATACATATATATTCAAAACTCATATCTATGTTTAAAAAAAATGTCATGTAATATATATACATACACTCACTTACCGATAAATATACATATACATATGTATGTATGAGTCATATATACATACATACATGCACACACATATATATAAATACATACATACACATATACATAAGAAGAGCAAATTAGCAGAGACGTGGCAGAGCTTGGCGTGTTCGCCGGAGGGAGTGGCGAAAGAGGATCAGATGCCGGCGGTGTTGGCGAGATTGACGTAGGAGTTCCAGAGGCAATAGCTGAGCTTCCAGATCTGAAGCTTGAAAGAGTTAGAGAATGGAGAGAGGGAGGAGACAGACAGAGAAGGTGGGGAGAGAGTGGGTGGAGAAGGTGGAAAAATTTAGTTGAGGGTATAATAGTCTAATAAAATATTTAAATAATAAATTTTGTCATTTATGCAAGACTTTATAATTATGAGGGGGTTTAGAAAGTAAAATTTTTTTCTTAGTCCTTTTAACAATGAAAGGAAGGTAAAGAGGTTTTATAGCCAAATTTCCCTTAATTAAATAATTATTATCACATAATTGCATAGTATATGTTTTTAAATAACTAGATAACAAGTTTGATTTAAAAAAAAAAAAATCATTATTTTTTAAAAATATAAATATGTATAATTATGAGATGAATTTAATTTAGGTGGTCAGTCATAAATCTAAATTTGAATTCTTTTTGTCTAACAATTCACGCGCAAAAATAGTATGTGTATAAAGATATGTTTATGCAAAATGACCAAACTACTAAAATATTTAGATCCATCTCTATCTGTTCAAATTGAGCGTTCTGGTAATTTGTTTGCAGCTGTCTCTCTGTGTCTAATTTATTTCATAGTGAACTACATAGAACAATTTTTCAAGTGTCTTTTTCAAGTTTTTCAAACTATGCGTAGACTTTCCGTTCACAAACTTAACAACCGTTATTTATTGAACTAAAATGACACAATCTATTAAATTAAGGGGCAAAATTGAGCAAATTGAAATAACAGGAACCAAATTGACACATCGTGTAAACTATATGAATCATTTGCATAATTTACCCAAAATTTATTGTCAGGGTTCTTATTTTTCAAAATCTCTAATTTCTTATTTTTAATCTAAAGGCCAAAAAAATTTTAAGCCGTTATTATGTCACTAATGATCACTTTTTTCTTGTATACCGTTGATAGGGGTTTCTGAATCTGGCAAGGAGAGAATTGAAGCCATTGATGTGGATAACAATTCAGTTACTTTCAACCTACTTGAAGGAGATATCTTGAAGGTTTACAAGACCTTTAAGTGCACACTGCAAGTTACAAACAAGGATGATGGATGTTTGATAAAAGTGACTTTGGCTTATGAGAAGCAACATGAGGATACTCCACCTCCAACCATGTACCTGGACTTTGTGGCTAATATCAGTAAGGATATAGAGGCTTACCTCTTCAAGGCCCAAGACAAAGCCGCTGAGGATTCTGTGTCTTAAAAACTTTGTTCTCGTCTTAACTAATTTGCAGTCGTTTAATTTGATCATGTTTGAAGATTCTTATATCTCAAGATTCTCACAAGATCTGACGACTGTGAGTGAATTAAGACTGAGAAGTAGAAAATTTGTGAAATAGAGAATCCCTGACCAAACAAAGGGCATATAAATATATGTATGCTATGGAAGTATTGGTTAACTAGTAAAATGTATAATAAAGTTTGTGAAGCCATTATGGTGACTATTTGCTCAGCTTGTCTGATAAATAATATGTAGTTTTGAAATCTGTAATTCTCCATGCACCAGTTTTTGAATGATAAAAGTGTAGCCAAACTTTTTGGGCTAAAATACAACTTGTCAATGTGCCAAATATTCTGTTAATTTCAGCCCAAGTATTAATTGTGTATTAAAGTGTTTTGTTATAGTTAACACTGTATTCATTATTGGAATGAGGGATTTTTTTTCAACAAAAAATCAATCATTAGAAAGCAATAGATAACTATAGTTTCGGTAATTTAAGATGGCGTTTGGTAACTTTTACGGCTGTGTTTGGTGAAACTCTCAAATCATAATTCTATCCCTCCATATGCACACTCTGTTTGGATACAATTTTGAAAATGTGATTCCACCACACATTTCAAAATATATTTCTCTTTCATGTTTGGCATATCTCTCTCTTTCGTCTTCTCCATTTTGAAAAGCATGGGAGTTTTTGAATTTTGTGTCTACTCGGTCATCCTCCCAGACGTTCCCTCGAACGTCCGGCCGGTTGACCGGAACCATGTAATTTTATTTTATTATTTATTTATTTATTTTTGCAATTGCCAATCGCCACCTGTTATTTGGAAAAAAAAATAAAATTATATCTGTTTTGATATTTTTTAAATATAGAATTTATTTTTTTTACACAAAAATAACAAATTATTTTTTTGAATTGAATGTTAAAAAGAGTTTGATTATGAGTTTTGAATAGAATTTGCAATAGAGTTTTGAGTTGTTCATTTGGTTTATGAGTTATAACTTTCTGAATTAAGTTCTGAAAATTCTTTTCAAAACTCATAACCAAACAAATTTTCTCAATTCATATATCACATCAAAAATTCAAAACTCAATTCAAAAATCTTTTCAAAATTCATAACCAAACAAATTTTCTCTATTCAAATCATAATTCCAAAACTCACAAACTCAAAATACAACTCTATTATCAAATCATAAATCTAAAACTCTACTAAGCGCGACATACGCTTTTTTTTTTTTTTTTTTGTGCTTATTTTTAGAAAAGCAAAAAAATGTTTTAAAAAATTTAAAATAAAAACTCAAAAACGTGTTTGTTAGTTTTAATGCATAAAATGTTTATTTTATTTTTTAATTATTCATGACAATGAGTAATTTCATTTCTATATTGATTAACTACAGATTGCAATTGTCTGGTTTTCTCTGCTTGATTCCTACATGAAGCTTCCAATGCTGATATATCATTCTTAAGTTCACCCATCTCTCTCTCTCTCTCTCTCTCTCTCTCTCTCCCTCTCTCTCTCTCTGCATTTCAACAATTTCATTCTCAGTTCAGACTTTTGCCTCCTCGATCTCAATTTTCTTTCGAACTATTTCATCAATTTTTCGCTTCTGATCATCTAAATCTATCAAAGTCTAGTTCAAATCTTTCTTGATCAAACCCTTTTCCTCAATCAAGCTCTCAAAGTTCTTTTCATTCTGCTTCATTTCTTTCACTAAAACTGTTAGAAATTGGGCGTCCATGTGGCATGGCCCTTTGAGCTTTTTGAGCCTGAACCTCTTGAACTTTATCCATGAAAGTTTGAATTTTAATTCAAACTTATTTGGATAACCATTCATGATATCTATACCTATCATATCAATAGATATGGATAGATGAATAGATATTTATTGGTTATTATTGATTATATACATCTGATAATGGGAGATAAGTATATCAGATACGTTATGGGGTTTTTACCCATAACCTTTTTTTTCCCATACTCTCCTCTCTCTCTCTCTGACTCTCTCCTAAAAACAACAATCAAGCCATTTGCACTGTGATTTGTGTGGGTGATATTCACTATTGTAATATCACCCCATTGCTGGGATGATTGACCAGATTCAGGAAGCACGTGATTTACCCACGAGGTTCTTCGCTAAAAGATATGATCTAAACATTTTATACGCTGCGTTATAATGCTTTATGATTTACATTGGTATCAGAGCCATGTATGGGTTTTTTTCGTGCTTTCTTTTATCATGTGTATATTTATAAAAAGAGGAAGAGATCCAAAATATTTCATTTTTTATGATCATTACTATCATTTTTAAGACCATAAATGATTTTATTTTGGAAAATAGAGTCCGGAAGTACCGAAATCGGACCAGAAAACACCGTAGAAGGCGGCGCGTGGGCTACACGTGCTATCTGACGCCGGCAGCGACCTCCACGACCTCATTGTCACGCCGTCACGCCTGTCACTGTCGGCGCCCTTCAGCGCCCTCAAGGCCACACGCGCGCCACGTGCCGAGCCGCGTTTTGAGCCGCGCTCTGAGTCGTGTTGAGCAGCGAGCTGAGCCGTTTCCCGAGCTGGCTTGGCTGTAACGCTCTGTTTGTTCCTTTTTAAATTCTGAATTGCGTTAAATGGTCCTAATTAATTCATTACATATTTGTTTTATGTGTGGTTTGTATTGTTAAACTTAGAATTAATTTTTCTATATTCTGTAAAATTTTGAAAATTTTACGAAAATAAAAAATATTTTTTCTGTGTTAATAATTCATTTTTTATGCTTTAAAATGATTCTGGTATTGCATAAATAATTTTCTGGGGTTGAAATTTTTATTGTGAACTTCTGAAATGTTTTACTATTTACTGGTATAATTGTTTCGGCTTATCAGTTTCTGGATTTTTTATTTCTAATTTTATGTGTGTTTATTAGTTATTTAAAATTCCAGAAAATTTCAGAAATATTCCAGAAAATTTCAGAATGATATACATTTTAATTATGGCATAATCTGAATATTGTTTCAATTTATCAGTTTCTGGATTTTTTATTTCTTATTTTATGTGTGTTTATTAGTTATTTAAAATTCCAGAAAATACCAGAAAATTTCAGAAAATCTCAGAAGTGATATAGTTTCTATTATGGCATAATTTGAATATTAAATACAGCATATTGTTATTTATTTGCCTAGATTTCATAATATGTTGTAATTAGAATAGCATAATTAATTGTTTTTTATTTTAATTCCTTTATTAAATGTAACATAGCATGTATTGATTGTGAATCTACATTATGATGCTATTGTATGGAATTAGAAAATTTTATCATGTTTTTTTTTAGACATGCCATAATCAATGGGTGGTTATTCGGTTGAGAGAAATCTTTGTAGATTGACTCCCGAAAACCAATATTTTGCGCGTAAATTAAATTAAATTTTGGATAATTGTCACCTGTGGCGCAAGAGATGATTATGAGCATAGCGGATTTTCAATCTTGCGACTTGTGTAATATTGTCACTATTTAATTTAGATTTTTGCGGCAAAATTATATTATGCTAATCAAATTAATCCCAATGCAAATTTCTCACTAAATTGATTTAGCTTATGGAAGTTAATTTGGTTGACCTAGACTTAGTAGAGATGTTCAAATATGAACAATGTAATCCCATTCTTTAGATGAGCAAAAGTCTTGGAGACTTTAGGTCAAACCTTAATTGAGCCAAAATAAGGAAACATGACTCAAAGTCGCCGTGTTTTTGTTGCCTTTTTTGGCATAATAAAAACTAATGTGTGTGCTATGGTTAGCGGCACGCTATGTAGTTTTGGTTGGCGAGTTTTGAGGTTATGAAATTAGTAAGCCCTCAATATATCTGTATATGATCTTGACTATTGAGCTGCGCGGATTGACTTTGTAAATTTGACTTGTAAATAATGTTACATCATTGGATGAAGTAACATTCAAGAGTCACGTCATCCAAGAAATGCGAGCTTAAATAAATTAGTCATTAAGTGTAAGACGAGTAGCCAGTATGAGCAGTGTTTTGCTATGTACCCAATTATTGGGAGTGGATGGAGCAAAATTTCATGCACTGTAATAGTGTGCGTTGAAATATCACGCTAAGTGAAAAGATTAGCGCTTAGAAGCTGCAAAAATCTATTAACACTAGGTAAAAAGATTAGCGCTTAGTGGCTGCAAAATCTATTAGCATTGCCAACTTGTCTAAATCTGGACACTTATTGTTTCCACACTTGAGTGTGAAACATGAGGAGGGGTTTCTTTGAATGATTCCTTAGCTAGGCTAACGTTTTTGAATAACGTTTACCACTAAGCGCAAACGTTGCAGCATAGTAATGAAAAGGTCAAGGCCGACAAGGTTGTTATGACTCTAAGAATTTGACGCATCGTTTGTGAGAGCATTGTGTTGAATTAGACTCTTTAGCCTAATTCCCGCTTAAGTTACTTCAAGAGTTGTCACAGATTGATAGCTTATTCTCTCCTTCTTGTGGATAGTAGAATTAATTGCAAGTAAATATGAAGCGAGAAATAGATATGGCAAGAGGAGTATCGTCATCTTTCAACTAGATGCATTAAAGTGTATGGAGAATAAAATTGACTTGAAGGTACAGGGGATTAGCACTTACTAGTTAAATTTACGACTTAGGCGCACTTGATATCTCCATGACATCCTTTTATGATCTAGTGAATATGAATTAGTCCTAAGTCATTACCTAGTTGGGCCTAAACCTTTTAAACTTATCTTCGAGAACTCACACATTAAGATGATTGGAATTAGTTTATGACATTGGTCATGAACCGGTGGCTTATTATACTTAATCACATTAATGAGATGATGACACGATGGTTTGAGTAGGCCTTCTCGGGCCCACTCGCTTGTGACATCCTGCTCTCATATAAATGTGTAACTTTGTTCGCAATGGGTGCGCACAAGTAAGTAGGAAAAAGAGAAGGTCATTTGTATCGGCGCATTTAGTCCACTATGTTTTTTGTGACTAGATATGTGTAAGAGTATGATAGCTAGGCCTCAATCTCGACACATTTATAGATTACGATACGCATCTGAGTCAAGACTATTTGATCTCCCATAAGTCAAAAGTTTTGAGATGATTTTTTGACATTGCACATATGAGGTTGAGATCAATTAGATATGACTTTTTGTGCTTTTAGTTTTGATCAAGGTGGCGAGTATCTATTTGAGTTATTTTAGAAAACTCTGTGAAGAGAAATGGATGCTTAGAAAATTGATTATTCCTAATACTCAACAACACAATGGTGTAGTAGAGATAAGGAATTAAATATTGTTAATGTTAGGTGGATAATTGCACAAAATGTTTCCCAATTGGGAATTGCACTAGTTTGTTGCCTATATCCCTAACTAAGTACCCTCCATATCAGATTTTACACTCCATTTGAGTAATGGGTTAGCAGAGAGCCATCCATGGGCGATCTGTAACCGTTAAGCAGCTTATCTTTATTTTACTTCTCATAAGATTGTGAAGTTAAGACCTAGGGTTCTATAGTGCATTATTGTATGCTGTCTTGTAAACACATAGGGTTGTGTGGCGCATTAATATTGTATGCGGTCATGTAAACCCTCCGGGTCATGTGCATAGGTAAGCAGCTTTGTGGTAGTGTAACTAAGTCGCATAAAGTTTTCTTAGTAAATGTGACGTGTATAGAGTTTTAGAACTCTATAAGATAGAGAATTCTAAGCATAGCGCTTTTATATAGCCTAGTTGAGAATGGAAAGAAATTTCCAATATCCTAGGGACAGTGGGAGCGATGTGCCTACTAATGGATTACTCCATTAGAGAAAAATACTCTACATTCTTAGTTGCGTGGTAGCGAATATGAAAATTTTCCATGTCATCACTGGGTGATTGAGAAGGAAACATTCATGATTGCTCCGCAAGATGATAAAGAGCCTAGGATAATGCCAAAGGCTCTAGTCCCCTGTTTTTAGAAAGTGGATTAATGTTGCGCAATTTAAGACAAAGTCTTTGAGGATTAACCATTTCTATAAATTGGTTGACTTTCCATTATGACGCGAAACTGTTCTAAAGTTATGCGTAATTTGGATAGTCATTGTTGAGGCATAAGGCTCGCTGGATACCGAAAAGTCGCACCATCGAGAAAAGTGTAGACCATGAGGAGACTTCCTCCTGGGGAGTGAGGTTATTTCGACTTAGGCTATGATTGACATAAGTTCGAAACATTGATTTGTGGACATTGTGACCCAACTTCTCGTTGGAGAATTGGATAAGTAGATCCTAGGGATTTACCTTTTGCTTTTATGGTGAAAAGTTAGGAGCGCAAAAAGGTTGCTAGTTCCAATAAATCTTATACAGCCTAAAACAGTTATCCAAATAGTGGTTCTTAGATTTCATCAAGCCATGATAGGCAAACGATGATCGATGAAGACCACTGAGGCATGATCAATGGTCCAAAAGAAGTTTTTCCTTACTTAGTCATTATGAGCCAGGAATTTATAGGGTTGTCGCCACCTAGGGTGGGCAATCCTCTATTTTAAATATGATGGACATGGGTGATGTAATTTATATGCTCGGATGTACGATCCTTAGGGATTGTTTTAGGAGAATTCCTATTTTGTCTTCGATGACTTACATAAGGAATATCCTAGAATGATTCTAGATGCAAAATTGTAAGCCAATAGAATGATTCTAGATGCAAAATTGCAAACCCATTGGCTTACCTATTGGTAAAAGCCAGAGCCTTAGCTATTGAGTGTATCCTCAGATTGTCTTTGGGAGAAACAGATGACCTATATTCCTTGATCTTTTTCTTTGTTGTGGGAGCCTAAAGTACGTTATGTGGGCGTATTCGGCATGATAAGTGTTATCTTTGGTAAGTGGTCAACTGAGTTGTTTAGACATTGACCTTGCTCATTGGACCGTGGATAGAATTCTTTACTAGTAATTTATTAATTTGCTCATTGTAAAATTCAATGTGCTAGTTGGGCGCATCTGCGCTAGTTGGGCGCATCCAGAATGAACGCAAATTGGTCACCAAAATATCTTTAGAGAGGTTATTGCGCAAGAGGTTATGATCATGAATCACTTCATGTGAGGCGCACATGGTGGATTCCGTTGTACATACTTATCGCAAGAGGTGCTGATAAGGCTTATGTTTGGAATCTAGAATTGCGCAAGCTGTGGTCAATTTTTTTTAAAAATCGATCACTTATTTTGAGATGATGGGATGTTGACACTATTATGGTTTGTGTCATAATGATTAGCAGATGATGATGTCGTGAGCAAGATTGGCTCACTCACACAAGCTAACGCCCTTGGCGTTTGAGAGCGGCGAGGATGAGACTAGTGGTTTATTTTTATTTGAAGCCAAGAGGCTTAAAATTATCCATTATGCATGTCGCCTTGGTTACAACCAAGATGAGGTCGTGTTAAGGACCAAACATGGATGTTAGTACCCACTTTCCATGTTGTACTGTTATGATTAGCCGATCACGAGATCTCATTTGGCGCCTAGAAAAGCAGATAGAGAATTCGGGTTAGCGCTAAGCGACTAGACTAATATCTGTACGGTGTATCGAGTATGACGTCACTCTTTTGGAAGAGTTACTCCACCGTAACATGTATTCATACTATATGTGCTTGGCGACTGAGTAATGAGGTGAGAGAATGGATCCCTGTTTCCTCACCGTGTGAGTCTTACGTGTCATTATTGATATGACTTTCATTTTTGTACCCTTTTGTGACTTTTGACTATGTCATAAGGTAAGGGTTGATGTTCTGCTACTTTGGTATGTTGCCTGCGGTCATGTATGATTCGGCCTTAAGGGACATCACTGGGAAAGCGGCCAATTCTAAACTAAATGGCATGAGGGCAAAGGAAAGATCATCTAGTATTACACCACTGATGTATATTCACTGCCGGCAACTCACATCGCTCTGTATGAGAAGCGGATTGAGTGTGAATATATTGCAAGAATTGAGAGGGTCAAACATGCTCTTTTTGAGGGATTAGAGATGTTTTTTGGACCGGTGTAATTAGATGGGTTTGGGGTATATGAGACACTATTTCTGTTTTTTTTTTTTTTTTGGGGTTGATGTCTCTATGCTGGCTCATTTTGAGTTTCTAGTATAGAGCTCCCACATGCAGGTGTTCTCAGCAGTCGCACGGTGCATTGGCTAGTATGAGATTGTTCATTTTTTGGGAGATTGAGATAGAGATGTAGCAGTGTCATGCCAACTCATGTGCAAGTGGGAGAAATTGGGCGCCCATGTGGCATGGCCCTTTGAGCTTTTTGAACCTGAACCTCTTGAACCTTATCCATGTAAGTTTGAATTTTAATTCAAACTTATTTGGATAACCATTCAGGATATCTATATCTATCATATCAATAGATATGGATAGATGGATAGATATTTATTGGTTATTATTGATTATATACATCTGATAATAGGAGATACGTATATCAGATACGTTATGGGGTTTTTACCCATAACCTTTTTTTTCCCCATACTCTCCTCTCTCTCTGACTCTCTCCCAAAAACAACGATCAAGCCATTTGCACTGTGATTTGTGTGGGTGATATTCACTATTGTAATATCACCCCATTGCTGGGATGATTGACCAGATTTAGGAAGCACGTGATTTACCCACGAAGTTCTTCGCTAAAAGGTATGATCTAAACATTTTATCCGCTGCGTTATAATGCTTTATGATTTACAAAAACATCAATCTTCTCCACTATCTTCTTTTCCATCTCCACACTTTTAGATACTTCTCCAAATCAGCTACATAGCTCGTAGCCTCTGTTCCCTTTTCTGCAGACTCAATACCTTCTCATTGAGTGCAGCCAACACCATTTCTAACTTCTTTTTCTTTATCATTTCCAAACTTCTCTCCTTCTCAATCCCTTTCTTCTCGCTAACTACTTCCTAAATTTCAGTTGATACATAGATCTGTTGTATCTATTGTTTAAACAACAAAAAATCAGCAAAAATTTGTTTCCTCTCTCAATGAAGCACCAACAGAGGGGAGAGAGAGAGGTAGAGAGAGAGAGAGAGAGAGAGAGAGAGACAGAGACAGAGACAGAGATACCTGGGTTGCTGTTGATGATGGAGACAGCGAGAGAGGAAAGACAAGATCCAAAGAAAGAGCTTATTTTTTATCATTGAAGAATAGCTGTGGACACTGGGTGTCTCTATTTGCACACCACCTTTCATCTCAAGGCATACCTTTAATAAATTAATAAATAAGCAATTTACTCAATACATATCAAAACTTTCCATCTTTACCCTTACTCACACATCCCATCCACAATCTTCCATTTTTACTCTCATTCACTCACTCATACACTCCATCTCCACCCACGATCCATCTCTCCCTCCTTTCTCTAATTGATTGTTACCCCCACATACCGGTGAGCAAAACTAGTGATGAAGACTCCTCAACGCACCGGTGAACAGAACCAATGGTGAAGACTCCTCAAGATGTCGGTGAAAATTTCAGTTTGCAAACCGTTCGACTCTGGACTTTCGAACCTTAACAATTTGTTTCGACTATTTCTATCGAGCCTTAGCCACTTGTCCGGAGTGTTTCTTTCGAACATTAGCCATTTGTTCGACATTTTAGTGTCGAACCTAACTACAAAAGGTGTGTATTATAACCTTTTGTGATTTGTGGTCATTTTATATAAGGTTAATATTCTAATAAAAAATAAATCAATTAATGGTTTGCTTTGAGGTGAAATATGGTGTGCAAATAGAGGCACCCGTGGACACTACGCCTTTTTCGAGTATAAGACACATTTCCACCCATGTTGTGTTGACTTGCTAATCACACATCAAAATAGTCACCACTTAATTTTATCAAAAATTAAAAAAGTTTTAACAATGAAAACTAAGTTAAGGATCTGATCCGTCATAACCAAAGATTGCCGATTTAGAAGTTAAGATACAAAAAGGGAAGGTAATTGATATGAGCTGAAATGTTACACTTTGAGGCTCTCTATTTTATGTTTTTAGTTTTTTAACTTATGATATTTGTGTTGGCTACATATTTTGTACAAGCCAATCGCAGTTTAACATGTGGCAAGATGAGGGCAATACGGGAAGTTAATTCAAATCTCCAATCGCAATCATACACGTGACAGTTAACATTGGTTATTGTGGATTTGCATAGCACTTGATTAGCGAAGAGATGCAAGATGGCGTGCCCTAACAGTTGCTCATACATTTAAATTCAAAATCAGGAGGAAACCTAACTATAAAGAGTGGCGTAGTGGAACTAACTATGAGACAGCATGTTCAGTAATCATAGGAGGACTGTTCGATGGTTGGAAGCCCACTTCGATGGTTACTATGGGACATTATAAATAACAGAGAAGGCTCCAGAGTAAAGCATCCAGACTCAGACCAAAAAATCATTTTTATCTATATTATTTTTCCTTTCCAGTTTTTAAAGTTCTTTACATTTTTGTACTTCAAATTCTCGTATTGCACTTCATTCATAGGGATAGTTTCAAATAGTTTGTTGCTGTAAACCTCTATGAGGCCGAGTCAGATTATTGTAAGTCTTTCATTTTACTTAATGAGATTATGTAATTATTCTTTACTTAATTGTTATATACTAAATGCTCCTAAACAAGCCACCAGTAAAAGTCCTCTTCATTGAGGCTAAAAGAATTAAAGCACAATCGTCTGATAATTGGTTGGCAATTAATCTTCTGTAAGGACTGAATGATCATTGTTGGCACGCTTAAAATTATAATACTAACCTTCGAAAGCCAAAAAAGCCAACATATATTTTTTGGCATGCCCGGTGAGACTAATTGAAATGGCTAGACATAGGAGACAAGGAGAAAATAAACGCCTGGAAGAAGTAGTGGAGGGAGAGGTAGAAATACCTAATCTGGAGGATAATGTGATAATACATCCTGTGGAAGCACATGTCTTATCTGAACCTATGGTTGAACAGACCAACATTTCGGAGCTTGTACCACTTGTTCAAAATATTGGACGAAGCCATGGAATTGGACCATTCACTGTTCTATTTACCCAGCCAATGAATCCATGGGGAGGCTTGATAAATGCCATGGGATAGCAGTTAATGAACACAATGGAAAGATGGGCAACATCTTTTATGACCAACACAAAGTATATAGAGGAAAATTCAAATGTTCCTCAGCAAAGATTGGTAAGAGATAAACAGCCTATGTAAAGTAATGGACAGACTAATGGTCAAACTAGTAATCAAAATTATGAAAGACCATCACCTGTACTTCAGCTATGGTATGAGCCTCTTTTATCTATATTAGATTTAACTCTTGTATGGTGAGTTTACAATTTGAATTATACTATATATATATATATATATATTTTGACTTATTGGTGAGTTCACAATTGCACAACCTAATAAGAGGATATGTGATTTTTTTGATTTTTTTTTTTTTTTGGTGGTTTTACTCTTTTTAAACAAACTTTTGCTTCTAGACTACATTTTAACTTATTCCAAATACTTGGGCCTTGGTTGGTTTGTTTTTGAAAAATAAATTTAAATTTTTTTTTTCTAATATTTTGTTTGGTTTAGTGATTCTGGAATTTTTTTTCAAAATCACTTTCTCTCTTCTATACATCAATCAATCATTTTTTTTCTCTCCTCTCTCATCCCTCATTCTTAATCACTTTTTCTCTCACATATATCTACTCAACTACAACAAAATATCAAATCATTCCAAACTTTCATACTTCAAAACTATTTTCAAAATATACAACCAAACAAATAAAAAAAAATTCTAAACATTTTTTTCAATTTTTTTTTTTTTGAAAATTTATCTCCCAAAATCAAACCAAACACACTCTTATTTTCTGCCTTTCTTAAAATAAAATAAAAAAAATAAAAAAATTGTTACATTTGAAAAGTTGTTAAAAATTTGTTTTTTTCCAAGTGAAAAAATTTGAGTGGCCTTTCTATTATGGCTTATTTAGCCAAATAAGCAAAAAGAGATTATGATTTATTTAAGAAAAATGATTTAGACCTCTAAAATGAGAGCTCTAAAGGACCTCTAATTTGTCTTTTTCTTCCTCTCATTTTGTCTTTTACCTCACTGTTTTTTTTTTTTTTTTTTTTTAAGGCCGGCTCATTAGAGTTGCATAAAGGCAGACTCTAATTAGAGCTCAGATTGACTGTTATTTAATTCACTCCAAACGGTGCTCTACCGATCAAAGTAAAAAATGACGAGTGTGATCAGAATTTTTTTATCTCCAATTCTCTACTTGTTCTAATGCATTCTCAATCTCGAAATAATTTATAAAAAAGGATAAATTACATTTTGCCTCTTTAAAGTTTCATCCATTTTTTATTTTGGCTCTTTTAAGTTTAATTTTTCTCACTTTGGCCTTTTATATTTACAATCTTTTTCACTTTGGCCCTTTAAGTTTAATTTTTTTTTTCATTTTAGCCCTTTATGTTTGCAATCCATCCCATTTTGACCCTTCATATTTTCAATCATTTCCACTTTATTCCTAGACCAACTTCCATCCAAAAAATTAACAGAATCTGCCACATCACTAACAAATCAGCTCCATGGACTAACTTCCATCCAAAAAACTAACAAAATCTGCCACATCACTAACACATCAGCTTCATGTGTGATGAAAAAAATTCACTAAAGATGAAAAAAAAAATGAAAATTTACCGACTCAAATACTTGTATTGTCAATTCTGAAATGGAAAGTTTACTATTGTTTTTTTCGTTTTTAGTGAACTTTTTTTTTTTTTTTTTAGTTAAATTTGTTTTTATTTTTTTAGTTGCATCTAATTTAGATGCATCTATAATGTAATAATGTAAATAAATTTGAAAAAAAAAAAGTTCACTAAAGACAAAAAAAAATTTTAATTTTTAATTTTTTAATTTTTTGCATCATTAGTGAATTTTTTACATCACATATGGAGCTGATGTGTCAGTGATATAACAAATTCTGTTACTATTTTAGATGGAAGTTAGTCTAAGAGTAAAGTAGGAAGGATTGTAAACATGAAGGACTAAAATGGAAATTATTACAAATATGAAGGGCCAAAGTAAAAAAAATTCTTGTAAACATAAAGGGCCAAAGTGAAAAAATCAAACTTAAAGGGTTAAAGTGAGGAATGAGTGAAACTTTAAGAGGTCAAAGCGTAATTTACCCAAAAAAATAAAATAAAAATTAAGACAGAAGCAAAAGAATGCAGTCTTGTTGAGGACCACTGTGAGTCTGTGAGTATCTGATGCGAAAATATCAAGTTAATCCAGCGAGCAAAGCGGATATGGACGAACCCTAGATGTTGGAATCTCACTGCATGACTTTCACATTCAACTTTGGGTAGGAGGGATGAGGACTAACAACTCTTATCCAATTATTTAGATTAGAAAAATTCCATTTCGAATATCAAGGCCGGACCATGCATCTTTTCTCATTTTTGGCATGGCTTTCTTTCTTTCAATTGCTTGTTTGGACCCTCAAGTTGTCTTTCTATCTCCTCAATGTGGGACGTGGTAGTAGTCCAATTAAAGGATTGGGTATGGTTTCCCTTATGAGAATTGTTTCTACTTAGCCTCCGTTTGGAAAGTTGGTTTTGAAATTTTTTTTAGTTAAAATAGTTACAAAAAAATAAAATAGACTTTTTAGTTTAATAAAACAAAACATCATATCTAACTCATAATCATTATATTTTTTTTCTCACAAAAAAATCAAAAACCTTTTCCAAATTAGACTTTTTAATCCCAAATTAAAATAACAAAAAAAATTAAAAATCAATCCACTTCCCAAATCAACCATTAGAAAGTTTTAAACTTCCAAGATTCAAGTCTTAATCACCAGGGTAATCCTTTGGGATTGGTTGATGAGATTGAAATTCAAATATTGATAATACTTGGTAGCTCGAAAATCCTTGCCCCGAATTGGCTTAAATACCAAAAACGACGTCGTTTTGAGTATTCTTTTTTTTTTTTTCTTCTTCTTTTCTTTCCTTTCCCTCTCTGAAATAGAGAAGAAAGAGAGAAGATTCCAGAAAGAGAGGAGCAAAGGAGGAGGAGAAAAGGCAGAGGAAGAGAAGAAGGAGACGGTGGTGGCGGTGCCGGTTGGCGGGTTGGTGGCTCTCTCTCTCTCTCTCTCTCTCACAGATATATATATATATAAATGTGTGTGTGTGTATAGATCTGTGTGTGTTGATGATGATGATGAAATCTGGTGTTGATGATGATGAAATCTAGTATTGATCTGTGTATATTTTTTTTTTTTTGTGATTGGTGATATATGTGTGTGTGTATAGATGAAGAAGATAATCTAGTGTTGATGATGATGAAATCTGGTGTTCATCTGTGTATAATTTTTTTTTTTTTTGGTGGGTGTTAATGTCCCCAGCTCCATGTTCTACCTTTTTCTTATTCTTTATTATCATCATCTTCATCCTCGTTTTGGATTCGAGCCATTTCGAGCCAAACCTCTTTCGAGCTACGTAGCAGATATTTCTATTGATGATTTGACCCTGTAAGAGGACTATCATCCAATAACATATTGCCACTCGTCCATATTTCTTCTAGAGTATTCTAATGGGCTGAGCTTTCCTTCAGTCGACTGACGAGTATTGTTGGGCTCATGGGAGCCCACCACAGGTTCCGTTTCGATAATTCAAATTGTTTAATGTCTAGAACTCGTCGAATACTAGATATATGTCAGTAAAAAATTACGTTAATTGGATATCAATAGTTATTTCATCAGATAAGATTTCCGTCAGCCGTTTATTTTTTCACCGTGTATTTTTTTTTAATACAAAACTGATTTGATCACGTAACTATTAATATCCAATCAACGTGATTTTTTTACAAAAATATAGTACTCGACGAGTTCTGCATATGAAACGGTTCAGATTATCGAAACGAGATTTGTAGTAGACCCTACACAGACTAGAGAGAAATCAACCCATTTTCTAATTGTTTCAAATCTATTTATTTCAGCCTTAGAAGCTTGAGCCTTTTGAAAGCACCACACTCGGTGGCAGTGCCACGTAAGGACCAGGGGGGGTCACGTGCCCCCGGATTTTGTGATTATTTATTTATTTATTTTTTACAAATATAAAGAAAATATTTTAAATAAAAAGAATTACAAAAATATTATTAGAGTGAAATGTTAATGACATTTTAAAAATTATGAAAATAATAATGGTTGTTTTAATTGAAAATGAAGAGACTACTGTAAACCATATTATTTATGAAAATTTTAAATTTACCGGTGATGTCATTATAATTGACATGCAAGTATAAGTAATCTTACTATAAAGATATGAAATTTATTGGATTGTTAATTACATTTGACATGTGAGGTTCACTCTTTATATGTTTATTTACTATTAATTGATGATATCACATACTAATGATAACATGATATTACTATTATAGTGAATTTTTAATCAAATTTTGTATAAAAAAATAATTTATCATTATATAATTTATTTTAAGACTTATATCCATATTTTTTTATATTGTCCATGATACACTGGTTATAAATAACATTATTTTTTTGATGTTTCACGAAATCAATTGTAAAAACTTGCATGCA
The DNA here is from genome assembly GCA_025200525.1 of Camellia lanceoleosa. Lineage (NCBI taxonomy): Eukaryota > Viridiplantae > Streptophyta > Magnoliopsida > Ericales > Theaceae > Camellia > Camellia lanceoleosa. Next base: position 53,525,285 of record CM045769.1, on the reverse strand, counting down.
ATATTTTTGTAAAAATTTTCAAATTGTAATTAATAAATGCCCTCCTAATTTAACTTTCTGGCTCTGCCACTGACCACACTGCAATTGAAAGATGAATTTCGATGATGAAGAGAAAATATAGTTTTCTATTTAGTATTTTTTGAGATCGTAAGGTTCACTAAAGGTTCGGTTTTAATGATATAAACTGTTTATTTTGTATAATTTTTTGTGCATATTATTTATAAACATAAAAATTAGATCGATATTTCTTTTTTTCTTTTTTGTGTATACCTAATGCGACAAATTGAATAAGTTATGGTCATTAGATCGATCTAATTTTTGTGTGAATAATATACACAAAAAAATTTATAAAAATAAATAATTATTATTATTATTATTATTATTATTATTATTATTATTATTTTTGATCTGTGAAAGTTGGTGATTAATTGTTAGATTAGCACATTTGAAGAGATAAAACTAACATCCATATATCTTATAAGAAAATCTTGTTTTCCCGTTCCACTTCTAGGAGTGGAACTCAAAACCTCCCCTTAGGAGAGATTTGATAACCAAAAGGCTAACCAATCAAACAGTTCAAATTATTGATATAGCACGAACTTGAATAACACCTTTTAATTCAGAGATTTAGAATTAAGGGAAAGCGAGCCCTAAGGAGGGTTTCTCCCGAATTCAACTTGGGTGTGGACTGGAGGGACATGTGTGGCTATAGGGCCTATAACTCTAAATTAAATAACCCTAAAGTTTGCAATGTGATATATATATTAACCTAAAATTTGCAAGGGAAGTTAGATAACAACCGAATAAATTATTTCCTGCTAATCTAGAATAAGAAAAGCATAACATTAAAAAACACAATATATAAAAATTATTCTCTCTATCTCAAAATAATGGTTTCTTTTGGAGAATTTAACTTTTTTTGATAGTACAATTATTGCATTTGAAAAAGTTGATTTTCCAAAAGTATCCTTTTGATAGTACATTTTTTTGAGAATATTAATGTCATAATTGTACTTTTTACATTGTTTATTAATTTAAAAGAAGGGCAAAATAAGAAATTTATATTATTTTTGTACTTGATTTTTGAAGAGAAACTAATATTTTGGAACAATAAAAAATAGAATAAGAGAGTAATATTTTAGAACGGAAGGAGTAAATAATTTAATTTTTTTCTTGTACTAAAATAAAACTATCATATTTAACTAATAATTTAAAAATCAATAGAAATTTCCTAACCTTTTTGGGTCCTACTTGGCTAAATAAACCAATGCTACCCTCTCTGCATCAAAAACTCCCAATCATCAGAGTTGAACATGTAATCAGTCCTTACAATCCACAATCGGAGAATTTTTTCCCCCCTAAATATTATCAATAAAGAATTCCCTTACCAACACTTCAATTCAACTCTTATTGTTGCATGATGCAGCTTTTGGGACTATTTCCCCTTCTATGGATTGAACAAGAAAAATAATCGGTCTTTGTTTGAAAAGAGTTAATTTAGTTTTCGTTTGGGAAGAGCTAAAATAACTTGACTCTTTGAGTATTTTAGCCTGATTTTTTTAGTCTCATTTGGCTTTCGTTTTTTACTTTTTTGATTTTTGTGAGAAAAAGTGTAATAATTATGACTTGGATATGACATTTTATCTTAGGATTATTTACCAATAAATCCTACTTTACAAACTCTTATACCAAATAGTCCCACTTTTATTCTATTATACCAAATAGACCTATTTGTGAGTTGATTTGGTCCTTTTTGATTTTTTTTTTTCATTCTTGTTTCATTTCCTAGATGAGAGTGCCCTCTGTGTCTTCCCCGATCATCGCTTATAATCCACCGAAACACACACAATGTCAAGCACACACTCAGACGCATATCCAACAATCCAAAGCCTCAAAGGCTTCGTCGGAGACTCCTTCCGACTCACCACCAATCGCTCTGCCTCTCTTCGATCGCTCCACACAGCATCTCTTACCCTCATTCTCCGGCGGAGGAACCGAGCCGCGTCACGGAGGCTAGACGGGCGGCGCACGAACCGGCGGCTCAGGAAGATCTGATCGATCAGCAACCAGTGCCTCAGGAAGATTTGATCTGATCTGTGTGTGTGTGTCTGATCTGATCTGATCTGCTGTGTATCTGGTGTGTGCGTGTGTGCTGTGTGTGCAGTGAGAAGATGAAGTTGGTTGGGTGTGTGTGTATGAACTGCTGTTGTGTGTGTGCTGTGAGTGTGTGAATGGTGTTGTGGTGTCTTTTGCTCTCAAAACCGTGTGTGTGTGTGTTGTATGTGTGGTCTCTATGACCGTGTGTCTGAAGCTCTGTGTCTATGGCAGTGTCATGAAGCTCTGTGTGTATGGCCGTCTCTGAGTGTGTGCTCAGCTTCTCCTCTCAAAATGCAACCCGAGAGAGAGATAAGAGAGAGAGTGTGGGTGTGTGTGTGGGTGTGGGTGTGGGTGTGTGCCATGTGAGTATGTTCATCAGTGTAATGGGCTTTGTGTTAACCCCCCACACACAAACCCAGCCTAAATAAAAACCCTTCAACCGGATTGTAGGCGTGTGAACACAACAGTGTATCACATGTAACATACAACCATCCACGCGCCAAACACTCACACCATATACTCACGCGCCTCACCCATTTTTTGCCCCACAGGCGCATCACCAACGGTTATACCAGGGTATTTCCGTCTCTTTTAATTAAATGGGACTAAACGGTTTAATAGAATAAAAATGGGATCATTTGGTTCATAAGTTTCAATTTTGGGATTTATTGGTAAATTTTCCTTTATCTAATTGACTTATGTAGCAAATTTTGTCCTTTGTGCTTTTTTACCCAAAAAGCCAAAACCAAACATAACTTTAGTCTTTTTTCTTTCTTTTCTTTTTTTTTGTGACTAATATAACCTGAGTAAATTAGTTTTGTTTGGGAAGAAATTTTAGTTTCTTTTTTAATTTGGATTTGAATCGTGATGATTATGACAGAAAAAGTAAAATGATTATAATTTTGATATAATATTTTGTCTTATTAGTTAAAGTAACTTATTTTGTCATTTTATACTTATTTAGTCATTTTAGTCCTTCCTAGACAAGGCCTCGACATTAATTTATGGGTCTAACTTGTCTCCAGTTGGAGATAAGACTAGACCTTCCAGTGCACTCTGTGGGCCCACTTTTGGACTTTACTTTGATAATCCGAACTGTTTACATTTTAATATTCGTTGAGTACATTATCCATGTGCAAAATCAAGTTGATCAGATAATAACAACCACGTGTTCAAATCAGTTTTATATGAACCGTTTATTTTTTCACCGTCTATTTTTTTTATACAAAATTGATTCGAACATGTAGTTTTTGTTATCTGATTGACTTAATTTTTTACAGAGATAATGTATTTAACGAACTCCAAAATATCAACAGTTTAGATCATCAAAATGGAATCCAAAAGTGAACCCACGGAGGGGATTGGAGGGTCTAATCTTGATCTCTAGCTGGAGACAAGCTAGACCCTTAATTTATTCACTTAGGCCTATTTTGACAACTCACTATTTTAATCAAAAGGCCTAAATATCACTATATAAAAAAAAAAAAAATTAATTATTTTTCTTATTTTTTTTAGACGTTTTTTTTATAAAAAAAATCATTCAAAAAATTAATTTTCAAAACGGCCGTAGATTCACTAGTTAGTAGTTACCTAGCAAGTAACAAGTAGTATTTTTCCACTTGCTCTTCTTTTATTGATATTTTGGATGAATTGTTTTTCGTCCATCAATAAAAATTTCTTTTTACACCGATTAAAGTAAATAAATAAATAAAATGACAACAAAACAATGGAAGGTCTTAAAATACCTAAATAAAGACATGTGCAAGTAGTTGTCTTCGTGCCCAACATTGTTTGTCTTTATCCCAATGCAATCCAAGCCACCTAATGCGGTGAAAATATTCAAATATAAAAATGTCAAGATATGATCATACATGTTTGTAAGTGTATCGGACTCGGAACTTTGATATAAAAAATTTATATAATAAAGTAGGATAGTTTTTGAATTTGTCTCACGCGTATTTGTCTTACTAAGACATTTAGACGGCTCAGATCTATTTAAATTATAAAACAACAGTTGTGATATATTTTCTAAAAAATATCCTACATGTACATTTCCTATTTTCCCGCTTCTCTCTCTTACTTTTTCCTTTTCTCACCCATCCTTCTATGATTCCAAGATCCTCTCTCTCTCTCTCTCCCTCTCTCTCTCTTTTATTTTTTTATTTTCTCTCATTTTTATTTTTCTCTCTGTTTGTTTATTTATTTTTTTATTTTCTCCTTTTTGTTCACTTATTTTTATTCATGTTATATGAAAAAGTCTGCGATCTTAGAATTAGTAGCTAGATTTTACTATGTAGTGGAGATTAAATTAATGAATTTCATAGTCCACAAATTAAATGAATTTGAACAATTAATTATTATTTTTAAATATATTGAATACCTGATAGACTTCGTAAATTTAGACATTTTATGAATCTTCAACATATTTTAATAAAGCAGGACGATTTTTGAATCTTCACCATATTTTGTCCTATTAGGACATTTGGATTGTTCAGATCTATTCAAATTATAAAATAATGACTGAGATATATTTTTAAAAAAATGTTCTACGTATACATTTTCTACTTTCATGCTTCTCTCTCTCTTACTTTTTCCTTTTCTTACACCCCTTCTTCCATGATCACATGATCTCGCTTTCCTCCTTTTTTTCTTTTTATTTTTTTTATTTTCTCTCTTTTTTTCTCTATATTTGTTTTTTTTTTTTTTTCTCATTTTTATTCAATATATTTTACATAGATTTCCATACAATGTATGTATGCCCTGTAATACACTAGGACATTATGGGCATATATACAATTTTCATATAATTATATAAGCAAAAGTAGTACTGTATGTATGCCCGTGAAAATTGTATGTATGCTAGACACATCTATTTATCTAGCTATATATTATATATGGAAAAGCGAGTTTTCGTAAAGAGTTTTGTGATAACTCCAAAATTTTATAGTAAATTTGTGATTTTATCATATTAAAAAATAAATTTAAATAGTATTGGGATTACAATTATATTCTAATCCTAATATTATTTACATTGTGCCTTCAGGCATGGGCATACGCTCGTATTTTAATAAAGCAGGACGGTTTTTGAATCTTCACCATATTTTGTCCTATTAGGACATTTGGATTCTTCAGATCTGTTCAAATTATAAAATAATGGCTGAGATATATTTTTAAAAAAATGTTCTACATATACATTTTCTACTTTTATGCTTCTCTCTCTCTCTCTCTCTCTCTCTCTCTCTTACTTTTTCCTTTTCTCACACCCCTTCTTCCATGATCCCATGATCCCGCTTTTCTCTCTCTTTTCTTTTTATTTTTTTATTTTCTCTTTTTTTTTTTCTCTATATTTGTTTTTTTTTCTTCTTCTTTTTGTTCAATATATTTTACATAGATTTTCACATAATGTATGTATGCCCGTAATACACTAGGACATTACGGGCATACATACAATTTCCATATAATTATATAAGCAAAAGCAGTACTGTATGTATGCCCGTGGAAATTGTATGTATGCTAGGCACATACCATTCCCCGCCAAAGTTATCTTAGCTGTGTTTATCATGAGTTCCTAGGAGACCAACTGCAATGATGGAAACTAGAGTTCGAATGGCTGTCGCCTAAAACGCAAAGGTTTGAAATTTTCGAGACTAAAGTCTGGTTTAAATACCCAGGGGTGTATCCTCGGTTTGAAATCTGTATGGCAGCTCCATAGATTGAGATAGCATGTGTATGCACCTCAATTCTGGATACTGAACCAACCTAGTATGTCACCTCGTTGAAGAATAGGGAAAGTTGTGAATATGATCAGGAAAGAAAGCGGCATCCGTGGCTTCTACATGCAGAGGTTGTCCCTTGTCAGCATTTCACGACCTTTCTATTGTGAGTTGAAGGTAAATGTTTGAAGAACACAAGGGGAGATCCCAATCAGAGTAGAGCGGTTCATCGCCACTCACCCCATGAGGTGCTTTCTAACGCGCCGCTTTGCTTGTTTATTGCATTCCCTAAAACATCATGCTTTACATTGCCTGTAACATGTATTGTATCATCGCACTTATCGCATTTATTTGCATCTTGTGTTATCCTCTATCGTTTATCCTTTTACGCTGAGCAGCGTTTAGGATCGTTGTCCTCCGGGGCTATCTTAGGTTGCGTGCAACGCGCTCATGATTGTTTGTTTTTCGACCTCTTCTCACGTTTTCCAAGTGGTTAGAGTGTTCCTTTCCTCACACGATTTCAGCGTGTTTGGAATTTATCTCAGGTTGCGTCGAGTGCACCCCTGAGTGGTTGTTTTCGGACCTCTTCTCACGATTTCAGCGTGGCTAGAGTGTTCTTTTCCACACATGATTTTAGCGTGTTTGGAATTTTTCTCAGGTTGCGTTGAGCGCGCCCTTGAGCGGTTGTTTACGGGCCTCTTCTCACGATTTTAATGTGGTCAGAGTGTGCCCTTCCTTACATGATTTCAGCGTGTTTGGAATTTGTTTTCCTCTTCTCACAATTTCAACGTGATCAGAGTATCTCGGGACGCGTGGAATATAATCTCATATGGTTTTCGATTCTTAGTTTCCTCTGAGCGGTTGTTTTCGGCCCTCTTCTCATGATTTCAACGTGGTTAGAGTGTCCCTTTCCTCACACAATTTCAGCGTGTTTGGAATTTATCTCAGGTTGCGTCGAGTGCGCCCCTAAGCAGTTGTTTTCGGACATCTTCTCACAATTGCAGCGTGGTTAGAGTGTTCTTTCCTCACACGATTTCAGCGTGTTTGGAATTTATCTCAGCACGCGTGAAGTGCAGCCCTGGGCGTGTTTTATCTTGGGACACGTGAAGCGCAAGCCCGAGCAATTTTTCACCTCTTCTCACGATTTCAACGTGGTTAGAGTGTTCCTTTCCTCTCACGATTTCAGCGTGTTTGGAGTTTTGCTCAAGATGCGTGCGCGCTCTTGAGCGGTTTGACCTCATCTCACGATTCCAGTGTGGTTAGAGTGTTCTTTTCCTCACACGATTTCAATGTATTTGGAATTCATCTCCGGTTGCGTTGTGTGCACACCTGGGCAGTTGTTTTCAGGCCTCTTCTCACGATTTCAGCGTGGTTTGTGTGTTCCTTTCCTCACACGATTTCGACGTGTTTGGGATTTGTTTTTCCTCCTCTCATGATTCCAGCATGGTTGGAGTATGTCACCCTTTGCATCTACTGTACTATCTGTTACGTCGTATCTATTATATATTGCATCACATCTGTTATGTCTATTGCATTGCATATAGAGTATATTGCATGCATGTACTGCATTGTCCATTTATCGCTTGCATCCTTTCCATGTTAAGCTTAGTCTGGCATGTGCCCATACTTTTCACGTTAAAGCATGGTTCTGTGATTATGTGTACGCACCTATTCCACTAAGAGAATTGTGGTTTGACGGTGTCGGCACCTTTTCTATGTTAGACGTGGTCTGTTTTATGTCCCTGCCTTTGTTAGGAAAAATGTGGTTTGGCCACGTGCCTTATCCATTGCATCCATTACATCGTAGTTTGTTGTTGTATTCAGCATGTAGGATCATGACCTTTCCTCAGCAGATCATTCCACACTTATATCATGCCACCCAATTACTTGTATTCTTGCTGCGAAACACATAGTTTTGCCTGTGTACACACTTATCCCACTAAGAGAGTTGTGGTTTGAGGTTCCCGGCACCTTTTCTGTGTTAAACGTAGTTTGATGTTGCATCTCCATCTCTTTATGATATTTGTGAGGTTTTGTACGGTTTGCAATTTGATTAATTCAAATACCTTGTATATCATTTGCATGATTTCATTACAATTGTGCATCATTTTGCATCCTGCCCCTGAACTATTCTGGCTTGATTCCTTGCAAAGGGATACGTAGGCAGCCTACGGGCGCAACCATTTATTTATCTATATTTTGATTGTTTGTCCAAGTCTTCGGCCTTGTCAAAAATAGGATGTCTCTGGGCTTTGACATTCACTCACGTCATTTCATGACTTCTAGCTCTGTCAAAGAGGAGCAACTATAGACACTGCATTTTTTACCGCCCTTAAGACTTGGGCGCTACTGATGGTTTACTTGGTAATGAAAGATGTGTAGGGAAAAGGTTCATTTTCTTCGGCAAGAGGAGAGTCAGATCCTAACCTCACACCGCATTTTGGACGAAAGCTATTTTGGATGGTTTTTAGACCTTAAAACCCTCTCTTTCAAAATATTTTTGAAATAAAGTTCCTACGATGTTCCGAGGCTCGCATGTCGTTAAATGTTGCGCTTTTCAGTAAACCGAGCAAGGACAAAGTGGAAATGAATGAAAGAGAGGTGAAATCTTTGAAAAATCTTCCAAAACATCTTGTTTGGGGGTTTGGAGTTGAAGAAAAGAAGAGTGGAGAGAAGAAACCAAGTTGAGGAAGAAGTTGTGCATGAATCGTTAAGAGAGAGATGGGCAGTCCTCGCCAAATCGGGCCTATCATTTTGTATACTTGGATTTAATCTATGAGGCCACCACCATTGGAAATCAGACTTCTGGGGTTTCATTTTACACTCAAGAATCTCCTAAAGCCAAGTCCAGATGGGGGAGATATGGTTGGTTGAAGTAGGGCATCAATCCGGTTGGACCGACACTGAGCGGCTTCACCAAAACAGGCATAACATTTTTCACAGTTGGAATTTTGATTCAAAGCTACCACCATTGGAAATCTTACTTCCAGGGCTTCAATTTGGACACAAGAATGACCTGTAAAGGAGTCTAGATGAAGGAGCTATGCACATTTGAAGTTGGGCCTAAAAAGAAGACTTTTGTGGCTAATCGGCCAAAAAAGTAGTAGATCGGCCATCATAAGTAGCAGGTCGGCACAAAAGATGGCCGGTCGGCCAAGAGTGACCCAAATTCATTTTTTTTTTTCGAAGATATTTCTCCTCCAGCTGTTTCCAGCTTGTGCCAGTTGTCCTAACTTAGATATTTTCAACCAAATGCTCTCTTTTTGCTATATATGAAGCTATATCTCATATATCTCCTAACTTAGAACATTTTGGCAAGTTTGAGAGCTTCTCACACTAAAATCTCTCTCTCTCTATACAATTTTCAAAGCTAAATCTCTGCCTCTCTCTAGTTTGCTCTCTCTCTTGCCCTCTTGTGCATAGAAGTAGAGAAACATGCCTAGTTTGCCTATGCATCCTTGATCAAAGTTGCCTATCTTTGGGAGGAGGTTGCTTGAAGCTTACTTGGGACTTTTTTTGACCTCCAAAAGGTGATTTGAGCTCAAATTCTTGCCTGTTTTGGTGCTTGGCTTAAAGAGGTATAAACTCTCCCCTTTAAACTTGTTTTGCATAGCTTGTTTTGCCATCTTCTTCAATTACTTTGGGTTGTTTTGGGGTGTTTTTGCACTGAAAAAAAAACTCTATTTTTCAGTCCACAAAATGGTAGTTTCAGCCTTGTTTGGCTAGGGAGTTGTCTCTCCCTTTTGCTCTTTGGCTTGTAAAGCCTTTTGAGCTATTTTTCTAGGTCTTTCAAAACAACTTTTTGTGGCATTTTAACCACTGGAATCCAGAGGAATTTCAGTGGTAGAAACCATGTTTTGAGGTCTCAAATAGGGGGGGTGATCCCCTCTCTTCTTGTATTGTTAGCATGTGTTGTTGACGTATCAAATGAGCATGTATTTCTCCCTTCTTGAGGCTTAGTTTGAGCATGTTTCTGTGATTTTTTTAACATGTTATAATTCTGTTTTTTGTTGGTTTGATCACTTGTTGCGTGCTCCTTACACTTGTAGTGTAAATCCTCTTTGCTAGCCTTGCATGCCTAATGAGTTAGCTTGTTATTCTAGCATGTGTTGGCTTAGTCACAGCCCATTTTTGGTGTTATTTTGGCATGCCTTAGCTCTGATTTTGGTCGACAAGGTCACCTCTTGCATGCTTCTTACACTTGTAGTGTACACCTTGTTTACTAGCCTAGTATACTTGGTGTTTTGGCCCATCATTCTAGCTTGTCTTGGCTATACTCCATGCATGTTTTGGTACTATTTTGACATGCGTTTGGACTGTTTTGAGTGTTCTTGGCCTTTTGGGGCTTGCTTTGTATAGCTATGGCATAGAGGGCTTCACTTGTCTTGAGTTTTGAGACTACTACCATGCTATATTTTTTATGTATGCATGCCTTGGCATCATTTGGCATGGTATTTCAGAGCTTATATCTTTTCCATACTCTCATGTTTATCACTCATTCAATGTGTTTGAGAGTTGCACCTTTATGCCTTGTTTGTGAGCCATTGCATGAGCATGTATTTCTTGCCTTTCATGCTATCATTTCAGATCATTTTAGCCATTGTTTTGGTCTGATATAGCTTTGTTTTGGGCTGGTTTAATCATTTGAGCATTGTATGGCATGCTTCTAGTGTAATGCACTTCATTAGCTCTGGCGTTCTAAGCTCTAAGCATGCCTTGCATGCATCATTTTCGTGTTTTGATGTCATTTTGCACACTATTTTAGTGCTGGAATATATGTCATTGCATCACATTCTTCATTTGTTATATCACTTTGAAAGAGGTTTTAAGCCCTTTGTTGGTTTGAGCATGAAATCGTGGCGTTCATGCCTAATGGTTTTAGCCTTCTCTTGAGGGTTTCTACTAACCAACGGCACAATGCTTCTTTCATGCTCAAGATGCTTGCGGCTTAGTCCATCTTTCCATTTAGAGGACTTCTCACTTTTGGACTTAACCGGTTAAAGGACTAATTGGTAATCAAAAATGAGTAAACAAATTGAATTGAAGCCAAACATGCCAAGATAACATGTTTGTGTTGCATTGCATGTGTTTGGATCGGATGTCAGTCCAAACACGAGAAACAAGGGACGTTTCATACTTGAAGTGATGAAACGTGTTGCGTTTCTTGGTCACCGACCCTCTTGATCAATCATGATGGAGGTTAAGGCCCGTATGTGTTGTTTGTGTATTCATCAACATTGTGCAAGGTTGACTCTTTGGCTATCATGCATTGAGATGCGTGATTGATGGCTCGAGAGCCGAGTACTACACTCCTTTGAGCTTGAGATATGATAAGGAGTGTAATTGCACACACATTGCCTTGCAAATACACTGCCTTGCCTCTGTTTGTGCTCTGTTGCAACAAAAGGAGAAGTTGCAGGAAGAAGTGGCCGACCGGCCACCAAATCTGCCGACCGGCCACCAAGTCTGCCGATCGGCTATCAAAACTGGCCGATGACCATTAACTTTGGCCGATGGCCATCCCTCTTGGCCGACCACCCCTCATCATGTTCCTAAGGTGGATCAGAAGCATCTTGGAAGTTGGCACAATTTTCAGAAGTCCAAAAGAGTGCAAACAGAGGCATCATGAGGAACAATAGTGGATTTCCGAGCAAAGTCGACCGAGCATGCATATCCCCCCTCGCTTCCTAAGGCCATTTGTTTAAATTGCTTAGCTAAACTAGTTCATTAGCTTAGTTATTTTGTAATTAATTAGTTAAATGTTTAATTAATTAATTTGGTTTGCATTTAATTAGCTTAGATTAGCTAGTTGTTCAAATTCATTTGTGTTGTAATAATTAATTAGCTAGAATAATTATTTAATTAGTTGGTTTGTAATAGTTAGCTTAATTAGCGTAGCTAGTTAACTCTCTTTCATTCGGACCCTCCGTTGAGAGGGCACAATATTGTAATAAGTGTGTGTGTGTGTGTGAATATTTTCCAACCCCACGTCTTTCTCCCTTTTACTTATCAGCTTTCGATGGTTAGTTTAGGGCATGTTTCAATTAGCATACTTATGTTTGCATACGTGCATCATTCATCTGTCTCACATGCACCGTGCTCGGCGCATCATTCAAACTGCATTGTATTTCAAATACACTTCTTTGAATACATGTATCAAATTGTTGCATTCATATGCCATCTTAGAATAGCTGAGCCTATTTAGTTGCATTTTGCATGTGTTGCATTAGGCATCTTAACATAGCTAGGATCATGCATTGATTACTAACTAGCTTCTATTTTAGCTCGGAGTACACTATAAGTGTTTATGCTTTAGCATCTTTGTATGTGTGTAAGTGACTGCGATGACAGCATGCTTGCCATGAGGCTATCTGCTTAAGTGTTTAATTGTCTGAATGCATGTGGATGAATGCTTTATTACTTGAATTGGAACAATTCATCAGATGTGAGTTTTAAGCCCACTTGAGGTGGCAAAATCATGTTGTTTTCTAAGCCCACTTGAGGGTGGTAAATCTGTGTCTTAGCCTACTTGCGAGTAGCACTTTCAAACCATTTTTGAAAAACAAACATGAGATGTTTTGTTTCAAATTGAGTGATCTACTCTATACTTGTATCCTGTGCGCATCACATAGTAAGCTAGCTAATAAACTAGAATAAGAACACGTGTTTTTAAAAAGTGAGGTGGCTCATTTCAGGACCTTCCCCTCTCGTACCCAAGTTCCCGAGCCGAGGCAACTTTGGTGGTGATGGACATATGGCCTTAGGCACGAGTTAGGGTTTCATAAATTTCCCAAAACAAAATATTTAGGTGGCGACTCTGAAATCTAGCAAAGCAGTCCGTGTTTGGCGATTCTTAATTAAAATCGATTTTCCAAAACGATTTGCCGGATTTGGACTCTTTGGTGATTTATCAGTCTTACATTGCACTTTGTGAAATTAGATTCAGAACCGTGACAGGAGTCCGAACTATAGTAGCTATGAACCACAATTCGCGCCCTCGCGCGCGGAGCGGAGTTCGGGCGGTCTACAGGTGGTAGAACCAATGGACGTACCTAATTGTATCTCATACGGAAAGGGGGAACATTTTAATCAAGTAAACATCAAGTCCTAACACGTTTCACGTGAAAAGAACAATGGTGGTGTAACCAATAGGCATACCTAACCGTATCTCATACGGAGAGGGGGAACGTTTTATCTGGGTAAACTTGAAATCCTAACCCGTTTCACGTGAAAGGTGAAAAGGTAGGACGCGATGATATGAAAAATATGTATTACATACGTATACGTATACATACAGGCAAACTATATACATATACATATGCACACATATACATATATAGACAAAATATATAAATATTTACATGTATACAGACATATACATACATATACACACACACATACACACGTACACATACATATACATATACATATACATATACATATCTCTTTCCTCCCCTGTTCTTGTCTATCTCTCTCTTCCTTCATCTTCTTTGAGCGTCGTGTCTGGCGCCCGATCTCAACAATCGCGGCGCCTAATTGACAAGCGGCCCTGATTCTTCAACGCCTTATCCCAATGTTTCTTCTTTTTGTCTTCTTCTTCTTATTCTTCTTCTTCGCTTTCTTTTTAAGTTGAGGCTTGCGAGAGAGGTAGAGCAAAGCCCTGCAAACTTTCTCTGTCACCACTCTACAACCCTTTTCTTTTGCATTATTCTCCTCTATCATTGCCTATTCACATGGTCCTCTGACTCTTTTTCCAAACCTGAATGAGTCCACGATAGAGATGACCGATTCCAACTCCTCTAAACCCTAACCACAGGCTCCTCCTCCTTCCCCTATTTTTAGCTTTCTAGCGATGTCAGTTGAGCAAATAATAATGGCACAGTCTGACATTAAAGCTAACTCGTATATGCTGAGATCATGTGTGGAGACCGTCACTACGGTCTCCAACTTGTCTCGGCGATTGCAAAACAGGATGTTTAATGTACATCAGTTAATTGCACAACTCTCCCTACTCCAATGTATATACAAGGATTCTTGAGTAGAAATTAGATCACTGAAAAAGAAAAACAAAGAACTGAAATGACAGGGCACTTCTACGGCCCGATTCAGAGTTCCTTCGCATAACCAATTTAATGGCTAGCGAGAAATAATCTCCTTTGGAAGCTCTGACAAGGCCGAGGCAGAGTCTTCAAGATCTTCGAACGAGTAAAGATAAAGTGAGGCAGCTAATGGTAAAGTCGGGCAACGAAGCTATGTGCAAATGAAGCCGATTGTAATCTTCGACGCCGAGCTGCTGCCAGAAAACTAAGAAAATGCTACTCTCTCTCTCTTATTTTTATTATTATTTTTTTGTTTAGAGTGGGCACCTATAGCTTCAACTCCTTTTTATACAACTTTGATTGGGGTTAATCCCTGGCATTAATAAAGCAAGTTTGTTCTACAAATCTGGATGGCATGAATGGCACAACTCTGAACATAAAAATCATTTTATTTTGAATTTTGAACTGGAAAATGGCTGCATTTTAGTGAATTCTGAACTGAATATTGAGCCTATCACTGACCAAAACACAAAACACAACTTAATGAAATGAAAATGAAGAAAAAACTATCCCAAAACACACCCATTTGCACTTCTCAGAGCAAAATGAACGCAAAACTGAGCAACATCAGTCGACTACCTGACGGAAAAGCATCGCCGGCAATAACTACTGTGCATTTTTCAGCAATTGCTTGATTAAGGTGATGAGAACTCGATAATGTGGGTAAAACACAAAAAAACCCAACTCAACTATGCCCCTAGTTCATCACTTTGCCCTTTTTTTGTTTTTCTTTTCTGCTAAAGCAATTTTGATCAACATGAGAGGCAAATTAGCACACTTATTCCATTTTCTATCTTCAAATCATATGAGCCAAATTATGAGCACTAAAAATTTTCTCTTTTTGGTCCAAAGAATGGTCTGAGTTTTGGAAAAATGAAATAATTTTTGAGAAAATTACTCAAATTCATTAAAAGTCCTCAAAATCTATTTCTACAAATGACCACTACTCAATCAGCATGAAATCAACCCTTGAGAGGTACAACTGAATTCGTCTTGCGACTGAACCTGTCATGAAGGAGAAAGGACAACTGAATCAAATGGGGACGAGCCAATCAAATATGGATAGCCGAGTCGAATAAAGATACACCAATCAAACATGGACGAGATGAGTGAGTTAAAAAATGATTAAGGTCGAACGTTAAGATGAAGCTACCTACGTATCCCAAAGATAGGAATCAAGCCATACGTAGTTCCGGTTAAGGTTCACTCGAGCATTGACACTATCCTTTTGTGCTCTAACTTTTGCCAAAGCCGCCATTTCAGGTTTTTAACTTTGCGAGCTTTTCATTTTTTTTTCTTGCTCTAACTTTTACATGGGTCACCCTTTCGAGTTTTCGGCCCAGCAAGCCTCTCAAGGGTAGTACTTTTTCAGCTTGTCCATGTTGATTGGTTATGAGAACTCCAAACCATCCAAATCCACGAGAATGATTGCTCCTCCTGGCTAGATTGATTTAATGATGTAAGTACCCATCCAACTAGGTCTAAACTTGCCCCTAGGGTCGTGAATAAGAGCTCGAATGTCTTTCAACACTAAATCCCCTTCCCTTAAATTCTTGGATCTAACCTTTTTGTTGAATGCTCTGGTAATCCTACGTTGATACCCCTGAATGTGGTATAATGCCTTCAATCTTCGCTCATCAAATAGCATCAGTTCCTAAAATCGGTTCCGTTGCCAATCAGCTTCTGTTATCTGACATTCAGCCATAATCCTCACTGAAGGTACTCCTAATTCAATTGGAAAAAAAAACCTCCATTCCATATACCAAAGAGTAAGGGCTTGCCCCTGTAGACATTTGAATTGATGTCATATATCCCCAAAGTGCAAAAGGAAACTTATCTGGCCAATCTCTATAAGTTTCTACTATCTTACACAGAATGGTCTGGATGTTCTTGTTTGCAGCTTCAATGGCTCTATTGGTTTGTGGTCTGTAAGTTGATGACTTGTGAAAAGCCATGTTATAATTCTCAAGTAGAACTGCCACTTCTCATTTGAAATGTGAGCCATTGCCTAAAATTAATTCATTTGGCACCCTGTATATGGAAATAATGTTGTTCCTGATAAATTTGGCCATGTTTGATGCTTTCAACACTGAATATGACTGTGCTTTAACCCATTTGGTAAAATAGTCAATGGCAACCAAGATGAACTGATGCCCATTTGAACCTTTCGGTGTGACTGCCTCGATGATATCTATGCTCCAAACTGAGAAAGGCCAAGGCGAAGTCATGTTGTAGAGTTTTGATGGCAGGATGTTCATGTGATTGGCGTGGAATTGACATTTGTGGCATCGCCTAACAAAGTTGATGCAATCGCTCTCCATGGTTAACCAATAGTATCCTTGTCTAAGGATTTTTCTGGCTAGCATTATACCGTTCATATGGGCTCCGGACTCTCCTCCATGGATGGCTTCCGTGATACACTTTGCCTTTTCTTCCTCTACACACAACTTGTGCATTCCCAAATGCCCTCTCTTGTATAACTTATCTCCACAAATGACGAACTGAGTGGCTAGATGCCATATCCCCCTTTTATCTTTGGTGTTTGCCCCTTATGGTTATCTACCACTTTCTAGAAAATTCCAAATATCAAAGTACCAAGGGTTTTCATCTTGAACTTCTTCCGTTGCGGCTATCATTTCATACGCGGGGCGTACCTTTGTGCTATAAGGATCGGGCGCATCTTGACCCAACCGGTATATCTATCATTGATGCTAGGTTTGCCAATGCATTAGCAAATCGGTTGTTCTCTCTTACCAGCTGTGTAAAAGTCAGTTTTTTGAACCTCGGGATCAACATGTCCAAAGTGTGATGGTAGACTTTCATTTTTTCCTCTTTAACTTTCCATTCTCCATTGGCTTGAGAGACAACCAAGTTCAAATCCCCGATCACATCCAACCTTATTGCCCCTAGTTCCAGGGCTACTTCAAATCCGACAATGCACGCCTCATACTCTACTTGGTTGTTAGATACCCTAAATCAGAGTTTGAAAGCTAAGGAGATATGGGAATCATCTGGTGCTATGAGCAACACGCCTATCCCATAGCCAAATTGGACGCTACATCAAAGTACAACTTCCAAGTGTCTTCTTCCATCTGCATGACCTCTTCATCTGTAAATGAGTACTCCATATCTTCTCCTCCTTCAATTGGGTGATCAGCCAAAAATTCTGCTACGGCCCTTCCTTTGACAGATTTGCAGGTGACATACTTAAGGTCAAATTCGGAAAACAAAAGCAACCAACAAGCTGACCTACCAGTAAGTGTTGGTTTCTCAAAGAGATATTTGATTGGGTCTAATCTTGAAACCAGAATTATCGAGTGAGCTAACAAGTAGTGTCTCAACTTCCTAGTGACCCATACCAAAGCTAAACAAGCTTTTTCCGAAGGAGTATAGTAGGTCTCATATTCAAGCATCCTTTTACTTAAGTAGTAGATGGCCTTCTCCACTTTCTCATCCGACCCTTGTGCAAGCATACATCCCATAGTTGATTCGGTTACTAATAAGTACAGGATTAGCGGGTTCCCCGGTTGAGGTGGAGATAACACAGGTGGATTCCGTAAATACTGCTTGACTTGCTCGAACGCAAACTGACATTGATTATCCCGTTGGAACTTTTTCCCTTTTTTAGGAGACCAAACAGTGGTTCACAAGTCAAAGTTAGCTTTGAAATAAACCTCCTTATGACTTGCACATTTCCTAGAAAACCCCGCACCTCGTTTTCAGTCATTGGTGGCGACATTTCTAAGATGGCCTTAATTTTAGATCGATCAACTTTGATTTCCCGCTGTGTGATCAAAAATCCCAACATCATGCTCGTAGTTACCCCAAATGTGCATTTCTGTGGATTCAGCCTTAGCCTGTGTTCCCTAATTCTCTCAAAAGTCCTGTTTGGTAGAGCTGTGAGAAAGTGCTTATAGCTTATGCCTAAACAACTTATAGCTTATAACTTTCAGCTTAAGCTGATTTCTAGCTTATTTTTAAAGCATCTCCTGCCCCACTCAAAGAATAAGCTGATTTCTGACTTCCAAAAAGTTATAAGCTATAAGCTATAAGCTAAACCAAACACATCAAAATAGCTTAAATTAAGCTGAAAGCTGAAATAAGCTGTAATTAAGCTCTGCCAAACAGGCACAAAGTATTTCTTCAATGCTGTGTAATGGCTTTCCCAATCTTTGGACTTGACAATCATGTCATCTACATACACCTCAACTTCCTTGTGGATCATATCGTGCAAAAGAGTGGTAGCAGCTCTTTGATAAGTGGCACCGGCATTCTCTAAACCAAATTGCATAACCTTGTAGTAGTATGTCCCCTATGGTGTGGTAAATGCTATCTTTTCTCTGTCCTCTGGAGCCATGAGGATCTGGTTATACCCTGAAAAACCATCCATGAATGGCAGTAAGGCATGCCCTGCAGTGAAGTCTACTAATTCATCAATATGTGGCAATGGGAAATCAACCTTCGGACTAGCCTTATTCAAATCCTGGAAGTCAACACAAATTCGAATTCTGCCATCTTTCTTCAGAACTGGCACAATATTGGCTAACCAAGTAGGATATTCTGATACGAGCAAAAACCTAGCATTGATTTGCTTGGTAACCTCTTCTTTAACTTTCAAGACCCAATCCGGCCGAGTTCTACAAAGTTTTTGTTTGACAAGTCGGGCCTCAAGGTCGAGAGGGATCCTGTGCTGTACAATCTCAAGGTTAATTCCTGGCATGTCTTCATAGGACCATGCAAAAACATCTTTGAATTCTTTTAATAAAGAAACTAATTGTTCACGTTCCTCTGAAGACAATGTAAAACCAATTTGGATCAAACGAGGATCTTTTTTAGTACCCACATTGACAGAAATAATTTCATCCACTAATGGCTTAGCACACCTTTCTTCCTCCCAGTCAATTAAATTTTTCAAAGCCCGAGGAATTTCTTCCTCTTCGTTTTTATTAAGATCTTGAAAATTTTGGTCAATGTTATGAACTATGGGCATAAAAAAGTAAGTGGAAATCACATCTTCATTCAAAGTGTAGACATCCCCGAGCGTCCCGGTAGGGAAAATCCCATTTTGTTCATTTAGGCTCACTACAGTTTAGGACTCAATGTCACAGTCCTGTATCTAATCTCGCAGAGTGCAATGCAAGACCGATGAATCATCAAAGAGTCCAAATCCAGCAAATCGTTTTTCAAAATAGATTTTTTTGAAAGAAGTGCCAAACATGGACTGCTTTGCCAGATACAGAGTCACCACCTAAATATTTTTATGGGGGAATTTAGGAAACCCTGACTCGTTGCCTAAGGCCACGTGTCCGTTATCACCAAAGTTACCTCGGCTCGGGAACTTGGATACGATTGGGGAAGGTCAGCTATGAGCACCCCCGCTCGCCCGATCAAAGATTGGCCTCTACTAACCATGATATCTAGCTTTGAAAACATTATGTCCTCTTATTCTGGTTATTAGCCTAGATTTACAACGTGATGCGCACAGCATACAAATATAGACCGGATCGCTTGAATTGGAACAAAACATCTCATGTTTGTTTTGAAACTACTCATAAGTAGGCTAAAATGTGGATTTGCCACCCTCAGGTGGGCTTAGAAAGCATGATTTTGCCACTCTCTAGTGGGCTTAAAACTCACAGTTGATGCATTATTCCAATTCAGATAATCCAACCTTCACCCACAGGCATTCAGGCAGATATATCACATAAGCACATAGCCTCATGGTAAGCATACTTTCATGGCAACACTCACACACATGCAAGGATGCTAAAGCGTAAATGCTTACCTAGTACTCCATGCCAAAACAGAAACTAGTTAGTAATCAAATGCATGATCCTAGTTCATGTTAAGATGGCTAATGCAACACATGCAAGATGCAACAATAATAGGCTCGGCTATTCTAAGATAGCAGATGATGATGCTACAGCTAACACGTATTCAACTTGGAATTGAAATACAAATGCAGTTAGTATGATGCGCCGAGCCCGGTGCATGCAAAACTAATGAATGAATGCAAACATGCGAACATAAGTATGCTAATTTAAACGTGCCCTAATCTAACCAATGAAAGCTGGTAAATGAAAGGGAGAAAGATGTGGGGTTGGAAGACATACACACACTCACGCACACTTATTACACAATTGCCCTTACTCGAAGGGTCCAAATAAATTATACAAACCAAATAAATAATTAAATTATTCTAGCTAATTAAATATTACAAAACTTCTAATTAATTATCAAATTAAATAAGCTATGGAAAGTAGTAAAAGGGGCTCGGGAAGAGGGATGCACGCATGCTTGGATTGGCTTCGCCCGGAAATCCATTGCCATGACAAAACCTGCCTCTGTTTACACTGCCTTGCCCCTCTGAAATTTATGAAAGTTTCAAGAATCCTTCTGAATCATTCCTTGAGTGTTGTAGAGTGCCACCGGCCACAATTCAAATCCACCGGCCATGAGAATAGGCTTGTCGGCCAAATATTGAACCACCGGCTGGACATTGATGGTCGGTCGGCACCAAAAGTGGTCGGTGGGCCATTTCTTCCTGCAGAGCCCTGTTTTGACAGCAGCAAAGGACAGACAGTGCATGGCATGGAAATTCAAAGCATTGTGTGCATGGCCACTCTCCCAATCACGCTATGGATTCGAGGGAGTGTGGCCCTCAGTCCTCGGGCCACCAATCACGTATTTCGATGCATGATGGCCAAAGACACCAAGTTTGCAAATCAATGTAACTGCATGCAACAAAACAAATGAGTGCCTATGCCCTATCATGTTGGGATCAAGGGCATCAGCGACCGAGGGTTGAGACACGTTTCGTCATTTTGAGTACGAACACACCTCACCCCTCAAGTTTGGTTTGACACCCCAAACCAAACAAAATGCAATGCATGTATGCAAAGTGACTCAAGTATGCAAAATGGCCCAAGTATGCAAAATGGCTAAGTTAACATAACATGCCAAATGCAATGCAAGCTAATCATGCAAATGTACAATGTGCTAATCATGCAAGATGTGGTGCAATGTGACCTAATCATGCAAGCAATATGGCAATACAATAGGTATACAATGATGCAACCTTGGTAAGCAACTATACAAAATGATAGGCATGCACCAATGCACAAATGCAAGACCTATGGACTTATACTAAGATGGAGGAGCCTTAGCCACACCCCCAAAAACAGTGGCCAAAGTGGCATAACGAGAGCACAAATCACATATGCACGCATGCATGCACCAAGGCCCATCACTTAAGGCATAAAAGAGGCAACTCTAAGCATACTTAAAAGAGGCAAACATGGGCATTTCAACCAACATATTAAGCTCTGAAATACATGCAAAGGAGATGTGTAGGCACCCCATTTTTGACCATCCTCAAGACTTGGACGTCACCGTTTGAACACCCAGTGATCATCCATGTTTGTGTTCGTTTGGAGTTCCCGGAGGTCTCGGCTACGCGCCTTGCCTCAGGATCTCCGAACTCGACTGTTTAGTGTCTGGTTTTGCACCAAACACTTGTGTTTTGCCTTGGAGGGGTAGGGAATGCCTTTTGAGGCATCCCCACACATCACCAGCCGTGGCTAAAGGCCACCGGCTGGTATTTTGTTGCCACCGGCAATGTATATTGCCGGTCGGCATTCTTTGTTGCCGGTCGGCCATCAATTTTGTCAAAATGGCAATTTTGAGCAGCCAACTACTATTCATCTACTTTTGCAGATATTTTAGGACAGCTGTGTGGCATTTAGTTCC
Organism: Camellia lanceoleosa; assembly: GCA_025200525.1. NCBI lineage: Eukaryota > Viridiplantae > Streptophyta > Magnoliopsida > Ericales > Theaceae > Camellia > Camellia lanceoleosa. The sequence continues at coordinate 53,503,627 of CM045769.1, read as the reverse complement.
CCTCCATACACGTGTATGGAGGGATGCCCCCCTTGTTAGCTTATTGAATAAGCTTTGCAAGATGGGTTGCCTATAAGAGAAGGGGTCTTCTCTTGGCATTAGGGTTGGAGAGAATTTTGTGAGAAAAACACAGAGGAGAGCTCTGGTTCTAGGGTTAGAAAGTTGTAACTATTCTATCTCTCTTTTTCTCCCTTTTATGTTCTAGGTGCTTTTGTCCATACTATTGCACATAAACACCTAGTCTTTCACCTTTCCTTGGCTTTTGAAGGACCAGAGGTTTGTTCTTAGTGTTCTTGGCTGGATTTGAGCTCAAAGAGGCAACAAGATCACCATTGTTGAAGAAAGGCTTCAAGGGTAAGAAACTAGTCCTTTTTACCCCATTTTTGCATCCTACTTTTGACCATCTTGTAACTGTTTTTGTGTTTAGTTTATAACATAAAAAAGTTCTATTTTTGGGTGCTCTAAATAGTTTTTTTAGAGTGTTTTGTGGTTTGGAGGTGTTTGACCCCTCTTAAGCCTTGAGGGGCCCTGTTTTGTGCTATTTTGGGTGAGCTCCGAGACTTTGGTGTTTGGGCCTCCTCACCACTGAAATCTTGAGGGATTTCAGTGGTAAGGATGGTGCCTTGAAGTCCCAAGAATGAGAGGGCCACCCCCTCTCCTTGTTGTCCTTGAAAAGGGCACTTTTTGGCCTCTTGAGGGAGCATCATGTTTGAGTGTTTGTTGATCATGCCATGGCTGTGTTTTATGCTTATTATGCCTTGATATAACATTGTTGTATGTTGGTTCTGGTACACCATGTTAGCTTAACATACATGCCATGTAATGCCTTGTTGTTGCCTTAATATGCCTTAGGTTGTAAGCCCCTGTTTTAGCATGTTTTAGGCTTGACTTTGTGAAGCTTTAACGCATGTTTTTGTATGCTTTAGCTCTGTTTTAAGTTGCTTTAGTCATACTTGTCATGTATTGCATAGCCCCTTTGCATTTTTGGCTTGTTGGCCTTAAGTGTGTGAATGTATAGCATGCATCCTTGCTTCATTTTAGTGGGTTAGGACCACTTTCCATGTTATTTCAGTCCACTTAGCATGCTTGTATGCTCGCATTTCATAGCTTCTTTGATGCTTCAAATGTTTGCATTGTATGCTCCATGTTTCGCCATTGTGCATGCTTTGGACTTGAGCCACTTAGATGTCATCTAGGTGCACCCTCGGCTTTGTTTAAGTCTGCCTTTGACTTGTTTTAAGTCCCCTTAGCCTTGTGAGGCTTGGTGGAGTTGACCTTGGATTAAGCCTCCATGGCTTGTCTTAAGTACTTAGGCCATTGTGGCATGTTTTGCTATCTTGTTTAAATTGACTTGGCATCATTTTATAACATGATTTCAGAGCTTAGTTTGCATGCCATTAATCCATGTTTGTCCCTTTTAAATGTGTTTAAAAGTTGCTTCATTATGCTTAAGTCTTGAACCATGTATCTATGCATGTTTGCATGAACATTTGCCTTCATGTACTTGGCATTTTTGGCCACTGTTTTAGGCCTATTTAGAGCTGCCTAATTCATGTTTAAGTCCATCCCTTCATTGGTTGCATATGCTCCTCGTGTGTTGTAGCATATTGGTAAGTTGTTGCATGTTGGAATTTGCATGATTGAATGAAGTCACATGCTTGTTTGCATGCTTGAACATCCACATTACATCTTGCATGCTTGTTGGTTAACATTGATGTTTCATGTCTTGTATGCTTGTTAGCTTGTATGCTTATTTGCATGGCCATGGTTGCATACTAGTCAATGTGCCTAGGATTGCATTGCATCAATGTGCATGCTTGGCCTCTTGAAGTGAGTGTGATAGAGGTTGGCCCTTTTATGTGATTATGTGCATTGCATTCATTTGAAATTGAAATGTGCACACTTGGTTTTTGGGCCATCATGCATCGAAATGCTTGATTGGTGGTCCGAAAACCAAGGACCATGTCCCTTTGAGTTCTACACATGATGAGGGGTATGGTTAGGGCATAAATGGTTTGAATTGCATTGCCAAGCAAGTTCTGTCCTCTGCTGCTGTAAGTTGCAGGTTCTGCTGGCATTTTTGGCCAACCGGCAACATATAGTGCCGACCGGCCATCCATTGGTGGCCGATGGATGCATCTTGTGCCGATGACCACACTCCATTGCCGGTGGTAATTCTACTCAGCTGGTGGTGTCTTCCAATGTCCAGGGAAGCAATTATGAGACTTTGGCAGTCTTTAGAGGGGCAGGGCAGGGAAAACAGAGGCAGTCTATACATGACAGTGCACTTCCGAGCAAGACCAAGCATGCATTGCATTGGACCCGCTTCCTGAGGCAGTTTACTATTTTTCCTAGCTTAGTTAATTTGTTAATTAATTAAGTGGTTTGTAATATTTAATTAGCTTGCGTAGTTAATTAATTTGTATATTCTTTTGGTCCCTCCGAGCGAGGGCGAATCTGTAATAAGTGTGGGTGCGTGTGTGTGCATGTCTTCCAATCCCCACTTCTTTCTTCCCTTTTATTTACCTACTTATGATGGTAGATTAGGGCATGTTTAAATTAGCATACCTTATGCTATGCATGCGTGCATCCATACATTTGTCTTGCATGCACCGGGCTCGGCGCATCACGCTAATTGCATTTGTACTTCAATTCCAAATTGAATACGTGCATCAATTGAGTGCATTTCACATGCCATGCTTAGGTTAGCCGAGCCTACTCTAATTGCATCTTGTATGTGTTGCATTAGTCAAATTGACATGAACTAGGACCATGCATGTTTGCTAACTAGTTTATTGTTTTGGCACGGAGTACGATGTAAGTATTTTCATGCTTTAGCATGCCGCATGCGTGTGAGTGCTATCATGACAGCATGCTTACCATGTGGCTAATTGCTTATGTGAGATAAACTGTTTGAATGCCTGTGGGTGAAGGTTAGCTTGCCTGAGTTGGAAAAACTCATTGAAATCCGTATTTTAGCCTACTTGCGAGTAGCAAATTCCAAAGTATTTTTCAAGACAAACGGATATGCAATGCTTATTTCCAAATTAGGCAATCTAGTCTATACTTGTTTGCTATGCGCATAACATAGTAATTCTAGGCTAATAACCGGAATAAGAACACATAACGTTTTCAAAAATGGATATCACGGTTAGTAAAGGCCGGTCTTCGGACCGGGCGAAAGGGGGTGCTCATAGCTGACCTTTCCCAATCGTACCCAAGCTCCTGAATCGAAGCAACTTTGGTGATGACGGGCACGTGGCCTTTGGCACCGAGTCAGGGTTTCCTAAATTTCCCATTTAAAAAATATTTAGGTGGCGACTCTGTATCTGGCAAAGCAGTCCATGTTTGGCACTTCTTTTCAAAAATCTGTTTTCTTAAAACGATTTGCCGGATTTGGACTCTTTGGTTCAGATTTAGAACTGTGACGAAAATCGAGTCTGAACTGTAGCGAGGTCCCCCGCGGACTTGTTACAAGATGATGCCAAGTTAAACAAAACATGCAAACAAGGCGGCTCACAAGCCAAAATGCAAAGAGGCTATACCAAACATGGCAAACATGATCAAATCAGTACCCAACAGACCTTAAGCATGGCAAAATAAGACCAAAAGCTTCATGAAGTTAAGCTAGAACATGCAAGCATGGAGGGGCAAATGCATGGCGCATGTTATGACAATAAAGGGGATTACTAAGCAAGTATGTGATGCATGTAATGGACAATAAATCCGACTAAAAACAGAGGTATAATATGACCAAATAACACCCAAAAACCTCTGAAATGAAGCTAAGAATAACTAGGCATGCATGCTACCCTTATGAGCCAAAAACATGAACAAATGAGACACAAAGGGGAAAGAGGTGTCCCTCCCCTATGCAAGACCTCAAAACCACTTCTTCAACACTAAAAATCCTATGGATTTCAGTGGTGAGAAGGCCAATGTACAAAAGTATTCAAAGCTCAACAAAAGAAAGCACAAAAGGGACCAAGCGAGGCCTAAGAGGGGGAGGTCGACCCCAAACACAAATGAGACCTCAATGAAACATCTTAAGCATGAAAAATTAGAGTTTTTATCAGTTATACACAAAGCTTAAAACAACATGCAAAGTGGGTTAAAAGCTAGTGCAAGAATCAGGAATATAAAGTAACTAGCTCACCCTTGAAGAACACTCAAAGAACAGCAAGTCTAGCCCCTTTCTTCTGATCAAAACCAACTCAAAACTCTAAGATCAACCTCCCAACACCTCAATAACCCAAGTATGGTGTAATACTAAGTGCCTTAGTGCAAAACTAAGAACAAAACACCCTTTTGAACCTTCAAACACACACAAATGAAGAGAGAGAGGGAGATATAGGGAGAGAGTGTGACATATGAGATATACAGATGTATAAGTCTGATTTGTTCAACCTCTTCAAAGGAGAAGCAAGGCTTCCTTATATAGAGGAAGACAAAGACCCAAGCTTCTTAAAAAAGCTAAGGGAAAAGGGTCAAGGGGGGTCAAGATTCTAAGGGAAGCTAACCCAAAGGTCCAAGCTTCTTGAGGAAGCTAAGACAAAGGTCCAAGCTTCCTCAAGAAGCTTGAGCAAAGGGTGCGAGCTTCTCCAAGAAGCTTGGGTCAAAAGGGTGCAAAAGGTGCAAGTCCTCCATACACGTGTATGGAGGACAAGTCCGTGCAATCCAGCTGGCACAACTGGCATGCACCATGCCTGAAAAAGGCAAAGAGGGGGTATCGACCAGAGTAGGACGCAATCGGCCAAATAAATGGTCGGCCGACCACACAAAATGTCGACCGGCCATCACCAATAGCCGGTAGCATTAAAATAGGGCCGGTGGGTATCAGGGATAGCTAACAAGCTACTCTCTACCCTCAGGTGCAAAAACAAACAAGTTCTTGGTGCAAAACCAAGCACAAAACAGGTAAGTTAAGAGATCCTGAGGCAAGGCGCGTAGCCGAGACCTCCGAGAACTCAAAACGAACACAAATATGGATGATTACCGAGTGTTCAAATGGTGATGTCCAAGTCTTGAGGATGGTCAAAAATGGGAAGTCTACACAAAGCCTCAGGCTCACAAGTTGCAACAAACTCAAAAGATAAAGAAAAAGTAGACTACGACATCTTAAACAAACTTAAATCTGCCCTCGACCCCATAGGCCCACCAGACTCAAACTCAACAGCCAATTCAGAACTCTCAATACAACTCTTTTCAAAATGCCAATCTATTTGTGAGTCATTCACTGCATCCATGATGAAGCTTAAGCAGTCAGCAGGTACCTCTTCCCAGATCACGGCAATGGTCATATCCCCCAAATTCATTGGTTCAGCAATAGTATGTGATTCTGTCAGTAATCAGCCAGTGTTAGACCCAGGACTTCCTCTCTGCTGCTTTCTAAGCTAACTTCTCTATCTTGTCTGATGTTGATACTAGGATCTACCCGCTCTTCGTCATTGTCAGAGAACTGATGATCAAAGAAGATCTTAAACCCAAGGTATCTCTTCCTCTCCACTTGATCAATCCAGGGCTCAGGGAAACCAGAGAAAGGGAAGTCTTCTTATTGGCGAACAAAGCGTCCGTTCAAGGTCCCATGGATTGGCCTATAAACCAGCTCATACCTCTTTCTCGTCTTCTTTGCATTAATTCTCTCTCTCATTTCCTTCCTTTTCTTCTCCCAGTCTTCTGTTGTTGGTTCATATCCCAACCCAAATGCATGTGGGTTGTGGATTACCTTAGTTATCTCTGTGGTGCCTTGTCGGTCACTTCTTCCCAATCCAGATCCTGGTATGTATCCTAGCTTGTTCATCATATAGACTGACCGAGCACTCTGATGTGCACCCTTCTCTTTTTCCATGATTGTCTGCACTAGCCGTGCTTCTGCCAAGGTAAACGCTGAGAGAAAAACATCTTCACTCCCATGTTGTACTTCCAGTACTAGCATTGTGACTTTTGGAGGAGGGTGGATCGTAGAATTGCCAAAAACTATGGCAATCTTTTCATTGTGCGGGTACTTCACCAACTGGTGTACGGTTGAAGACATCGCTCTTATCTTATGCAACCAAGGCCTGCCCAACAATAGGTTGAAAGTTGCTAGGACATCCATGACATGGAATTCTACCTCATGCTCAAAGGGACCAGCTAATATCTTGACCTTGAAAGTCCCCATAACATTCCTACTGGTGTTTTCATATGCCCGAATAACCTGGCTTGTTGGCGTGAAGTCAATCGGCTTTAACCCGATTGCATAAGCAGTCTTTGCTGGGCACACATTAATGGTTGAACTGGTATCAACCAAAACTACTGGAATCCACTTCTTTCTACACTCCAAGGCCACATACAACGGCTTGTTGTTGTCAACCCTGTCAGGTGGTAACTCTTTGTCTGTAAATGATAACATAGGGGTCATGTCTCCAGGTATGATGAAAGATACTAACTGATTCGGCGTTGTCTCAATGGATAACTTTGCCTTGTTTAAGGCTGACAACATTGCTTGTCAATGTTCTCGGGAAGCCATGAGAAGTCCCCAGATAGAGATGTTTGCTTGGATATTTTTTAGATGTTTTAAAACCAAGTCTTCTTCTGCTTCTTTCTCTTTCTCTTTCTCTTTCTCTTTAACAATGTCTGTATCTTTGCTCAAGGACTCGCCTTGGTCTAGTTGTGGAGGTTTAAAGTAACACCCACTCCTAGGTAGGTGATCAATTTCTTCGGAATACCACGTCTCAACAGGCAAAGCACTATCCCATTCATCATCGGTGTGAGCGAGCTACAGATCGCTATCATCTCATCATTCACCTTCGTTAACTAAAAGACAATTGTTAGCCTCTACATGAATCATTCCCACGTTATACTTCGGCGGACTTTCTGATTCTTCTTTTCACTTGGAACCCCTTTCATTGCCATTGTTTTCAAGATTTCCCGTGTCAGTTTTTTATCCATCATTTCCCCCCTTAGTTTCCCCATCAGAACCTTCATCATCGCTTGCCCAACCGTGAGTAGCATTAGAACTTCTTGGATCCCACCAGCCGATCTGCACATTTCCCAAATCCAATTCCTCAAAGAATTTGAGATTGTCCAAGTCATCTAAACCCTGTTCAAGCATATCTTCTCTGATGACATTGATGGTACACAAGTCGGGTAGGATAACTTCCGGTTTCAACTGGCCAACAAGTACTATGTATATGTTGGGATCATATCCTTCTTCCGATAGTTTTCCAGTCTCAATCACTGTTACTTCGGTTATGTCTTCTTTCGGTCCTTCTCTTGATACGATCTTTTCTTCCTCAGTTTGCAATACCACCACCACTATGGTTTGTTTTGGCTTTGGCTGGGTTAGAGGTGCATCCATCATACATAAATCAATGCTCTCTGGAATGCATACCTCCGATTTGGGTAGATACTATGGTTAAAGGTGGATGGGAGTGTATGGATATTGTTAAGGCGAGGAGGTGGTCGATTTTTGTCATGGGGTTGCAACGAATTGGTAGCGATGTTGAGTTTTAGTGGTTGTGGGGGAGCTATGATCTTGTTATCAATGAGGTCATGGATCTCATGGCGAAGGAGAAAACAATGGTCAGTGTCATGTCCAGGTTGCTGATGAAAGGCACAGTATTTGGTAGGGTCGTGTTTGGCTAGGAGAGGATCGGGAAGAGGTCGGGGGTCCAAAGGCTTGAGATACCCTCTTTCTATCAAGATTTTCATAGCTTTGGCCGGGGACATGTAGAGAGCATTAAAGGTTCTGGCCGTGGTTCGGGTTGAGTTGGTTGTTTGTGGGCTGGCATTGGCAAATGGGTCGGCTATTTTGGCGATTGTAGTAATGACTGAATTGACCTCAGAAGGTCTTACAACTATACTACTACTAGTAGTTGCATTAGAGCTGCAACCAAAAGGCTTCCGAACAGGTTCCTTATCATCCACAATGATTCCTTGTTTGATGGCATCCTCTATCTGGACCCCTATTTTATGTAAGTTTTTAAAAGTGAAAAGCAGGAGGACTATCATTTTTTGTAACATCTTTCCATGCAGATTTCTGACTATCATACAGATTTGGTCTTTTTCGAGTGGTCTGTTGGTCATCATTGCTACTTTTGCCCTCCATCTGGTGATGAAGGCCATGAAACTTTCATTAGGCTCTTGACAGGTGGCCTCTAATTCCCAAGTAGTCACTTCAATCTGGGTGTTATAAGCATACTAGGTGATAAAGGCCTTGGCTAACTCTTCCTAACTTTGTTTTACTGAGTCCTTTAACTTGGCATACCAGATGGTAGCCACTCCTGACAAAGTTCATCTGAACAAAGAGAGCTTCTGCAGATGAGTCAAATCCATAGGTTTTAAGACCTCAGAGAATAGGTGAATATGCACCATTGGGTCACCAGAGCCATCAAACCTATCAATGTGTGGCATTTTGAACCGTTCTGGCAATTTCAATGCTGTCTCAGTGTACATGTCCTCAATGTCTGGGATTAAATTGACTCCTTGTGACCTTTTGAAAAGTTTTTCCAACTTAGACAGCTTCAACATATTTGGGTCAAACTCAGGTGCCTTGGAGGTAAAGATCCCTCCCGCTAGTTTTGGAAGGGGAAATGATCCTCCAGAAGTTTGTACAGGAACCCTCAGATCTTCTGGTGAGTTAAGTTTGGAAAACTCGTCAGCTGGTGGTGGTGGAGGTGAAGGGGGAACTGGATGAGTCACTGGAGGTGGTTGAGTAATGGACGCCCCAAATGGGTGTTGCAACTCAGCAAGAGTATTGCCTTGAGTAGTAAGAGTAGTGCCTTGGGCAACAACCGCAGTGGCAATGGTATCCATACTCCGTTAAAGGGCCAATAGTATGTCTACTATATTTTCTGGAATCTGAGCCATCATTGATTCTGGCGAGTTGAATGGTGACGATCTAGTAGGGAAAGAAGGGGTATTCTGGACAGTTGACGAAGCATTTGCTTTTCTTCGTGTAGCTAGTGGCAAAGAAACTAACACTGGCTAACCCTGAACCAAATCTTTACTTTTGCAAAGTCTACCAACGTGAGTCCACAGAACTTGGGGGATATAAGACCTTACAAAAACTATAGTGCTTGACTACCTTGCAAAAATAGAACCTTCGATCAAATTTTGGCAGCATGCTAGTTCATCTGATCATACTGAACTCAAACCCACAAACTAAAATGCCTGAACCACTAATACTAAGAAGCCCTACATAGATTCCATCCATTGCACATAACACATAGCAGGAAAGAGAACAAGCATCCCTATGGGGGGCTAGGGTTACCCTGTCCTAGCTTTGAAATGATCTTTCACTATTCAAACAAGTGGCATCATACATTCTAGAAATAAGAGAGCATCATGTCCTGTTGTTGTAAGGTACTAGTGTTCACTATATGCAGAAGGTTAGCTGTACTCTAAGGGTTGAAGTCAGGGTGACGTTACCAAAGAGTCCTTTGGGTCATAACCTATAAAGGAAATCAGAAGAGTCAAATAGCCTCTCTTCGGAGTTTGAAGTGCACCAATGAATGCAATGCAATGAACATATAATTGAAAATAAAAGTTATATCATGGAATTCAAGTCAAGGTTTCATAAAATCCCCAGCAGAGACGCCAGAAACTGTAACATGCCCAGGAGGTACCCGTGCACGTTAAACAGTTCGGACCCTCGATCTCTTTGATCTAGTCTCACGAGTGCAATGTGAAACATAGACGAGAGTCTATATTTGGAAACTTTTAGAAAATCCATTTTATTGCAAAACCTTTTTGCCAAAAATGGACTGCGTTATCAGATCTCAGAGTCGCCACCTAATATTTTGGAAAATTAGGAAACCCATGACTCGTGCCAAGGCCACTGTTCGTCATAACCAAAGTTATCTCAGTTCAGAACCTTAGGTATGAGAGGGGAAGGTCATTAATTGAGCACCCCCGCTCACCCGATCAAAAGATAGGCCTTTACTAAATCATAATGTGAATTTTATTTACTTTATATGCTCATATTCCGATTATTTAATAAATCCTAAAACAATTACTATGTGAAGCATACAATTATAGACTATGTCACCCAATTTGGAACAACTTGATTTCATGTAGTTTTGAAAGAGTTTTGAAGATGTACAACCTAAATAAATTGAGTTTACAAACATGAAACATCAACATCATTCCAAATTAAGCGACACAACCTCCATCCATTGGCATTCATAGAGTTATATCACATAAGCATAAAATAAATTTTAGCAGGCCAAATATGTAACATAATTTGACCAAAGTGGGTCTAAAGCAAAAGAAAACATAAAAGCTCACGATGGGAGTTTAGTGAATTTTTCAAAGGAGGAATAGTACCCTTATATAATATAATAATATATAAAATATTTAATATATATATACTAAAGTATGGTGCGTGGGTGAAACCACGACACCGAATAAATTTAAGAAAATATTGTGTAATAATATAACGTAATATATATATATATATATATAATACATAATAAAGGAAAAGAAAATGGAGAATGGGTGTAAAATAATTTGGCAAAAATAGGTGTAAGGCTGCGATTAAAGTTTACATTCCATCTTTTCTATGAGAATTTTGTGAGATAGCATATTCTTATTTGCATCATTGGGTAATCAAAAGAAAGTGCCCAAGTCTTAGGGTCGGTCAAAATGGGGTGTCTACAATCAACCACACCTGGGAAAGGATTAAGAGAGAGAGAGAGAGAGAGAGAGAGAGAGAGATGTGTGTTGAGAAAAAAAAAGTAAGGAAAGGGTTTTTGAGAGAAAATAGAGATTGAGTGCCAAAGTGATGTGAGAATCATAAATAAGAAAGGGTGAGAAATAGAACCTGAAGAAGTAGTGAACTTCCCGTAGACCGAGAGGTCTCCCGACGGTGGAAAGCTTCCAAACCCATCAAAGTCTCGACCAGTATCGGCCTACGGTGCTGACCAAATAGTTTGGCATCAGTGTTGTGTTTGTCGTTTTTGTTTTGATTATTGTCTTAAGTCATTTTGATTCTGGTAAGTGTTAATAGGTGTGGTTAGGTTATTTTTGCTTTGTTTTTCCTTTATCAAGTTGTATTTTTCATTTTAGTCAGTTGAAGGCTCTTTATCTGGTTCAGAACCAATCCTGAACCAACCATTTTCTGTTTCAAATTCTTGTAAAATGCTTTTATGTACAAGTGCCGTGCCATTTCCAACATAATGGGAAAAACAAAATTCTTTCTTTCGTAAGCTGTTGGGTCCAACCCTCATCACAGTTTTACAAAGAAAATACAAGTTTTCAAAAAAACAACAAAACAAGGACCTATCTGAAGCTACATAGGATACGGACTACAAAGCAAAAGCAAAAAGGGAAAATTGGAGTATCTGAGTTTGCTTCAACTTCAGAAAGTTCCAAAATTACGTTCTTGATGCACCTTCTCACGTCTCGCTATATCTTGGGAGTATGAATGTACCCTGGCCTCAAAGCTCAAGCCTGCTTTAAGTCGGAATGGCGATCAAAAGTGTTTTCCCTTAACACCATTCCTCAATAGTCTACATTGCTTATCAAATGTGTTACATCATCTCTCGCACCATTGTATCCATTTGCATCATGCATTATTTTGTATTATCTATCCTTTTTACACTGAAACGCGTTTAGGATCATTGTCCCTTGAGCGGTTTTCTTAGGATGCATGAGACACGTTCTCGAGCGGTCTTTATCTCAGGGCGTGCAAGAACAGACCCTGTGTGGTTTTCTCAGGACGCGTGAGACGCGATCCCAACTGGTCTTTATCTCAGGGCATGTAGGAACATGGCCTTGAGTTGTTTTCTCGGGACGTTTAAGATGCGACCCTGAACGATTTTCTCAACACATGCAAGAACTTGTTCTCGAGCAATCTTTATCTTAAGATGCATAGGACATAACCTCGAGTGGTTTTCTCAAGACGCGTGAGACGTGTCCTCTGAGCTCTCTCTCTCTCTCTCTCTCTCTCTCTTTTCTCTCTCTCAGGACGCGTGAGACGTGACCCCAAATGGTTTTCTTAGGATGCTTGAGACATGTCCTCTGAGTTCTTTTCTCTCTATCTCTCTCAAGACGCACTAGACGTGACCCCAAATGGTTTTCTCAAGACACATGAGATGTGTCCTATGAAATTTTTCTCTCTTTATCTCAAGATGCATGACACGCGGCCTTGAATGGTTTTCTCAGGAGGCATGAGGTGCGACCTTGAGCGGTTTTCTCAAGACGTGCAAGAACGCGACCTCGAGAGGTTTTTTATTTAACGATATGTTACGACGTGTCCTCCAGCAGGTCCATCTTGGGACACGCGAGTTCGTGTCCTAGTTTGTTTTAAGTCTTCACTATATCATGGAGAACGCATGTTTGAAGTTTGCCTTGTCGCATTATTGAATTACATCTTCTATAGTTACGTCAATTCATAAGCATCGTGAAATTAGCTATGTAAGACATACTTTGGCTTGCATCTTTCACCCCTCTTTACATGAGATGTATTTTGGCTTACATCTTTCACCCCTCTCTACGTGAGACATAGTTTGGCTTGTATCCTTCACCCTTTCTACGTGTTGCGTAATTTGGGCTTATACTCCTTCTCCTCTTTCTGATTTTCAGGCGGCATGCTCGTTTGTGGTTTTGATTGTTGCATTGTATACCATTTGCATCCTGCCCTTGAACTACCCTGGTTTGATTTCTTGCAAAAGGATAGGTTGGCAACTTTCAAGTTCAACCAACTACATTTGCATTGTGTCTGTCTGCCCAAGTCTTATGGTCTTGTGAAATGGGTCATCTTCAGGCTTTGATATTCACTCACGTTATTTCATGATGTACCGAGTTCTATCAGAAAGGAACAACTGTAGACACCCTATTTTGACCGCCCATAGGACTTGGGCACTTCATTCCGAACACCTGATGATGAAAGGTTACACTGTGCGATCTTTTGAACTCTCAACAAAGAAATTCGGGTTCAAACTCAAAATCGCAACCTTACACCCCATTTTGACCAAATGTTTTAGGCCTCAAAAGCCTATTTTCAAAGCATTTCTCCAACCTACACTGGCCATACAGTAGTAAGGAAAAAGGCAACTTTTAAACCCAGCCATGGGTATTTGGACCCAAACGAGTCTCATTAGCGATAAATAGTGTATCCAGCGAGATTTCGCCAACTGTCCTTTTTTGATGATATTTTCGACTAAAAAATCTCAAATTCTATAAATATACCCTCTCCTTTCAAAATTTAGGGTTGAAAAAAATATCAAAAAGGCTTTGAGGTTGTCAGGAGCTTAAAGCATACCTTTTCCTTGCAAAGACCTTCACATCACCTTTATCTATACATACACCGTTTGAGCTTGTTCTTGAAGCTTTTCTTTGCTAAAGTTTCAAACTATATTTCAGATACTTGAGGGTGTTGAGGTTGAAGTTTGATAACTAAGAAGTTACCTCTCTTTCCAAGTGGTAGAACTTTGCAACCTTTTCATTTCCTTCTCTTTTACTCTCTTCCTCTCTTTTTCTTCTTTTGTACATTGTTTTTGAGTTATTTTTTGGGCCGAAATATGTGATTAAAGTTACAAAAAGGGAAGCGGTTGGCCACCCTTCCTTAGGCTTGATTGCTAGTTGTTAACCATAGCTTCTCATCACTTGTTTTCTTGTTTTTTTCTTACTTTAGCACTGATTGTTTTGTGTATTTGTGGTCTGTTCAATATGTTAATTAATTATGCTTTGAATATTATAGTTTCACTGTTGTAATAGCATAATAGTCCTAGAGGGTTTGGTGTGTTTAGGATGTAGCCACCAATTCGTTTGAGTTGATAGCTTTTCTTTTGTTTTTATAGCTTTTCTTAATAGCGTAATAGTCCTCGCTGGTTTGGTGTGTTTAGGATGTGGTCGCCAATCCGTTTGAGTTGATAGTTTTTCTTTTGTTTTTGTAGCTTTTCTTATGTATTTTGGAACCATGTGATCATGGGAGGTTTAGAGCTTAGCCACCCCACCACAAGTTTGATTAACTAGTTGTAAATCTTTCAATTCCATGACATTGTTGTTTACCTTGATGCTAGGTGATCGCTTCCGTGTCAAAAGTGTTGGAAAACTCTATTTTCAATCATTTTTGAAACATGGAAACGAATGTCTCATCCTTATTCCATGCGTAAAAGAGGAGTTGTCAACAACTTTGAAAAGTTGTGTGTTTAAGCTTTGATAGTTAGCTTGATTTTTGGAGTTTCTCCCTTATTTCCATTGTTGCTCGTATAGAGCTCTTTATCAAAATGTGTTGAAAACTCTCTTCTAATTCCACTTTGAAGCATGCAAATAGATGTTTCATCCTTATTGCATGAGTATAAAGAGGAGATCACAACAATTTTTGAAATGTTATAGTTTATTTTTATTTTTTCTTTTTTTCTTTTCCCATTTGAGTCTGTTCTATAATCATCACATACTATCTTGTGATGTTTGAAGGTTTGTGAAGCAAATCTACCTCTTCCTTGAATTCCTTAATGACATGAAGGAGGTAAGAAGAATAACCTTTTTTTTATGTTTATTAGAATCTTTCCTCCTATTGCTTCTAAGATCATCATGCAACAACCTTGCAAGAAGCAAAACCTATTTCCTCCTTGAATATCTCCATGACAGGAGGGAGCAGGAAGAGCAAACATCTTTTGGAAATACTCTATCTGCACTGTTATTACCTCACCGCACAAAACAAGTTTTTTTCCTGAAAATGAAGCACCACCATCTTTTGTTAGACCCGGCCGGACCTTATTATTGAATAACTAGGCTTAAAAGTAGGTAAATAGAGAACTGTTGTTAGCAAAACTAAGTAGTGGCTCAGGGTAAAACATAATAGTTCTCCAACAGGCAGACAGAGTAGTTTCTAAGGAATGGTGCACATGTGGTTCATGTCTTTTTTTAATATTTACTATCATATTTGCAAATGTAATAATTAGGTAATTATTCATTTGGTGATGTAATAATTAATAATTAGTAATTAGGACATTCGGACCCTCTTGTTAGAGGGCAAATTTGTAACACTTGATGAATGTCTTCCAACTCCTATTTTTTTCTCCCTTTTATTTACATGGTTATCATCGTTGTTTATGGCATCATGTTTTCCTTTGTCATTCCCATGCCTCGCATCCATTTTTTGCATGCATTAAGGTTCGGCTCACCATACTTGATATTGTTATCATTTTCTACTTGATTATGTGCACTACCTCATGCTTTGAGTTGTTTCACATGTCATGTTAGTAGCCGAATTTATTAGTTGTATTTTGCATGTGTTGCATTAGCCATTTTGCATACTATGATCATGCACTTTTCTAAATTATCTTCTTTTCTTTGGCTTGTCGCGGTTGAGTACTAGGTGAGCATTTTTTGCTTTTGCATATCATATGTGTGTGTTTGTATTGCCATGTCGAGCATACTACCATGAGGCTGCTTGCTTACTTGAAATATTTCTATGAATGCTTGTGGATAAAGGCTATTTTGCTTAAATTGGAATGACTTCAATTGTTGTACATATGAGCTCATTTTTCCTTTGAGTTGCACATATTCGAAAACTCTTTCCAATTGCATAAAATCAAAGCATTCTAAAGTAAGTGACGTTGTCTATACTTGTTTGTCTCACATAGTAATGTTAGTATATTAATAATCATAACATGACTATGTAAGGTCTATAAAATTCACATCATGAATTAGTAGAGGCCGATCTTTGATCGGGTGAGTGGGGTGCTCAATTCATGACCTTCCCCTCTCATACCTAAGTTCCCAAACCGAGACAGCTTTGGTTATGACAAAGAAATGGCCTTTGGCACGAGTCACGGGTTTCTTAATTCTCCCAAAAAATATTAGGTAGCGATTCTAAAATCTGGCAATGCAGTCCATTTTTGGCATCTCTGGTGATTAATGGATTTTTCTAAGATTTGTCGGATCTAGACTCTCATTTTTTTTTTTGCTTCACATTGCACTCGTGAAACTCGATTTAGAACCACGAGAGTCCGAACAATAGGGAATCGCATCCGAGGAGCGCGACAAACCAACTACAAGGACCAATAGACATCCAAAAATATTTTTTCCACATTCGTCCTGCAATAAGCGTCAAAAGGGAAATTGGGCACCTTGACTCCCCGTGTAGGTGCCAACACAACCCCACATTTCCAAAACCAACTCTTAACTCAGACTCATGTTCACTTTACCACTTTACTCATCCTTGTCCCAAGTCAACAAACATTTGACCTTATACAAGATAAATGAAAATATCACATTCAAGAAGCATCTATCCCCAATTCGCAATTGCAACACCACATCAATATCCATATGTTCCACCTCTTGAGCATTCACAAGTTTCCAAGATTTTTAAGGAATTTTCATTCCAAACATCATTTTCTACTCAAATTCAAAGTTAGGGCTTTAACAAGTTTGGGGCTTTCTCCCCTTCTTCAAATGTGTATCTTCATAACATTAATACACATATTTCAATGAAACATTTGGAAGACTTTTAATAAAAGTTCCAGAACATGTCCCCTCTTTAATAATTAAGAGTTCCAATTATCAAATTAATCATCAAATTAAATCTTAAGTCACAAAAATACCATAGAAACATCTTCAAAACAAGGAGATACTACGTTAAAAGTAACCTACCTCAGGCTAAGAGAAAATAAACTAAGCTTCTAGGGAAAACCTTCGCAAAAATGAAATCTAATCTATAGGAGAGATGATCTTCACTTATACTTCTCTTCTTATAAGAAATCTAGACTTGGATCTTAGTAAAATGAAAGGCATTAGAGCGAGAACTTCGGGTTTTTCACGGTGAGAGGGAGGGAAACGAAGATAGAAAAGAAAAGATGAAGAAATGATCTAGAAGGGTTCTTTTTAAAAAAACGAAATTCACATAGACCACTCGAGCGGTCTTTTCATCGCTCAAGCAATGAACAACACCTCTCAATACTTTTATTTGCAAAAGGATATATTGGGAACCCTTCATCTTCACCCAAGCGACCATTTGTTCATTCGAGCAGTCCACCCTGACCTGCAAAACTACTAGATGCTCATAATCTTCGCTCGAGCGGTACTTTCACCGCTCGAGCTGTCACCTAGAACAAAATGTCACAATCTTTCTTCCTTAGGAAACTTCGTCCCCGAAATGACGTCAACTCTCAATATGGAAAAAATACAACGACAATACGATGCCCCTTAATTTCTATCAACTCCCAAATAGACAATTGATTAAATCTAAAATAGGGAAAGAGAAGAGTTAGAAAAATATGAGTTATATCCAATTCATCACATATATGGAAAGAACAATGAAATAAGCACATCACAAATTTGGAAATAAGTTCGGGTATTGCTCACATGTGGTGGCGCCATAACACTTTGACTAGTGGAATGATCTTACCCCTTAACACTTGCTCCTGTGTATGAAGAATGTGGATCGGTCTTTCCTTATAAGAGACATCTTCATCAACTTCAATTTCTATCCTATTTAACACGTGAGAGGGATCGGGTTCATATTTACGAAGCATTGATACATGGAACACATTATACACCTCGGAGAGTTGAGGTGGTAAAGCAAGATGGTAAGCAACTTTTCCTATCTACTCAATAATATCAAAAGGGCCAATAAATTAGAGGGATAACTTTCCACTCCTACCAAATCTCATCAATCCTTTCCTCAGGGAGATTTTCAAATACACATGATCTCCTATATTAAAAGATAACGGTTGTCGCCTCTAATCATCATAACTTTTCTGATAGCTTTGGGTCATGATCCATCTAATTTGAATAAGAGCTACTTTCTCCGTAGTCTAACGAACTAACTCGAGCCCAAGCATTGGTGAGTCCCCTACTTCTGCCCAAGCTAACAGTGATCTACAGGGATGTCCTATGATAACCCCGTTCTGTGTTATACTATTAATCATTAATTATACTTGTGATCATGTGCCTAATGTGATTTTGAATGCTAATCATGTGATTATGTGTCTTTTGAAATCATATTAGTCCATTGTAGAGAAATATGTTCAGTATTCTTTTGAAAACTGAAAATTTAAGGTCGCAGAGGGGTCTAAAACCAAAATTGATTATACCACTGTGATTAGCATAATTTTAGAGCCTACGATGAGATTTAATTAAAAACTGATTCGGGTCAAAATAATTACATTAAATTAATTTAATTAAGCCTAATCATTAGCACCAAACCTTAATTAGCAAATTTGATTAGCCAAACATATAAATATTTCCTAAATGTGCTTAAGTTCATATTATGAGCTCAAAAATTCTGGATAAATACACTCTAGAGAGAGAGAGGTGACAATTAGAGAGAGAGGGAGCTCAACTTGAAGGAATTGACGTAGAAGTTGAAGTTTTGGGAAGCTAGACTCAAGAATTTGCTAGAGTTCGAAGGATTGAAGGCTCCAAGTGAGTATTTGAACTCTAATTCATGAGCTTAAATCCATAATTATGTGTATTAAAGAAGAATTAGTGAATTAATGTAGAATACAACCTTAACATGAAGAAATTGGTGTCGAAACTCACATGTATGCATAATTTTGTTGAGTCTCTTGAATTTGAGCATCATTTGTACCATTTGAAATGGAATTAGAGTCCATATTTCACATGCATGCATAATTCATGAAGTTATGGGACTTGATTGCATAAGTTTTAAAATTTACAAGAAGAATTTGAAATGATTTGTGGAATGGACCATGATTTTGGACAATTGCTTTCAAACTACCAATGTTTTCATATTATAAAATGTTATTCCATGTTTTTTTGGTATCAACTTGCAAGCTTTGAGCCTTTGGAATCATGTTTTGAACTTCGAACACAATTCTAGAAATTCTAGAATTTGACCTATTCGCTCGAGCGACCAAAGTGGCACTCGAGCGGACCCTATTTTGAACTGCTCTTGGCACAAGCAACCAGTTCTTCTGCTCGAGCCTAAAATTCAAGCAACCAATACTTTTGCAGAGTTTTGTAGACTGCTCGAGTGACCAAAGTTGCGCTCGAGCGGAGTGCCCTATTTCAAGAACTTTTGAAAAGCGGTTTTATGTTCAAATTTTCGTTGTCTTTCATTTCTGAGCATTCTTAGGCAGACATTGAGCATCCTAAATGAATTAAAGAACACGAAAAAAGCCTAAGAAAATTAAGCAAGCAAAAGAACAAATTGATTATGTGAAGTTTCTAAACTTCTTAATGTTACCCATGTGGTAAGTTTCTAAACTTCTGAATTGGTACTATGAATGAGTATTATATCCACTTGATTCGCAATGAAATATGTGAAATGATTGATGTATGAATATGAAATAGGCCCAAGGCTGTTCGGTTTATTCGATGAGGATATAAATTGGGCCTAAGAACATTTTGTATAACTATTAAATGGGTCAAAGGCCATTTTGAATAAGGAATTGATTGGACCTAAGGTCATTTTGAATACAAATGCGAATGTGAACATGATCATAGATCTGAAAATGCGCACAAATGTGAATATGAAATGTTGGACCCAAGGTCGTTTTGTATACGAATTGAACCTAAGGTCGTTTTGTGCATTAATTGGACCTAATGTCATTTTGTATATGGATATAATATATTAGACTTGAGGTCGTTTTGCTTGATATTAAACAATAAGTATGGTTTTTGGATTTTGATTTAAAGAATCTCATTCATGAACCCCTTTACTCTGGTATTATTCATTGGGCGTTAGCTCACTCTTTATTTATATGTATGTAGGTGAGCAGCGAGATGTCCAGCCCCAGCCCCAGTGATGTTTGAGAAAACTGAGTTTTGAGAAGTCAACCAAGGTTGTCTCACACAAGGGGCTTTTCTTTTGATTTTTTTTTTTTTTTTTTTTTTTTGTATATAACCTTGGTTTTGTTGAGACTACTTTTGAATGATCTTGGGCATGTATAATATGCTTATTTAAGTAATGTGTCAGATATTACATACATGTGAAAAGTTTTTATTTTGCCATATATGCACAACTCATTGGACACAATTTATTGTTCTACTTCTGTATCTAGCCCCATATTATTAAGTTTTAATTGATTTCTGACTAAGGTCATAGGTAATCTCATGATTATTGGCCGGTTATGATCCTAACCTATAGGGGCAGGTTTGGGTCATGACAGAGTGGTATTAGAGCACGAGTAATAACTCACACACTTGTCCAAATAACCAATAGAGTGTCTAGAAAAGATCTAAGTTGCATTCATATGATAAGTATATGCTTGAATGCATTGAGATTTTGCTACAGTGATTTGAAATATGCAACTACATGATGTATAAACAGTTGCCTAATTATATGTACGTGCTCGTTCTGTACATGAATATTGTGTATACTCCCTATGTGACTTATAATGCAAGTCTCATTAGATAATGGTGAGAACAAGAGCCGATGAGCTAGAAGAATCCTCCACTACTCGGCTAGACCACATGGAGAGAATGATTCAAGACATGGTAGAAACACTGAGATAACAACAATAGTGGCAACAATACTGTCAACAACCGCCACCCCCGCCTCCGGTACAACCTGTACAAGGTTTGCAAAATGATGACCGAACAATAGCTCTCGCCAAAGAATTCAAGAAAATGAAGCCACCACTGTTTCATGGGGGTGTAGACCCATTGAAGGCCGAAACTTGGGTCTTTGGCATTAAAAAGTTGTTCAAAGTATTCCCTTGGCTTGAAACATAGAAAGTACAATTGGCCATCTTTACATTGGAGGATGAAGCCAGAAGGTGGTGGATGCTAATTTGAGATGATAACAAGGGTATAGACTAGACAAAGTTTCTTGCACTCTTTTATGATAAATATTTTCCACAATGTGCTTGTGATAGTAAGGTGTCTAAATTCGAAGGACTAAAGCAAGGCAATATGACTATAGCTGAGTATGAGGCCAAGTACACTGAATTGGCTTGGTTTTCTACGCACATGGTCAACACGGAATATAAAAAGGCAAGAAAGTTTGAGAGGTTTTCGTAATGACATTTTGGAAAAGGTGAACGTGTTGAAACTACCCACTTATGTTGACGTGCTCGATTGAGCTTTGATGTCAAAAACTAACATGACCAATCAAAGTAAACCACCACCTAACTGGGAAGCTATGAGGCAGGGCTTTTTCTCAAAGAAGAGATTGTCAAAGAAGCATAATACGGGATCCTCAAGCACTTCAGGCTTCACTAGAGATATGGCACCAACATGTACTCAATGTGGTAAGAAACATCGCGGGGTTTGCTACTGTATTTTTGGGGCTTGCTATAGATGGGTGAAATGGGGCATATGGCAAGGAATTGCACCCAAAACAAGCAACAAAGAAGTGGGAAGTAGGTTGCTAGTTCAACCAATCCATCCCAAAACCAGGTAACACTACGAGGACTGCTGCTATCCGAGACACAATGAGACAAAGGAGAGTCTTTGCACTTGTTCTAGGTGACACACGAAATACTAAAGTTGTTGTCTCCGGTACTATTTCTATATGCAATCAAGGTACTTTTGTGTTAATTGATTCTGGTTCAACGCATTCCTTTGTGTCTACTACATTTGCATCTAGATTAACTAGACCCTAGAATCATTGTCATATTTGCTAGGTGTATTTGTTCCATCTGGGGAATCTGTATCGTGTACATCTGCGTATCGTGTTTGTGATATACAAGTTGGAAATGCTATCTTGTATGTGGGTTTATTACCCTTGGACATTCAGCACTTTGATGTAATTCTGGGTATGGATTGGTTATCGAAATGCTGTGCCGCTATCGACTATGCAACAAAATGAGTTGTGTTTAGACCACCAGGACATGTTGAATTTGAATTTGTAGGTAATGGGGCAGTGCCTCCACCTTACCTGATTTCAGCAATGAAAGCATGTAAACTGCTTAGGAATGGGTGTCAGGGTTACTTATGTAGTATTTTAACTAAACAATCTATGAATGTTGAAATGGATGGTATCCACGTTGTTAGAGAATTCCCGGATATATTTCTCGACGAACTGCCAAGGGGATTGGTTGATAGAGAAATAGAGTTTACCATTGATGTTGTCCCAAGACCCCAACCTATCTCAAAGACCCCCTATAGAATGTCTACTACTGAAATAAAAGGACTAAAAGAACAATTGCGTATCCGACCAAGTACTTTGCCATGGGGCGCACCATTGTTATTTGTAAAGAAACAAGACTGGACTTTAAACTTGTATATTGACTATCGGGAACTAAACATGGTAACAATCAAAAACAAATATCCATTGCCCCGAATTGATGATTTATTTGATTAGTTACATGGTTCACAAGTCTTTTCAAAAATTGATTTGAATTTCGGATACCACTAGCTGAAGATGAAGGTAGAAGATGTTGAGAAAACCGCATTCAGAATGAGGTATGATCACTATGAATTTCTTATTATGCCATTTGGAGTGACTAATGCACCTACAGCATTTATGGACTTTATGAACCGAATTTTCAAAACTTACCTTGATGAATTTGTTGCGGTTTTTATTGATGATATTTTGATTTATTCCAAAAATAGTGTGGATCATAAACAACATCTGATGACTGTTTCACAAACACTTGAAGAGAAGAAATTATTTGCTAAACTAAAGAAATGTGAATTTTGGTTAGATGAGATTGTCTTCTTAGGGCATGTTATCAATGAAGAGGGGATTTCAGTGGACCCACAGAAGATAGAGGCAATTGTGCACTGGCCTACACCAACGAATGTAGTAGAAGTTCGTAGTTTCATGGGTTTAGTTAGGTTCTACAGAAGATTTGTGAAAGATTTTTCAAAAATTATAGTGCCTCTTACCCAACTTACACATAAAGGACAACCATTTGAGTGGAATGATGAAAGAGAATCTGTCTTCCACGAACTGAAAACGAGATTGACTACTGCCCTAGTGTTGACATTGCCCACAGATACGAAAAACTTTGTGATTTATAGTGATACATCTTATAAGGGGTCTGGGTTGTGTATTAATGCAAGAAGGAAGGGTAATTGCTTATGCCGCTCAACAATTGTGACAACATGAAAAGAACTACCCAACACAAGACCTAGAATTGGCCGCTATTGTGTTTGCTTTAAAAATATTACGGCATTACTTGTATGCGAAATTTGAAGTTCACACTGATCACAAAAGTTTGAAGTACTTCTTTACTCAGAAAGAATTGAATATACAACAGAGGAGATGGCTTGAATTAATAAAAGATTATGACCTTTAGATTCAGTATCACCCTGGGAAAGCCAGTACAGTTGCTAATGCCTTAAGTAGAAAATCAACGGGGAGGTTAGCTTGTCTACTTACTGTACAGCGAGAAATCCTGCAAGATTTTGAGAAATTCGAGATTGAAGTAGTATTACATGAGCGAACTGGATTGCTAGTCGCCATTGTGGCCCAATTGGCAATCATTGATGAGATTAAGCAATGGAAAAAAAGAGGATGAATTCCTCAAAAAGATAATCGATAAATTTGAGGTGAATCTGCAACTGGGGTATAGTGTTGCAAATGAAGTGTTAAAATTCCAAGACAGATTGTGTATTCTGAATATCCCTGAGTTAAAGAGGAGCATTCTCGATGAAGCTCATAAATCAATGTTTGTTATGCATCCGAGTAACAACAAGATGTATCAGGACTTGAAACAGAGTTACTGGTGGCCAAATATGAAACCTAAGATTGCAGAATATGTATTAAATGTCTTTAGTGTCAGCAAGTTAAAGCTGAACACCAAAAACCGGCTGGTCTACTTCAACCTCTCCTTATTTTGGAATGGAAGTGGGAGCATATAACTATGGACTTTCTTTTTGGCCTATCTCAGACACCTAGAGGTATGGATTCTGTTTGGGTTATAGTTGATAGACTAACTAAATCTACACGTCTTTTTCCTATGAAAACTACGTATGATGCATATAGATTAGTCGCTATTTATGTTGATGAAATTGTTTGTTTGCATGGAATTCCGGTGTCTGTCATGTTAGACAGAGATCTGAAATTTGTATCTAGATTATGGCAAAGTCTTCAATTGGCAATGGGAATAGAACTGAGGTTTAGTATAGCATTCCATCCACAAACTGATGGACAATCAGAACGGACTATACAGACTCTAGAAGATATGCTCAGAATGCATGCTTTGGATTTTCAAGGGAGCTGGGAGACTTACCTACCATTGGCTGAATTTGCATACAATAACAGTTTCCACTCCAGTATTGGTATGGCACCATATGAAGCTTTGTATGGCCGAAAATGTAGATCTCCGATATACTAGACTGAAGTTGGGGATAGGGTATTGTTTGGACCTGAACTTGCGCAGACAACTATCGATAAAATCAAAGTCATTTAACAAAGGCTTAAGACAACACAAAGCTGACAAAAGAGTTATGCGGATGTTAGAAGAAGGCTTTGTGAGTATGAGGTTGGTGATCATGTGTTCATCCATGTAAATCCAACGAAAAGCCAATTAAGGTTGTAAAAGGGTAAATTATCACCCGTTACATTAGGTCGTTTCAAATTCTGGAAAGACTCAATTCAGTTGCTTATAGAGTTGCTCTACCACTGAGAATGGAACAAATACACAACATATTCCATATATCAATGTTGAGGGGCTATCTACGAGATCCATTCCAAGTAATTGATTATCACCGAATAGCTCTTAACAAAAATATGGAGAACAAGGAATGGCTGGAACGAATCATTGACCGACAAGTAAAGCAACTGAGAAACAAATCCATTCCAATGGTGAAAGTGGAATGGAAAGAACATTTTGGAAGGGATGCCATGTGGGAGAAAGAATAAGAGATGCAACAACACTACCCTTATTTGTTTCGGATGGAAGGTAACATAAGTTTGGAGGACCAAACTTCCTAAAGGGGGGAAGAATGTGATAACTCGTTCTGTGTTATACTGTTAATCGTTAATTATACTTGTGATTATATTCCTAATTCGATTTTGAATGCCAATCATGTGATTATGTGTGTTTTGAATTCATATCTATCCACTGTAGAGAAATATGTTCAGTACTCTATTGTAAATTGAAAATTGAGGGCTGTAAAGGCGTCAGAAACCAAAATTGATTAAAACATTGATATTAGCATAATTTTTAGAGCCTGTGATGAGATTTAATAAAAAAAAAAAACTGATTCGGATCAAAATAATTAGACTAAATAAATTTAATTAAGCCTAATCATTAGCACCAAACCTTAATTAGCAATTTTGATTAGCCAAACAAATAATATGTCCTAAATGTGCTTAGGCTCATATTATGAGCTCAAAAATTCTAGATATATAAACTCTAGAGAGAGAGAGGCGAGAATTTGAGAGAGAAGGAGCTCAACTTGAAGGAATTGACTTAGAAGTTGTTGTTTTGGGAAGCTAGACTCAAGAATTTGGTAGAGTAGGAAGGATTGAAGGCTTCAAGTGAGTATTTGAACTCTAATTCATGAGCTTAAATCCATAATTATGTGTATTCAAGAAGAATTGGTGAATTAATGTAGAATACAACCTCAACATGAAGAAATTAGTGTCAAAACTCACATGCATGCATCATTTTGTTGAGTCTCATGAATTTAAGCATCATATATGCCATTTGAAATGGAATTAGAGTCTATATTTCACACGCATGCATAATCCATGAAGTTATGGGACTTAATTGCATGAGTTTTGAAATTTACAAGAAGAATTTGAAATAATTTGGGGAATGGACCATGATTTTGGACAATTGGTTTCAAACTACCTATGTTTTCATATTATATAATGTTATTCCATGTTTTTGGTATCAACTTGCAAGCTTTGAGCCTTTGAAATCATTTTTTGAGCTTCAAACACAATTCTGAATATTCCAAAATTCGATCTGTCTGCTCAAGCAAGGAAAGTGTCGCTCGAGCGTAAAAATCAAGCTCTTAGAAGTTTTACAAACATTTGCACAGTCGCTCAAGTGACCAAAGTGGCACTCGAGCAAACCTTGTTTTGAACTGCTCTTGGCTCGAGTGACCAATTCTTGTGCTCGAGCCTAAAATTCCAGCAACCAGTACTTTTACAAAGTTTTGCAATCCGCTCGAGCGACCAAAGTTGCGCTTGAGCAAAGTGCCCTGTTTCAGGAACTTTTGAAAAGCTATTTTATGTTCCAATTTCCATTCTGTTTCATTTGTGAGCATTCTTAGGCACACATTGAGCATCCTAAATGAATTAAAGAACATGAAAGAAGCCTAAGAAAATTAAGCAAGCTAAATAATGGATTGAATTGTATTATGACCCAATATCTTGTGAATTATGTAGGGTCAAGTGCAAGGATGAATCAAGCACTGGAACACTGTGAGTAATATCTTAGTAAATATATTTTTGTGTATTTATTATTTTCTAAATGTTACCCATGTGGTAAGGTTCTGAACTTCTGAATTGGTACTATGAATAAGTATTTTATTCTCTTGATTCGCAATGAAATATGTGAAGGGATTGATGTATGAATATGAAATGGGCCCAAGGCCATTCGGTTTATTCGATGAGGATATAAATTGGGCCTAAGGCCATTTCGAATAAGGAATTGATTGGACCTAAGGTCATTTTGAATACGAATGCGAATGCGAATGTCAACATGATCATGGATCTAAAAATGTGCACAGATGTGAATATGAAATGTTGGAGCCAAGGTCGTTTTTCATATAATGGACCAAAGGTCGTTTTGTATACGAATTGGACCGAAGGTCATTTTGGTACAGAATGGACCTAAGGTGTTTTTTGCATTAATTGGACCCGAGGTCATCTTGTATATGGATATAATATATTGGACCAGAGGTCGTTTTGCTTGATATTAATCAACAAGTATGGTTTTTGGATTTTGACTTAATGAATCTCATTCATGAACCCCTTTACTCTAGTATTATTCATTGGGTGTTAGCTCACTCTTTATTCATATGTATGTTGAGCATCGGGATGTCCAGCCCCAGCCCTAGTGATGTGTGAGAAAACCGAGTTTTGAGAAGTCAACCAAGGTCGCCTCGCGCAAGAGGCTTTTCTTTTGATTTGTTTTCTTTTTGCTTCTTTTGTGGTCATATATGATCAAGTTGTATATAACCTTGGTTCTGTTGAGACTACTTTTGAATGATCTTGGGCATGTATAATATGCTTATGTAAGTAATGTGCAAGATATTACATGTGAAAAGTTTTTATTTTTCCATATATGCACCGCTCATTGGACACAATTTATTTTTCTACTTCTGCATCTGGCCCCATATTATTAAGTTTTAATTGATTTCTGACTAAGGCTGTAGGTAATCTCATGATTACTGGCCAGTTATGATCCTAACCTATAAGGGCAGGTTTGGGTCATGACACGTTCGTAAAGAGCTTTGAAGGGCGCCATCCCAATACTTGATTGGTAACTATTGTTATAAGAAAACTTAACCAAGGGTAGGTGTTTTTTGCAAGACCCTTTGAAATCTAACACACATGATCTCAACATGTCTTCCAAGATTTGTATGGTACGCTCAGATTACCCATCGGTTTGAGGATGATAAGCAGTGCTGAAATTTAGTTGGATACCCAAAGCACTCTAAAGAGTCTGCCATAGTCTAGCTATAAAATGAAGGTTTTATCGGACACTATGCTTACTTGGACTCCATGTAGGCAAATAATCTCATGGATGTAAAGTTTGGCTAAGTACTCTATGGAGTCCCCTCACTCATGGTGAGGAAAGTGAGTTGACTTGGTGAGTTGGTCTACAATCACCCATATCGCAATGTTACCTTTTTTGTGTTCTAAGAAGGCCCACCACAAAA
The DNA here is from genome assembly GCA_025200525.1 of Camellia lanceoleosa. Taxonomy (NCBI): domain Eukaryota; kingdom Viridiplantae; phylum Streptophyta; class Magnoliopsida; order Ericales; family Theaceae; genus Camellia; species Camellia lanceoleosa. Next base: position 53,475,937 of record CM045769.1, on the reverse strand, counting down.
TCCATATTAACATGCTCTCATTTCCATTTAGCAATAGGGAGAGGTTGTAGTAATCCTACCAGTCTTTGGTGTTCAGCTTTAACTTGTAGACAGGTTAAACATTTGGACACAAATAAAGCTACATCATTTTTCATGCCTCTCCACCAGAATTTTCAGTGGAGGTCATGATATATTTTGGTGCCTCCCTGATGCATTGCAAGATGTGAGTGATGGAACTCTTACAAAACTTCATCCCTCATGGATCCAGGTACAAATAATTGGTCAAAGTATCGAACATTAGAGTCAATATGAACGTTCAAACCCTTCTCTTCTTTCCCTTTGGAAATTTTCTTTCGAACTACATCCACCTTTGAATCACCCAGTTGTGCTTCTACCACCCTCATAACAAGGGTGGGTTGTGCAATGGTGGTGAACAGGATGGCTTGTTCAGAAGACTCATGGAGTTGCAAGTCAAATTCACTGACATCTCTCATTATCTTCCATTTTCTCACCACTAAGCTAGCTATATACTCACAGATTTTCTACTCAAAGCATCCGCTACAACGTTGGCCTTACCGGGGTGATAGTTTATTTCATAGTCATAGTATTCCAAAAACTCCATCCATCTTCGCTGACGCAAGTTCAAATCTTTCTGAGAAAATAGGTACTTAAGGCTTTTGTGATCGGAGAAGGCTTCAAATTTCTCACCATACAAATAATGTCTCTAAAGTTTCAAGACAAAAACAACGGCAACGAATTCTAAATCGTGCGTCGGTTAGTTTCTCTCATGAGGCTTTAATTGCCATGAACCGTATGCTACCACTTTGCCTTCTTGCATCAAAACACACCCCAACCATTCCTTCGAGGTATCACAATACATGGTATATCCCAAGCCTCATTCTAGAATAATAAGAATAGGGGTGATAGTCAACCTAAGTTTTAGTTCCTGAAAGAAATTCTCGCAAGCTTCACTCCATATGAACTTTACTCCCTTACGAGTCAATCTCGTCAAAGGTGACGCTATGGAAAAGAAATTTTTTACAAATCAGCAGTAGTAGCTAAACCCAAGAAACTACAAATTTCAAAAGCGTTTTTTGGGTTGTTCCCAATTTTGCACTGCTTTTTTCTTTGAAGAATCCACCATAACCCTATCTCCAGAGACTACATGAACCAAAAACTTCACCTTTGAAATCCAAAACTCACACTACTAATATTTTGCATATAGGCGATGTTCTCTAAGGATTTGTAAAACACTACGGAGTTGACTTTCATGCTCCTCTTCATAAGGCGAACAGATAAGAATGTCGTCCACATAGACGACCACAAATTTATCAAGAAACTCTTGGAAAATTCGATTCATCAGGTCCATAAATGTAGCTGGTGCGTTATGGCATAACCAAGAAATCATAGTGACCATATTTGGTGCGAAAAGCCATCTTGGAAATATCTTCCTCCCTAACGTGTATCCAATGATAACCCAACCTCAAATCTATCTTCAAGAAACAATGTGAACCTCTGAGTTGGTAAAAAAGATCATCTATTCTACGTAAAGGATACTTATTCTTAACCGTTACTTGATTCAATTTGCAATAGTCTATGCATAATCTTAATGACCCATCTTTCTTGTTAGCGAACAAGGTTAAAGCTCCCCAAGGTGAGGTACTAGGGCATATGAAGCCCTTACCTAGCAACTCTTGCAACTGTTCCTTCAGAGCAACCACTTCAGCTGGAGCAAATCTATAAGGCGGCAAAGAGATAGGTGTTGTACCCGGTATCAAATCTATAGAAAATTTAACCTCCTAATGAGAGGGTAACTCGGTGAGATCTTCAGGAAAGATATCGAGATACTCACAAACTATCCTCAGAAACCCATCCCGAACCTTATCACTTCCATCATCTAAAAAAGCCGCCAAGAGAGATCTAAATTCACCGCGGCCACTTGGGTAATACCATGAGACTAAAGATCTATTGCTCCTATCCCCTTAAAATGTAAAACAATCACTACTCAACATACACATTATAACTCTCCCGCGATAACAATTAATAATATCCCAGTAAAAAGACAACCAATCCATGCTGAGGATAACGTCAAAATCCCACATATCCAGTAATATGACATTAAAAGGAAGTTTTCGACCTGCGACCTCAATTACACACCTATGACATCCCTAGGTCAAGATGACCTTACCCCTAATAGGTGACTCTACCATAAGTGAAGCTCTTAGTTGTTTACTTTCTAACCCCAGTGATGATGCAAATGCGGTTGCTATGAATGAATGAGACGCCCTGGTATCTATTAACACATTAGCCCACATATTGAAAACAAGATATATATCTTTCACTACAGATGGTCTAGAAGGCTGCGCTGATGCAGTGACAGCATATATCCTTCCCTGTGACCTCTACTCTCCAAGATCATCTCTCTAGGCATAATTCTGTGATACTGATAGTGCTTATATGACCCCGTGCACTGCCCTAGATGTCTGATCTGACTGGACTGGTTGATGAGATTGTCTCTGCCCTTGACCGGTTTGAAAACCTCCTGAAGGGTGAGATCTTGACACAACCACTAGCCCTACTCTCTGTGGACAAAACTTCTTTAAATGCCCTTGTTGACCATAGTGATAACACAATAGGCACTGACCCCTATTCTGAGACTGGCCTTGAGAATGAGCAGATTGAGACTGTGGTCCACCCTTCTGTCCGTACTCTGAAGCTTTAGGACCCAGCTGGCCACATCTATAACACGCACCACGGACTCAACCAGTGTTCCCTAAACTACCACTCATCATAGAATCAGAAGATTTGGTCGACAGTGGTAGCAACACAAATGATGATGGTGAACCCTTAGATTTCTTAAAGGATCCCAACTAGCCCCGGGATTCAGAATGTCCCGTCCTCTTCAATTTCTATCTTGCCTTCTCTACCTCCACCATAATTTCTACATGGGTTGCAGCTTCTACTAAGGGGTCATATTCACGAATCATGTTGCCCACTACTTTCATTAAAACTTTGGGCCTTAGCCTTTTCTCAAATTCTAGGCATTGGCATTCTTCCGTTGCTACTAGTTCGGGCGCAAAATGAGATAGACTTGTCAATGTGGCTTCAAACTCAACCATGGGTGTATCAAGTTGCCTTAACTCCTCAAACTGTTTACTCAGTTAGTCCCTAGTAGTAGGAGGGTGCATTTTTTTTCTTAAATGTGTGTATAAAACCCTCCCAAGTGTGCTTGACTTTGTTCTTGACATACTTCCACTTCAATTGCTAAGCTACCAATGGTACACATAACTCATCCTCACGGATGTCCAAGATCTCAAATTATTTGACAATTTGTTCTAACCACTCATCCGCTTTCATCGGGTCTGGCCCACCACTGAACTCGGTGGGATTAGAACGAAAGAAATCTTTTTTCAAAAAAGAAGCTCTAGTTTCCCCTTCAACTATTCTAGCCTCTACCTTGGCTCTGTGTATCTCCATGGATTCTCAGAGAGCGTCTGCCATCTCCCTGGCTAAGGCCTCCATTGCATCTTGGGCCGGTGGGACGGCCACATTATTCTGTTCCACCCCTTCTTCTTAGAGGGGTAGATTACGCTAAGCTAGCACATGCAGGCCACCATTTTGTGGCCTATCATGACATCTACCACGTCCAAACATCCTATATAAAGGTAAGGAGAAATAATTTCACTCACAACTCATACTCTATATGTTAACTCACATTGTTGCACATGAATTAGATATGTGCCTATATAGATATATATGCCACAGAAAGCACACCACACAATCATATAAACATATAAGACACACACGAGTTTTTCTCTCAAGGTTTCAACTAATCCCATGGCACTCAAGGACCACCTAGTGGAAAAGGCATTGATCAAATGCCTTTCCGAAAGGATTTCAATGACTGCAATAGACACAAGTCATATCCCAAGAGATCAACTCCATACCCACATAATCACACAAACAAATAAAGCACACAAGGCAACTAACATCCCTTGCTAACATAACAGTCCTATGTAGTAAAGTCGCTTCCCACTAGCTCCAGGTATTCAAACTCGGTTAGCTCTAATACCAATCTGTAATGCCCCGGGATTTCATACAAGCAAATACCACAATGATTCATAGCATAATACAATCCTCTTTCTCATTGAACTAAGGTTCAAAGTTTTCAATTCCATGTTTATACATTTGTCTCAACCCAAGCCCTTGGGTAAGTTTAATAAGTTAGAAGACCATACAAAAAGGAGCTTACCCATAAAGTATACAAAAGCTTTTATAATTCTTGACACAAAACTCTACACTTCTACTATCAAAGTTCTTTAAACCCAGCTTCCAACAAAATAAAAAATGCAACTCCAAGTCACTGTTGTGGTGTGTCACCAATTCTTGAAAAATCAGATAGGGTTGAACTATATGCTCAGTAGGAATAAATTTAACCAAGTATCTAATCTTTTAAACACACACATGGCACAATTATAACTAAACAACATTAGATAAATAATATTGGTAAATGACCAATTAGGTAATTTAGGAGATAAATAAAAAAAAAATTAAAGTACACTTCCATTTAATACCATTCCCATATTTACCGACTACTATATGGCAGGACATGGGCACCCAAAATCATTTAACACAATCCCCACATTTACCGACTACTGTATGGCAGGACGTGGGCACCCAAAATCATTTAACACAATCCCCACATTTACCGACAACTATATGGCAGGACGTGGGCACCCAAAATCATCTGTTTTCCACTTTTTTCGACTACAATATGGCAGGACCAGTGGACACCCAAAAAAACTTTTCTCACATTCGTCTAACGATAAACACAAATAGGGCAATTGGGCACCTTGACTCCCCGCATGGGTATCAACACAACCCCACATTTCCAAAACCGACTCTTAACTCAAACTCATGTTCACTTTACCACTTTGCTCATTTTTGTCCCAAGTTAACAAACATTTGACCTTATACAAGATAAATGAAAATATCACATTCAAGAAGCATCCATCCCCAATTCGCAATTTCAACACCACAACAATATCCATATGTTCCACTTTTAAGCATTCACAAGATTCCAAGAATTTTAAGGAAATTTCACTCCAAATTTCATTCTCTACTCAAATTCAAAATTACGATTTTAACAAGTTTGGGGCTTTCTCCCCTTCTTCAAATATGTGTATCTTCATAACATTAATAGACACATTTCATGGAAAGATTTGGAAGAATTTTTAATAACAGTTGAAGAACATGTCCCCTTTTTATTAATTAAGAGTTCAATCAACTCAATCATCAAATTAAATCTTAAGTCACAACAATACCATAGAAACATCTTCAAAACAAGGAGATACTAGGTTAAAAGTAACCCTACCTCAAGCTAGAAGGAAATAAACTGAGCTTATAGGGAAACCTTCGCAAAAATGAAATCTAATCGGTAGGAGGGAAGATCTTCACTTATACTTCTCTTCTTACAAGAGATTTAGACTTGGATAATGAAAGGTATTAGAGTGAGAACTTAGGGCTTTCGGAGTAAGAGGGTGGAAAAAGAAGATAAAAAAGAAAAAATGAAGAAATGATCTAGAAGGGTCCTTTTTTTAAAAATTGAATTTGCTCAGACCGCTCGAGTAGTCTTTGCATCACTCGAGCGGTGAACAACACTTCTCAGTACTTTTGTCCATAAAATGACATACTAGAAACCCTTCATCTTCGCTCAAGCGACCATTTGTTCGCTCGAGCAACCATTTGTTCATGCAAGCGGTCCACCATAACCTACAAAACTTCTGGATGCTCATAATATTCTCCTGAGCAATACTTTCACAGCTCAAGCGGTCACCTGGAACAAAATGTCACATGTACCATTTAATAGAAGTGAAACGAACATTGTACTTAGGGCTTATAGAAGCAATCTTTCCATCAGTGAGGCTAGCATGGGAAAGAATATCAGATGCATACTGAGCTTGAGAAAGATTATAGCCACCAAAGTCAAAGGAAATCTCAAGATCAAGAAAAGTAACAAAGAGACCTGAGATCCTTGATCTCAAAATGAGTGTTGAGCAGACATTTTGACTCATGTATACCAATAAGATCATCATCAGTAACGATCATATTATCCACATAGGGAAGAAAAATAGTTTTACCTTTCTTTATCTTGTGAACAAAAGGAGACCAAAATAAATAAATAAATAAATAAATAAAAGAGTAGAATCATATGAACAAGAAAAGAAACCAAACTAAGAAATGATAGTGCTAAACTTGGAGAATCATGCTTGAGAAGCCTAGTTGAGACCACATAAAGCATGATAAAATTTACAAATCTTGTTTGGAGGATGCTCACATCTATGAGGAGGTTATATGTAGACTTCTTCTATCAGATCACCATTAAGAAAGGTAATGTTGACATCTATTTGAATAGTCTGCACTATTAAGATGCAGCTAGGACAAGTAAACTGCAAACAATGAACAGAGGTAAGATGTGCAACATGAGCAAATGTATTCTCATAATCAATGCCATACTTTTTAGTATAGCCCTTTGTAACAAGGAAGACTTTATATCGTTCAATTGTGCCATCAGAATAAGTCTTGATATTATAGACCAATTTGCATCCAATAGTAGTCTTACTTGAACAAGGAGTCACTAAGTCCCATGTATAAGTCCTATCCAAATCCTGTAATTCTTTTTTCAAATCTTACTACCAAAGAAGGTTACAACAGACCTCACAACATGAGTGAGGATCATGTTGGCCAAGAATAGTAGAAAAATAATCACGTAAACAAATTGATAATTGAGTTACTCAAGTAGGTCAAGAAGGTGGTTGACCATGAGTAGGTTCACTATGAGAAAATGGATCATTAGGAGATGGTTGAAGAGGCTTAGATGAGATGGCAGTATCAATAGGCTCAGAAGATGGTAGAGGAACATGACTAGCAGGAAGACTGAATATTAGAAGCAACCATGGAATCACTAGAAGACAAGACACCTATGAGAGATTTTTCAAGAAATAAAACAATAGAAGAATTAGTGAAATATGATATGGTACTAGTGGATGGAAGGGAAAACTGTGGAGAAGAATATCTTATTTTCCTAGAAAATGACATAATAGGAGAAACAAAGACATTTGGAAATGGAATTCCAACACAATATCTCTATGTTCAATATCATATCCCTGAAACAACATAGACGAACCCAGGGTTTTAACTTGGTATGTTTATGAGGTTGAAAAAGAACAAAACAAGCATTTCTAAATACTTATAGTTTGGAAGAAATCCATACAAGTGTTCAAAAGGAAACTAATTCACAATGATGGGAGATGGAACATGATTGATGGTGTAGATAGTAGTAAGAGTAGTTTTTCTCCAAAAGCATTCAAGACAAGAAACAGACATAAGGAGATGAAGAGTTATATATAAAATATGTCCATGCTAATGCTCAACTCGACCATTTTGTTAAGATGTGCTTGGACAAGAATAATGAGGAAAGGTACTATTGTTCTTTAAAAAAAAAAAAAGTTGTTTCTTTATGTTCCTAAGCATTATCAAAATGAAAACTTTGATACGGTGAGAAAATTAAGTGTAAGTGATCCTAAGTGACCATTGGAAACTAGAAAACATATACAACCAGTAAAAGCATGACCTAATCGAGAATCCCAAACACTTAAACGAGTACTCAAAAGAGAATGGCTCACAGAAGACAGATGTAGTGTATGAGTAGAGGTGCTAGTCAACACAATAGGCGAAAACCAAGAAGGAAGGTGAAGTTGATGAGTTCATAAAAGTCTATTTTTACGGCTACCCCAAGAGTTTGTCCCATCTGTGGATCCTACATAAAATAATCAATAGCAGAGAAAATGACATTTAGACCAAGTTCACTGAGTTCGCCAATATATATACATATATATATATATATTTATTTATAAGATTTAAGGTGAGCTTAGGGATAACGTAAGTATCAAAAAGAGAGATATTAGAAGTAGAAACCTGACCAATGTACCTAACATGAATGAACCATCAATTATATGGATAATTGGAGTGTAAGAAGTAGATTACTTTAAGGAGAAAATCATGGAACCAAAGGTCATATGATTACAACACATAGAATCAAATAATCAAGATGTACCTGGTGTGACAGAAAGTGCAGTAGGAAAGAGAGTATCGAAGTCTGAGATAATTTTTTTAAATAATGACAAAAATTCATTGGACTTAAACCTTGTGGCACGGGATACTAGTGGAGACCTTCTAAGATGATGTCGGCATACTGTGACATGTTGGAATGTTCATAGGTGACCAACCATGTCACACCCCAAACTCGCCCCTAAAAGTTCGGGCATGACCCATACAGAAACGGACACTTAACCTAATATACATATCATATAGGGCCTGAACGGAAGCACTTAATATAATAAAATAACACAGAAAAGCATCCATTGAGCTAAACCTAACATGCCAGGATCACATTCGTGAGAGCCATTTATTTATTATTATTTTTTTCATACCCATACACATACATGATTGCGTAATCGAACATTGGTATAAAAACGGACCATATATATACAATTTAACCTTAGGTAAATAATCAAAGTGCAAGTCAAAATCTTATCAGAACTTGACATAAATGCATAGACTTGGTCTGGGAGCCTGGACAAACTGAGGTTGACAACTGAAGGGTGAGCTTCAAGGGTTAAGACGAACTCCCAAAGTGATTACCTACAGAAAAGACATAGCACAAAGTGAGCGAAGCTCGGTGAATTGATTTAAAATACATATCAATGCATATATAAATCATGAGGCATAAGGTTAATTGATTTTGTATTAATTCTTGAATGGCCTAAGGCCCAGTCTTGAAACATATTGACTTGGAACATAATATTTTGGAACACAATGGCTTTAAACCCTTGAACAAAGTGGCGATAGCCCTTGAACATATTAGCATTAAACTTTTAAACATGGTGGCATATAGCCCTTGTACATATGGCATGAAGCCCTTGAAAAGTTGGCATAAAGCCCTTGAAAGATTGGCACGAGGCCCTTGAACACGTGGCACGAGGCCCTTGAAACAGATGTATGAATTCAAGAGGTGTCTCACATGGACTCTAGAGGTGTCTCACTTTGTAGCACTTAGTTCCGTGTAGCACTTTGTTTCATATTATAATAATTTATCCAGAATGGCCATAGGCCTCATAACTTGCACATATGTACGGACTCAAGAGGTGGCTCGTACGGATTCTAGAGGTGACTCGCATTGCAGCACTTAGTTCCGTACAACACTTTGTTCCATACCGGCAATACAGAATGGCCATAGGCCTCATATTGGCTTTAAGCCTAGTTCATATATGTATGGACTCAAGAGGTGTCTCACATGGACTCTAGAGGTGTCTCACAATGAAGCACTTAGTTCCAAGTAGCACTTTGTTCCATACAGTAATTAATAGGTTTTCCAGACCAAATCGGACAAATCATGTCATATCATAAACGGAAACAAATCATACATATTATTTATGCTTGAATCATAAACAGCAATTAGAAGTCATATTCGTAACATACTTGACCTTGTACCATACATGGACTTGTAACATGCGTAAACTTGTAACATACATGAACTAATAACATACTTGGAGTTATAACATACATGAACTTATAACATGCTTGAACTTGTAACATATATGAACTTATAACATACTTGAACTTGTCACATATATAAACTTGTAACATTCTTGACTTATAGCATACGTAAACTTGTAACAGACTTAAACTTAGAACATACGTAAACTTGTAACTTAATTATTTGAACCACGGTATTATTACCCCTGGGTAAGGGCCTTGTGCTAAAGATGATGTGAATACTTCTACATATATGAATAATCATTCATTAAGTTATAACGTAACATATCAGAAAACAGAGCATTTCTTGTTATATTACGTCATTATTGTGCGCTTAACAAAATAGAATAATTCATATTCTTATGTGGGTCACATAATGATGTTAAACTTTTGCATTCATGTCGTAGATTCCGAATAACTTCGAATTCATATGTAAAACAACAAAATAACTACAGATTCATATGGATTCACATAACTTTCCAATTATTCTGATTCTTCGAAGACGAACATAAGTTCCACTTATTTTTTGTTAAGAAATAACATAGTATGCTTATAAATAACAAAGGGTTAATATTCGTCATTAACAGAACAAGGATTCCAAAGTCATACCGATGTACGCGAATCTTTCAGCGTTCATGTAAGTTCACATTGATTTTCAATTGTCATAAATGTTCATATAACACTTACAAAGAACAGAGCATTAGTGACAATAATTATCAACAATAGATAAAATGTACATTTCTTTATACTACTACTCACAGTGTTCAGATGCTTGGTCCGCCCCTGTAGCTGACCCTACACAATTCATAATACATATAGAAATCGGGTCACACATAATTATTTTGTTCTTAACTTGTTAAATTCTCTTTATACCAATTACACATTAATTTGTAATTCAACATAATTCCAACTAAATCCTTGAATCCTATTTCAACATTCTACAACCGAGTTCATGTCATCCATATCTTTAACAGATTATTTTCCCAATTTTTCCTTTACATTATAGCATGAATTCCAACATTTATGACAAAGTTCATTCGCAAATTTTAAACATAATTTCCAAACATTTCCAAATTCCAATTAAACTTGTACATATACAATTCAATATCTCAATTTCATTATTCTACTTTTAATTTGGGTCAATTCATTAGTTATCTTCATTAATCAACCTAGGGTTTCAAGAAAAACCTAGGAATTTCAAGAAAAATCCAAATTTCTAGAAAAATCCAAATTTCTTAACCCATTATCTTTTGTTCTAATTTCCTCATTGATTACAAGTCTAAAGTTCATAATCTATCACCTTAACCCAACAATTACATCTCCAACATTATAAACCCGAAATCCCCCAATCTCAAGTTGAACATAATATGTTCAAAACTATAGATTTTGTATTTATATACTCAAAATACCATAAATCCATCCATGAATACAAATATTGAAAGGGAATAAGGACTCCTACCTCAAGATTCAAGCAAGAAAAGCAAGCTTTGAGAAGAATCCTCCACAAATTCGAATTTCAATTGGTGGAAAATGTTGACCCTTTCTTGTTCTCCATCCTTGATACAAGATCTATGGTGGATTTGTTGAGGAAAAATGGAGGAAATCAAGGTTTTTGGAGCTAGGGTTTCGGACATGGAAGAGGGGAGAAGAAGAGAGGGAAATAAAATATAAGAAATGACTCAAAAATCACGTTTTTGAGCTGCTGCCCCGCACATCGCCGCACGTGCGCCGCATTTCCCGCATGTGCGGTCCTGCTTCCAGCACAGATATGAAAACTTCAAACAAGCATAACTCTCTCATCCGGACTCCGTTTTAGGTCATTCTTGTGTCCAAATTGAAGCCCCGATAATAATCTTTCCCATGGTTCTAACCTCACATCCAAATTCAAAGTGTGAAAAAAGAAAAGGGCAAAAGAGTGACGGCTGATCGTAGGCGAATTATTCGAATTAAAGTTTTTGGTCCAATCATACTTTACCATCACACCACTACCTCAATTAATACCCCAAAATAGATAAAAACATTCTCAATCCCAATGGATATAGTTGAATTAAAACACATTAACCCCTAATTAAATAAGGATGACTTTTGGGGTCATTACAAACCATGCATTACAATCATATTTATGCCATGGTTTTGTTAATTCAATTATTTTAAAAGCAAATTGTTGAACAGTTCAAACTAATAATTGCTTAGGGTATTAGGTTCAGTAGATGTTTTTGGTTAATGAGAAGTCCACACGTTTTTTTTTATTATTATTTTTTTATTTTATTTATCGGCAAAGAGAGAAACTTTATTAATGTGAGAGCAAAGTACAAGATACAAAACATCAAACATCAATAAAAAAAGGCAAGTGCAAAAGCATCATGTTGAGCTAAATCATCCTAACTAAGTTGGCACCAAGAAACCCAACCTATCATTTGCTAGCACCCCCAAAGTTGGTGACCAACCAACCAAAAAGATAGGAGAAACTCAAAAACAATAGCTAAGATACATCAGAACAAAGATAGAAGAACCTCAGATCCTTAGGGAAAACTTTCAACTCATACAACATCATACACCAGCAACAACTTTGAAGCAGCAGCTGCCAAACAAAAATAGAGTAGTCCACTGCTAAATAGAACTTGAAACAAAGCAATCCACAACTAAGTAGAGCCTCTAATCAAGTCTACCTTATCTAGTTTACCAGTATACTTCCTTTCTTTATTTAAGATGCTAGAAAGTGTGGCAAGAGAATTTGAGAAGATTGAAGCAGCTTTTTTATGGGGCGAAAATGAACTTAAAAGCAAAGTTCATTTAGTGAAATGGGGGGAGGTAACAAAGAACATTGACCAAGGGGGCCTGGGCATCAGAAGAATTAGAGGTGTAAATGTTTGTCTATTACTCAAATGGTGGTAGAAATTTGGAACTCAAATCAATTCACTTTGGAGGAGAGCTACATGCAGCAAATACAAGATTGATGAGGCTAGTTGGCATCTATCTTTGAAGTTCTCTTACAAACATTCTAGAGTTTGGAAGGACATCTTATCTATTAGGGATCAGAGTAGAAATATCTACAATTTCTATGTGGGCAACTGCCAAATTAAAGTGGGGGATGGAAATAGAATTAAATTTTGGCGTGACAAATGGTGTGGCAACTTTTGTCTTAAGACTGCTTTTCCCCTTCTCTTTAATCTTTCAACTGATAAGGATGGCTTTCTCCACCAATTCTTTGCAAGGAAAACCCGCCCAAACCAATGGAATTTTCCACTTCGAAAAGTGTTGTTTACTTGGGAATTTGATGAAGAAGCTAGCTTACTTGGAGTCCTATCCTCAACTCCTTCTTTGACTCTTGGCAGGGCTGATTGTTGTATCTGGGCTAGTGCATCTGCAAGCCCTGGTGAGTTCTCTATGTTTACTCTCTACTTTTTCAGTAGCTCTACTCTTGGCCTTCATTTTAGAATCTGTAAGCGTATTTGGAATAGAGTTGTCCCCCCTAAGGTTTCATTTTTCTGTTGGCTGGCCTAGAAAAATAGAATCAAGTCAACAGAATTTATGCACAAAATTGGCATTTGGGAAATAGTTTTGTAATAACCCGACCCTCGTATGTGTTTCTGGTATACTTTTGGTCCCTTATTCTGTGCTTTGAAATGTTTACTGTGAACTTCTATGTGAAATGAAGTTTAATTAAGTAGAACTTATGAATATCAATTCATATCTGTCTAATAAGGAAATATCTGTCACCGTTATAATATTTGAATCAAAAATTGGACGCCTTAGAGGCTTAATTGTCTGAAATTGATTTTACATTTGGGATCAACATATTTTTTAAGTCATAATGAACATTTTTGTAAAAATTTGATTTGAGGTGATTAAACTGAATGATTTTTGTTTTATTCACCTTAGTGTCCATATATGTCTATGCTCTTTATATGTTTGACTTAGAAGCCATCCCTCAAGATATTTTTCCTGGAAAAAAATAGGCTAAAGAGGAAGAGGGTTTGAGAGTAAGTTCATCAAGAAGATTGGGAAGTTGAGGAAATCATAGGAATTTCACCCCCAAGGTATGTTTAATCTACTCTAATTGATCCCTCTCTTGGAATTGAGTAGGAAGTTCTCTAAATTATGTAAGTTAGGGTAGACACTATAGATTATGTATGTGTTAAGTGGTTGATTGAATTATTTAGTGAGAAGTTACATCCTACTTCTTCAATTATCAAGCTAGAACTCATCCATGTGAATAAATGGTTCATATGTGGGTGTGTGTGTGTAGAAGATGGAACTACTTTGGAATTGTGTATGTTCATGAGTTTAAGGTCAAGGACCTAAGTCATGTTTGATTGTTACATGATTTTTAGACCATAGTTTAGCAATTTATAGACTTGTTTTGAGCTTGTAAACACTCACCAAAAATTGAACCTTGTTTGAATTTTGGACTGCTCTCACACAGGAAATCGCCGCACGTGTGGGGGTCATAGCCGCACGTACGGGAACACTGCCGCACGTGCGGGAGTCATGGCAACACGTGCGGGAAAGTGGTAAAATTTTGAGTTTGGCTACTGCTTAAAAAGCACGTGCGGGGCATCACTGCCGCACGTGCGGGGACCTTTGCCGTACGTGCGGGGCTCACAGCCGTACGAGCTGCCCATGTTGAGAAAAACGGTTTGCTCCGTTTTGCGTGCTTGACCCTCGAATATTTTTAGAATTTGTATTTTATGCCTACTGATGTTTGTAAAATTTATTTGAAGTGAGATGAATCAGGAAATGATTCAACAAAGAGAAATGAACTAATTTGCGAGTTATAAATGTGTGTAGGACATACTCCGAGAGGAACTAGCACGTCGTCACAACACTGTGAGTTCTAGTACTGTCATAGTACGCTTTATTTATAGCTAATGGTTACCATTAGCATTCTGTTATCGCATGTCAATTATGTAACTTATATGAGTGATTGAAAGGATGTGAATGAATGATGAAAAGGATAAAAATAATTTCATATGACTCTGGAATTCTGTAAGACTCCGAAACTAGTCTGTTCTGATGATATCTGGGCCTATGGCCAATCTGTAAGCTCTGTTTGGCCTACGGCCATTCGGTATAATCTGTTATGGTATGGAACAAAGTGTTGTACGGGACTAAGTGCTACAGTGTGAGTCACCTCTAGAATCCGTGCGATACACCTCTTGAGTTCATACATGAAAGACTGGGCTCAATGCCACTCTGTTTAAGGGCTGAATGCCACTCTGTTTAAGGGGCTCAATGCCACTCTGTGCAAGGGCTTAAAGCCATTCTATTTAAAAACTGGGCCTAAGGCTGTTATGAAATTAGTACAGAATCAGATTAACCATATGATTTTACATACGCATTGATATGTATTATAATTTAAGTTGAGCATCGACTTGTTTAAATATTATTATTCACTGAGCCTGGCTCACTATGTGTTATGTCTGCTTCTGTAGATAACCAACCGGGAGGTCAGTCCTAACCTATGACGCCCGTTCTCTTTTGTCAACCTCTATGTGTCCAGGCCCTAGATGAAGCCACTTACATTTTTGTGAAGTTTTGTTAAGATGTTAGCTCGTACTTTAATTTTCTGTCTAAGGTTGAATGTACATAACTTCCTTAACTCCAATGTTTTTGTTATACGTCCAATCATAGAGTTGGGTTTGTATATGTGTATGTATATCACCGATGCTCAGGTGCATGTTTCTGTATATTATTTACCTGTTATGATGTTTGTGATCCTGGCATGGTAGTGGTAGCTCAATGGAGATTGCTTTTTTATTATTTTATGGTATTTAATGCTTCCGTTCAGGCCCCGTATGTTATGTATACCAGGTTAAATGTCCGTTTCTGAATAGGTCATGCCTAAACTTTTAGGGACGGGTTCAAGACGTGACAAGTTTGGTAAAAAGTCCTTTTATTATTTTTAGCAACATTTTATTTTCAATTTTACCCTTGAATTTTTTTCTATATGTGAAAATATTTTATTCTATCTCTTAATTTTTTTTATCTATTTAAATTTTATTTATTCTATATGTTGAAAATCTATTTGTGTGAAATTCAATCTGTTGAAGTTCTTAACTTATTTTTTTTATCTGTTAAAATTATTGTTCTAATGTTTCCTATCTATTGAAATTCAAGCTTATTTCCCCTATCTGTTAAATTTCACAAACCTATTTTTTCCTATCTATTTATTTATTTTTTATCTGTTTAAACTCTATCAGTGAAAAGAGCATTGAAAAGTTCTTTTATTTCTTTTTTATCTGTTAAAATCCAAAACTTTGTTATTAGAACAAATAAGCCACGGTATGTTCTTATCTGTCAACTTTTTTTAATCTATTGCAATATGTTTCTTCATCATTGTCATCGGCCTTCATGGTCGACAATTTGTAATCTCGATTCACCCCATAATTCTCTTTGTATTCTCGAACATCTTTTGCCCAAGCAACAAAGAAATCTTCGCTCGACGATGATTTTGCCCCCAAACCTCTCATTTTGCCATAGTCCTGCACTCATTTGCCCATCAAAACTCAACAACACAACAATTTTAACACCAACGAACAAAGAATTGATTCAAACAGTTTCACCTGTAATTGGAGAATTTCATCATATAAATCTCATGATCTGATTATGCAAATTCATTACACATAAAGACCCAAACCCTAACAACAAATCTACAACTGAAAGATATAGAACAATCAATGAACATCCAAAGCTAATTATCTTAACCTATATGTGTATATATATCAATAAACATATTCATAATACATATATTAGTAAAATGGTTAGGTTTGAATTACAAGAATTAGGAGAGAGAGAGAGAGAGAGAGAGAGAGAGAGAGAGAGAGAATCTATATATATACAGATCTAGAGAGAGATCTACAGATTTGGAGAGAGACATGTATATAAACATACATATATATATGGTTATATATATATATATAGATCTACACACGTATTTAAATATATGTATATATACGGTTTAGAGAGAAGACTGAATGAGGACTCGAGTCATCCTTTTGCCAACAACGACAACGGTTACGCTGCTTCCGATCCACCTTCATACCATGGTGACAATAGCAAATTCACTACTGACGAGGAGGTCACCATAGATCCGAACTGTACTCAACGGATTTGGGTAAAAGATAGGCAGAGTGGAGAACGACGATGAGTGGAAGAGGTGACAGAAGACGGTGGTGAAGGCAAGGGAGGAAGGAAGCGACAGTGGTGTTGGGGGCAAGGGTAGAAAGAGCAAGGAGAGTAAGGGTTTGGTTTGGAAAGTACCATATATATTGTTAAGGATATTTTAGTCATTTCACTTAAATATGTCCTTATGGATAAAATATTTTAGGCCATAAGCTTTTTACCAAATAAAATTTAAATTTGAATTTATAGAGCAAGGACCCTTATTTATACTTGTGTAACAAACCTATTAGACTGGCAATACATCAAAATGCAATGTTTGATCTACTAAGCCAATAACAAAACATTAAACAAGGCTAGAATTTGACCTCCACAACTAATAGATTATCAATGGTTGTCTGATTTAATGCTTCAATTTTAATTTGAATGTTGCAAGGAGCCCACCCAAGAAAGCCGAATCCTTCAATCTGAATAAATTAATTAAAATGTTTGGGTTTTATTTTGATGGTTACTATTGGATCAATATTAAATTTTATTTATTTATTTATTTATATTTTTTTTTCAATCAAAACCATGCATTACAATTTAAACAATGTTTGCTCATGTATCAAAAAAGAACTTTTGTAATTTCTTGTTTTCTTTTCTTCTTCAAGTAAACAAAATTATAAATAATATTTAAAATTTTGTATGGCTTCATTTTTACTTACTTCATACTTCCATTAATTAAAAATTTAGGGTGTATTTGGTAACGTTTACGTTTTTAGTTTATATTTACAAAAATTTTATAAACTGGTTTTTGTTTATTTTTAGAAAAACATAAACTACAAACGTGTTTGGTAATTGATAAAATGTTTAAAAAAATTTAAAAATATAAAAAAGAGTGAGAAGTGGCAAGTGGCGGCGGAAGACGGTGATGGAAAGTGGTGACGGTGGGTGGTGGGTAGCTGGTGGTGGGTGGTGAGTGGGTGATGGTGGTGGGTGGTGGGTGGTGGTGGCAAGTGGGTGGCGAACGCGGGTGGTGGTGGTGGTGGGTGGGTGGGTGCGATGGCGGTGGTGGGTGGGTGGAAGAGTGGATGGGTGTGTGATGGCATGGGTGGGTGGTGGTGGTGGTGGTGGTGGTGGCGGTGGGTGGTGGATGGAGGTGGTGGTAGGTGGCGTGGTGATGTTGGGTGGGTGGGTGATGGTGGCGGGTGGTGGCAGTGGGTGGTGGTGGTGGTGGTGGTTGGTGGGTGGTGGGTGATGGTGGTGGGTGGTGGTGGTGGTGGTGGCGGCGACGGGTGGGTGGCAGGTGGCTAGTGGTGGTGGGTGGCTGGCGGCTGGTGGTGGCGGGTGGCTGGCGGCTGGTGGTGGTAGCAAGTAGGTGACGGGTGGTGGTGGCGGGCAGTGGATGGTAGTGGCGGGTGGATAGCAGGTGGCGGGTGGTGGCAGTGGTGGCCGGTGATGGTGGCGGAAGACGGTGGTGGAAAGTGGTGGGGGGTGGTGGCTAGTGTTGGGTGGTAAAAAAAAAAAAAAAACTCAAAACTCAAAACGGAAATACATTTTTTGTATTTTCATTTTTTGGTCAAATTTATAAACTGAGACCACTGATTTATAAATCAAAAATTTTACCAAACAAGTTTTTATTTGAATTTTTAAAATTTTTATAAATGTAAACAGAAAACTGAAAACGTAAGTGTTAGCAAACGTCATCTTAGTGATCTAATTTTCCATCACATGTAAAAGCAGTTTAACATATTTTCCAAATATATGAAACTACGATCTTCAATCTAACTGTGTAACATCATTTTATCGTGTGAAATATGGAATTTATGAAAAAAAAAATTGATACTATTTATAGTGGTGTCTCTCACACAACATGTGATTGCATATAGTTGCTTATTTCTTTATTAGTTTGGACTAGTAGTGGTTAGGTGGCATTCAGATTTTTCTAATTAATGTTTGAACTTTTGTTGTTTAGTTTAACCAACGTAATATTTTTTTATATTTATAATTATTCTGGTGTAGATTGATAAAAGTATATATATATGTATTGCCCCTTATTTTTTATTCAATCACTTAAAAGATTTTATAAGTTAATTTAAGTCGCTTAAACCATATGAATAGTATTATATATCTCCTTAATTTCATCATTAATGAAGCAAATCACCTTCATATAAAGCGGTTTAACATTTCTAATTTTACATCATCACAGATGGATCATTATTCTAACCCTTATCTGATTTTACATCATTACAGATGAATCATTATTCTAACCCTTATCCGATTCATCTCCATAACAAGAAGCCCCAGTGTCTTCTTTATGGGCCCTCATTGATGGAGTCCTCCTGGCCCGTTCTTGAAGAAAAGGGACATGCTAAGCATTGCCGTAAGGACCATAGTTAATAGTAACAAGTGTACTTACAAAGTGTATTGATTTTTGTAAATAATATATATATATATATATATATGATGTATTGATATTCATAAAATTTATTATTATTATAAAAATATAAAGAGTTTGTCATATTTTTTTTTTCTTTTTTAAATCTCAGTGTTATCCTTTTAAATCTATTATATTTTTTAAAAACCTTGAAAGTCCTATATAAGTCATTTCTTTATTTTTAGAATTAAACACCTAAAATTTATATATTTTCTTTCCAGAGTCGTATATAAATATAAATAAACTGTCAAAAAAATCATTTCTCTATTTTTTACATTCATAATAATTGAAGAACAAAAGGTAATTACTCTTTTTTATTTTTTGTGTATTTTCTATACTGATATACATAATTTTTAGAATTGTCCATAATAGATCAAATAACTGTGAATAATTTTAGTTGAATCTTAAAATTGTATGCATTTCTTTGAATCTGGACAGAGGAAAACGCATACATTGTTAAAATAGAGATTTGTGCTGCATGTCAAAAATTCACAGGCTATCTTCATATATTTTCTTTTTGTTTAAATTATATTTTATAAACTATAATATTTTACATAGTACTTTAATAACTAAGGCATAATGTAAAAATTTATAAATAAGAAATACTTTTGTTGGTTTTATTTTTTCAATCAGTTTTTTAGTTTTTAATTTTTCATATTTTCCCAATTTTGTTGATTAAAGATACTAAAATTTCTTCATGTTCTATATTTAAATTATATTTTTACATGAAATCTAATATATAATAAGCTAACTATAATTAAAAAGTAAAATATTGGCAAATTTTTTTTATAAATTCAAACATGTAGTGATTTTTTTATTTATTATATACATATGTTATTATTATATAATATTAATAATTTTTTCCAAAAAGAATACACAACAAATTATTTTCTAAGTGTATTTAGATGAAGTGAATCTAAATCTAAAAGTAAAATTAAAAATTAAAAAATTATTAAATTAAGTGAATCTAAAAATAAAATAAAATGGTTATTTAAAAGAAGAAAAAAAGTGTCAGACAAAAAAATTACTCTCGGATACTTTAATTTCCTAACATGAATCGCTTTACAGTTATATTTGTTAAGAAAAAATTACGGAATTGTGTATTGATCTCTTATTAACTTATGTTCAATACATATATACATACATGCCATATAAATAAATGTTTATAACAAATACTTTCAATAGCAAATCAACACTTTGCATAACACTTACATCATGACAATAATTGCACTTTTTTTATTTATTTTTTTTACGACAATTGTACAACGATTGTATACTAATGACTGATGTTATCTTTTTAATTATGCAAGATATTCGTGACACAGGAAATAAGACTCAACAACTCCTAATGTATAAAATTATATTACATATTAATATTTATACATTTTGGATCAATAGTATGCAAATAATATGTAATAGTGAGTTCAATAAATTTGTATTATGAGAAGAAATGTTGAACAGAATTGTGCAATTGTACAATTAATTTCATACCTTCAATTGTATTATAGGTATGAATTATAGAAAATTGAAGTAGGAAGCCGATAGAAAAATATTTATGTAATGCTATATATTTAAAGTACCTCTTTATTATTTATTGTTTAAGATAAAATTGTGATCTCAATAATCTAATAATGAATTAATGTTTATGTTTATAAAATTTTTCATTTATTATTTAAATTCTTTAGCCGAATGTGCATTCATTTCTTATTTAATTGTATTTTAAATACAAATCAAGTTAACTATATAAGTTTTTATATTTTATATACATATCACATATTAATTTAAAAAATATACATAATTATAATACTAATAATTAATATAAAAAAAAATACATATCACGTGCATTGGACTTGCCCAACTCCTAGTGTATATATAAAAGTTGTAACTTATTTGTCATTTTATGTGCATTTTGCCAACGAACCCATAACACAGTACTATATTTGTCACGCGCGCGCGCGCACGCGATGAATTGGTACTCTTTTTACAATCATAAACATATTGTAGACCCTAATCTGGTTATAAAACTTAGGGTAAATTATAAATACATTTATTTTAAGTTTGATTAAAATATAAATTTTTTGTATAATTTTAAAAATTACATTTTACTTTTGATGTTTTTAATTTCATAATAAATTATTCCTTTTATTAATAAATTATAAAGTCGATTAATAGTTTTTAATCATGTTGGAAATATGTTTCAATTATTAATTTAGGTAATTTTATTATTTTATAGGAGAACAATTATGAATTTTATTTTTTTAGTTATTTCTGTTAAATGAAAAATACTAACAAGGAGGTATATGTAATTTTTCAAACTACAAGAACAATCTGAACTTTAAGCAAATCTCAAGGGTGTATTTGTAATTTCTCCTAAAACTTAGGGGTTGTTTGGGATGACCTAAATAAGTGTACTTTTTGTCTTTTTACGAAAAGATATGCAGAAAAGTAGAGAGGTGATGTGATGGAAAAAAGATAAAACGATAAAAAGATGGATTATTTTGGTGTTGCCAAACTTGGCCTTAGTAATGAAGCAAATTAATTAAATATTAATTGGAAAAAAAAGGTTAAAGAAATAAAAAATTTATCCATAAATTCTATATGGGAGAATATTAATCTATTTAATCCTAAAGTTTTTTTTTTATGAATCAATTAGTCTTTTTTGTTTTGAAAATTTATATTTATTTGATTCAGTATTTTGTGATTCATTTTTCTAATTTTCTTATTCTTTTTTGAAATGAGAATAGAAATGTGAGGCGTGAAATATTCTTTTTGAAAGGATTTATGGTTGAAGTGTTGGTTGTTAAGCGTTGAAATCTATATTTCTATTAGTATGATTTTTTAGTGTTACATTGGAGTGTTACATTAGATTAGAGTACTATGTTTGGAAAAAATAAATAAATAAATACACTAAGGAGTTTTTGTGTATTATATTGGTTGGAGTGTGACATTTGAAAAAAATACTCTAAAATTTTTTTATGGAATGTTATATTGTTATGTTTGAAAAAAAATATAATAAAGAGTTTTTTTAGTATGTTACATTGTAGTGTTGCGTTTGAAAAAAATATATTAATAAAGAATTTTTTCGGAATGTTATGTTAGTACATTTGATAAAAGTACACTAAAGTGCTTTTTTAGTATGTTGATTTAGAGTGTTATGTTTGGGGAAAAAATGGACTAAAGAGTTTTTTTTTTTTTATAATATTACGTTGTTACATTTGAGAAAAGTACACTAATGATTTTTTTAGCATGTTATATTGGAGTATTATGTTTGAAAAAAGTATACTAATTAGTTCTCTTGAAGTTTTACATTTATTAATGTCAACATTATGAGAAAACTCACATTTGTCTCTCAACACATAATACACGCACATTTATACTTGGTCATTTATGTAATTCATACTAGAAGGGAACCTTTGAATTTATACCAAAAGAAAAAAAAAAAAAAAAAAAAAAAGAACCAAATAATTCATAAAATCAATATTTTAAATTTATTGGTGATTTAACTAAAAAAAAAAAAAATTCAACCCAGATTTGTGTGTTAGGTAACCGACAGCCAACGCGTAAAAAAAGCCGCTTGGATCCCTTATGAAAATGAATCATACTTTGAATCGTTTAAATGCTAGGTCGTTCCCCTCAAGTGACGCGTTGCGCCTGCCTCCGGGTGTTTCGAAAAGTGAGCAAGGGACGCCGCATCGACGCCTGGGTGCGGTGAAAAATGGGCAAAGGTTTCCGCGTTTTTCTGGACGAGCGCGGGTAAAGAAGCTAGTCCAAGACTATAGGTTTAGGGTAGCCACTTGGAACATAGGAACCTTAACTTGTAAGACGATGGAATTGGTAGATGTTATGATTAGGAGGAGAGTTAATATAGCTTGTTTACAAGAAACTAAATGGACGGAAGAGAAAGCTAGGGAAATTGAGGATACCGGTTTTAAACTATATTATAGTAGTAAGGATAGACGTAGGAATGTGGTAGGAATCATAATTGCCAAAGGTCTTGTGGAAAGTGTAGTGGCGGTCAATAGGAAAGGAGATAAGATTATGCTAGTTAAACTAGTTATTGGAGGGAATATAGTGAACATTATTAGCGCATACGCCCCTCAAGTAGGGTTAGATGATCAAACTAAGAGGGATTTTTGGGAGCAAATGGATGAGATCTTACAGGAGATACCTGTAGGAGAGAACCTAGTTATAGGTGGAGATTTTAATGGTCATGTGGGCATAGATAAATTAGGTTATGAAAGGGTACATGGTGACAGAAATGAGGCTGGAAAGAGTATCTTAGATTTTGCGTTGGCTTCTGACCTGGTGGTGGCCAATACTATGTATAAGAAGAGGGAGGAGCATTTGATAACCTTTAAGAGTGGATTAGTTAAGAGTCAAATAGATTACTTCTTAGTGAGAAAAGTGGACCGCCTAAAATGCAATGATTGTAAGGTGATTCCTGGAGAGAGTCTAGTCTCACAACATAAGATTTTGGTACTAGATTTATGTTTTAGAGGGCAATACCAAGCTAAGAAGGATGGTGGGCGTCGTAGGACGAGATGGTGGGACCTAAAAGGGGATAAATTAGAAATATTTAAGAATCGAATGGATAAAGAAGGTACTTGGGACTTAGAAGGTGATGCTAACACTATGTGGAACTCGATGGCCAATTGTATGAGAGAATCTCAAGGGAAGTGCTTGGAGAGTCGAAAGGAACGAGACCCAGCTCTAGGGAAACTTGGTGGTGGAGGGAAGAGGTTCAAGCGGTAGTTAAGGCAAAAAAAGAGTGCTTTAAAAAGTGGCAGAAGGATAGAACTGAGGAAAACCTTAAGAGATATAGATTGGCTAATAAGAAGGTCAAGAAAGTAGTGAGAGAGACTAAGTTGAAAGTTTATGATGACTTATACACCAGACTAGATAGTAAGGAGGGAGAGAAGAGGGTATACAAACTTGCTAAGATGCGGGAGAGGAAAACAAGAGATTTTAATCAAGTAAAGTGCATCAAGAGTGAGGATTCTAAGGTATTGGTGAAGGATGATGAGATTAAGGAAAGATGGAAGAATTATTTTGAGAAACTATTAAATGAGGAACATGGAGGTACGACAATAAGGGAAGAAATAGCCAATAATACGATAAACCAAGACTATAGGTTCTATCGCAGGATTAGGAACTTTGAAGTGGAGTTTGCACTTAAGAAGATGAAATCTAATAAGGCTTTAGGACCTGATGATATCCCTATTGAAGCTTGGAAGTGTTTGGGCAAAAAGGGAATTGCTTGGTTGACTAAGTTGTTTAGCAAAATTTTGTTGACTAGGAACATGCCAGATGAGTGGAGGAAGAGTATTTTAGTGCCAATCTATAAGAATAAAGGTGATGCCCAGAATTGTAACAACTATAGAGGAATCAAGCTAATGTGTCATATAATGAAAGTGTGGGAGAGGGTGATAGAACGCCGATTGCGAGATATAACAGAGGTGTCAGAGAATCAATTTGGGTTTATGCCTGGTAGGTCAACAATGGAAGCGATCTATCTTTTGAGGAGAGTAATAGAAAAGTATAAAGAAAAGAAAAGAGACATTCATATGGTGTTTATTGACCTTGAGAAAGCATATGACAGAGTGCCCCGGGATATAATATGGTGGGTGTTAGAGAAGAAAGGGGTGACAAAAGGTTACATTGACGTGATTAGGGACATGTATGAAGGGGTGGTGACCACTATTAGATCGCCAGCTGGAGAGACAAATGAATTTCCTATCACTGTAGGGTTACACCAAGGATCTACCTTAAGTCCTTATCTTTTTGCTTTAGTTATGGACGAGTTGACGATAAATATTCAGGATGATGTACCATGGTGCATGCTTTTTGCAGACGATATTGTGCTAGTGGATGAGACTAGAGAAGGAGTTAACACAAAGCTAGACACTTGGAGAAAAGCTCTTGAAGCTAAAGGATTCCGGATAAGCAGAATTAAGACAGAGTACATGGAGTGTAAATTTAGTAACAGTAATAATGAAAGCAGTGGAGAAGTGAAGATTGAGAACCAAGAACTGCCAAAGAGTGAACATTTTCGTTATTTAGGGTCGATTATCACAACAACGGGAGAGATTGATGCAGATGTGGCCCATAGGATTAAGGCGGGATGGTGTAAGTGGAGAAGTGCGTCTGGGGTTTTGTGCGATAAACGAATACCCACTTGACTAAAAGGTAAGTTTTATAGAACGGCTATTAGACCGGCTATGTTGTATGGGACAGAGTGTTGGGCAACCAAGAAACAACATGTAGATAAGATGAGTGTGGCTAAGATGAGGATGCTAAGGTGGATGTGTGGTAAGACTAGACAAGACAGGATTAAGAATGAGTGTATTCGGGAATGGGTAGGAGTAGCACCGATAGAAGATAAGTTGAGAGAGAATCGTTTGAGATGGTTTGGTCATATTCAACGGAGACCAACAGAGGCAGTAGTGAAGAGATGCGATGCTGTAACGGTAGATGGTAGTGTTAGGGGACGGGGTAGGCCTAGATTAACGTTGACTAGTGTTATAAATAGAGATATGAATCTACTTAATTTGACTAATGAAATGGCCTTTGATAGGGCCGCGTGGAGAAGAATGATTCATGTAGCCGACCCCATTTGATGGGACTTAAGGCTTGATTTGGTTTGGTTTGGTTTGGTTTATTAAATATTACCCAGTTAAAATATATATGAGTATTTTGAGAGGATGACAAAAAGTTAACTTTTAGCATTTTGTCAAGTTCTTTGACTTTCTTGGAAAGTAATTTGGGAAGGTACTAAAAAGTTATTTTTTGCTTTTTTTTTTTTGTTAATATTTATTTATAATGTTACATCATACTAAAATAATTAAACTATCTCACCTAATTTAAAAAATTTACATTTTCACCTATATATAACCCTAAACAATATAAAAAGTATAATTATAATTTTCATTAACTTTTTTTCACCTTGCCAAATGATTTCTAACTCAAAATGCCAATGTAATTTCTTTTTTTCCCCGAAGCTCCAAACGCAGCTTTTTACCAATATTGCCAAACAACACATGGAAAACAAATCTTAACTCAGATATGCAAAATCTATTAAATGATTGTAGCAACGTAAACCATTGAATATTGGTAAAAACCAATATTAAATGATTGTAGCAATGCAAAATCTATTAGTTGTTGAAAAAATATTCTAGCCCAGATTTGAAAAATCTACTAAACCATTGAATATAAACCAGTTGCAATTAGTAGCCTAGGACTTGTGAAATGGCCCTGTCACCTCCACCTCCACCTCCACCTCCACCTCCACCTCACAACCATATTCAAAAGTTTGTGTGAATTCTTCATAATAACAATTAAATTATGAGAATTATATCCATATTGACTTAAATAAATTATATTTAAGCATCAAATGGCCATGTCATATAGTTGGGATTATTGAGATCAGGTATGATATTTAGGTCAAGTTTGGCTAAACTAAAAAAGTGCACTTATTTCATCTTTCTATCTTTTTTGGGTCACATCAATCAACATCTCCTCTCTATTTTTTTTTACACATAATATAAAAAAAATCAAAAAGTGCACTTATTTAGTCTTCCCAAACTTGACCTTAGTGCATTTTCTTATTTGTTGATGTAAATTTGACATATATATTACTTTTTTTCATCATTAATTTTTTTTTTTACTGATAAAAAAGAAAAAAGAATGGTCATGTCACCTCCACCTCCACCTGCCCCTTTGCAACCACGTTCAATAGTTTGTGTGAGTTCTTCAAGATAACAATTAAATTATGAAATTATATCCATATTGACTTAAATAAATTATAATTAAGAAAGAAGATTTGTAGCTCGAATTCCACCCCCCGAATGCCCCGAGAGAGAGAGAGAGAGAGAGAGAGAGAGAGAGAGAGGAGCAGGTCATCATCGGGATCTGCCCGATCGTCTCTGTCCGCTCCATCGCCGACCGTCGCCTCCGCCGATCGTCCGATCGTCTCCGCCGGCCGTCGCCTCTGTCCGATTGTCGTAGGCCCGCCTCCATCGCCGCCTCCGCCTCTGCTTCACCGCCTCCGCCCGCCCCCTGCCTCTTCCCCCTGCATGGCCTCCGTCCCCCCGCCCCCGCCTCCTCCCTCCGCCACCGCCTCCTCCCCCTGCCCTCGCCTCCCCTCTCTTTCTTCTTCTCTTTGTCTTCTTCTCTGAAATTCTGATTGAAAAAAAAAAAAAAAAAAAAAAAACGAAGAAATGACGTCGTTTCGTCATTTCGGGGCATTCGGGGGAGCCCAATTCGAGCTCTCAATCGCAGTTGTATAACTAAGCATCAACTTTTACAAAAGGGATTTTTATTTATTTATTTTTTGACGTGTGTGTGTAATTTGTGAAAGAGATGTGAGTTTTGGATTTGGATTTCATGGACTAATACAATATGTAGAAAAAGATATTCTTACATCAAGATGATCCCTATATGTTTATATATTTGTTTTGGGGTTTCTATGTCTGTTGGATTTATACGGTTTGTTGTATGTGTTGTGATTATTTTTTCCGAATTTCTTTCATAATAAAATATTCAATTTTGATATAAATTATAGTGATATTTGTAATTTATCTTCTATCAATTGATAAAATACAAAACACAAAAAATATCATTGCTTGATATTACATAAATTAATATTTTTGAAACAACGACATTGCCATAAAATACGTGTAAAAAATATATTGCCAAAATATAAATATTTACATGTATGTACTCAGGGTTGACCTTGAATTCTATAAGGCCCTAGACGAAGTTTCAAAAGGAGCCTTTATACATATTTATCATATAAAAATTTTGAGTAATATAATACATAGCAAAAATGAATACTTGTGTTTAGGCCTTTTTTTAGTAGACCTTTTTGTTTTGGATGACCTCTAACAGTAATTGGGTCTCTTTTAAAACTTAATGGTATAAAGGATTTTCAAATTTTGGAGCCCAATTTTGGGCCAAAATTTGGAGGCCTAAGGCGTAGGCCTCACTGGCCTTAGCCCAAGGCCGGCCCTACATGTACTAGTCATTGACTATACTATGCACGAGATAAAATAAGGGAACCGCTATTCTCACTCTACTTTATTTCAAATACACTCCCTTCTTTGTATAATAAAGACAGAGAATGGAGTGTATCTAGAACAAAGTGAGTGATAATAGCAACTCTCTAAAATAATACATTTTTTCATAAAATAAGATATATGATATTTGCACTCAATTTATATATATATATATTGTGTTGTTTTTGCTCTCATATATAAAAATCTTATTTATAAATTTAGAAATTATATAAAATTATGAAAACATATGAGTTTAATGGGATTGGGAACGTTGCTGCACATCATGCACAACGGCCACTATTGCGTGGTCAATGGTGCCTTTTCTGGGCCTCACTCTGGTGATCCGAACCTTTCACTTTTAAAGATATCGATTAGAATATATCTGTAAAAATTCAAGTTAATCGGACATCAATATCCCTTTTATCAAGACAAATTTGTATCTGCAGCAGCCTCCCCAAACTCAAGTTTAATACACAAATTGATGCACGAATTTAAGAGTTGTATCTAGAAAGAAGTATAGAATTAATATCACTGACTGCTTTATTTTTATCCAAAACTCAAAAAAATAGTTTGAGTAGTGACGACTCTAAAACCTTTCATGAGTGGTGTCATTTAAACTTTTTTTAGTACTTTTTTGTAAGATTTAATAATACATGTAACCATAATAATAATGCGGAATTAAACTTAACAGAATCTTGAATTCAATAAAACTCAAGAATAAAACGAACATACCTTTGGCAACTATTGGATTAGAAAAGTTGAGAAAAGACCCCTAATAGTTGAACCTTGAATTCTTGGCTCACCTTCTTCTCTCTGTCTCTCTTAATTAGGATGACTATAAAACTTAGAGTGATGGAAAAAATACTTATCATATGAAAGGGGAGTCACCCATCCTTATATAGAGGAGAGAAGAGGGCCAGATAAACTCTTACCAAGAGAATTTCTAATCCATCAGGGTTTCCTTCTTATCTTAGAAGAGTAATTATATTAAAATTCTAATTACTGAACTTGATCTCAAATAATGGCTTTATCTAATTGTGGAGTCCAAATAAAATAAAGCATGTAAAAATATTTAGGCTATTGGGCCACACTAGAAAATAAATCCAACATTCTCCCACTTGGCCCATTAAGCCGATTATGATGCAATTATGAGTTTTTTTATAAAAAAAAAATATGCAACTTATAAAAATTTTTGACTCATTGGATTCCACACTAAAAACTTTGACACGTGATCACGAATTTTAAAAAATAGCCAATAAGTTCAGATATATTAGAAACTATAATACTGTGATTACTTTAGATCACCAATGTGAGTCATAGCGGTTATATAACATTTATGTCATATTTTCTTGTATGTACTACGCCATTGATAACCTTCACCAACCCAGTCCTTTATCGGGATATATAATTATTTGCCTAAAAGGCCCTATAATTTGTCTTGTTAAGACATTCCATGTTTATCAATATTCAAATTAACATGTACACACACTTTTAAAGACAGGAAAAACAGAAACAAAATTATTATTGCACAAATAGTGTCAAATAAAAATAAGTACTCACGATTAACCATACACATCAAGGGTTGCTTAAAAGACCCATCCTGATAACATGCTCTTTATATGTCTTTGGTGGCAATCCCTTTGTGAATGGATCAGCAATCATAATAGAGGTGCTTAAGTTTTCAATTAACACTTGTTGTTTCTGGACTCTTTCTCTAACTACTAAGTACTTTACTTCCATGTGTTTGGAACCACTGAAGTACTTTTCATTCTTAGAGAAAAAACTATTGCGGTATGGTCACAATATATCTTCAGCGACTTGGCAATTGAGTCAACAACACCAAGTCCTGAGATGAAATTCTGCAACCATAAAGCATGATTTGTAGCCTCAAAGCATATGAAATGTCCTTCATTTGTTTTGTTTCCAAGTCATTCCTTCGACACTGTTTTTCACTTAATTTATCACCCTTCATAATGGGTGCATCACCGGCTGAACAAAACTGCATATTGAGTCTCTCCAAAACATGATCAATATATCCTTTTTGAGATAGTCCTAGCTATCCTCGAGATCAATCCCTAAAGATCTCTATACCAATAACATAGTTTGCCTCACCCATATCGACTATTTTAAAGTTCTTGAAGAGATATTCTTTGGTTTCATGTAATAAGCCAAGCTCATTACGAGCTAACAAAATGTCATCTACATATAGCACCGAAATAATGAACTTGCTCCCACTAACTTTCAAATATATGCATTGATCAACTGCATTTTCCTTAAATCCGAAAGAGGTAATGGTATCATTAAACCTTAAAGACCATTGCTTGGAAGCTTGTTTAAGGCCATATATGGATTTCTTTAATTTGCAAGCTAAATGTTCTTTACATTTCTTTGCAAATTCTTCTGGCTGCTCCATATAAATTTCTTCATCCAAATTCCCATTTAGAAAAGTAGTTTTCACATCCATTTGATGCAACTCTAAGTCATAATGAGCTACCAATGTTAGGATGGTTATAAGTGAGTCCTTCTTAGATACTGGAGAGAAGGTCTCTGTATAGTCTACGCCTTCTTTTTTAATAAAACCCTTGGCAACAAGTCTGGCTTTAAATCATTCGATATTGCCTTTCGTGTCGCGCTTAGTCTTGAAGACCCAGTTACACCCGACCTTTTTACAGTTATTAGGCAATTCGACGAAATCCCAAACACTATTCTGTTCCATGGATTTTAACTCTTCATTTATAGCATTGACCTATTTAGAAGAATCATCACTATTTATGGCTTGTGAAAATGAGATTGGATCTTTGTTAATCCCAATATCAAAATCAGATTCCTGTAGATACACCATGTAATCATCTGGAATGGCAGGCATTCTTTCCCTCTGAGATCTTCTCAGAACTGCCGGTTGTGGTGGTTCTACAATATTTTCAATGGTGGTATCTTCATGAAGTAGTGAAACATGAGGTGGTGAAGGATTTTCATTATGTTGTTCATTTCCCTCAGCTTGTGGAAGTTTGAGGTACAACAATTTTTCGATAAGGGTCAAATGTTGGGACATCCACCCTAATTTCTTCGAAATTCACCACTCATGTTTTCTCACTCCTACTAATTTCACCATTCTCTAGGAATCTAGCATTACCAGTCGCCACTATCCTCGTACTATGATTTAGGACAATAGAATTTGTACCCTTTAGACTTGTCTGGATAACCAATGAAATATCCAGATATTGTTCTTGAGTCCAACTCTTTCTCTTGTGGGTTGAAGATTTTTGCCTCTGCTGAACAACCCCAAATATGTAAGTGTCTCAAACTAGGTTTCCTATCAGTCCACAACTCAAAAGGAGTTGTTGGGATTGCCTTACTAGGAACCCTATTTAAGATATACATTACAGTCTTTAAAGCATCACCCCACAGTGAAATAAGTACAATTGAGTAACTTAACATACTTTTAACCATATCTTTAAGTGTACAATTACGCCTTTCAGCAACTCCATTTTGCTGTGGCGTACCAAGCATGCATATTGAGTACGAATGCCTTTCTTTTCTAAGAATTTGGCAAATGGGTGAGGATTTTGGCCTGACTCATCATATTTACCATAATACTCACTACTCCTGTCTGATCTCACTATTTTGACATTTCTATCTAATTGTCACTCGACTTCAGTTATGTACACCTCAAGGATGTCAACAGCCTGAGACTTTACATATCCATAACATAAGAAGTCATCTATAAATGTGATAAAATATTTTTCACCACTAAGACATGGGATGTTGAGTGGCCCGCAAATATCTGTATGAATTATCTCAAGAAGCTCATTACTTCTTGTGGCACCTTTCTTGGTGTGTTTGGTTTGCTTTCCTTTAATGCAATCCACACATATCTCAAAATTAGTGAAGTCTAGGTTTTTCCAAAATCCCATTCTTCCCTAATTTTTCAATTCTATTTATAGAGATATGCCCCAACCGTCTATGCCACAAGATTAAGAATTTTTCATTAATTAGACCACGTTTTAAACCAATATTCGAATGTAGAGTTACTAATGATTGTGCAAACTCATGATTTAACATAATTTTATATAAACCATCACATAAATTGCCAGAACCAATAATTATTGAATTAAACATTAAATTTAGTTTTCCACAACTAAATAAAACTGAATATCCAACACGATCTAATTTGGATAACGAAACTGAATTCATAGAAATTGAAGGAACATAAAAAGTGTCTTTTACATCCATCTGATGACACGTCTCTAAGATCAGTCGATAGGTTCCTACAACTATGACTTTAGCTTTGAGACGGTTCCCCATATAGACAAATCTTTCATTTTCCTTCGGTTTCCTGGTTAAGAGGTATCCGTAGACACCCCATTTTTGACCGTCCTCAAAACTTGGACGTCATCGTTTGAACACTCGATGATCATCCATGCCTGTGTTCGTTTTGAGTTGACGGAGGTCTTGGCCGCGCCTTGCCTCAAGATCTCTCAACTTGTTTGTTTTGTCCTTGGTTGTGGACCAAGCACTTGTGTTTTTGCTTCTGAGGGAAGAGGGTGACTTGTTTGCCATCCCCTCAACCCACCGGCCAAGTCTTGAAGCCATCGGCCTTGTTTTCTTGCCATCGGCCAAAAGTGTTGGCCGATCGGCACTACGTTTGGTCGGCCGGCCGTTTTGTTGGTCGATCGACCATATTTTCTAGCCAAACCCTATTCATCTGCTTTATGAAGATATTTTATGCCAGCTGGAACAGCTGGCATCCATAATTTCCCCCCTCCATACACGTGTATGGAGGGATTTGCCCCTTGCTTAGCTTCTCTTAGAAGCTTACAATTTGGACTTCTATAAGAAGGGAGCTCCTCCTCCCTTCTCAGAGGTTCTGAAAAATTGATATAGGAGTTCTATATATATCTATCTCTATATTTCATCTCTCTCTACATTTGTGTGTGTATTTGTGCTCAAAAGGGTGTTTTGTTCACACTATTGCACACAAACACCTAGCATTACACTATCCCTTTGTTGCTGAGGTACTAGGGAGTTAGTTTTAGAGTTCTTGGACTGATTTTGATCAGAAAAAGGTGCCGGTGTTGTGTTCTTGGAGGTGTTCTTCAAGGGTGAGCATTCTTGCTTTAGATATCCCATTCTTGCTTAAGCTTTTAGCCCTTCTTTCTTATTGTTTTAAGCTTAGATATTAACTGATAAAAGTTCTATTTTTACTTGCTTTAGACCTTTGTTTAAGGTCTCTTCTTGGTTTGGGGTTGTTTACCCCCTCCAAGGCCTTGTTAGGCCTTGTTTTAGGCCATCCCTTTTGGCCCTTTCTTTAAGCTTTACATGACCTTTCTACCACTGAAATCTAGAGGATTTTCAGTGGTGGAAAGGTGGTTTTGAGGTCTTAAATAGGAGAGGGTCATCCCCTCTCCTTGTTGTCTTGAATGCTTGCATAAATGGCATATGTTGGTGGCTTGTATGCTTAGCTTGTTTTAGCTTTATTTAAGTGTGTATTAGGCTTTGTTTTGCCATAATATACCTCTGTTTCAAGTTGGTTTAGTGGTCTCTTGCATGCATCATGTACTTGCCTTGTAATCCCCTTATTTGCCTTAACATGCATCTTGTGTTTAGACTACCATTGTTGCATGTTTTGGCTTAGCTTAAAGAAAATTTTGTTCATGTTTTATCATGTTTAAGATCTGAGTTTAGTTGTATTAGTCATCCATGACTTGCCTTGAATAGCTTTGGTTCAATCTAGCTTGTAAGCTTTGTGTATTGAATCCCCTAGCATGCATTACTTGGCTTATTTCAGTGATTTGGCATCACATGTTATGTTATTTCAGTCCATATAGTATGTTTGTACACTTGCACTTATCACTCCTTTAATGCTTTAAAAGGTTTGTGTTTTATGTCTCTTGAATGGATCATTGTGTATGCTTCCATGTTTAGGTCTTTGGGATGCCATCTAAGTGGGTTTTTGGGCTCATTCTAACATGCCATAACTTTGATTTTATTGGCTTAAGTCATGCCATGTTTGGTTTTGATAGGTATAGTGTAACACCCTCTTTGGTAGCCTTGCATGCCCCATGTTTTTGGCGTTGAGTTCTAGCTTGTGTTGGCTAGTTTTGAGCTTGTTTTTGGTCTTGTTTAGACTTGCCTTAGGACTATTTTAGGTCCCCTTGGCCCTTTGGGGCTTGCTTTGTGTGGCCATGATTCGAGTCCCTTGGCCAGCCTCAAGCTTTGGGTTTTCTTGCATGCTTTACTTGTGTAGTTTGATTGGTTTGGCACCTTTCCATGCATGATTTCAGAGCTTAACATGTTTGTCACATATCCAAATTTGTCTCTTTTAAGTGTGTTTAAGAGTTGTGTCTTTCATGCCTAGGTGATAGGCCAATTAGCACGCATGTTTGTATATGCTTTTGTCCCTCATTTCTTAGCATTTTGGCCACTGATTTGGGCCTATTTGAGAGCTGTCCATTTTGATTTAAGTCCATCCTTTGCATGTTGTTGCATGCTTTCCTTGCATGTTGTTGCATGCTTGTTGCGTATTTAGTACATTACATATTGTTGCATGCTTATTGCATACTTGGCCCTTTACATGTTGCCACAACTTTGCCCCATATGTTGTTGCATGTTTGTCATTGGCATTGTTGTTACATGCCTCGCATGCTTACTTGTTTAGGTTGTATGCCTATTGCACATTGCTTGTTTGCATGCTCATGTTGCATTACCTTGCTTGCATGCCTAGGTTGCATAAGATTAAGCATGCATCCCTTGCCTCTTGATCAACCATGATAGAGGTTGGGGCCCCCTTATGTGTTTTTGTGCATTTCATTTGACATTAAATTGCACATTTGGCTCATTTGGCCATCACGCATTGGAATGCGTGATCGGTGGTCCGAGGGTCGAGAGCTACACTCCTTTGAGTCTCAAACATGATAAGGCGCGTAGTTGTGCAGACATTGTCTTGCAAATGTATTGTCATGCTCTGTTTGTCCTCTACTGCAACAACACAGCATTCTGCAGGAACAAATGGTCGACCGACCATCTTCAGTGCCAGTCGGCTAAACATTGTTGGCCGAGATCCTTACATATGGTCGATGACCACTATCACTTGGCCGATGACCCTATCTCTTGGCCGATAGACTCTCAGAATGTCCCCAAGGTAGTTCAAAAGTGTTACAGAAGTTGGCACAGTTTTCAGAGGTGTAGAGCAGTGCAAACAGAGGCAACATGAAGCATGGCGATGGATTTTCGAGGGAAGCCGTCTGAGCATGCATTTGTCCCTCTTCTCAAGGCCTCTTTATTGCTTTTGTAGCTTAATTAATTTCTTTAATTAGATAAGTGTTGTGTAATTAATTAATTAGCTTGTTAGTTAGTTAATTAGTTAATTTGTAGTATTCTTTCGGTTCCTTCGTCGAAAGGGCGCAATTGTGTAATAAGCGTGCGTGCGTATGATGCATGTCTTACAACCTCCACTTCTTTCTCCCTTTTACTTACCTGCTTTCAATGGTTAGTTCTAGGGCATATTTCAATTAGCATCCTTATGCTATGCATGTTTGCATCCATCCATTTGTATTGCATGCACCAGGCTCGGCACATCATACTAATTGCATTGTACTTCAATTCCAAGTTGAATACATGTATCCAGTTGTCGCTTCTCACATGCCATTTTAGAATAGCTGAGCCTATTTCTAGTTGCATCTTTGCTTGTGTTGCATTAGCCATTTTGACATGAATTAGGATCATGCATTGATTACTAACTAATTCTTTATTTTGGCTGGGAGTACACTGTGAGTGTTTATGCTTTAACATCTTGCATGTATGTGAGTGTTAACATGACAACATGCTTGCCATGAGGTTAATTGCTTATATGGTATAACTGCCTGAATGCCTGTGGGTGAAGGTTGGGTTACTTGAATTGGGACAATTCGTTGAAATCCGCATTTTAGCCTACTCGTAAGTAGCAAACTTCAAACCATTTCCAAACAAACGGATATGCGATGCTTTGTTCCGAATTAGGCGATCTAGTCTATACTTGTGTGTTGTGCGCATCACATAGTAATTCTAGCTAATTAACCGGAATAAGAACGCATGTGTTTTCAAAAACTAGATATCATGCTTAGTACAGGCCGATCTTTGATCGGGCGGGCGGGGGTGCTCATAGATGACCTTCGCCAATCGTATCCAAGTTCTCGAGCCGAGGCAACTTTGGTGATGACGGACACGTGGCCTTAGGCAACGAGTCAGGGTTTCCTAAATTCCCCCAAAATAAATATTTAGGTGGTCATTCTGTATCTGGCAAAGCAGTCCATGTTTGGCACTTCTTTCTTAAAAATCAGTTTTCCAAAATGATTTGTCGGATTTGGTCTCTTTGGTGATTTATCGGTCACGCATTGTACTTTGCGGGATTAGATTCAGAACCGTGACATTTGAGTCCAAACTGTGGTAAGCAAGGCCCTCGGGGCGCGTCCACAGTTTCTAGCGACTCTGCTGGGGAATTAGAGAACTTGACTCGAGCTCATGATATCTTGTTTTGATTACACTTATGTGTTTCTTTGCATTGCATGTGCATTGGTGCGCCTAGGACACCGTGTTTGCCGTATACGATTCTTGAACGGTTTGCCGGAGGCTCACTTCGAGAGGCATGCCATAAGGCTGACCAGTTGTGGGCTCTACCACGACGGGAACACAAACCCCGGTTTTACCGGGGCACCCTTTTTGACCATTCGACCTAGTGCATATTCAGAATCCATAGTGACTATTGCAAGTTAGGACAGGTTGCTTACCAGATTATAGGTTGTTTGAAACCGCTGTGTGCGTAGTGAAACCCTAGCTCCTGACAAAATAGGACAGGGAAACCTTACCCCAGCATAGGGGTGTTTTGGCTCTCATTTGCTTGATTATGTGCTTTTAGGAGTGTGTCGTTACAGGGAATGCACGTATCAGTTTGCAAGTTTAAGTATCAGGCCTACGGGCATCAGTATTTTGAGAATCAGTTATATCTACAGTTATTCAGCTATGCTTATGTCTATTTTGGTGAAATTGGACTGAGATGCTGTCTGTTTTCTCTTTCAGGCCCCCGGGGGGGGGGGGGGGAGGGGTTCAGAGATTCGGTTCAGAGCAACCAATGTTCTCCTTCGTTGAGGCAAGGCAAAAAGGGGCCAGTCCAGGCTCACCGGTTCGTCAGATCCGTCAACCACCAGTTACATCACCTCTGTTCTGTTCAACAGACTCATGATGACACAAAATTCGAAAGAAATTGTGGTCATGGCAGCAGTACTAAACCAGGGAATCACCATGCAGGGTGAGACCGATGTTGAAATGCAACACCCGCCTAGGTTACCGGCCGTACGTCCAATCTGGGAACCCCAGTTATTTTAAACCCGTGAGCCCACCACTTTTGAGCTGATGGGAATGATTGGCGATCTTCAGAGATCTGTGGCTGATTTAGCCTACGGAGTGTCGGCTCTGCCACCGACTGCATCATATGTCGGGAATTTCATGCCAGAAGAGCCCCCGCTATTAAGGCGAAATGTAATTGAGCTCAACCAACCTGAAGTCATCCCAAGTTTCGGCAATGGCATGTCGACAACAACGGGGCTCCGCTCTGATTTAGCAACACAAACCTTCCACCAAGCTGAGGCGAGTGGTAAGAACAAGGTGAAGGTGGGCACCGATCCCTATGAACAACTCCTGTGGGCTGTTGAGGCTTTGAAAGCCGGAGGACTGAATACACAACAGGTGCTCGCTGTTGCTATAAAAACTGTGGATGACACTTTCCCCACTCAGAGTGAGAGCAGTTCAAGCCAAGGGGAAAATCGGGATAAGGACCGTCGTACCAGAACCGTTCCTTTCAACCCTAACCCTGCACCTAGAAAAGATCAGAAAACCAAGTCCAGCAAAAATCCACAAACCTCGAAGTATTTACCCCGAGGTCGTAGGGTCTTCCATGCCCTTTACATGCCTTTGTCCAAGACGCTTCAGATCCTCACTGAAAAGGGGCATCTTAAACCCCTGGAGCCTCGACCTCTCCCTAGTCATTTTCTAACTAGCCATGATGCTACCCAGTACTGTGCGTACCATCAACAGACCGGTCATACCATTGACGACTGCTTCCGTCTTCGCCACGAAGTACAGGATTTGTTTGACAACGAAATTGTTCTCCCTCCAAGTTCAGCGAAGTCTATTGTCACTGGATCAGTGAATCTGGAGGATAATATGATGTGATCAGGGGATGAACCACCTACGGGCGACACTCAGTTTACCTCAGATGTAGCGTATGGCACGCACTTTTTTTGAGCATTTGCGAATGCTAGTTTTTGTACTTTCTGACTTGGGTATTCAGTCAGTTTTTTGTAATATGTCAGTTGGGTCTGTCTTGTTGTATCGAGTTAGTCTTGTTGTACAGAAGTTGGGTGATTTCGGGAGTGTTAGTTCGGATGTCACTATTTTGTTTCACGTTTGTCTTTTCGCTTTCTTTTGAGTTTGTTTCTGTCGTGGAGCGAGATACACCAGAAGATCTGAGTGAAACAGCAGTAATTTTCACACTCTTGTGTTTGCTTCTGCCTTGTGCCAGTTATGCCAAAAGTTCTGAATGAGATGGCAGTATACGATTAGAAACTGTGTCTTTTCTGTGCTTTGAATTCATTACATTGACTTAAGTTTTTCAAAACTTTTTCTAACACTATATTGAAAACAAAGAGGAAGGAATTCCTCGGGATTTGCAAAAATTTGATCAATTGAGAGAAAAAGAGGCATGCTAAGCCCTTAATGAATGAAATCATGCTTGTTAATGTGAGTACTGAGAAGGATCCTGGCTTAATCCAGATTGGTTTTACTTTGTCTTCAACGCGAGCGATTAGTCGCTTTCTTAAAAGATTTCAAAAAAATATTTTGCGCGGTCTTGCGAAGACTTGTGTGGAATCGCTCTTGAGATTGTGCTGCCTAGGATCGCTCTCAGCCTCGAGACTCGACCCCTTTTGTTTTCAAAACCTTGAACCTCAATTCAGAATGTTCAAAGGACAACCACAATGTGAGGCCTGTGTGGCCAAATTTGAAGCAGCCCATGAACTAGGGGCAAGAAAGTCAGATCAAACGCCGTCAAAAGAGGTTTGCAAAGCTCGATCAGAAGCGCCCCTGGAACTAGGGGCAAAAATGTCAGGTTATGCTCGAAAAGCCAAAGATGGATCAGTCCGCAAATCAATGAAGATCGGCAAGAATACCAAACCCCAGAAGGGAGGAAAAAAGAAAGATTTGTTGAAGGACAACTGAGTTCCTATCCATAACATTAGGGGCAAATTCAACCCCCATTGGATGGACTCCTACATCGTCAGCAAACAACAGTCATTCTCCTGGATTCAGATGACTTCAGGATCCCTAAAACCATTTGACATGGACAAAGCTACACTTTTACCCTTCAGAGGCTCGCTGGGCCAAAAACCCGAAAAGGCGACCCAGGCAAAAGTTAGAGCAAGGAAAAAAGAGTAAAGAAAAGAAAAAAAAAAGTGCAAAGTTTGAAAAAGAAGCAAAAAGAAAAGAATTGAAAAGAAAAAAAAAAAAAAAAACAGAGCTCGCAAGGTTGAAAACCCGGAAGGGCGGCCTTGGCAAAAGTTAGAGCGTAAAAGGAGAGGTTAAATACCCAAGTGTACCTTAACCAGAACTACGTAAGGCTTGATTCCCATGTTTGGGATACGTAGGCAACTTCATTCTGAAGTCCAGCCACAAACACTTCTAAATCGATTGTGTCCATGTAATGGTTTTGATCATCTTTGTCTTCTCTGTATCCGAGAGAGTTTGGATGTGTTCGTCACTCTGAGGATTGACTACAATGCGCTGCGATGCCATTCAGACAGGGGGCAACTCTCCATTGCCCTACAATGTGCTGCGGTGCTATTCAAACAAGGGGCAAGTTTCCATTGCCATGCAGTGTCCTTCAGATAAGGAGCAGTTTTCCATTGTTCTGGATTTGAGGTCATGCATCTCAAGAGTAAATTCCGTGTTGGTCGAGCAGTGGTCATTTGTAAAAATAGTTTTTGAGAACTTTTAATAAAGTCGACTGATTCTCTCGAAAATTATTCCATTATTTTCCAAAACTAGACCATATCTTGGACCCAAAAAAAGAAAATTTTCAGTGCTCATAGCTTGACTAGCATGATTTCAAATCAGAAAATCGAACAAGTACGCTAATTTAACTCTTATTTTGGTCAAAATCGTTTAAGTAGAAAGCCAAAACAAAAAATGGTCAAAATGATGAATTAGGGGCACAGTTGAGTCAGGTGTTCTGTCTTTTCCCCCATTTTCAACATACTTGCCAGAAAGGGCACTCTACCTGCCAGAAAAGGGCATAACTAGGGCTAACCGCAAAGTGCCGAAAGCTATCTCATCCTCCAAGCAGCGAGGTATCAAGCCAAGTGCGAGGCACGAACTGGATTGGATCAAGATACTCCACTCCCTTGTTTGGACACATCTGATCACGTCCAAACTCCCTAGGAGCGCATCATCAACCGATGTCAGCTGTAGATTGGCTACATACTCAGATGTAGCGCAACCCTTCTAGGGGGAAAATTCACTGTTGTGAGCAGAAGAAGAGAATCTAGCAGAATGCTAGGGGCAAGAGCTTATAACTTCTGTTTATCCATCAACCATCCAGGGGAGGGATAAAAAATAAAATAAAAAAATAATTTAAAAACAAAAAAAATGAGAGATTGAAGAATAGAGAGATGTGCGCTGAAAGAAAAAGTGAGAAAAGGGCTTTTTCAGAAAAATAGAGCTTGAGGGCTGAGTGATGTGAGAAACACAAATAAGAAATGGTGGGAAACAATACCCGAAGAAACTCGCTCCTCGCGAACCGAGAGGTCTCTCGTCTTTATAATACGTCTGAGTGTCGTGTTTGTTGTGTTGTTTGTCTCGATTCTTGTTTTGAGTCGTTTCAAGTGTCACTCGATGTGTTTATGTTGTTTACCTTTTGTTTTTCTTTGTTCAGTCATGTTGGTCGTGGTCAGTTGTAGGCTCGATACCTGATTGAGAACCTTTTTCTCATTTCAATTTCAAAAACGAATCATTTTGTGCTCAGAGTGCTGTGCCATTCTCCACATTTGTGTAAAACAGGATTTGTTCTTTCATAAAATTGCAGGGTTCAACCCAGTTCGTGTGAGAACAATAGAATCAGCATATATCTGAAGCTACATAGATTTCAGACTGCAAAGCAAAAGAAAAGAGGGAAAATTCAGAGCATCTGAGCATGTTTCAACTTCTGTACATCTCGTATGTTTAGTATGAGCTGTGTGCAGAATAAACTGAGCACTGTGTTATGAGCCGTGGGTTCAGAGTGAGCAGTGTGCTGTATGGGATGTATGTCCAGAATACGTCGGGTACATAATAAATCGGGTACTATGTTATGAGCTGTGTGTTCAGAATGAGCAGCGTGTGCTACGCTGAGAGATTTCCCCGTTCCTTACGCAATTTCAGCGTGTTTGGAATTTATCTCAGGACGCGTGATACGCGGGCCTGGGCGGGTTTTATCTTAGGTTGTGTTTAGTACACGCCTGGGCGAGTTGTTTTTGGACCTCCTCTCACGATTTCAGCGTGGTTTGAGTGTCCCGTTCCTTACGCAATTTCAGCGTGTTTAGAATTTATCTCAGGACGCGTGATGCGTGGGCCTAGGCGGGTTTTATTTCAAGTTGTGTTTGGCACACGCCTGGGCGGGTTGTTTTTGGACCTCCTCTCACAATTTCAGTGTGGTTTGAGTGTCCTGTTCTTTACGCGATTTCAGCGTGTTTGGAATTTATCTCAAGACGCGTGATGTGCGGACCTGGGCGGGTTTTATCTCAGGTTGTGTTTGGTACACGCCTGGGCGGGTTGTTTTTGGACCTCCTCTCATAATTTCAGCGTGGTTTGAGTGTCCACATTCCTCACACATTTTCGACGTGTTTGGGATTTGTTTTTCCTCCTCTCGTGTTTCTAGCATGGTTGGAGTTTGTCCCCCTTTTTGTATCTGCTATACAATCATTGCATCGCATGATTTTGTGCACCTTACTCGCATTAGGCATGCATTGCATTCGCGCTATTTTGCGCACATCATATGCATAGTGCATTTCATTGCATTTCACACTATTTTGCGCACATCATCATGCACCTGTTAGTGCATTTCATTGCATTTCGCGCTATTTTGCGCACATCATATGCACCTGTTAGTGTATTGCATTTTGCATTTCATTTCGAGCTATTTTGCGCATTGCGCTATCTTACACACGTCATATGCACTTGTTAGTGCATTGCATTTTGCATTTCATTTCGTGCTATTTTACGCATCGCGCTATCTTGCGCACCCCATTTGCACCTGTTAGTGCATTTTGCATTTTGCATTTCATTGCATTCGTGCTATTTTGCGCATCGCACTATTTTGCGCACATCATTATGCACCTGTTAGTGCATTGCATCATTTGCGCTATTTTGCGCACATCATATGCACCTGTTAATGCATTGCATTTCATTCGCGCTATTTTGCGCACATCATATGCACCTGTTAGTGCATTGCATTTCATTCACGCTATTTTGCGCACATCATATGCACCTGTTAGTGCATTGCATTGCATTTTGCATCATTCGCGCTATTTTGCATATCGCGCTATTTTGCGCACCACATATGCACCTATTAGTGCATTGCATTGCATTGCATTCGCGCTATTTTGCGCACCTTACTTGCACCTGTTAGTGCATTGCTCGCGTTATTTTGCGCACCTTACCTGCACTTGTTAGTGCATTGCATTGCATTCCTACTGGCATTGTCTTGCTCGTTATGTGCATTGTCTTGCGCCCCCCTTTATAACCGGTATTGTCTTGCTTGTTATGTGCATTGTCTTGCGCCCCTCTTTATAACCGGCATTGTCTTGCTCGTTATGTGCATTGTCTTGCGCCCCCCTTTATAACCAGCATTGTCTTGCACCCCCTTTCATAACCGGCATTGTCTTGCATGTTATGTGTATTGTGTTGCACCCCCCTTATAACCAGCATTGTCTTGCTCGTTAGTTGCATTGTTTTGCAACCCATCTAACTTGCATTGTTTTGCAAGCCTATCTAATTTGTGTTGTTTCACGTACCCCCTTTAACTTGCATTGTTTTGCACATTCTACTTGCGTTGTTTCACACCCTCTCTAACTTGCGTTGTTTCGCACATTCTATCCGCATTGTCATGCACTTCACACATCACTTGCGTTGTCACGCACTTTTCACTTGCGTTGTTATGTATGTTTCTAACGATATTGTACTTGTTAAGTTGCTTTCTTTTGCAGGCATGATATTGTATGTATGGTTCATTTGAGGCTGGCGTGACCAGACGAACCAGACAGATATCATATCCTCCGCGTGAGATGTGGCGAGAATTGTATAATTCTCTTATATCCTTTCTGCATGTAATGTAGTTGGATTTATATTCATCTGCTTAAAATTGTTGCATGTTTTGCTTCGTTACAGCTTTCTTTGCATGATCATAAGTTATGTTCGACATCATGAATGTTCTATGCATTTTTTCCCTACCTCCGGGCACATATCTTTGCCATCTTGTATGCTTGTTTAAGTCTTCGGCCTCGTCAAAAATGGGTCGTCTCTGGGCTTTGACATTCACTCTCGTCATTTTTTATGACTTTCGAGTTCTGTCAAAGAGGGGCAACTGTAGACACCCCATTTTTGACTGTCCTCAAGACTTGGACGTCATCGTTTGAACACTCGATGATC
Organism: Camellia lanceoleosa; assembly: GCA_025200525.1. Classification (NCBI taxonomy): domain Eukaryota; kingdom Viridiplantae; phylum Streptophyta; class Magnoliopsida; order Ericales; family Theaceae; genus Camellia; species Camellia lanceoleosa. The sequence goes on along the minus strand of CM045769.1, from coordinate 53,432,056 downwards.
ATCCATGCCTGTGTTCATTTTGAGTTCCCGGAGGTCTCGGCCGCACACCTTGCCTCAAGATCTCTCAACTTGTTTGTTTTGTACTTGGTTGTGGACCAAGCACTTGTGTTTTTGCTTCTGAGGGAAGATGGTGACTTGTTTGCCATCCCCTCAACCCACCAGCCAAGTCTTGAAGCCATCGGCCTTGTTTTCTTGCCGTCGGCCAAAAGTGTTGGCCGATCGGCACTACGTTTGGTCGGCCGGCCCTTTTGTTGGTCGATCAGCCATATTTTCTGGCCGAACCCTATTCATCTGCTTTATGCAAATATTTTATGCCAGCTGGAACAGCTAGCATCCACAATTCCCCCCCTCCATACACGTGTATGGAGGGATTTGCCCCTTGCTTAGCTTCTCCTAAAAGCTTAGAATTTGGACTTCTATAAGAAGGGAGCTCCTCCTCCCTTCTCAGAGGTTCTGAAAAATTGATATAGGAGTTCTATATCTATCAATCTCTATATTTCATCTCTCTCTACATTTGTGTGTGTATTTGTGCTCAAAAGGGTGTTTTGTTCACACTATTGCACACAAACACCTAGCATTACACTATCCCTTTGTTGCTAAGGTACTAAGGAGTTAGTTTCAGAGTTCTTGGACTAATTTTTGATCAGAAAAAGGTGCTGGTGTTGTGTTCTTGGAGGTGTTCTTCAAGGGTGAGCATTCTTGCTTTAGATACCCCATTCTTGCTTAAGCTTTTAGCCCTTCTTACTTATTGTTTTAAGCTTAGCTATTAACTGATAAAAGTTCTATTTTTACCTACTTTAGACCTTTGTTTAAGGTTTCTTCTTGGTTTGGGGTTGTTTACCCCCTCCAAGGCCTTGTTAGGCCTTATTTTAGGCCATCCCTTTTGGCCCTTGCTTAAGCTTTGCATGACCTTTCTACCACTGAAATCCAAAGGATTTTTAGTGGTGCAAAGGTGGTTTTGAGGTCTTAAATAGGAGAGGGTCATCCCCTCTCCTTGTTGTCTTGAATGCTTGCATAAATGGCTTATGTTGGTGGCTTGTATGCTTAGCTTGTTTTAGCTTTATTTCAGTGTGTATTAGGCTTTGTTTTTCCATAATATACCTCTGTTTCAAGTTGGTTTAGTGGTTTCTTGCATGCACCATGTACTTGCCTTGTAATCCCCTTATTTGCCTTAACATGCATCTTGTGTTTAGACTACCATTGTTGCATGCTTTGGCTTAGCTTAAAGAAGATTTTGTTCATGTTTTATCATGTTTAAGATCTGATTTTAGTTGTATTGGCCATCCATGACTTGCCTTGTATAGCTTTGGTTCAATCTAACTTGTAAGCTTTGTGTATTGAATCCCCTAGCATGCATTACTTGGCTTATTTTAGTGATTTGGCATCACATGTTATCTTATTTCAGTCCATATAGTATGCTAGTACACTTGCACTTATCACTCCTTTAATGCTTTAAAAGGTTTGTGTTTTATGTCTCTTGAATGGATCATTGTGTATGCTTCCATGTTTAGGTCTTTGGGATGCCATCTAAGTGGGTTTTTGGGCTAATTCTAACAGGCCATAACTCTGATTTTATTAGCCTAAGTCATGCCATGTTTGGTTTTGATAGGTGTAGTGTAACACCCTCTTTGGTAGCCTTGCATGCCTCATATTTTTGGCGTTGAGTTCTAGCTTGTGTTGGCTAGTTTCGAATTTGTTTTTAGTCTTGTTTAGACCTGCCTTAGGACTGTTTTAGGTCCCCTTGGCCCTTTGGGGCTTGCTTTGTGTGGCCATGGTTCGAGTCCGTTGGCTAGCCTCAAGCTTTGGGTTTTCTTGCATGCTTTAATTGTGTAGTTTGATTGGTTTGGCACCTTTCCATGCATGATTTCAGAGCTTAACATGTTTTTCACATATCCAAATTTGTCTCTTTTAAGTGTGCTTAAGAGTTGTGTCTTTTTCATGCCTAGGTGACAGGCCAATTAGCACGCATGTTTGTATATGCTTTTGTCCCTCATTTCTTAGCATTTTGGCCACTGATTTGGGCCTATTTGAGAGCTGTCCATTTTGATTTAAGTCCATCCTTTGCATGTTGTTGCATGCTTGCCTTGCATGTTGTTGCATGCTTGTTGCGTATTTAGTATCATGCATGTTGTTGCATGCTTATTGCATGCTTGTCCCTTTACATGTTGCCACATGTTTGCCCCAGAATTTGTTGCATGTTTGTCATTGGCATTGTTGTTATATGCCTCGTATGCTTACTTGTTTAGGTTGTATGCCTATTGCACATTGCTTGTTTGTATGCTCATGTTGCATTAGCTTGCTTGCATGCCTAGGTTGCATAGCATTAAGCATGCATCCCTTGCCTCTTGATCAACCATGATAGAGGTTGGGGCCCCCTTATGTGTTTTTGTGCATTTCATTTGACATTAAATTGCACACTTGGCTCCTTTGGCCATCATCATTGGAATGCGTGATCGGTGGTCCGAGGGTCGAGAGCTACACTCCTTTGAGTCTCAAACATGATAAGGCGTGTGGTTGTGCAGACATTGTCTTGCAAATGTATTGCCATGCTCTGTTTGTCCTCTGTTGCAGCAACATGGCATTCTACAGGAAGAAATAGTCGACCGACCATCTTCAGTGCCGGTCAGCTAAACATTGTTGGCTGAGATCCTTACATATGGTCGATGACCACTATCACTTGGCCGATGACCCTATCTCTTGGCCGCTGGACTCTCAGAATGTCCCCAAGGTAGTTCAGAAGTGTCACAAAAGTTGGCACAGTTTTCAGAGGTGCAGAGCAGTGCAAACAGAGGCAAGATGAAGCATGGCGATGGATTTCCGAGGGAAGTCGTCCGAGCATGCATTTGTCTCTCTTCCCAAGGCCTCTTTACTGCTTTTGTAGCTTAATTAATTTGTTTAATTAGTTAAGTGTTGTGTAATTAATTAATTAGCTTGTTAGTTAGTTAGTTAGTTAATTTGTATTATTCTTTCGGTTCCTCTGTCGAGAGGGCGCAATTGTGTAATAGGCGTGCGTGTGTGTGATGCATGTCTTCCAGCCTCCACTTCTTTCTCCCTTTTACTTACCTGTTTTCAATGGTTAGTTCTAGGGCATATTTCAATTAGCATCCTTATGCTATGCATGTTTGCATCCATCCATTTGTATTGCATGCACCAGGCTCGGCGTATCATACTAACTGCATTGTACTTTAATTCTAAGTTGAATACATGTATCCAGTTGTCGCATCTCACATGTCATTTTAGAATAGCCGAGCCTATTTCTAGTTGCATCTTTGCTTGTGTTGCATTAGCCATTTTGACATGAATTAGGATCATGCATTGATTACTAACTAATTCTTTATTTTGGCTCGGAGTACACTGTGAGTGTTTATGCTTTAGCATCTTGCCTGTATGTGAGTGTTAACATGACAACATGCTTGCCATGAGGCTAATTGCTTATGTGTTATAACTGTCTGAATGCCTGTGAGTGAAGGTTGGGTTACTTGAATTGGGACAATTCGTTGAAATCCATGTTTTAGCCTACTCGTAAGTAGCAAACTTCAAACCATTTCCAAACAAACGGATATGCGATGCTTTGTTCCGAATTAGGCGATCTAGTCTATACTTGTGTGTTGTGTGCATCACATAGTAATTTTAGCTAATTAACCGGAATAAGAATGCATGTGTTTTCAAAAACTAGATATCATGCTTAGTACAGGTCAATCTTTGATCGGGCGAGCGGGGGTGCTCGTAGATGACCTTCCCCAATCGTACCCAAGTTCCCGAGCTGAGGCAACTTTGGTGATGACGGACACGTGGCCTTAGGCAAAGAGTCAGGGTTTCCTAAATTCCCCCAAAATAAATATTTAGGTGGCGACTCTGTATCTGGCAAAGCAGTCCATGTTTGGCACTTCTTTCTTAAAAATCAGTTTTTCAAAACGATTTGCCGGATTTGCACTCTTTGGTGATTTATCGGTCACGCATTGCATTTTGTGGGATTAGATTCAGAACTGTGACATTTGAGTCCGAACTGTGGTAAGTAAGGCCCTCAGGCACGCGTCCACAGTATCCCTGCATGTCATTTGTAATGTGGATCGTGGCCCCCGAGTCAATCCACCAAGTATTAGAAAGTACTTCAGCAAGATTTGATTCATAACAAACAAAAGAAAATTTCTTACCTTTCTTTTCGAACCAAGCATTTCGCTTGCTGCAGTCTTTCTTCACATGTCCCTTCTTGCCACAAAAGTAGCACTTGACAGTGAAACCATTCTGAGCCTGATTTTCATCCCCAGGTTCATTCTTTTTCTTTGGTGGATTTTTCTTTGATTTTACAAACTTACCCTTCTTTTTCTTTATAGCTCCATGAGTTACAGCCAATGCAGTTTGACATCCTTCCTCCCTCAACCTCACTTCCTCCTGAACACACATATTAGTCAGCTCATTCAAACTCCACTTATCTTTATTGGTGTTATAGTGAATTTTGAATGCACCGAACTGTGATGGAAGTGAGTTGAGAACAAACTGCACGAGGAAATTTTCATCAACTTGCATCCCTAAAATTTTAAGTTTTGCAACTTTGTTGCCATATTGAGGATGTGATCCTAAACTCCTCGGTGGCCATTATATTTCATTGTTGTCAATTCAGCCATAATAGTGCAAGCAAGTGGCTTGTCGATCTTCAACAGCCTTTAACCAAATTTTACATTAAGCGTTAGGATAATGTCACTAAAGAGTCTTTTGGTCAATAACCAAGTAAGATCCTAGGAAGGTCGGAGGAGTCAATACAACCTCCCTTCTAAGTCCAACCACCTTAGATAGCAAGCTATCTTTTTGACAGATCTTAAGAGGTATTAACACAAGATCTCATAAGTAACGCCGAAAAAGGCATAAACAATATACATATTAAAGTTTTGAGAATTATGATGAACTATTGATATCACATAAGTCTTTCCTTTGGGAAAAACTTAGGTATATCTATTGTCCACTCGTCAAGAATCACTTATGTAGGTCTAAAGTAATTTATACAATTTTTTAGCCAGTCATGTTACCTTTGGGTATTCAATTCTAATATGTCAAATTACATAAGTTACATTATCCTACCCAGTTTATAATTATTTGAAAATGACTTTCTTTTGGGCTAGTCTCAATCTCCTAATTATAACTGCAATTGAGAATATTATCGACTTTGATGTTACCCTTTTAATAATTCTTTTATGTAGTTTTATATTCATAAGTTTTACAAATCTAGGCCACTTTGGCAGCTACTAAATTAGTACACCCTATGAATACGGAACTAACCAACAATATTCTCTATTCATTAATTCAATCACTATTTAATGATTTCTAGAATTTCTTTTATGTAATTGCAATTACCAATATGATAATAATAATAACTCTAGATAAAGATGAATATATATATATAAATCAAAATTTATTCTTCATTTTGTTGCATTTAATTTTTGTGAAAAAGAGTATAAACACTTAGTGTGTTTGTTAGGCAAACAATTTGTAGTGCTGCTATTGTTTGTAGTTGATCATTTCATCTTGGGAGATAGACGTCCACATTCTGAAAGTATCGTGGAGAGGGCGAATCTGTCTTAAGGATACAGTGTCAAACACTGGACTTGATCAGAATAATATTCAAAATATTAATCAAGTAAGTTATTTATTTATTTAAATCAGATTTTAATTTTGTTTTTGTAACAAAATAAAATCTGTTTTTATTTATTTAATTCTTTTTCTAGTTTGATTTTTATAATCAAACATTCATTCTCCTTTCTTATATTTCTTTTATATTTTGTTTGTCGTTTAATACCCAAACAGAATTAATTAATTTAAATACAGTGAAGATTATCCAACAAGACATATATATAAACACACACACATATATATATATGGTTATATATATATATATCTATAGATCTACACACGTATTTAAATATATATATACGGTTCAAAGATAAGACTGAATGAGGACTCGAGTCATCCTTTTGCCGACAACGACAACGGTTATGCCGCCTCCGATCCACCTTCATACCATGGTGACGATAGCAAATTCACTACTGATGAGGAGGTCACCATAGATCCGAATTGTACTCAATAGATTTGGGTAAAAGATAGGCAGAGTGGAGGACGACGATGAGTGAAAGAGGTGACGGAAGACGGTGGTGAAGGCGAGGGGGGAAGGAGACGACGGTTGTGTTGGGGGCAGGGGTAGAGAGAGTGAGGAGAGTAAGGGTTTGGTTTGGAAAGTAACACATATATAGATAAAGATATTTTAGTCATTTCACTTAAATATGTCCTTATGGAAAAAATATTTTAGGTAATAGACTTTTTACCAAACAAAATTTAAATTTGAATTTGTAGGCCAAGGACCCTTATTTTTACTTGTGTAACGAACCTATTATAACTGGCAATACATCAAAATGCAATGTTTGATCTATTAAGCCAATAACAAAACATTAAACGAGGCTAGAATTTGACCTCCACAACTAATAGATTATAAATGGCTGTCTGATTTAATGCTTCAATTTTAATTTGAATGTTGCAAGGAGCCCACCCAAGAAAGCCGAATGCTTCAATGTGAATAAATAAATTAATTAAAATGTTTGGGTTTTATTTTGGTGGTTATTATTGGATCAACTTCAAATTTTTTTTTATTTTATTATTATTATTTCAATCAAAACCATGCATTACAATTTAATCAATGTTTGCTCATGTATCAAGAAAGAACTTTTGTAATTTCTTGTTTTTTTTCTTCTTCAAATTAATGAATAATTAGATTTAAAATTTTGTATGGCTTCATTTTTACTTACTTTACACTTCCATTAATTAAAAATTTATTGATCTAATTTTCCATCACATGTAAAAGCAGTTTAACATATTTTCCAAATATATGGAGCTAGGACCTTTAGTCTAGCAATTGTGTAACATCATTTTATGGTGTGAAATTGTAAATTCAGCTTTTATGGAAAGAAATTTGATATTATTTGTAGGGGTATCTCTCCCGCAACGTGATTGTATATAGTTGCTTATTTCTTTATTAGTTTGGACTAGCATGGTTAGATGACAGTCAGATTTTTCTAAATATTATTTGGACTTGCGTTGTTTAGTTTAACTAACATAATATTTTTTTATATTTGTAATTATTCTCCAACTGATTGATAAATATATATATCGGTCCTTATTTTTTATTCAATCACGTATAAGATTTTATAAGCCAATTTAAGTCACTTAAACCATATGAATAGTATTATATCTCCCTAATTTTATCTCTCAATTTCACCTCTAATAATATAGATCACCCTCATATAAAGCGATTTCACATTTTCCTCTCTCTCTTATTTTTAATCTTCTTAATTTTATATCATTACAGATGAATCATTATTATAACCCTTATCCGATTCATCTTCATAACAAGAAGCCCCAATGTCTTCTTTATGGCTCCTCAATGACAGAGTCCTCCAGGTCCGTTCTTCAAGAAAAGGAAACTGCTAATCATAGCCGTAAGGACAGTAGTTAATAGTAACAAGTGTATTTACAAAGTGTATTGATTTTTATAAATAATATATATATATACGGTGTCACTACAAGAAAATGCATGTTTGGTGACTAAAATTGGCGACCAAACCAATTTTAGTTGCCAAAAACACCACATTCATTGACTAAAAATCAGCTTCAGTCGGCATTGATTGAAACCTTTTAGCTACTAAAGTATTTTAGTCGCCATATAGTATCATTGGTGACCAAATTTCCCTTTAGTCGATGTTTGTTACCAATTTAGGCTACCAACATTTAATTTTGTCGCCGTATGGTTTAATTTGGCGACTAAACATTTTTGTCACCTAAAAAAGGGCATTTTTGTGATTACTTTTTGACGACCAAAATTTATTATGGTTATAAAAATATAAAGAGTTTGTCATAAAAATATAAAGAGTTTGTCATATTATTTTATTTTTTTTAAATCTCAATTTTATCCTTTTAAATTTATTATATTAAAAGCCTTCAAAAGTTCTATATAAGCCATCTCTTTATTTTTAGAGTTAAACACTTAAAGACTATATATCTTCTTCTAAGAGTCGTATATAAATATAAACAAATTGTCAAAAAAAAAAAAAAAAATCATTTCTCTATATTTTACATTGATAATAATTGAAGAACAAAAACTAATTACTCTTTTTTATTTTTTGTGTATGTTTCTATATTGATATATATATATATATATAATATTTATAATTGTTCATAATAGATCAAATAACTGCGAATAATTTTAGTTGAATCTTAAAATTGTATGCATTCGTTCGAATCTAGATAGAGGAAAGTACATGCGTTGTTAAAATAGATATTTGTGCTGCATCTCAAAAATTCATAAGTTATCTTCATATACTTTCTTTTTCTTTAAATTATATTTTGCAAACTGTAATATTTTACATGGTACTTTAATAACCAAGGTATAATGTAAAAAATTATAAATAAGAACTACTTTCGTTGGTTTTATTTTTTAAATCAGTTTTTTAGTTTTTTATTTTTCATATTTTTGATAATTAAAGATACTGAAATTTCTTCATATTCAATATTTAAATTATATTTTTACATAAATCTAATATCTAATATGCTAAATATAATTAAGAAGTAAAATATTGGTAAATTTTTTTTTATATATAAATTCAACCATGTAGTGATTTACTATTATATATATATATATATATATGTATGTGTTATTACTATTATATAATATTAATATTTTTTTCCAAAAAGAATACACAATAACTTATTTTCTAAGTATATTTAGATGAAGTGAATCTAAATCTAAAAGTAAAATTAAAAAATAAAAAATTATTAAATTAAGTGAATCTAAAAATAAAATAAAAGGGTTATTTAAAAAAAAATGTCAAAGACAAAAAAATTATTATTGGATACTTTAATTTTCTAACATGGATTGCTTTACAGCTATATTTGTTAGGAAAAAATTACGGAATTATGTATTGATCTCTTACTAATTTATGTTCAATACATATATATATATATATACATGTCATACAAACAAGCACTACAAAAAAACCAGTTTTTTGCGACGGCAAAACGCCGTCGCAAATGCTCCGCACGCCGTCGCTAATACCTTTTGCGACGGCAAATTGATTTTTTGCGACGGCAGGAGGGGGTCGCGACAAAGGGGGTTGGAAAAGGTCTTTAGCGACGGTACATGCCGTCGCCAATGGTTTTTGCGACGGGAGGTTCCCTTTTTTGCGACGGTAGATTCTTGTCGCCAATAAGTGAAAAAAATCCAAGTTTTTGCGACAGTAAAGTTTTTCCGTCGCTAAAATTGATTTTTTGAGACGACAGATCACCGTCGCTAAAAGTGTGCTACGGTAAATAACTATTAGCGACGGCATGATGAGCCGTCGCTAAAGGTATGTTTTTAGGTGTATCCAAAGCTTTTGCGACAGTACGGTGCCGTCGCAAAAGCCTCTCACATGTGTTTTTGCGACGGCTGTTATGCCGTCTCAAAAAAAAAAAAAAAACCTTTGAAATTATTAAAAATTTAAAAACTCAGATAAATGAAAAATAATTACAAAAAAATTCAAAAATTCCATAATAATATAAATACATACATAAACAAAAGTTGACAAATAATGAAAATTCATAATGTTGTTCCATTCATAATATTACACAAATAAAAATTTAAAACAATAAAAATTATGCCATTACATAATGTCGCATAATACATACATAATGTTGTTCACAAATTTAAATAACATAAATCAAAATCAAAATAAAAATCAAAACCAAAAGTTTTCGTCTTGATTCTTGCGTGGGTTACAAAAACAAAAGTTGGACATAATCTTTATACGCCCGCATTCCACAAGAAGCAAACTGCTACTCGGAAATATCTGAAAAAAAACAAGACAAAAATAATTAATAACCATATAATGGTGTTAATATTTTAATTACAGAAAAATATAAAAAAAATTGAGTAGTATATAATTAGAAAGATAGTTAGTAAATAATTTTGACTAGACCGAAATCCGACTCTAACTCCCAAACCGGGAACCCAATTCAAGCCCCGTCTTCTCCCACAAGTCTCTCGTGCCTAGGAGGTCGTGTGTGCCAAGTTTCGTGCTCAACCGACGCGGTTTGGTGATTTTGGGGCCTTAACTCTCCGATTTGAAGTTTCTTAAGGAACTAATTTGCCTAAAATGAAATCCGGCTCTAACTCCCAAACCGGGAACCCGATTCGAGCCCCGTCTTCTCCCACAAGTCTCTCGTGCCTGGGAGGTCGTGTGTGCCAAGTTTCGTGCTCAACCGACGCGGTTTGGTGATTTTGGGGCCTTAACTCCTCCAATTCAAGTTTCTTAAGGAACTAATTTGCCTAAAGTGAAATCCGGCTCTAACTCCCAAACCGGGAACCCGATTCGAGCCCCGTCTTCTCCCACAAGTCTCTCGTGCCTAGGAGGTCGTCTTTGCCAAGTTTCGTGCTCAACCGACGCGGTTTGGTGATTTTGGGGCCTTAACTCTCCGATTTCAAGTTTCTATGAACTAATTTACCTAAAGTGAAATCCGGCTCTAACTCCCAAACTGAACCCGATTCGAGCCGGTCTTCTCCCACAAGTCTCTCGTGCCTAGGAGGTCGTGTGTGCCAAGTTTTGCTCAACCGATGCGGTTTGGTGAATTTGGGGCCTTAACTCCTCCAATTCAAGTTTCTTAAGGAACTAATTTGCCTAAAGTGAAATGGCTCTAACTCCCAAACTGAACCCGATTCGAGCCCGCCTTTTCCCACAAGTCTCTCGTGCCTAGGAGGTCATGTGTGCCAAGTTTCGTGCTCAACCGACGCGGTTTGGTGATTTTGGGGCCTTAACTCTCCGAATTCAAGTTTCTTAAGGAACTAATTTGCCTAAAATGAAATCCGGCTCTAACTCCCAAACCGGGAACCCGATTCGAGCCCCGTCTTCTCCCACAAGTCTCTCGTGCCTGGGAGGTCGTGTGTGCCAAGTTTCGTGCTCAACCGACGCGGTTTGGTGATTTTGGGGCCTTAACTCCTCCAATTCAAGTTTCTTAAGGAACTAATTTGCCTAAAGTGAAATCCGGCTCTAAATCCCAAACCGGGAACCCGATTCGAGCCCCGTCTTCTCCCACAAGTCTCTCGTGCCTAGGAGGTCGTCTTTGCCAAGTTTCGTGCTCAACCGACGCGGTTTGGTGATTTTGGGGCCTTAACTCTCCGATTTCAAGTTTCTTAAGGAACTAATTTACCTAAAGTGAAATCCGGCTCTAACTCCCAAACCGGGAACCCGATTCGAGCAGGTCTTCTCCCAAGTCTCTCGTGCCTAGGAGGTCGTGTGTGCCAAGTTTCGTGCTCAACCGATGCGGTTTGGTGAATTTGGGGCCTTAACTCCTCCAATTCAAGTTTCTTAAGGAACTAATTTGCCTAAAGTGAAATCCGGCTCTAACTCCCAAACCGGGAACCCGATTCGAGCCCCGCCTTTTCCCACAAGTCTCTCGTGCCTAGGAGGTCATGTGTGCCAAGTTTCGTGCTCAACCGACGCGGTTTGGTGATTTTGGGGCCTTAACTCTCCGAATTCAAGTTTCTTAAGGAACTAATTTGCCTAAAATGAAATCCGGCTCTAACTCCCAAACCGGGAACCCGATTCGAGCCCCGTCTTCTCCCACAAGTCTCTCGCGCCTGGGAGGTCGTGTGTGCCAAGTTTCGTGATCAACCGACGCGGTTTGGTGATTTTGGGGCCTTAACTCCTCCAATTCAAGTTTCTTAAGGAACTAATTTGCCTAAAGTGAAATCCGGCTCTAACTCCCAAACCGGGAACCCGATTCGAGCCCCGTCTTCTCCCACAAGTCTCTCGTGCCTAGGAGGTCGTCTTTGCCAAGTTTCGTGCTCAACCGACGCGGTTTGGTGATTTTGGGGCCTTAACTCTCCGATTTCAAGTTTCTTAAGGAACTAATTTACCTAAAGTGAAATCCGGCTCTAACTCCCAAACCGGGAACCCGATTCGAGCCCGGTCTTCTCCCACAAGTCTCTCGTGCCTAGGAGGTCGTGTGTGCCAAGTTTCGTGCTCAACCGATGCGGTTTGGTGAATTTGGGGCCTTAACTCCTCCAATTCAAGTTTCTTAAGGAACTAATTTGCCTAAAGTGAAATCCGGCTCTAACTCCCAAACCGGGAACCCGATTCGAGCCCCGCCTTTTCCCACAAGTCTCTCGTGCCTAGGAGGTCGTGTGTGCCAAGTTTCGTGCTCAACCGACGCGGTTTGGTGATTTTGGGGCCTTAACTCTCCGAATTCAAGTTTCTTAAGGAACTAATTTGCCTAAAGTGAAATCCGGCTCTACCTCCCAAACCGGGAACCTGATTCGAGCCCCGTCTTCTCCCACAAGTCTCTCATGCCTAGGAGGTCGTGTGTGCCAAGTTTCGTGCTCAACCGACGCGGTTTGGTAATTTTGGGGCCTTAACTCCTCCAATTCAAGATTCTTAAGGAACTAATTTGCCTAAAGTGAAATCCGGCTCTAACTTCCAAACCGGGAACCCGATTTGAACCCCGTCTTCTCCTACAAGTCTCTCGTGCCTAGGAGGTCGTGTGTGCGAAGTTTCGTGCTCAACCGACGCGGTTTGGTGATTTTGGGGCCTTAACTTCTCCAATTCAAGTTTCTTAAGGAACTAATTTGCCTAAAGTGAAATCCGGGTCTAACTCCGAAACCGGGAACCCGATTCGAGCCCCGTCTTCTCCCACAAGTCTCTCGTGCGTAGGAGGTCGTGTGTGCCAAGTTTCGTGCTCAACCGACGCGGTTTGGTGATTTTGGGGCCTTAACTCCTCCAATTCAAGTTTCTTAAGGAGCTAATTTGCCTAAAGTGAAATCCGGCTCTACCTCCCAAACCGGGAACCCGATTCTAACCCCGTCTTCTCCTACAAGTCTCTCGTGCCTAGGAGGTCGTGTGTGCCAAGTTTCATGCTCAACCGACGCGGTTTGGTGATTTTGGGGCCTTAACTCCTCCAATTCAAGTTTCTTAAGAAACTAATTTGCCTAAAGTGAAATCCGACTCTAACTCCGAAACCGGGAACCCGATTCGAGCCCCGTCTTCTCCCACTAGTCTCTCGTGCCTAGGAGGTCGTGTGTGCCAAGTTTCGCGCTCAACCGACGCGGTTTGGTGATTTTGGGGCCTTAACTCCTCCAATTCAAGTTTCTTAAGGAACTAATTTGCCTAAAGTGAAATCCGGCTCTACCTCCCAAACCGGGAACCCGATTCGAACCCTGTCTTCTCCTACAAGTCTCTCGTGCCTAGGAGGTCGTGTGTGCCAAGTTTCGTGCTCAACCGTCGCAGTTTGGTAATTTTGGGGCCTTAACTCTTCCAATTCAAGTTTCTTAAGGAACTAATTTTCCTAAAGTGAAATCCGGCTCTAACTCCCAAACCGGGAACCCGATTCGAGCCCCGTCTTCTCCCACAAGTCTATCGTGCCTAGGAGGTCGTGTGTGCCAAGTTTCGGGCTCAACCGACGCGGTTTGGTGATTTTGGGGCCTTAACTCCTCCAATTCAAGTTTCTTAAGGAACTAATTTGCCTAAAGTGAAATCCGGCTCTAACTCCCAAACCGGGAACCCGATTCGAGCCCCGTCTTTTCCCACAAGTCTCTCGTGCCTAGGAGGTCGTGTGTGCCAAGTTTCGTGCTCAATCGACGCGGTTTGGTGATTTTGGGGCCTTAACTCTCCGAATTCAAGTTTCTTAAGGAACTAATTTGCCTAAAGTGAAATCCGGCTCTACCTCCCAAACCGGGAACCTGATTCGAGCCCCGTGTTCTCCCACAAGTCTCTTATGCCCAGGAGGTCGTGTGTGCCAAGTTTCGTGCTCAACCGACGCGGTTTGGTGATTTTGGGGCCTTAACTCCTCCAATTCAAGTTTCTTAAGGAACTAATTTGCCTAAAGTGAAATCCGACTCTACCTCCCAAACCGGGAACCCTATTCGAACCCCGTCTTCTCCTACAAGTCTCTCGTGCCTAGGAGGTCGTGTGTGCGAAGTTTCGTGCTCAACCGACGCGGTTTGGTGATTTTGGGGCCTTAACTCCTCCAATTCAAGTTTCTTAAGGAACTAATTTGCCTAAAGTGAAATCCGGGTCTAACTCCGAAACCGGGAACCCGATTCGAGCCCCGTCTTCTCCCACAAGTCTCTCGTGCGTAGGAGGTCGTGTGTGCCAAGTTTCGTGCTCAACCGACGCAGTTTGGTGATTTTGGGGCCTTAACTCCTCCAATTCAAGTTTCTTAAGGAGCTAATTTGCCTAAAGTGAAATCCGGCTCTACCTCCCAAACCGGGAACCCGATGCGAACCCCGTCTTCTCCTACAAGTCTCTTGTGCCTAGGAGGTCGTGTGTGCCAAGTTTCGTGCTCAACCGACGCGGTTTGGTGATTTTGGGGCCTTAACTCCTGCAATTCAAGTTTCTTAAGAAACTAATTTGCCTAAAGTGAAATCCGACTCTAACTCCGAAACCGGGAACCCGATTCGAGCCCCGTCTTCTCCCACAAGTCTCTCGTGCCTAGGAGGTCGTGTGTGCCAAGTTTCGTGCTCAACCGACGCGGTTTGGTGATTTTGGGGCCTTAACTCCTCCAATTCAAGTTTCTTAAGGAACTAATTTGCCTAAAGTGAAATCCGGCTCTACCTCCCAATCCGGGAACCCGATTCGAACCCCGTCTTCTCCTACAAGTCTCTCGTGCCTAGGAGGTCGTGTGTGCCAAGTTTCGTGCTCAACCGTCGCAGTTTGGTGATTTTGGGGCCTTAACTCTTCCAATTCAAGTTTCTTAAGGAACTAATTTTCCTAAAGTGAAATCCGGCTCTAACTCCCAAACCGGGAACCCGATTCGAGCCCCGTCTTCTCCCACAAGTCTATCGTGCCTAGGAGGTCGTGTGTGCCAAGTTTCGGGCTCAACCGACGCGGTTTGGTGATTTTGGGGCCTTAACTCCTCCAATTCAAGTTTCTTAAGGAACTAATTTGCCTAAAGTGAAATCCGGCTCTAACTCCCAAACCGGGAACCCGATTCGAGCCCCGTCTTCTACCACAAGTCTCTCGTGCCTAGGAGGTCGTGTGTGCCAAGTTTCGTGCTCAACCGACGCGGTTTGGTGATTTTGGGGCCTTAACTCTCCGATTTCAAGTTTCTTAAGGAACTAATTTGCCTAAAGTGAAATCCGGCTCTAACTCCCAAACCGGGAACCCGATTCGAGCCCCGTCTTCTCCCACAAGTCTCTCGTGCCTAGGAGGTCGTGTGTGCCAAGTTTCGTGCTCAATCGACGCAGTTTGGTGATTTTGGGGCCTTGACTCCTCCAATTCAAGTTTCTTAAGGAACTAATTTGCCTAAAGTGAAATCCGGCTCTAACTCCCAAACCGGGAACCCGATTCGAGCCCCGTCTTCTCTCACAAGTCTCTCGTGCCTAGGAGGTCGTGTGTGCCAAGTTTCGTGCTCAACCGACGCGGTTTGGTAATTTTGGGGCCATAACTCTCCGAATTCAAGTTTCTTAAGGAACTAGTTTGCCTAAAGTGAAATCCGGCTCTAACTCCCAAACCGGGAACCCGATTCAAGAAAGTCTTAAATAAATTAAACAAAATGATAAGGATAGAAGGCTTTAACATTTTGTAAAGCCTTATTAATATGAGGCACAAAGAAAATAGTCTCTTCTCTTTTACAGGCACCAGGCACTAAACCAAAAAAAAAAAAAAAAAAAACAACTCAGGACGTGTGGGTGAGAAGAGACTATTTTCTGAAACCCAAACTTCAATTTCTTCCCTGATCCTTAAAAATTTATGCCTATTAATCCCTCATCCTTAAAACTTTTTAGTTTTAGAAATTCTGAAACCCAAAACTTCAATTTATTCCCTACTTCAGGATAATGGTACATACTTGCAATAGGACAAATAGAATTGCAGCATTTGCAGGGGCTAGAGAAAGGCTCATCATCCCTCCACGCAACTCATTTGGTATATACCTGTGTATGGAACAAGCAGCAAAGGATATATCAAAAGTTTCTCTCAAATAAACAAATAAATGAATGCAATAACATCCCAACAAGTAAAAGCCACAACCAACTAGTAATTAGAAGTAAAGAAGCACTAGTATAATTTACATAGTCCTCAATCTGGCAAGTTGTAGACGCGCCCGTGGGCTTCACTCTACAGTTTGGACTCCCTTTGTGTCGGTTCTGAATCTTGAACCAAAGAGTCCAAATCCGGCAAATCGTTTTGAAGAAAAAACAGATTTTGAAAAGTAGTGCCAAACATGGACTGCTTTGCCAGATTATAGAGTCGCCACCTAAATATTTTAAAATGGGAAATTTAGGAAACCCTGACTCAGTGCCGAAGGCCGCATGTCCGTCATCACCAAAGTTGTCTTGGCTCGGGAGCTTGGGTACGATCGGGGAAGGTCAGCTATGAGCACCCCCTTTCGCCCGGTCCGAAGATCAGCCTCTACTAACCGTGATATCCGTTTTTGAAAACTTTATGTGTTCTTATTCCGGTTATTAACCTAGAATTACTATGTGATGCTCACAACACAAAAGTATAGACTAGATTGCCTAACTTGGAAATAAACATTGCATATCCGTTTTGTCTCGAAAAACGTGTCAGATTTTGTTACTCGCAAGTAGGATAAATACAGATTTTAATGAGTTGTTCCAACTCAGGCAATCCAACCTCCACCCACAGGCATTCAAGCAGTTTATCACATAAGCACTTAGCCGCATGGTAAGCATACTGTCATGGCAACATTCACACGCATGCGATATGCTAAAGTGTAAAAACTTACATCGTACTCCGTGCCAAAAACAATAACCCGGTTAGCAAACATGCATGACCTAGTTCATGTTAAGTGGCTAATGCAACACAGGCATAGATGCAATCTAGAGTAGGCTCGGCTAACCCTAAACATGGCATGTGAAATGCAGCAACTACCACATATTCAATTTGGAATTGAAAATTGCAATGCAGTTTGTATGATGTACCGAGCCCGGTGCATGTAAACAAATGCATGAATGCACGCATGCATTGCATAAGGTATGCTAAAATAAGTATGCCCTAATCTACCAACATAAGCGGGTAAATAAAAGGGATAGAAAGAAATGGGGATTGGAAGACATACACCCACTCACACACACTTATTACAAATTTTCCCTCGCTCGGAGGGACCGAAAGAATATACAAATTAATTAACTGCGCAAGCTAATTAAAATATTACAAATCAACTAAATTAATTAAATAACATAATTAATCTAATTAAACTGTAAATCACCTCGGGATGAGGGCCAAATGCAGCGCGCGCTCGGGACTGGCTCGGAATCGCACTGTCATGCATGATTTGCCTCTGTTTCCTCTGCTCTCCTCCTCAGAAAATTACCAAAGTCTCAGGAGTGCTTCTCGAGAGTACCTTTGGGGAGTACCACCACCGGCTGAAGAAGGAGCCCACCGGCACTAGATGAAGTTATCGGCTGGTAATTGACTGCCGGTCGGCACTAAATAGTGCCGGCCGGCACTTAACACTTGCAGAACCTGCAACTCACAGCAGCAGAGGACAACAACATGCATGGCAATGTGATTCAAGGTATTTATGCACTATACACACCCCTTATCATGTTATTGACTCAAAAGGGCATGTGGCTCGATTCCCGGACCACCAATCACGCATTTTCATGCATGATGGCCCAAGGAACAAAGTGTGCAACTTTGATTTCAAATGCATGCAAACCAAACAAATCAAAGTCCCAATCCCTATCACCAAGTCAAGGGACAAGGAATGCGTGTTGATGCAATGCAACCTAGTCATGTTATCTAGCATACAACATGGACTATGCAATATACCTATGCAAGCATACAAGACAAGCATGCAAACCAATGAAAGGATGGTCTTATACATGACTTAGGCAACTCAAATAGGCTTAAAATCAGTGGCCAAAATGTCTAGACATGAGGACTAAACAAACACACACACATGCAAGTGTTATGATCCAAACCTTAAGCATGAACATGGCAACTCTCAAGCACACTTAAAGAGACCAAACATAGACAATGAGCATGCATTGTAAAGCTCTGAAATACATGCAAAGCATGGTGCCAAACCAAGTCGAAGATAGACCAAACAAAGCATGCAAATGGTCTAAGGCTTAAAGCTAGTCAAAGAGGCTTTGAACCAAACTTATGCAAGGCGATTATGGCATGCACTAAACAACTAAAAACAGGTTTTTAGTATGTCAAGACAAAGCCAAAAGGCTACTTAGATGGCATCTAAGAGGCTTGAAATCAAAGGCATGCAAAATGGCCAAAACATGGGGGCATTCAAGACATGCTTTCAAAGCATTAAAGAGGCGACTAAGGTAAGCATACAAGCACACCAAAGGGACTGAAATAGCATGCTAGGTGGTTCCAAACCGTCAAAAATGAAGCAAGCATGGCATGCTACACATTCATGCTCTTGAGGCCAACAAGCCAAATGTAAAGAGGCTACAATATACATGCTAAGATTGACTAAAACAACTTAGGACAGACCTAAAACATGGCAAAATAAGCATACAAGCTTCATGGATCGAGGCCTAAAACATGCTAGAAAGAAGGCATACAAATCTAGAGCAAGTTAAGGCAATACAAGGCATTACAAAGCATCTATGCGAAGCATGCAAGGAGTGCTAAAACCAACTTAAAACAGAGTTTAATCATGGCATAATAAGCGTGAAATACAGCCAAGACATGCTCAAAACACAACCAAACATGGTGCTCCTTTGGAGGTCAAAATTTGCCCTTTTCAAGGACATCAAGGAGAGGGGGTGGCCCTCCCCTTTTGGAGACTTCAAGGCACCATCTCCACCACTAAAATCCCTTAAGATTTCAGTGGTGGAGAGGCCCAAGCACCAAAGTCTCGGAGCTCTCACAAAATGGCCTAAAATGGGGCCTTTTCAAGGCCTAAAGGGGGTCAAACTTCCCCAAAGTGCAAAACACTCTTGATAAACAATAAAGAGGGTTAAAAATCAGAACTTTTATGTGTTACTCACTAAGCACAAAAACAATTCTAAACTAGGCAAAAATGGAATGCAAGAATGGGGAAAAAAAAAGGGGCTAGTTGGCTCACCCTTGTAGACTTCTTCACCAAGCTTGATGTTGTTGCTTCCTTGAGCTCCAAACTAGTCAAAAATCTCAAGAACAAGCTCTGATCTTTGAGAACACCAAGAAAAGGTGAAAGACTAGGTGTTTAGGTGCAATAATGTGAACTAAAACACTTAGAACACAAAGGAAAAGAGAGAGATAGGATGCGTATCTATCCTAACCCTAAAAACCAGAGCTTGGTCTGTCTAAGAATGTCTAAAAATTTTGTAACCCTTCCAACCCTTGAGCCAAGAGAAGAAGCCTCTCCGTATAGGCAACCAAAACTTACAAGTTAAGGCATCAAAGGGCTCATCCCTCTATACACGTGTATGGAGGGAAAACAAGCACCAGAAAGCTGTCTGAAAATATCTCCAAAAACAGCTGTAAAGTGATCGGCAGGGCAAAATGGTCATTTTGCCAAAAAGAGTGCCGGTCGGCACAAAAGTGTACCGGTCGGCACAATAAAGTGCCGATGGCAACACCAGCCAGCCGGTGGCTTCTAGCCACAGCCGGTGGTATGCGGGGGTGCCTCACAAAGCATTCCCTGCCCTTCCAAGGCAAAACACAAGTGTTTGGTGCAAAACCAGACACAAAACGGTCAAGTTCGGAGGTCCTGAGGCAAGGCGCGTACCCGAGAACTCCGGGGACTCCAAACAAACACAAACATGGATAATCACCGAGTGTTCCAACGGTGACGTCCAAGTCTTGAGGACGGTCAAAAATGGGATGTCTACAGTTGCCCCTCTTTGACAGAACTCGGAAGTCATAACAATGACGGGAGTGAATGTCAAAGTCCAGAGACGACCCATTTTTGACAAGGCCGAAGACTTGGACAAACATGCATGACAAAACAAGGTATGCGCCCAAAGGTAGGGGCAAAATGCAAGACGATGCAAGAAGCCGAGCATAACTTATGATCATGCAAAGGAAGCTGTAATGAAGCACACATGCAACAGTTATAAGCTAGCATACGCCAATCTACACCACAATGCAGAAAGGATGTAAGAGAATTATGCAATTCTCAAAACGTCTCACGCGGAGGATACAATACCTGTGCGGATCGTCCGGTTGTGCCGGCCTCAAATGAGCCGTACATACAATATCGTGCCTGCAAAGAAAGCAAACTTAACAGGTACAATATTGTTAGCCACATGTATGGCGATGCGAAATGCAAAATGGTATGCAATATATACAAAATGATGTATGAATAATGCAAATGATATGCAATGCAATTGAAACTATGCAAACTACATGCAAAGCAATTGAATCATGATTCAATCATGAGCAGTTCGAAACCACACAAATGTCAAGTAGATTGATGGAAGTAACGAGTCCGTCTACCATAGAACGATGTCTGAACTATGAGTGATGCAGACGGACACAAGAACAAGTATTGGGTGGAATGACATAAGTGGGGAAACGACCCGCTGGGGAGAGAATAATGATCCTAATGCTGGATGCAACAATTATACTACAATGTAATATGCGATTATGGCGCGCGGGCCAAACCGTATCTCGCTTAGGAAAGGCATACACACGTACAAGCCATGTCTAACACAGAAAAGGTGCCGCAACCTCAAACCAAGTTCATCAAGGAATAGGCGCGATGCACATGAACCATGCTTTGACGTGAAAAGTAAGGGCACATACCAGACCAAGCTCAACAAGGAAAGGCGCAAGCCATAGATGGAAGATGATGCAGTGGATGCATACAACTACAATGCAATAGAAATGGATATTTACAGAAAATGCATGACATATGCACTATACTACAATGATGATGCATGACATATGCATGGTTTTTTTTTTTTTTTTTTTTTTAAATGCATGACATATGCAATATGTTTTTTTTTTTTGTTGTTGTTTTGAATTTTTTGAAATGCATGACATATGCAATGGTATTAATGATGCATGACAAATGCAGTATGATGCAACGGCTGCGATTGCGATTTTCCCTATTCTATCAACAGGGCGATATACTAGGTTGGTTCGGTATCCAGAATTGAGGCGTAAACATGCCGCCTCAACCTATGGGGCTTCCATACAGATTTCAAGCCGAGGGTACACCCCCTGGGTATTTAAACCAAACTTTAGTCTCGGAAATCTCGAACCTTTGCGTTCTAGGCATAAGCCATTCAAACTCTAGTTTTCACCGTCCCCATTGGTCTCCTAGGAACTCACCGCAAACACAGACAGGTGGCTTTACCAGACCACCGGAAGTCGTTCGGGCACGACAAACACCGAAGGAATTGCACCTTCAGAGGATTTAAGGTCTCCTAGACCGGAATGCAAATGTAGTGAAGGTTTCGCACCCTCCAAGGATTTAAGGTCTCCTAGACCGTGCGTGTTTAAGGTCTCGCCAGACCTCGGGGGGGGCAACTGATGAGGTGCGCGAAACAACGCGATGGAATGCATACCAAATGCAATAAGGTGCGCAAAACAACGCGATGGAATGCATGCCAAATGCAATGAGGTGCACCTTAATGCACCGAAGGTCTTGCGCCTCCCGAGGATTTAAGGTCTCCTAGACCGTGTGTGTTTAAGGTCTCGCCAGACCCTGCGGGGCAACTGTTACATAACACTTTAAGTGCATGCGACGCAAATGAGACATGCACGCAGATGCAAATAGGGCAAATGAGACGTGCGTGCAATGAGATACGCGTGCCTCAAAAGATGGAAAATGAAGTGCAATGAGGTACGCCAAACGGCGCGATGCCCAAAATAGCGCGATGAAATGCATGCCAAATGCGATGAGGCGCACACCTTAATGCACCGAAGGTTTTACACCCCCCGAGGATTTAAGGTCTCCTAGACCGTGCACAAATGGCGAAGGTTCCGCACCCTCCAAGGATTTAAGGTCTCCTAGACCGTACGTGTTTAAGGTCTCGTCAAACCATGGGGGCAATGCATGAATTGAGATGTGGTGCACAAAAACAGTGCGATGTGTGGAATTGCGCGATGCGATGCATGCCAAATGCAATGAGGTGCGCAAAATGGCACGACGCGTTTAGACAACGCAAGTGCACAGGAAAGTGTGATACAATGCATGCCAAATGCGATGAGGTGCACACCTTAATGCACCGAAGGTCTTGCACCTCCCGAGGACTTAAGGTTTCCTAGACCGTGCGCATGGTGAAGGTTTCGCACCCTCCAAGGATTTAAGGTCTCCTAGACCGTACGTGTTTAAGGTCTCGCCAGACCATGGGGGGCAACAAAGAGGTAACGCACATGGGATGCGTATGCCAATACAGAATGAGAAGTGGAATGCAAAACGAGGCACACGTACCTCGAGATGCAACGAAGCACGAGATGAGGCACGCATACCTCACTGAATGGAAAACTAAATGAACATGAACATGAATATGCAGAATGAAGCACGTGAGGTAGCACACTCACATGGATCAAAACGAAATGCAAAGTGAAGCACGTGAGGTAGTACACCTCACGTAGATCAAAATGAAATGCAAAATGAAGCACGCGAGGTAGTACAACTCACGTGGATCAAAATGAAATACAAAATGAAGCACGTGAGGTAGTACACCTCACGTGAATCAAAATGAAATACAAAATGAAGTATGTGAGGTAGTACACCTCACGTGAATCAAAATGAAATGCAAAATGAAACACGTGAGGTAGTACACCTCACGTGGATCAAAATGAAATGCAAAATGAAACACGTGAGGTAGTACACCTCACGTGAATCAAAATGAAATGCAAAATGAAGCACGTGAGGTAGTACACCTCACGTGAATCAAAATGAAATGCAAAATGAAGCATGTGAGATAGTACACCTCACATGAATCAAAATGAAATCCAAAAGAGACAGTATGACACGCATGCCACACGACAATGCAAAACGGTGCAAGTCGCAAGGGACGTGCAAGATGGCGCGATACGATGCGCCGAACAATGTGATGGATGCGCGTGACGCACACGGGGCAACTTTTGAATCTTATAAAAGACAAAAGGATACAAAAAAGGATACAGTCTTTGCTTGAATTTGAGTGTTACGCACAGTAGACATGGTCCGAAGTCAAAACGGAGGCCGGTTGAGCATCGGGGGTGCATTTTCTTGCACTTTCTTGAGCTATGAAGACCAAAAACTACTCATTTTGCCTAAACAAGGCCTTGGGAACACCACCGGCTGGGTGGGGAGACTACCGGCTGCCACCGGCTACCTAAACTTATCCACCGGCACAATAATGTGCCGACCGGCACAAAATAGTGCCTACCAGCCAAAAGTTGCTGAACAGGGGCAGATTTGGCGTTTCACCTCAGGTTTTATAAAATAGGGCTTCTAAACCCTATTCTTCACTTCCTCTTCTGCCAAAAACACCCTCTCTTTCTCTCCAGAGCTTTGTTCTCTCACTTTTTCGCCGTTTCTTTGAGTTTTCGCGCCATTTTCGTCGTCCGATTTGCGAAGTTCACCGCGTTTCGGCCATTTCCAACCGATCGAAATCTCATTTCGGGATTTCTTTTGCTATTTTCGCCTTTTCGGGACTTGTTCCCCCCGATTTTCTCTACATTTCCGTGTATTTTCATCTTCCGGCCTTTCCGGTCATTTTCGCCCGCCGGGTTGACTTTTTCGATTGACTTTTTCAGATTCGCCGATTTCCTTTTCCGGCTTTTTTCACCACCGTTGCTATGGCGACGATGTTCCACATGTCGGACTCCCGGATCACGAGATGGATCCCGGTCGAGCTCCTCCCATTGAGCGAAGGCCCTTCGATCCGGCGACCTATCGCCTACCATCCACGCTTCCGCCAGATGGACTTCGCCACTACGCGGTTTTGACAGGCTCGACCCGAGCTTTCGCTGCGAGCCGCCTCTCACCTCTCATTCGGGCGCTCCGAGGTAACCCTTTTCTCGCTTTTACTTTCGCAATGTAGAATCAGAAGCGTTAACTGCCATAGCTGATTACAACCTTTAATTGCTTAGCTCTGATACACTGTACTGTAGTTGATTGTAGACAACTTCACAACTGATATCTACTTAGGACCGACACACATGCACACACACTGCACTAGCCTGAATCACCCAAACACGGCACACCGTAGTTCACTGCAAATTCACCGATACCCGGTACTTATTTGAATCTGAAAACATATTGTATGCCGTATTTAAACTGAACCACACAAAGCACGCTGACGCATCATACGTTGTAGTTCACCTACTGGCACACTATAACTCGATATCTGCTTGAATCTGAAAAATGTACACACATGTACCATATCTGTATGCTGACCCTCAAAAACATACTGACACATCACAAGCCGTAGTCCACCGCAGTACACTGAAACCTGACATTTGCTTGCATCTGAAAAACGTACACACATGCACCATGTTCACACTGCATCACTCAAAAAACACACTGACGCATCACATATTGTAGTTTACTGTAAGCACACCGGCACTCGGTTTCTGTTTGAATCTGAAAAATGTTAACATGTTTCCTCAGAACTGCACGTTTCATATTGCTTTGCAACCATTTGTTTGTAAACAGGGAGATTCCCAAACCATCCGCGGGTATGGGAATGTTTCGGCTCGAGATTGGTACTCGGAGCTTCCCGAGGCGGTTCGACACATCGTAGATGAGGCGGGTTTTGCCTTCGCAGGGTCCGACCCGACTTATCGCTCGCAGCCTCTTTTAGCTGCCTTGGCGGAGAGGTGGTGGGACACCACCGATTCATTTCACCTATCCGCGGCGGGGGACATGACGATGACCCCTTATGATTTCTTGGTGCTTACTGGCATCGGGGTAGGGGGTGATCCGATCCCCTTCGACACCGACATGGATGAGTGGACCGCCGCTCAGATCCACTTACTTGGTGCGGCTCTGCCTCTTGCACGTCCAGGCTTTGTCCGCTATTCTTGGTTCGAGGTGCAGTTCCGGGTGCAGCCTCTTCTTGTTGACGCAGCTCCGATGACCGAGGCGGCCGTGGAGCAGTATGCGCGCGGCTTCTTGATGTTTTTGCTGGGGACCACCCTATTCGCCGACCGGGCGAACACCGTGCCTCTCTGCCTACTCAGCGCACTGGTGGACGTCCGGGACATCTTGCGCTATGACTGGGGTGGCGCGGCTCTGGCCACTCTCTACGGCTATATGAGCTCGGTCTCCCGTGGCAGCGGGCAGTTGCTTGGGGGTTACTGGCGAGCTTGGGAGGTACGTCTTCTTTTCCGCTTTACATTTCTTCAGACTACGTACATCGCACACACCGTAGTTTGCTTTACACTTGTCGATATCGCATACACGCACACACATACTCTGCTTAATCGACCGCATAATCGCTCACACTGTACACTCGCTCAATACATCGCACAACACATGGCCCGCTTATTTCGCTTTATTCTTCATTTCGCCAGATGTCGATGATCATCTCGACATCCGCTTTTGCAGCCAGGGTCTATGCCTACTTTCCTGCTAGAGCCGATCGGAGACTCGAGACTCCTCCGTCGCTCCTTCACGCCGCCACGACGGAGGTGCACACGGCGACCACGGGAGACTTTCCTTTCTTCCGTCGTTTTGACACCATCACCCCGCCGAGGTATGTTTTACTTATTCGCTTTAAGCTTCACTTTTCATCAGATATTTGCAATACCAGAGGGCAATAAATCAGATTTCAATTTCAGATCACCTGGCAGCCATGGGCTCCTCTGCCGGCGATGGTGCGGGATCGGTTTGCCGGCGCGATCGAGACCTCGCGTTACCGGATTTTGCTAGAGGGCCCGGTCTGTCGGGCTTGGTACCTGGGTGAGCGCTTCTTGCGTCAGACCTCAGGGTTACCCGAGCAGATAGTCCCGGAGCATCCTCCTGAGCATATGAGGGACACCGAGCGTTTCACCGCTGAGCAGATGGCGGACTACACCATCGGCTGGGAGGCAGACGGCTTCAGAGGCGAGGGCGATTACTCAGAGTACGTCCGGACCTTCATCATGCGGCCTCTGAGCGGTGGTCGCCGAGCTGAGCCAGAGAGACCTGCGGCGCCGGCAGCTAGGGCAGAGGTGGGAGCAGGAGCGGGATCGTCACAGAGAGCTCGAGCTCGTGGCAGGAGGGGAGTGCAGAGGGGACGAGGGACGGGCTGGCCCGCTCTGCCTACCGCGCTGACGTACAGGGGGCAGAGTGGGGAGACCTACCAGATCCCTTTTGCTCCTCCCCCGGCTGGTCATGAGTTTGTTGGCATTCCTGACTTGCCTCCGGTATGCACCACTTTATTTCTGCATCTTGCATTGTCATCTTAGTTCAGTTCATTCGATATTCCACAGAATATTGATGCATCTAATACTTTTGCAGGCTTCCTCTGAGTACACCCGGCAGTCATTGGAGCTGAATGCCTCCATGGCGGGATCTTGCCGCAATGACCTTCGAGTTCCTAGCCTTCTACGGCCTTCCGGTATGTTTTCTCTGACATAGCTCCAAACTATATACAAACTGCTTCGCATAATCTGATGCATAACACAACATCTGATAAACTGTTTACGGCACTTGGCACACTGTATTCATACACTGCCTTCTACATCGATAAACTGCTCACAAAGATTCACACATCAGACGCATAATCCGTGCATTCTCGCATCGATTAATCGCTCACGGCATTCACATCAGATTCATACACCGTGATTCTCGTGTTAAACCGCTTCACCAGCATTCACACATCAGATTCATACATCGTGATTCTCGCACTCATTAATCGCCACGGCATTCTCGCACATCAGTACTCTCAGATTGATAAACCGCTTCATATGTCTTGATGCATTTGTTTTTGTATTTTTCACCTCCTTCCCGACATTACTCGGTGGTGGCGGCGCCCATCTGGACCTCCCATTTCTACTTGGGATGGCAGGATATTCCCTGCAGGGGCGTGGCCATGTGGGAGGCGTGCTCGCGGCAGCTCGAGTGCGAGGATGGTGAGTCGGAGGCGAGGCCTCGAGGAGGAGGCCGGGGCAGCTGGCTCTGCCCGACAAATGACACTTCGACGATGCTCCTATGCTTCCGCCAGAAGAGGGCGAGGACGGATCCCCACTGAGGCCATTGACAGCGATTCTGCACCTGTTTTTCTTTCATTTTCTTTTCTTGTACTTTTCTCTTTTTGGTAGATAGAGTACTATGTACTGCCGCAGGCAGATTTTGTTTTCCTCAAACATTGTACTTGAAAAAGATGATATGAAATGAAACAAACTTTTTGGTCTAAAAAAAAGAGTGTTACATTTGTATATATATGCATATTTCATACCCTGCACTGCATTGCGTCATATTACACCTCAAATGTAAATGATATTGATCCGTTGTCTGACAATTGAACACTTGCACTGTAATAATCAGATAACCAACCAACTAAATAGCAAAACAGCTCATACAAATCCTTGCTCAATCCGGACACACAGCCCATATTCTGCTGGGGACTAATCTGCTGGGGATTGATCTGCATATAGCCCATAACACAGCATTTGGTTCGTTCTGCACACAGCAAACTCTAAACAAATAGCCCCATTCTGACGAGACGGATCACAAAGCTGACACGGTTGCAGTTGAAACACACTCGGATGTCCCAAATTTTCCCTTTCCTTCTCTTGCTTTGCACGGGTGTAGAGAATGGCACAGCATTCTGAGCACAAGCGATTACCTTTTGGAAGAAGACGGGTTTTCAACCGGGGTGTCGAGCCTACCACAGAACACGACGAGATAGACTCAAACAAAGAAACAAAAGTCACACGACCTAACACAACGAGACACACTTGGAAAAAGACTCAAAGCCAAAATCAAGGTCGACAAATCAAAAGACACGGCACACAGACATGTTTACACAAGGACCTCAGATCTCGAGAAGCCAATTCCTCCGGGTATTATTTCCCACCCTTTCTGATTTGTGATGCTCACATCACTCGACCCTCAGGCTCGGTTTTTCTCTCAAAACTCTTTTCTTCACTTTTCTCTCAACTTACTCCTCTCTATTCTTTATTCTCTCATTTTGCATCCCTCCCCAGGGTAAATGACAGATGAATAGGAAGTTGTGGGTTCACGCCCGATACAGCTAGCTTGCAGCCACTTCTTCTGGTAGATAAAGTGCCTTTCGGGCAAGTGCGTTGGCGATGAGGGGGAAGACGGAACACCCGACTCAACTGTGCCCCTAGTTCGTCATTTTGACCAATTTTTCGTTTTCTAAAATAGTTCTGATAAAAAATGAGAGTTGGATGAATGCACTTATTTAATTTTTGATTTGAAAATCATGCGAATCAGGCTGTGAGCATTGCAAATTCTCCTTTTTGGATCCAGACATGGTCCAATTTTGAAAATGAAACAGTTTTCGAGAAAATAAGTCAACCTCAGTGAAAATTTTCAAAAACTATTTTTGCAAACAGTCAATGCTCAAACGAGCATAGAACCTACCCTCGAGATACGCAACCTCGGATCGGAGGTAATGGGAAATTGCCCCTGGCTTAAAAATGGGGGGTAAGGCAACGGAAAGTTGCCCCTGGTTTGGACGGTAACTCAGGGCAACTTATGGCAATACATGGCAACGGAAAGTTGCCCCTTGTTTGGATGATGCCGCGGCGTGTTGTAAGCCAGTCCTCGTTGACGACGATCGGACCCTCGGACGCGGAGGAGTCGAAGACGGTTTGAATCAATATGTGGACACAGTCACCTGGAAGGTGTTGGTGGTTTGGCTTCAAGAGGAAGTTAATCACGTAGCTCCGGGTTGCTGCAATCGGGACATTGGATTCGAAGGAGGCAAAAGGGATCAAAACCATGACATGGACTGAGACGCTATGGAAGCGTTGGGGGCTGGACTTCAGGACGAAGTTGCCTACGTATCCCAAACATGGGAATCAAGCCTTACGTAGTTCCGGTATGGGTACACTCGGGTATTTTAACCTTCACTATTTAGGCTCTAATTTTTGCCAAGGCGCCTGTTGCAGGTTTTCGACCTTGCGAGCTTTGTTTTTCTTTTTCATTCTTTTTTCTCTTTTCTTTTATATATATATTTTTTCTTTTTCTTTTTTGCATTTTTCTCTTTTTTTTTTTCTTTTTTGCTTCTTTTGTATTTTTCTTTTCTTTTCTTTTCTTTGCTCTAACTTTTGCCTAGGCCGCCCTTCCAGGTTTTCGGTCCAGCGAGCCTCTCAAAGGGTAAAAGTGTAGCAAGCCCATGCCAAATGGTTTTGAGATTGAAGCCCCTCCATATCCAGGAGAACGACTGTTGTGTTGATTTGCAGGGAAGTCCATCACGGTTGCTTCTCGAGCTTTGCTTAGTGGGATCTGATCTCCCTGATCTAACTTTGATGCCTCTTGCTCGAGGGCTGCCTCGAAATGGGCCACACAGGCGTTTCATAGCACTGAATGTTTTGAACGGATTCCAGGTTTAAAATAGATAGGTTGAATCTCGAGGCTGAGAGCGATCCTGGGCTGCACCATCTAAAGAGCGGTTCCACACAGGTCTTCGCCAGACTGCGCAAAATATTTTGTTTTTGAAAGTTTTTAAGAAAGCGACAACTCGCTCGTGTTGAAGATAGTGTGGAACCAGTCTGGATCGAACCAGGATCCTTCTCAGTACTCACGCTGACAAGCATGATTTCATTCATTAAAAGCTTAACATGCCTCTCTTTCTCTCAGATTGATCAAAAATTTTGCAAAAACCCGAGGAATTCCTTCCTCTTTGTTTTTATCACCGCAGTGTTCGAAAAAGGGGTTTTATGAAAAACTTAGGTCATTACAACGATGTTCAAGGCACAAGAGAGTAGGCGAAATGCACTGTCGTTCCATTCGAATTCTTTGGCCCGGCTGGCTCGAATAGCAACAAATTCGGCCCATGATAGCCGCAGCTGTTTCATTCAAATTTGTTGGTGTAACTGGCTCTTTGGCAGCAAACAGGCTCAAAAAGCAAAAGTAAATAATTACAAGACAAAACGGTGTTCGAGGCAACAACCCCGAAATCACCTGGTATACTATACAAGAGGGACTGACTCGTTACAACAAGACAGACCAGAAGCAAAAAGACCGACTCAATCTGCATGCAGACTCAAAAACAAAACAAAGTGACTCGACACCCAAGTCAGGATTTACAAAACTAGCATTGGCAGGTGCTAAAAAATGCGTGCCAAACGCCACATCCAAAAATGTACCAGACACTGCCCGCAGGCGGTTCACCTTCCGATTACATACTTGCAGTATCTGTGTCCTCGAAATCCAACAACTGAGTGGTGACGGACTTCGCTGAGGTGGGTGGGAGGATAACCTCGTTGTCAATCAGGTCTTGTACCTCATGACGGAGGCGGAAGCAATTGTCAGTGGCATGGCCAGTCTGCTGATGGTACGCACAGTACAGGGAAGCATCATGTGTGGCCGGGAGATTCTTCGGGAGCGGCCGAGGCTCCAGGGGCTTAAGGTGTCCCCTTTCAGCAAGGATCTGCAATGCCTTGGACAATGGCATATAGAGAGCATGAAAGACCCTGCGCCCTCGGGGCAGGTACTTTGGAGTCTGAGCACTCTTGCTGGATGCACTAGCGAACGGATCGGCGGGTGCGGCCTTGGGTTTCTGATCCTTTCCGGATGCAAGGCTGGGAACGGGAAGAACGGTCCTGGCATGACGGGGCCTATCCCGATTCTCTGATTGACTGGAACTGCCCTCAGGCGGAGTAGGGAAAGCATCCTCCACAGCTTTTGTCATAACTGCGGAAAGCTGTTGCTTGTTCATTCCGCCGGCTTTCAAAGCCTCTACTGCCCACAGTAGTTGTTCGATAGAGTCGGCATCCGCCTTCATCTTACCTTTGTCTCCGGCCTCAGCCTGTTCTAGAACTTGGTTTGCTGCGTCGTTGCCATAGCTGGAGGCCATCTCTGGTTGGCTGAGTTCAATTACAATTCGTCCCAGTAGTGGGGGCTCTTGGGGTATAAAGCCTCCGGCATATGGTGCAGCTGGCGGCGAAACAGGCATTCCATATGCAAGATCTGCCACAGATCTTTGGAGATCGCCTATCATCCCCATTAATTCAAAAGTAGTAGGCTCACGAGCCTGATATAGATGAGGAGTCCAAATTGGATGTGCGGCAGGCGACCTAGGTGGATGCGGCATGTCAACAGTAGTTTCATCTTGTGGGGTGGTTCCTTGACTCAACGCGGCCGTCATGACCACAATCTCTTCTGAGTTCTGCGTCATGTTCAGTTCTGCCTCAGCGAGAAAAGGACACTAGCTATTCTGGCTCAACTCTCTGAATTTCTGAACTGAAACGAAAAACAAGCAGTATTTCAGCCCCAAACTGATCAAACACGGGTGTAGCCGGACAACTGTACTCTATTACTGAACACTGTTCCCCAGAACCACTGTTCAAAATACTGAATCTGATACCCACAGATACAACTGATTCTCAACAATACCACTACTAGTGCCCTCAGGCCTGATGCTCAAACTTTGCAAACTGATATATGCGTTCCCCTGCAGAGATACACTCTAAAAGCACATAGCAGGTAAATGAGAGCCAATACACCCCTATGTTGGGGTAGGGTTTCCCTGTCCTATTTTGTCAGGAGCTAGGGTTTCACTACGCACACAGCGGTTTCAAACAACCTAACATCGGGTAAGCAACCTGTCCTAGTTTGGAATGGTCACTATGGATCCGAATATGCACTAGGTCGAATGGTCGAAAAGGGTGCCCCAGTAAAAACCGGGTTTGTGTTCCTATGCTGTCAGAGCCCATAACCGGTTAGCCTTATGGTCATGCCTTGACAAGACAAGCCTCCGGCAAACCGTTCAGGAATGGCAGACGGCAAACACGGTGTCCTAGGTGCACCAATGCACATGCAATGCAAAGAAACACATAAGCGTAGTCAAAACAGGATATCACGCGTTCGAGTCAAACTCTCTAAACTCCCCAGCAGAGTCGCCAGAAACTGTAGACGCGCCCGTGGGCTTCACTCTACAGTTCGGACTCCCTTTGTGCCAGTTCTGAATCTTGAACCAAAGAGTCCAAATCCGGCAAATCGTTTGAGAAAACAAATTTTGAAAAAGTAGTGCCAAACATGGACTGCTTTGCCAGATTACAGAGTCGCCACCTAAATATTTTAAAATGGGAAATTTAGGAAACCCTGACTCGGTGTCGAAGGCCGCATGTCCGTCATCACCAAAGTTGTCTTGGCTCGGGAGCTTGGGTACGATCGGGGAAGGTCAGCTATGAGCACCCCCTTTCGCCCGGTCCGAAGACCGGCCTCTACTAACCGTGATATCCGTTTTTGAAAACTTTATGCGTTCTTATTCCGGTTATTAACCTAGAATTACTATGTGATGCTCACAACACAAAAGTATAGACTAGATTGCCTAACTTGGAAATAAACATTGTATATCCGTTTTGTCTCGAAAAACGTGTTAGATTTTGCTACTCGCAAGTAGGCTAAAATACGGATTTTAATGAGTTGTTCCAACTCAGGCAATCCAACCTCCACCCACAGGCATTCAAGCAGTTTATCACATAAGCACTTAGCCGCATGGTAAGCATACTGTCATGGCAACATTCACACGCATGCGATATGCTAAAGCGTAAAAACTTACATCGTACTCTGTGCCAAAAACAATAACCCGGTTAGAAAACATGCATGACCTAGTTCATGTTAAGTGGCTAATGCAACACAGGCATAGATGCAATCTAGAGTAGGCTCGGCTAACCCTAAACATGGCATGTGAAATGCAGCAACTACCACATATTCAATTTGGAATTGAAAATTGCAATGCAGTTTGTATGATGTACCGAGCCCGGTGCATGTAAACAAATGCATGAATGCACGCATGCATTGCATAAGGTATGCTAAAATAAGTATGCCCTAATCTACCAACATAAGCGGGTAAATAAAAGGGATAGAAAGAAATGGGGATTGGAAGACATACACCCACTCACACACACTTATTACAAATTTGCCCTCGCTCGGAGGGACCGAAAGAATATACAAATTAATTAACTACGCAAGCTAATTAAAATATTACAAATCAACTAAATTAATTAAATAACATAATTAATCTAATTAAACAGTAAATCGCCTCGGGATGAGGGCCAAATGCAGCACGCGCTCGGGACTGGCTCGGAATCGCACTGTCATGCATGATTTGCCTCTGTTTCCTCTGCTCTCCTCCTCAGAAAATTACCAAAGTCTCAGGAGTGCTTCTCAGGGCACTGGGGAGTACCACCGGCTGGGGTAGAGCACCACCGGCTGAAGAAGGAGGCCACCGGCACTAGATGAAGTTATCGGCTGGTAATTGACTGCCGGTCGGCACTAAATAGTGCTTGGGGCACTTAACACTGCAGAACTCCGCAACTCACATATAGAGGACAACAACATGCATGGCAATGTGATTCAAGGTATTTATGCACTATACACACCCCTTATCATGTTATTGACTCAAAAGGGCATGTGGCTCGATTCCCGGACCACCAATCACGCATTTCCATGCATGATGGCCCAAGGAACAAAGTGTGCAACTTTGATTTCAAATGCATGCAAACCAAACAAATCAATGTCCCAATCCCTATCACCAAGTCAAGGGACAAGGAATGCGTGTTGATACAGTGCAACCTAGTCATGTTATCTAGCATACAACATGGACTATGCAATATACCTATGCAAGCATACAAGACAAGCATGCAAACCAATGAAAGGATGGTCTTATATATGACTTAGGCAACTCAAATAGGCTTAAGATCAGTGGCCAAAATGTCTAGACATGAGGACTAAACAAACACACACACATGCAAGTGTTATGATCCAAACCTTAAGCATGAACATGGCAACTCTCAAGCACACTTGAAGAGACCAAACATAGACAATGAGCATGCATTGTAAAGCTCTGAAATACATGCAAAGCATGGTGCCAAACCAAGTCGAAGATAGACCAAACAAAGCATGCAAATGGTCTAAGGCTTAAAGCTAGTCAAAGAGGCTTTGAACCAAACTTATGCAAGGCGATTATGGCATGCACTAAACAACTAAAAACAGGTTTTTAGTATGTCAAGACAAAGCCAAAAGGCTACTTAGATGGCATCTAAGAGGCTTGAAATCAAAGGCATGCAAAATGGCCAAAACATGGGGGCATTCAAGACATGCTTTCAAAGCATTAAAGAGGCGACTAAGATAAGCATACAAGCACACCAAAGGGACTAAAATAGCATGCTAGGTGGTTCCAAACCGTCAAAAATGAAGCAAGCATGGCATGCTACACATTCATGCTCTTGAGGCCAACAAGCCAAATGTAAAGAGGCTACAATATATATGCTAAGATTGACCAAAACAACTTAGGACAGACCTAAAACATGGCAAAATAAGCATACAAGCTTCATGGATCGAGGCCTAAAACATGCTAGAAAGAAGGCATACAAATCTAGAGCAAGTTAAGGCAATACAAGGCATTACAAAGCATCTATGCGAAGCATGCAAGGAGTGCTAAAACCAAAACAGAGTTTAATCATGGCATAATAAGCGTGAAATACAGCCAAGACATGCTCAAAACACAACCAAACATGGTGCTCCTTTGGAGGCCAAAATTTGCCATTTTCAAGGACATCAAGGAGAGGGGGTGGCCCTCCCCTTTTGGAGACTTCAAGGCACCATCTCCACCACTGAAATCCCTTAAGATTTCAGTGGTGGAGAGGCCCAAGCACCAAAGTCTCGGAGCTCTCACAAAATGGACTAAATTGGGGCATTTTCAAGGCCTAAAGGGGGTCAAACTTCCCCAAAGTGCAAAACACTCTTGATAAACAATAAAGAGGGTTAAAAATCAGAACTTTTATGTGTTGCTCACTAAGCACAAAAACAATTCTAAACTAGGCAAAAATGGAATGCAAGAATGGGGAAAAAAAGGGGGCTAGTTGGCTCACCCTTGTAGACTTCTTCACCAAGCTTGATGTTGTTGCTTCCTTGAGCTCCAAACCAGTCAAAAATCTCAAGAACAAGCTCTGATCTTTGAGAACACCAAGAAAAGGTGAAAGACTAGGTGTTTAGGTGCAATAATGTGAACTAAAACACCTAGAACACAAAGGAAAAGAGAGAGATAGGATATGTATCTATCCTAACCCTAAAAACCAGAGCTTGGTCTGTCTAAGAATGTCTAAAAAATTTTTAACCCTTCCAACCCTTGAGCCAAGAGAAGAAGCTTCTCCTTATAGGCAACCAAAACTTACAAGTTATGGCATCAAAGGGCTCATCCCTCCATACACGTGTATGGAGGGGAAACAAGCACCAGAAAGCTGTCTGAAAATATCTCCAAAAACAGCTGTAAAGTGATCGGCAGGGCAAAATGGTCATTTTGCCAAAAAAGAGTGCCGGTCGGCACAAAAGAGTGCCGGTCGGCACAAAAGAGTGCCGGTCGGCACAATAAAGTGCCGATGGCAACACCAGCCAGCCGGTGGCCTCTAGCCACAGCCGGTGGTATGCGGGGGTGCCTCACAAAGCATTCCCTGCCCTTCCAAGGCAAAACACAAGTGTTTGGTGCAAAACCAGACACAAAACGGTCAAGTTCGGAGGTCCTGAGGCAGGGCGCGTAGCCGAGAACTCCGGGGACTCCAAACAAACACAAACATGGATAATCACCGAGTGTTCCAACGGTGACGTCCAAGTCTTGAGGACGGTCAAATGGGGTGTCTACACAAGTGAAGGTAAAAAAAGGCCAACACAAGCATGAAATAAGCAGAATAGTGCTACAAGAACTCCAATTTCCTGCACATACAAGTACAAACTGTAAAAGTTCAAATCCAATTTTCAAAAAACAAAATATTAGGTAAAAATAAAAAAGTCTTCATCAAACAATCATAATTAGAAGTTTTGGTACCTGATAATCGTAGGCCACTATGTACATGGAAAAACTGTGCTTCCTAGAATTCTGGCACCCAGAAAACAAGGATATATCAACCCTAGACGTACTTCTCGCCCATCAGCCTAAAACCACAGGAATATCATTTAAATCAATTGGTAGTCAATGAAATTGTTGCTACATAGTGTCATTTGAAAAAAAAAAAAAAAAAAAAAAAAAAAAAAAAAAAAAAAAAAAAGAAGACGGAGTCTCACTATTATGTAGCACTAGAAGGGAGAACCTTTTTTTTATTGTCCAATAAAGCATCACAATAGACTGAGGTACCTACCTGCTCTCATTCTCAAAATTGGCATAGATAACAGGTGGCAGAAAAAAAAAAAAAAAAAAAAAAAAAAAAAAAAAAAAAGAAGTAAATATAAGATCCATTAATAATAATTTGTCCTTTTGACATTCTAAGAACCAAAATTGCCAACTAATTGGGATGAAATGAAAATAGATTTACAAATATTTTCTGTATATATCATGCTACAGAACTCGATGTTAATTTCATAAACTTGTGAATTCAAAAAACACAAAAGGTAAAACAGACAAATCAAATCTATTAATAACTAACTTTCACCTCCTTTCAACAGAAGCCACTGGATGGGAGGAGAGAGAGATCCAGACCATCGTAAAACGAAAACCAACTCAAGCTACTTTGCTGTAAAGGATCTGGTCTGGATGATAATGGTATCTAAACTAAAATTTTAAAATGTTAAGTGAAATCTAATTAACCTAAGCTTTAATTTTTTTTATTATTAAAAACTCTAATTTTCATTTTTATTCATTTAATTCCATTACTAGAGTCAAATGTCAACTGAGGTAATATTTTATAACCTAATTCAATACTAAAAATTAAATGCATTAAGTAAAAATCAATTAAATCCATTTGATAAATATGAAAGATTATTAGTTCGACCGAATTATTAGTTCGACTTTCATTTTTCCAACTAAATATTGAATTATCCATTCTGTTAGATATAGAGTTCAATCCCATAAGTTATAAAATGCCACTGTCTAATCAATTAACTACACACTTCTAAATACAATAAAGATGTTCATGCATTAGCAGATTTGGCTAAAATGCTAACACCCTTGTCCAAAACCATATAACAACATAATCTACTTCTAGAAGCGCACCCCCCACCCAACACACACACACACACACAAAAACAAATTCAATACATTATCATCAAGAAGTCTAAACATGAATTCAAAACTGAAATAACCCTGTAAAACTCAATGTAATCAAATACCACTTTAGTCTACAATTAAGAAACAAGCAAACCCACAAATAAAATACCTTCTTCATCCGAGTCTTGACCTCGGATTTCCGAGCTTTGTTGTAGACACGCCTCTTCTCTGCTTGACGAGCTCTCTTCGCAGCCGAATCGGCCTTCTTATTCGGAGCAGCCTCGCAAACCCTCGCAAATAAGATCATAGGTGTAACTAAGAATGATAAACCTCCATTTTTTATTTTTGTGGGTAATGACAAATCTCAATGGATTACAATAATTAGACAGTTACATATTAATTCCAATATGCAATAGAATATTCATACATACAGTGGAAGTTTAATGTGGGAAATTGTTAATCATCACATATGAAGAATTGAGAGAGGGAAAATATTGTTCACAAAATGGAAAAATTAAGAATCAAGGGTCAACAGACTAACCTTTCTACAAGAGAAGCTCACATTTATGTGATGAATGGCAAACCGGCTTAATAATCCACCCCCTTAGGGATATATGGCCACACAAAACATAAGAGATACAAATTAGGGAAAGGAAGATGGTAAAGGGGTAGTCCCCAACCTGTGTCGCTATCCCAGCATGATCCATCCCAGGCACCCACAGGGTATTGTATATATATATATCAGATATATATATAAAACAACCATCGGGCCGAGAGAGAGAGAGACAGATTGAGAGAGAAAGTTTACCTGTGAGTAGATCGGCGGTGCGATGATTGGTGCGAATTGATGAGATGAACAACGAGAGAGTGAGAGAGTGATCGGTGCAGAGATGAACGAGATCGGTGTAGAGAGAGAGAGAGAGAGAGAGAGAGAGGCGACTGAGAGAGTGATGTGAGGGAGACGATTAGGATTAGGGTTTTTTTTGGTTCTAAAGAGATTGGGGATTTTGGGGGGGCCGCGGGAATGGAAAAAATGGGGAGAATCGAGTGGGCGGGATGAAAAAAATAAAATAAAATAAAATAATAAAATAAAATAAAATTCATTATAAATGAATATTTAAATAATAAAAATAAATAAAAAATAATTTTTATTTTTTTTTCGTTATTAAGATTGAAAATTTATTTGTTTCATATATATTTTAATGAAAAATCATGAACTAATTTTTTGTGGTAGAGGAAAAGGAGCAGCAGCAGTAGTGAAGGTGGTGGATAAGAGATGATGGTGGTAGTGGTGGTGATGGTGATGGCGAAAGAGATTAGTGGTGAAGTTGTGGTAGTGGTAGTGTAAATGGAGTGGCAGGGGTGAAAGAGAGGTAATGGTAGTAGTAGTGGCAGTAGTGGTAGTGGTGGTAGTGGAATGGTGGCGATAGTAGTAATAATGGTAGTCGTAGAGGTGAAGTGGCGACAGTAGAAGTAATGGTGGTGGTGAAATGGTGTTTGCAGTAGTGGTGAAGGTGGTAGAGGAGATGGGTGGTGAGAGAGAGAAATAGAGAGAAGACAAATGAGAGAGATAGAGAGAAGAAAGATGAACGAAAGACACACAGACAGACAGACAAACAGATAGATAGACAAACAGACAGAGATAAGTGCATTTTCTTATAGTGAGAGACGAATAGAGAAAAGAGATAGAGAGACAGAGTGATGAGCGAGAAAGAGACAAAGTGGTCGCTAAAAGTGCATTTTCTTATAGTGGATCGATAAATCGATAGCGAGCTCAATAAATAAAGAAGACAGATAATTCAAAACTCTGTTCAAAACTTAATTCAAATCAATTTTTTAAATATTTAAATATTTAAATATTTTAAAAATATTTTAATTTTGTGAGACAGATAGAGAGAGAGAGAGAGAGAGAGAGAGAGAGAGAGAGAGAGAGATAGACAAAGTGGTTGCTAAAAGTGTATTTTCTTATAGTGGATCGATAAATCGAGAAGGAGCTCGATAAATAGAGAAGATGGGAGTAAGAGAGTGAGCAAGGCGAACATAGTGAGGGAGAAATAGACAAATAGACAAGTAGACACAGAGAGAGAGAAGAGTGATGAGTGAGATAGAGACATGAAGAGAGAGATAGACAGAAAAAGAGATAGAGATAGAGAGAGAAAGAGAGAGAGATGGAAAGATAGAAAAAAAGAGAGAAACAAGAGATGAGCGAGAGGTAGACAAAAAAAGAGAGAAATTGAGCGAAAAGAGATGAGCGAAAGAGAGACACAGAAAAAAAGAGAGACAGAAAGAGAAGAGAAATGAGCGAGAGAGATAGAGAGAGAGAGAGCAAAAAAAAAGAAATGAGAGAGATAGAGATAAGAGAGATGAGCGAGAGAGATAGAGAGAAGAGAGATAGGTGAGAGACACAGAGAAAAAATGAGAGAGAGAAAGCAGTGGGACATAGAAAGAGAGAGATAGAGATAGAGAGAAATGAATGAAAAGAGATAAAGAGAAGAGAGAGAGATAGAGACAGAGAGACAGAAAGACGAAAAAATGAATGAAAAGAGAAATGTTATATCAAAAGAGTAAGACAACATTGTTTTTTTTTTTTTTTTTTTTTTTTTTTTTTTTTGCGACAGAAAAATACCGTTGAATTTATTCAAACCATTTTGTGACTGTATATATATGAAACTATCTCAAAACCACAATCATTATGCTAGGTTAGAGTTTTCCAAAAGCTCTTTTGAGAAAATTATACTTTCTTGTTTTCCGTGTTATATTGTTTTTACTGAATTTTTTTAATATTTTAAGTATTTTTTAAAATTTTTAGACACACCTAACATAAATACACCTAAAAATTTTAAAAATTGTAAAAAAAATCTTTTAAAAATTCACTAAATATGAAAAATACAAAAAAAATTACAATAATTCAATACATTTTTTTTTGTATTTTTATGTATTTATTAATTTTTAAAAATATTTTTTCATAAATTTTTTATTTTTTAGATACATCTAAGTAAGGTACATCTAAAAAAAATATTTAAAATTTTAAAAATATTCACTAAAAAAAAAACAAGAAAGCCACTTTTTGTGACGGCAAAAAATGCCGTCTCAAAAAAACAGAATATTTGCGACAGCATTATTTTACCGTCTCAAAAAAGCAAAGCATTTGCGACGGCACTACTTGCCGTCTCAAAAAATGAGACTATTTGCGACGGCAGAAAATACCGTCGCAAATACTCTCATTTTTTGAGACGGCAAATAGTGCCGTCGCAAATGCTCTGCTTTTTTGAGACGGCAAAATGATGCCGTCGCAAATACTCTGCTTTTTTGAGACGGCATTTTATGCCGTCGCAAAAAGTGACTTTTTGAGACGGCAAGTGTCCCGTCGCAAATAATTCCGTCTCATATACCCAGTTTTCTTGTAGTGAAGTGTCTACGACAAATACTTTCAATAACAAATCAAGACTTTGCAAAATACTTACATCACTACTTTTTATATTTATTTTCTTCACGACAATTGTACAACAATTGTATACTAATGACTAATGTTATATTTTTAATCATACAAGATATTCGTGATACAGGAAATAAGACTCAACAATTCTTAATGTATAAAAATATATTACATATTAATATTTTAGCATTTTTAGATCAATATTATGCAAATAATATGTAAAGTGGGTTCAATGAATTTGTATTATGAAATGACATATTGAACAGAATTGTGCAATTGTACAATTAATTTTATACCTTAAATTATATTATAGGTACGGATTATAGAAAGTTGAAGTGAGAAGTTGATGGAAAAATATTTATATAATACTATATTTTTAAAGCACCTTTTTATTATTTTTTATTTAAGATAAGATTGTGATTTCAATAATCTAACCATAAATTAATGTTTATATTTATCAAATTTCTCATTTATTATTTAAATTCTTTAGCCGAGTATGTATTCATTTATTATTTACTTATATTTTAAATACTGATCAATTTATCTATATAAATTTTTATATTTTATATACATATCACATATTAATTTAAAAAATATATATAATTATAATATTAATAGTTGATAAAAAAATTACATATCACGTGTAATGGATTTGTGCAAGTACTAGTATATATAAAAGTTCTAACTTATTTGTCATTTCTGTGCATTTTCCACTGCCAACGAACCCTTAACACAGTACTATATCTCTCACACGCATGCGCGCAAGCGATGATTTGGTACTCTTTTTACTATTGTAGACACTAATCTAGTTATAAAACTGAGGAGTAAATTATAAATACATTTTTGAAATTTAATTAAAATATAAATTATTTTTTATAGTTTTAAAAATTATATTTTACCCTTAAAGTTTTTAATTTTATAACAAATTGTCTCTTTTAATAATAAATTATCAAGTCAATTAACAGTTTTTTATGATATTAGAAATATGTTTCAATTAATAATTTAGATAATTTTATTATTGTATAGGAGAGTAATTATGAATTTCATTTTTTTAGTTAATTCTATTAAACAAAAAATACTAACAAGGATGTATTTGTAATTTTTCAAATTACATGGGATAATCTATAGTTTAAGCAAATCTCAAGAGGTGTATTTGTAATTTATCTTAAAACTTAGTAATGAAGCAAATTAATTAAATATTTATTGGAAAAAAAAGGGTTAAAGAAATAAGAAAATTTACCCATCAATTCTATATGGGAGAATATTAATCTATTTAATCCAAAGAGTTTTTTCTTATGAATCAATTAACATTTTTTGTTTTGAAAAGTTGTATTTATTTGATTCGGTATTTTATGATTCATTTTCTAATTTTCTTATTTGTTTTGGGGATGAGAATAAAAAGGTGAGGTGTGAAAGATTTTTTTTTGAAAAGATTTGTGGTTGAAGTGTTAGTTGTCAAACGTTGAAATCTATATTTCTATTAGTATAATTTTCTGGTATTACATTGGAGTCATGACATGAATTTTCACTTTTGGTGACTAAATTTTTAGTCGTCAAAAGTCAATTTTTAGTCGCTGAAGGGCTTTAGG
The DNA here is from genome assembly GCA_025200525.1 of Camellia lanceoleosa. Lineage (NCBI taxonomy): Eukaryota > Viridiplantae > Streptophyta > Magnoliopsida > Ericales > Theaceae > Camellia > Camellia lanceoleosa. Next base: position 53,389,998 of record CM045769.1, on the reverse strand, counting down.
GACTAAATTTTTTGGTCGCAGAATTAGTAGCCGAAGAGTAGTCGGGAAAGCTAATTGGCGACTAAACTTATTTTTGTCACCAAATGTATTCATTTGCCGACTAAATATTTAATCCCCAAAAGGTTGGGAAAAAAATTAAATAATACATTTTCGGCGACCAATTTTTTTGTCGCCAAAAGCCTCAATTATTGTTAATGACCAAAGATTTAGTCGTCGAAAAAGTTTTTAGCTACTAAATATATTAGTCGCCTAAAGTAAATACTAGTGTTTTGGCTACTAAAATTTTAGTCGCCTAAAGTCAAATTTTTTCGGCTACTAAAATTTTAGTCTGCAAATAGTTTTTGTTTTGGCTACTAAAAATTTAGTCGCCTAAACTCCCACATTTTTTGCTACTAAAATTTTAGTCGGCAAACAGTTTTTCTTTTGGCTACTAAAAATTTAGTCGCCTAAACTCCCACATTTTTGGCTACTAAATTTTTTGTCGACAAGAGTGTTTTTATTCTCAAGCTTTTGTTTTTAGTTATGAAATATCTTAGTCGCCAAATGTTTGATTTTCTTTTGGCTACAAAACGTTTAGTCGCCAAATGTTTGAATTTTTTTTTTTTTTTTTTTTTTTTTGTTGCTAAAAAACTTTTAGTTGCCAAAAACATGATATTTTGTTTTATTGCAAATATTATAATTTCTCTATAACCTGTCTGTATTCCATGCAACCTGTAATACGTATATAAATAAAATGATACATATACTATCAATCATTCTACAATCTGCATCCGTATACAAAAAATAAATAACTTTAACTGTCAAAGTACATACAAACCAAGTATTGTCCAAACTAAAATAATAATTCCATACAAAATATAGAATCATACAAAAATCAAAACCCTCCATATACAAAAATTACATTAATTACCATGTGAAATGACCATTTGGCATGGTACAAATTACCATCGTAATCTGTACCATGACAAAAGGTGATGTATGTACGAAGACAAAAGTGCATCTATGTACCATGACAAAAAATCATATATATGTACGGTGACAAAACGTGATCTATCTACCACGCCAGTAATTATCTGTTGGCTGTCAAAAGTTTTCTGTATCAGTAATAGTGAACTGCACAAAAGCCAGGGCCGACAAAAGTATTATATTAGTTCTATACAAAAGTGAAATTTCTTCTCCATACACCAAAATATTACTCTGAAAGTCCACGCAACAAAATCATCTACAAAAAAGAAAAAAACATTAGAATTGGACCCAAAAATGCCTAACTTTATGAATGAATTTGGCAACAAGTGACAAATAACATATCAAATAAGCAACCTTCCATGATGAATCAATTATCAGTCTTTCTAAAGTCTTTTGTTATAAGGAACATTGTTAAATGCAGAACAATCATTACTAAAGCTGTCATTACTAGCATAAAGCTAATGTAACAATCTTCTATTTGTATGCAACATGTATCCAAATTCTGTGGCTAAACCAACATCAAAGCCCAATGTGAATAGAAAGTATTCTTTTTACCAACTTCCTCATTAATTGTTTGCAAAAGGCACTTGAATAATTAGATTGGATACTTATTAATGTCTATTAGTGCCATTTCATTCAGGATATTAGAACATGTGAGAAAAATAATAACAAAAATAAAGTTCAATCACAAAAGGAAATATGTAGAAATGTATGTTGAGGCACCTATAAATGGTTCATCAAAGAAAGAATACTTGATATCTCATGAAGCACATGGCCTCTAAAACACCATTCAGAGTTTGATACTTGTATGAAAGCTTAAATATAATATAACACACTTGTGTACGTTCAAGAAATTAATATAATATAACAAGGCGTAAAATGAGTTAATATTGGTTTCTGAATATTTTTCCCATAATTTTCCATTACTATACATCTCCAATAAATAATTGTCTTCATTATACACTTCCAACCACAAAAAATCTCAGAACAGATGCTTAGAAAATCTTAACTAACAATACTTGGATATAGTGTCATTCCAGTTTGAGAAAAGACAATTAAAGTGAAAAAGGATAACAATCGTTGGATGATCTATCATGGCAACAACAATAACTAACAAAATGCAGAACCAATCATTTGTTGATCTATTATGGCAATAACAAATACTAACAGAACTCACATACCAAGCTCCTGCAAGTTCACATCCGGAGCAAGAAAAGAATTTTCCTTCATCTTATTTGTATGAATCTAAAGAACAATGTGCACTTCAACAAAACTCTTTTTCTTTCGGGGGCTGTTTTGAATTTTCGCCACTGAAACGCCCTTTTTCAAGTAAGTTTAAGGCATATTCAGCTCTAACTCCCAACCTACAGGTCCGGATTACATTCCGTCAGTTGTCACAAGTTCTATTTGTCATGGGAAAACTGTCCATGAGAGCCATACGGCCGTTCGGGGGCTGTTTTGAATTTTCGCCCCTAAAACGCCCTTTTTCGACAAAGTTTTGGGCGTATTCGGCTCTAACTCCCAACCAACGGGTCCAAATATTCCGTCAGTTCTCACAAGTCCTATTTGTCATGGGGAAGCTACCCATGAGAGTCACATGATCGTGGGGGCAGTTTTGAATTTTCGCCCCCGAAACGCCGTTGTTCGAGTAAGTTTTGGGCGTATTTGGTTCTAACTCCCAACCTACAGGTCCAGATTACATTCCGTCAGTTGTCAGAAGTCCTATTTGTCATGGAGAAGCTGCATGTGAGAGTCACACAGTGGTTTGCGGGCTGTTTTGAATTTTTGCCGCCGAAATGTCCTTTTTTGACTAAGTTTTGGGCATATTCGGCTCTAATTCCCAACTTACGAGTCCGAATAACATTCCGTCAGTTGTTACAAGTCATATTTGTCATGGGGACACTGCCCGTGAGAGTCACACGGTGGTTAGGGGGCTGTTCTGAATTTTTGCCCCCGAAACGCCCTTTTTCAAGTAAGTTGTGGGCATATTCAACTCTAACTCCCAATCTACGGGTCCGAATAACATTCCATCAGTTGTCACAAGTCCTATTTGTTATGGGGAATTTACCTGTGAGAGTCACACGGTGGTTTGGGGGCTGTTTTGAATTTTCACCCCTGAAACGCCTTTTTTCGAGTAAGTTTTGGGCGTATTCGGCTCTAACTCCCAACCTACGAGTCCATATTACATTCTGTCAGTTGTCACAAGTCCTATTTTTTATGGGGAAGCTGCCTGTGAGAGTCACACGGTGGTTCGGGTGCTATTTTGAATTTTCGCCCTTGAAACGCCCTTTTTCGAGTAAGTTTTGGGCGTATTCATCTCTAACTCCTAACCTACATGTCCAGATTACATTCTATCAGTTGTCACAAGTCCTATTTGTCATGGGGAAGCTACCCATGAGAGTCACACAGTGGTTCGGGGGTAGTTTTGAATTTTTGCCCCTGAAACGCCCATTTTCGAGTAAGTTTTGGGCCTATGCGGCTCTAACTCCCAACCTACGGGTCTGAATAGCATTCCGTCAATTGGCACAAGTCGTAGTTGTCATGGGGAAGCTGCTCGTGAGAGTCGCACGGTGGTTCGGGGGCTGTTTTTAATTTTCGCCCTCAAAACATCCTTTTTCGAGTAAGTTTTGGGCGCATTCAGCTCTAAATACCAACCTATGATTCCAGATTACATTTTGTCAGTTGTCACAAGTCCTATTTTTCATGGGGAAGCTACCCATAAGAGTCACACGGTGGTTCGGAGGCTATTTTGAATTTTCGCCCCCCAAAACGCCCTTTTTTTGAGTAAGTTTTGGGCGTATTCGGCTCTAACTCCCAACCTACGGGTCCAGATTACATTCCATTAGTTGTCACAAGTGCTATTTGTCATAGGGAAGCTGCCTGTGAGAGTCAAATGATGGTTTAGGGGCTGTTTTGAATTTTCGGCCCCGAAACGCCCTTTTCCGAGTAAGTTTTGGGCGTATTCGGCTCTAACTCCCAATCCACGGGTCCAAATTACATTTCGTTAGTTGTCACAAGTCCTATTTGTCATGGGGAAGCTGCCCATGAGAGTCACAAGTCCTATTTGTCATGGGGAAGCTGTTTTGAATTTTCACCCCTAAAACGCCCTTTTTCGACTATGTTTAGGGCGTATTTAGCTCTAACTCCCAACCTACGGGTCTAGATTACATTCTGTAAGTTGTCACAAGTCCTATTTTCATGGCGAAACTGTCTGTGAGAGGCACATGATGGTTCGAGGTCAGTTTTGAATTTTTGACCACCGAAACGCCATTTTTTTGACTTAGTTTAGGGCGTATTCGTCTTGTTATCAAAATAATTGTGGAGATATGGCAATAAGGACAAGGCCTTATGGAAAAAGTTGTCTACTCTAAATATGAATCTATTGGTGGGAGGTGGATGCCATTCTTGGAAGATATTAGCAGAGTTTCAAGAGTATGGGGTGACATTCTTTCGGTTGCTAGTAGTAAAGTGCATAAAGAGCTGGTGAGGCAGAAACAAATATATCCACTGCCCATGTCAAACTAATTTTATTATTCATGAGGCACTGAGGAACACTTTAATCATAACATAACAATTAAGCACTCAAGTAATCTTCTCCAAGTAGTTGGGATTTCTGCTTTTGTCTATTTATGAAAATGAAAATGAATTTTAATAAACAAAATTAGACCAATGTTATTGCACATCAAAATTAGAAGTAGAGTCTACTCATTAGAAGCATACCCCATATCCTATCCAAGCAACTGAAGCAATCACTGTTCCTGCTAATGCATTTGAGAACTTTCTATAAATATCCAGCTTGACACAACTCCTCTTTGCTTGGATAGAAAGAAAAATATCATTATACAAACTCTAAGAATGAAAATAGTAAAGTTGCTCTAATGGAAAAATAATTTAATGTTGTAACTAATCAGTTTCCCAAATTCTACCTATCCCTATGAAAATGGTACTAAAGAAGCCCTCTTGATGATGTTAACAAAGCTTTATTTTCTCTCGTGATTCCTTTTGCAAATATAGTGTGATGGTTAACATCTATATTTAGCAGGCCACTATTTCAACTAGAGAAGTTTGAATTTTTTAAAATTTTACACTTAATAATGGGGAACTTGAAGGCATTGGATGAAGACATGTTTGTAAGATCCTGAAAATGAATAAGGGAAAGTGCCAAAGCAGCGCATGTAAATGCTAGTCATATCTATTAATCAATGGGAGCAAAATCAAATGATGTAGAAAATATGTAGATGTCAATACAGCTTTTTAAAGAAAAAAAGTAGATATATTGTTTTTATATGTTATAGATGTCAATACAGCTTTTTAAGTTTGAGGCGTTTTTGGCTCTTACTCCTAACCTACAAGTGAAAATTACATTCCGTCTATAGTCATAGGTCTTATTTGTGATGGAGAAGTTGTTCGTGACAGCCACACGGTGGTTCGGTGGCTGTTTTGTAGTTTCGCCCCCTTAAAGCCCCTTTTCGGTTAAGTCTGAGGTGTTTTTGGCGCTAACTCCCAACTTACAAGTTCAAATTACATTTCGTCTGTTGTCACAGGTCCTATTTGTGATGGAGAAGCTGTTCGTGATAGCCACACGGTGTTTCGGGGGCAGCTTCATAGTTTCGCTCTCTTAACGCCATTTTTCGATTAAGTTTGAGGCATTTTTGGCTCTAACTCCCAACGTACAAATGAAAATTACATTCCGTCTATTGTCACAGGTCCAATTTGTGATGGGGAAACTATTCGTGACAACCACACGATGGTTCGGGGGCTGTTTTGTAGTTTCGCCCCCTTAACGCCCTTTTTCGATTAATTTTGAGGCGTTTTGGGCTCTAACTCCCAACCTACAAGTGCAAATTACATTCCGTCTATTGTCACAGGTCCTATTTGCGATAGGGAAACTGTTCGTGACAGCCACATGGTGGTTCGGGGGTAGTTTCATAGTTTCGCTCCCTTAATGCCCATTTTTGGTTAAGTTTGAGGTGTTTTTGGCTCTAACTCCCAACCTACAAATGAAAATTACATTCCGTCATTTGTCATAGGTCCGATTTGTGATGGGGAAGCTGTTTATGATAGCCATACGGTGGTTCAGGGGTTGTTTCGTAGTTTCGCCCCCTTAATGTCCTTTTTTGGTTAAGTTTGAGGCGTTTTGGGCTCTAACTCCCAACCTACAAGTGCAAATTACATTCTGTTTGTTGTCACAGGTCCTATTTTTGATGGAGAAGCTGTTCATGACAGCCACATGGTGGTTCGGGGGCAGTTTCATAGTTTCGCTCCCTTAACGCTCCTTTTCGGTTAAGTTTGAGGCGTTTTTGGCTCTAACTCCTAACCTACAAATGCAAATTACATTCCGTCTATTGTCACATGTCCGATTTGTGATGGGGAAGCTGTTTGTGATAGCCACATGGTGGTTCGCGGGCTCTTTCATAGTTTCGCCCCCTTAACGCCCCTTTTCGGTTAAGTTTGAGGCGTTTTAGGCTCTAACTCCCAACCTAGAAGTGCAAATTACATTCTGTCTATTGTCACAGGTCCTATTTGTGATAGGGAAGTTATTCATGATAGCCACATAGTGGTTCAGGGGTTGTTTCGTAGTTTTTCCCCCTTAATGCCCTTTTTCGGTTAAGTTTGAGGCATTTTTGGCTCTAACTCCGAACCTATAAGTGCAAATTACATTCGGTCTGTTGTCACAGGTCCTATTTGTGATGAGGAAGCTGTTCATGACAGCCACATAGTGGTTCGGGGGCTGTTTCATAGTTTCGCCTCCTTAACATCCTTTTTCAGTTAAGTTTGAGGTGTTTTTAACTCTAACTCCCAACCTACAAGTGCTTCCCAGACATTTTCAAACAGCTTGGGTTTGGTTTGGTAGCTTCGCATTGAGCCCATCCTTCTAAAACTTGTCGTCAAATTTGGCTAGAGTTGTTCTTCTTGAGGCCAACTGCTGATTTTTCCATGACTGGAGCAAATCAGTAACGTTCTCATAGATATAATTGGTTAGTGATTTACACATATAACCACATATCTGAATGAAGCTCAGGCTTTAAAATTTATTCAATGAACCATTAAAGATCATGTTGATGAGTGAAAGTGCAAGACTATTATGAACAGATGATGTGAAAGAAATCAGTCAAGTAGACAGTTTAGGCACATATAATCACAGTGCTCGGTTGTTTTATCAAATCCACATAGGCAAGTTAACAAGGATGCCACAATTACAAGCAGCAGACAAATTTGAATTTCTTCAAATTCAAGTCACAGAGCATTCAAATTCAAGTCACAAAAATATTAGGAATACAAATAAAGTTTTTTAAAGCAACAGAGCATATACCCATAACAAAGGTAAGAAGGTAAGGCACTGTGATATGAAGTTCATTGGGCATAGCCTCCAGGAGAGGGAAAAAAGGTAGCAGCTGTGACCTGCCAAATGAACTTGCTAAAACAAATAATTGAGTACATTAGTTACTAGCAGTAATTTGGCCAACCAGAAGGGCAACCATAAATGTCCTCTAAAAATGACAATGAAATGCTTTAAATTCTCTATCTGAAAGCTGACCTGGATTGGCTAATATTACTACCAGGTTAATGGTTGGATTACGAGCTGCGACAGCAAGTGCTAGGCATCCCCCAAAGGAATCGCCCACTAGATAAATTGGCTTATTTGGAAATGAAGCATGTTCGAGCCTTACAATTTCTTCCACAAATTTCACCAAGTCTACACGCAATAAAATGTAAATTTTAATTAATTTGAAGAGGATCTGAAAAAATTGTGGACAAAGGCATACAAGATACACAAACAAACTCACTATACAAGAAAATAATAATAATAATAGTAATAATAAGAATAATAAAAGAACGAAATTAACTTGCAACATTATTTAAATATATCAGCAGCACAAATGAACTATCATAAGCAGCACTGCAACACAAAGAAATACTTATAAAGATATTTACAAGTTATAGAAGTTTAAGACATTAAAATGGTGTTCGGTCATAAACAGCAATATGCAGGCACCAAACTTCGAAAGCTCTGTATTGAAAGCAACCCCATATTAGAATTAGGGTTAAAAATAATCAAAAAATACCAAACTATACATGAATTTCCATCATCATAGTATTACTCAAAGAGAACAATGCAATTGTAAGACAAGAAATTTCTTTGACCAGCATATATGCAGATTCTATCACAACGGACCCAAGAAAAATGAAACAGAATAAATTAAGAACTTCTATTGCAATACAAGCATAATTTCACCCCCTTAATGCCCTTTTATCTTGATTTTTTATTGTTGACACTAATTGCTTTACCAAGATCTAGATTGCACCAATTGAGATCATGCAAGTCAAAAAATTCAAGCCTCTATTGTTTCTTCCCCGCCCACACCCTATTTTGTATTTATTCCACTTCTTACTCTTCTTTCCTCCTTGTTAAACCATAGTTATCAACCATTATTCTCATAGATCCTAAAGACATCTAGAGTAACTTATTTTCCTGGCCATTACATTTCTAACTAGTACAAATTCATTTACCAAACTCATTGAAAAAGAGATTTTGCAGTATTTTGCAAGCACTAAATTATATCGTGCTGTAGCTCATGACACTCCCTTAGGTAGACTTCAGATCTTTTTTTCTTAATTAAAAAAAAAAAAAAGAAGAGGAGAACAAAAATGGAGAGATGGAGACAGAGAGGGAAAGGTAATGAATTAGAAAACTCCAGTGCTCAAAGGAAAAATGTCCATACCTTCCAATAACAGATTTGACATTTGAAATATAAGCAAGGGTCACTTTCAATGATCAGAGACACTAAGAAATAAAGGTAGTTCACATCCCATACCAAAATACACAAAGGGGAAAATTCAATCCCTGTGAAGATCCATAATTACTCCCCCATCACATGATGTTCAATTTAGTTCATCTCACCAAATTATAATTGTCAGCATTAACAACAATATAGATGGTAGTCATTGTCAACCCACAAGAAAGGAATACAAAATTCATAGAAATATCATTTAGTACCCCAAAAAAAATTATAATTACAGCATTTTGAATGCTAGGCTATGGGTATGACAATGTGAGAGTGAAAGATTATGGTCAAAGACTAGTGATCTTGGAAAGATAAAATCTGAAGCTCTGTTTTTCCATAACAATGGTATATAACCCTAAATTATTTCGTTAAACATCTTGTGAGCAATACATAAGTGATCAACAAAATGAAAAATATAGGGATCCAATCATTTGGGCATAAAGCAGAGCAGCTTCCAAAACCTAAAGGTTGTGAGAAAAGTTGAAATTATGAAACTGAAATAAACTATATATAAACAGGAGACACTGCACATCCAAGGGAGATTGAAACTCTTGCATTGCAACCCATTACTTGCAACGTCCAAGGGGAAAAAAAAAGGAGGGGGGGAAAACTGCAAAAAAAAAAAAAAAAAAAAAAAATCAGAAAAGGGGGAAACAGAGGAATAGTCTAAATGAACACGAAATTAAATCCTAAATGAACAATCAAAAAAAGGGGGAGACAAAGGATTGGAGAGAGCGAGAAAGAGAGAGAGACACACACAGACAGACCGAGAGCGAGAGAGAGTGAGAGAGAGAACCTGTGATCTGCGGCTGTGGCTGTGGTGATTTTTGGCTGTGAGTGGCCATGCCGATGTCCTCTATACAGTGGGCTGCAGTGAAGTGATTTCGTGTGAGGTTTGGTGGTGAGATAGTCTGGGTGGGAGAGAGTTTGAATATCATTTCGTCTAACAGAGGAAGTGCGGGCAACAATATTGTTTCCCTCCCAAAACTCATATCATTTAGCAACTAAAATCAATTTTTTGTCGGCAAATGTATTAAAAATTATTTTTTTAAAAGTTTCACAGATATTATATTTTTTAAGCATATTTGGATAAAGTGTATCTAAAAAATAAATATTTATAAAATTCACTAAAAAACAAAAAAAATATATTTTAAAAAAATCAATTTGTAGTACAGCAAAAAAAAAAAAAAAAAAAAATTCAACCAAATGGCCAACGGTTAAAAAAAGAGGGTATCAAGATGATAAAGAGTTTTTTTTTTTTTTTTAGTAGGATAAGAGTTGTTAGAAAAATAAAATTAAATAAATAAATAAATTATTTATAAGATAAGGGAAAATAGCTATATATACAATAATGCTATATGTAAATTGTAAAAGTGTACAAATAAACTCCTTAATTATAAAAAATGTATCAATTGAACCTCCTAATAGAAGGGGTCAAAGTGAAACATATCAATAGTTTAGGGGCAAAGTAATGCTTCTCAATAATTTAAGAGGTCTATTTATATGTTTTTATAGTTTAAGGAATCAAAATAATAATTTTTTTTTTTTTATAGTTTAAGAGATCTGTATGTAAATACTTACTTAAAAAAAAAATTTATTATTGCATATATATATGTATAAAAGTTTAAAAAATTTATGTGTTTGGTTTTGTATTTGGTTATCATTATTGTTATTTTTTTGTACCTCACATTTTAGTCAAAAAGTTACTAAAAAAATCGTTTCCCAAATGGGCCTTGTATAAGCATGACTCTTCTAAAGGTTTAATCCTCAGGAGAGATCATAAGTTCAATTCTCCCTAAAGGGAGTTGAATTAGGAGAAAAACACAAGAATGGGGAGATGAACTCTTACAAATGTCAATCAACCTAATAAAATTAGTTTACGATAGAAACTCCTATATAAAAGAAAACAAGTGGAACAAAATAAAGAATAAATTATACTGGCCTTTTTGAGATTAAAAAAAAAATCTACAAATTTAACATAATTATGTTGAGGGCTTTTTTTAAAAAGTTAAACCAAATGAAATTAATGCAAAAATTAGAGTGAATAAGAAGGAATCTTTAACTTTTTTTTTTTTATATGAGTTGAATTTTTTTAAGTTTTTGACTTTTTGAATGACTTTGACAATTGTTTTTACTAAAATAACCCATTGTCAAGCGGATTCTAACTTTTAGGTATATTTTTTAAAACAAATTATTTATTTTTAAATAAATAAATATAAGAAGAATAAAATCAACTATTTAAACCACTGGAATAAGATTTGTGATGAGCTCTATGGGCTCAGTTGCACGTTCAGTCCACATGAAAATGGATTCCATAGAAGCTTGTTTCATGTGAATATAATTGACTTTTTTAATAGAAAATATGAAAAATAAAAATAAAAAGTTTGCTTAACCTTTATCCCATAAATTATTATTATTATTTTTTCACCCTTAAGTTATCACTATTATTATTGTTTCATTTGATTTTTTTAACCCTTAAATTATTATTATTAATAACAATTGGCGACTAAATATTTTAGTCACTAATTACTTGTTTAATCCCTCCAAAATTTGAGATCTCCCTCCAAATATTTTAGCTTTTTGGCAACTAAAATATTCTTTTATCGCTGGAAATATACTTTTGGCGACCAAACTTTTGGTCGCCAAAGATAAAAAATATATTTTTTTTTCTTTTCATTTGGCTACTAAACAATTTTAGTAGCTAAAACTAACTGTACGGCTACTAAAATATTATTTTGTCACTGAAAATATACTTTTGGCGACCAAACTTTTGGTCGTTGAAGATAAAAATAAATTTTTTTTTTCATTCAGCTACTAAACAATTTTAGTAGCTAAAACTAACTATAAGGCCACTAAAAAATTCTTTTGTCGCTGAAAATATACTTTTGGCGACCAAAATTTTGGTCACCGAAGATAAAAAATAATTTTTTTCCTTTCATTCGGCTACTAAACAATTTTAGTAGCTAAAACTAACTATACGGCTACAAAAATATTCTTTTGTCGCTGAAAATATACTATTGGCGACTAAACTTTTGATCGCCAAAGATAAAAGATAATTTTTTCTTTTCATTCGGCTACTAAACAATTTTAGTAGCCAAAACTAGCTATACGGCTACTAAAATTTTTTTTAGTCACCAATTATAATATTTTTAGCGACTAAATTTTTTTAGTCGTCAATAATCAATATTCTTTGACTAAAAAAAATTAGTAGCTAAATATTTAACTTTTGCCGACTAATATTATTTTTAGTCGCCAATTCCATAACTTTTGGCGACTAAATTTTTTTTAGTCGCCAAAAGTGGTCGCCAAAAGTGCATTTTGTTGTAGTGAGTGTTACATTAGATTAGAGTGCCACGTTTGGGGAGGAAAAAAAATACACTAAGGAGTTTTTGTGTATTACATTGATTAGAGTGTGACATTTGGAAAAAATACGCTAAGAAATTTTTATAGAATATTATATAGTTACGTTTGAAAAAAATATAATGAGTTTTTTTTAGTGTGTTACATTGTAGTATTACCTTTGGGAAAATATATTAATAAAGAATTTTTTTAAAATGTTATGTTATTACGTTTGACAAAAGTACACTAAAGTGTTTTTTTTAGTATGTTAATTTAGAGTGTTATGTTCGAAAAAAAATATACTAACGAGTTTTTGTGTGTTGTATTGATTGGAACGTTACGTTTGGAAAAAAAAAAAAATGCACTAAGGAGTTTTTTTTCAAATGTTACATTTTTACATTTGAGAAAAATACACTAATGAATTTTTTAGTATGTTACATTGGAGTGTTACATTTTTTGAATGTTACGTTTGGAAAAAGTACACTAATGAGTTCTTTTGAAGTGTTATGTTTAGTAATGTTAACATTATGAGAAAACTCATATTTGTCTCTCAACACATAACAAACACGTTTATGCTTGGTCATTTATATAATTCATAATAGAATGAAACCTTTGAATCCATAAAACCAAATAGTTCATAAAATCAATATTTTAGATTTATTGGTGCTTCAACTAAAAAAATCCAAACCCAAATTTGCGAAATCTCTTAAATCATTAAATATTACCCAGCTAAAATATATATATAGAAAACAAATCTTAACTCAGATATGCAAAATCCAGTAAATGATTATATATTAGGCAGTTGCTATCAATAGAAAGAAAAAAAAAAATTCTAGCCCAGATTTGAAAAATCTAGTAAACCATTGAATATTGCAATCAGTAGCCCAGGACTTGTGAAATGGCCATGTCACCTCCACCTCCAAAAAGAACCAAATAGTTTATAAAATCAATATTTTAGATTTATTGGTGCTTCAACTAAAAAAATCCAAATCCAAATTTGCAAAATCCCTTAAATCATTAAATATTACCCAGCTAATATATATATATATATATATAGAAAACAAATATTAACTCAGATATGCAAAATCCAGTAAATGATTATATATTAGGCAGTTGCTATCAATAGAAAAAAAAAAAAAAATAATAATAATAATAAATAAATAAATAAATAAATTTCTGGCCCAGATTTGAAAAATCTAGTAAACCATTGAATATTGCAATCAGTAGCCCAGGACTCGTGAAATGGCCATGTCACCTCCACCTCCACCTGCCCCCTTACAACCATATTCAAAAGTTTGTGTGAATTCTTCATAATAACAATTAAATTATGAGAGTTATATTTAAGCATCAAATGCCCATGTCACCTCTACCTCCACCTGCCCCTTTGCAACCATATTCAAAAGTTTGTGTGATTTCTTCAAGATAACAATTAAATTATGAAATTATATCCATATTGACTTAAATAAATTATAATTAAGCATCAACTTTTACAAAGGGATTTCTTTTTTTTTTCTTTTTTTTTTTTTGTTCTTTTTTTTTTTTGGTGGTGTGTGTGTGTAATTTGTGAAAGAGATGTGAGTTTTGAATTTGGATTTCATGGACTAATACAATGTGTAGAAAAAGATATTCTCACATCAAGATGATCCCTATATGTTTATAGTTAATAGTCTAAGATGTGGAGAGCTCCCAACCTGTCCTCCCCCATGTCTATTTTAGGCTGCCTTTTTGTACAATCCAAATGCTTAAATCTAATAATTTTTTAACAAAAAAATAAAATAAAAAGGGTGGCTTGAACATTGCTTAACTGGAATTTGGTCGATTAAGGGCGACTAAGAGTTCATCAACCTGGCTAAGAAGCGAAAAAAAATTGATTTTTGTCACCTATATGTGTATTGGATATATATATATATTAGTTTCACGTTTTTTATTTGTCTATTGGATTTATACAGTTTGTTGTATGTGTTGTGATTATTTTTTCCGAATTTCTTTCAAAATTAAATATTCAATTTTGATATAAATTCTAGTAATATTTGTAATTTATCTTCTATCAATTGATAAAAGTACAAAACACAAAAAATATCATTGCTTGATATCACATAAATTAAAATATACACACATTGAAATTAATATTTTTTGAAAGAACGACGTTGCCATAAAATACATGTAAAAAATATATTGCCAAAATATAGATATCCACATGCATGTACTTAGGGTTAATCCTGAATTCTATAGGACCCTATACATATTTATCAAACAAAAATTTTGAGTAATGTAATAAATATAAAAAATGCATGCTTGTGTTTGGGCCTTTTTTTAGTGGGGCATTTTGTTTTGGAGGGCCTCTAATAATAATTGAGTCTTTTTTAAAACTTAATGGTATAAAAGATTTTCAAAATTTGGAGCCCTATTTTGGGCCAAAATTTGGGGGCCTTAGGCGCAGGCCTCACTGGCCTTAGCCCAGGGCCGGCCCTACATGTACTAGTTATTGGTTGTAGTATGCACAAGATAAAAGGAGAACTGACCCAAAGGTCCAAGCCCAACATATTATGCACCATTTAGCCCCAAAACAAATTCAATATTCCATTAAGTCCTCAAATTATCAATCAGACGAAAATACCCACACATATCATCCAATTTACACGCGCGCAACCTTCACCCATGATCATCTCACACCAGTCTGACCAGTACACTGTCACATCTCTGCCGCTCGGCTCTGCATTCTCAATCCTCCATTTCTCCACCGTTCGACTCCACTACCTCTAAAACCCTACTGTAACCACAAAGCGAACCCGTTCATCTTCTCCAATTGTTGACTCTCACCAACACAACACCAAGCCTTTTATCTTCTCCAATCGGCGACTCTCAACAACATGAAGAACCATCACGACTCTGAAGAAATTTCATAGTACTTGACTTCCGATTCACAGAAATGGGGAAAACAAGTAACATCTCTCTTCATCTACTATTTTTTATTCAAATTTGTACTTTATTCTTTGATATTTTGTATTTTATTCTTTGATATTTTGTATATATCATACCGTTTCAATAACACTTTCATAAAAAAAACCCTTGTAAAACACATTTTACATACCTCAAAATGTATAAACCCTCTTTTATATATAATCCACTGTTTTAAAACATTCTAGTCCCTTGTTTTTAAACATTCTAATCTCCTGTTATTATACATAAATCCCTATTTTTATACATTCAACTCCTTGTTCTTATTCTTGTTGTTGTTGCTTCTTCTTGTTGTTAAATATTGGCTTTTCTTCTTCGTATTGTTGCTATATTTCGTTGAATACTTAATCTTCTTGTTGCTATTGTTGTTGTTTACAAAATACAATGGGTTGTTCTTATTGTTGATAGTGTTTATAAAACTGAAACATCAGATAGTTTCATCACTCTACAAGTAACATATCTAAATTTATTCAAACTGCAAATGAAACTGCAAAATTACACAATTTAATTACTATTCAAAACAAATAGGTAACTTATTATAAAGTGCAAATCAAACTGCCAAATTATACAGTTTTTAACTATTAACAACAAATACATAGAACTTCATATTAAACTGCATATAAAACTGCAAAATTATACAGTTTTGTGACTATATTACTTATGCCCTATTATTGCTTTTATTTTTTCAGAAATACCTGTTGGAAGATATTGGAATAAACAAACCCATATGTCCAAAAATCCAATCAGGGATTTAAGTATCTCCCCTTTTGACAGTCCTTTACCTGTATTCACTAAAGTGCCACCAACATCTCCCCCACCACAAAAAACACAACCACCACAACAAAAAACAACCAAAAAAAACCCACAAAACAACCACACTACCTACAAGAAAAAGCCCAAGAACTACACCACAGACTATACCCGCACAACAAAAACCAACCACACCTCCAACCAAAAAAAAAAAAAAAACACACACACAAAGACAAAAGAAAGCCAACAAAAAACATAAGAAGCTCCTCCAACCAAAAAAAGAAAGCTCCAAGAAAGCCAATCAACTCCGGAAACAAAAACCAAGGCATCAAAAGGGAAAAAATGAGCAGCTCCAGCAAAGAGAGTCCAATAGTTTAATTACCGTTCCAACATCAGAACGGTAATCAAACTGTTGAAGGGGGTCAAATTCACAACAACTCAACAGATAGCGCTGCAAAAAAAAAATCCCTTTTTGGCCCATTATAAATGCTTTCTCCTCAACACAATTGAAGGCCTCTTAGTGTAGATGCTACAATTCCATTGTAGTAGAAATGACAACATTCTACAACCAAAAAAAAAAAAAAGAAAAAAAAGAGCATTTATATTTGGCAAAAAGGAAATAAAACTGAAAAACAGTGATGTGAGGCTCATTTTTGGTATCGACTGTGGAGAAGACAGCATCACCACCAAATCCTATGCAAGACCAAAGGATTTTGAGCTCGCATTTTACAAATGAAGATGGAAATCAGTAAAGAGATTGGATGGCAAGTCATTGAGCAAAATGTTTCAATAAACAAAAAAAGGAAAATCAACCAATGATCGTCAAGATCTTGCAAGGGTCATCACCCTTTACTTGTGCCTGAAACTTCTTATGCCTACAAGAGGCCATACACTCAGTTGGAGTTTCCTCAACTATATTGACAATCTCAACAGCATCAAGAAGTACAATTGGGTTGAGGCAATAAAAGACACACTGATGAATTCAATGACAAATGTAAACAATAACCTAAGGCGTGTCACTGGATGCGTCATGTTACTCTTGGTAAACACACTGCTCAACTACTTCACACAAAAATATCAAACATCCAACTATTTTAAACTATCTAACATATTTCAAATTTTTTTTTTTATAGTACTGGTACTGTGAGTACAGTAAACTCCTACGACCATCCAACAAAAAAGGCTTCCCAAGATTTATCAAGTGGAACCTTGGCAAAATGTACTCCAAGTGGAAACACATCAACCTTGCTGACTTTGAGAAGGTATTCAAACTCTTCTATACTCTCATAGCACAAATTTATTCAACACTCCTTTCACAGTTATTATAGTAACAATCATGTTATGAAACTGTAAAAGTTTGTAGTTTCAAACAACATATTTTCAACACTTAACTCACATTACTCACAATACAAATCATGTGATGAAACTATAAAAGTTTGCAGTTTCAAAGCACACACCTATTTAACACTCTTATCACTCATGTTATGAAACTGCAAAAGTTTGCAGTTACAACACACAAATCTATTCAACAATCATTTCACATTTATTACACTAACAATCATGTTATGAAATTGTAAAAGTTTGTAGTTTCAAACAACATATTTTCAACACTCAACTCACATTATTCACAGTACAAATCATGTTATGAAACTAACCAATTTTACAGAATTATTGATATATGTCACATTGTTCTAATGCAGGTTGACCAAAGTGCATTAACCCCAACTGAGCAAGAAATACAGTTATTGCATATCAATCAAAACACATCAATAGACTCTTTAGCAAAGAAACATGACCACAAAAAGGACAATAAGTGAAAAAAAACAAACAAAAGCAAAAAAAAAAAAAAAAAAACTTCTAGACAGTGATGACGATGACTTTCACGAAAAAGAACACTAATAGAATCAGAACAAGAACAACAAAAAAAAAAAAAAAAAAAAAAAAAGAAAAGAAAGCAAGAACCACAAGAAGAACCAGAAAGTGATGAACAAGAAGAAGAGAGTGGTGAAGAAAAAAACCAAGAGACTAAAGAAGAAGGAGAAGGAGGAGAAGAAGAAGAAGCAGATGAACAATAAGAAGAAGAAGAAGAAGAAGAAGAAGAAGAAGAAGAAGACGAAGAAGAAGGTGATGAACAAGAAGACACTAATGAAGAAGAAGGCCAACAACAAGAACAAGAAGAAGAACAAACAAACCAACAACAAGAAGTCAATGAACAAGAACTGATAGACCAACAACAACAACAACATGAAAAAACGAACAAGCAAAACAACAAGAAGAAAAAAGGACAGAACAACAAGAAGAACTCCAAGAGAAATCTGACACATTTCATGCATAAGGTAAACTCTTATCTAATACTGAACCAAACTGCAAAATTTAATCAAAATAACCAAAACAAAATCCAACATTTTTATAGGCGATGACCAAGCAAAAACATAAACTAAAGAGGATGACAAGGACCAACTCATAGCAGCCATGAAAGCACAAATGCAAGAAATAGAACAAAAATTCATGGCTGAATTGCGTAAAAAGGAAGACCAGTTGAAGGAAATGTCCGCCAAAAAAATTTTAAGCCCCCAACAAAGATCAATGGTCAAGAGAATCAAACAAAAGTCAAGAAAACAAGCACATAAGCCAGATTTTGAACACTAACCAATGACAAAAGTCAAAGAAGATACAAGGAACATGACAGAAGCTGCTGTTGATGTACCCAAACTAATAGAGGGTACCGATGAAGAAAAAGAGAAGAAAAATGAAAAGAAAAAGAAGAAATCCAAACAAAGAAAGAACCTGCTACTGAACCCGAGCAAAAAGTGGGTGCTCATGAAGCAAAAGAGCAGGGAAAAGAAAAGATGAAAGAAGATAACGGCCAAGAGAAAGAAAGTGCTGATGAAACCAAGCCAAAAGAGGATGCCAATCAAGGGAAGACACAAGTTCAAGTATTGGAAAGTGATAACGATTTCAAGGAACAATCAATCCACAACAAGCTACTCGCTATTTCATGCCGCAAAACAAACAAGGTTTGGTATAGTCTATCCGAAAAAGACCAAGACCAAATTCAACTCATCTGTTTATAGGTTTGTTTTTATTGGTCATGTTTGACCTCGTTTGTTTATAAGTTTTTGAGTTTGCATGAAATGATCTTGTGAATGGTCTTGGCTTTATAATGTCTTTTGTATATGAATGGATGTGAGTTATTAACTAAATGAGATGTCTTTAATGTGCCATATATGCACAGCTCATCGGACAAAATTTGTTAGTCTTCTTCCACTTTTGGCCCATTTATAATTGAATATTTTTATTAATTCTGTCTTTGAGGCCTAATAATCCGGGATTACTGGCCAGTTACAGTTGAAACCCATAAGGGCAGGTTTGGCTCGTAACACAAAAAGTCAATGGATTTGGGTAGATCAAAGAATTAAATGAGGTGGATGGAAGGGTTTTCTAGAGAAAGATGAGAGAAGAGAAGGAGAGTAATTGTAGAGAGAGAGAGAGAGAGAGAGAGAGTATGGAGTGAAAAGTAAAGTAAAAATGTGTAAAGGCTCAACTTTTAAGTGATTGGACACATTTTTTGGGATAGACTGGGAGCAAACCTTTTGAGCGATCAAACCTGTGCTCAAGCGAACAATTCAAACTCCCAAAATCTCCCTCCTCCCTACAAAAGGCCACTTAAGCGATGAAACCTTCGCTTAAGCGAAGAATACAAACTCTTAGAAGTTCAGACTGCGAAACGAGATACTAGAAAGTTGACGTTACCCCTCGAGCAACTAAATGACCACTCAAGCGATCTCAACTTACAAGTAAGACAAACAACCATAAAGCATTTTCGGATTCACTCCACCACCCAAAGATATAAAAAGACACCTTGGAACACACTAAATATATATATATGAACAATCACAAGGAAATAATAAGTAACAACACGTGACTCAAAAGGCTCAACAGTGATGAAGACAACTAAGGAGACAAAATTACATATTAATACACTCAAATTGTTTGAAAAAGACTTGAGCCATCACAATCTCCCCACCTTGTCCCCGAAATTAAACCAATCCTTTCAACAAGTAACAAGTCCAACCCAATAATCCCAAATTGCGTGTTTAACACCAAATAACAACAACATTATCATCTAATACAATTTCAAATGATTCATAACTTCATTAACATCCATGATTTTACAAAACCATTGTTTTCACAATCACACATAGTTCAGCAATTAGTAATTAGCAATGAAATGCCCAATTTTCACAACATTCAAGTATATAGCGATCTTAAATCAACTAAACATTATTAAACAAATCTAGATATTTGGTTTAGACTTTCACCTCTTGCTCTCAAGTTGCCTCCTCAACCTTGTGGTGCCTCCACAAGACCTTGACTAAGGGTATGGTCTTGCCCCTCAACATTTTTCTCGGGCATCTAAGATTTGGATCAGTCGCTCTTCATATGAGGCATCCTCATCTACCTCCAAATCAGCCCAATCAAGTACATGTGAAGAGTTAGGTTCATACTTTCTAAGCACAGAAAAATGGAACACATCGTGAACCCCAGAAAGTTGTGGCAGTAAAACCAAATGATATGCCACCTCTCTGATCCACTCTAAGATCTTGAAAGGTCCAATGAACCTTAGAGATAGTTTCCCACTCTTCCTAAACCTCATCAAACCCTGCCTTGGTGAGATCTTAAGAAACACATGGTCACAAATCTCAAAAGATAGAGGTTGTCTCCCCTTGTCAGCATAACTCTTATGTCAGCTTTGAGCTGTACCTAGTTCCTTTCGGATGAGAGCAACTTTCTCGGTCGTCTCTCGGACTAGCTCTGGGTTTAACATCGGTGCATGGCCTACCTCGACCTAACAAATCGGTGATCTACAAGGTCGGCCATACAAGGGCTCAAACGATGCTATCTCGATACTCGCTTGATAACTATTGTTATAGACAAACTTAATCAACGATAGGTGTCTCTCACTTGACCCTTTGAAATCTAACATTCAAATTGCCCATCGGTTTGAGGATGATAGGCTGTGCCAAAGGTCAACTTGGTTCCCAATGCCTCTTGAAGGCTTTGCCACATCCGGGCTCAAAACGAGGATCTCCATCTGAAACAATGGTCATCGGGACCCCATGAAGTCAAACTATGTTTCTAATGTGTAACTCTGCCAAATAATCAGCTGAGTCACCTGTGCGCATATAAATGAAGTGTGTAGACTTAGTCAACCTATTAACAACCACCAAAATGACATCATTACCCCATTGTGTTCTCAGAAGTCCAACCACGAAATCCATGATGACATGCTCTCACTTGCACCCGGCTATAGGTAGAGGTTGCAACAAACCCGTTAATTTTTGGTGCTCACCTTCACTTGTTGACAAGTAAGGCATTTTGATAGAAATGAAGCGACATCCTGCTTCATGTCCCTCTACCAAAACTGACGACTAAGATCAAGGTACATTTTTGTGCCTCTCGGATGTACCACAAGACGTGAATGATGAAACTCCAGAAGTACCTCCTCACTACACGATTGTAGCACTAACAAATGGTCTAAATATCTCACACTCTGATTTGAGTGGATGTTCAAAGCTTTCTCTTCCTTCCCGTCGGAGATTCTCTCATGAATTATCTCCACCTCAAGGTCACCCTGTTGTGCTTTTATGACTTTGCTAATCATGGTGGGTTATGCAATTAGGTAGCACCCTCACTAGACTCACCAAGATGCAAGTCATACTTGTCGATATCACCTAACATAACCCATTCTTGGATGGCCACACTTGCCACGGTACTCATGGACGTTCAACTAAGGGCATCGACCACTACATTGGCCATTCTCCAATGATAGTGAAACTCAAAATCCTAGTCTTCCATAAACTCCATCCACCTATGTTGGCACAAATTCAAATCTTTTTGAGAGAATAAGTAGTTTAAGCTTTTGTAGTCAGAATAAACATCAAACTTCTCATCGTATAAATAGTGTTTCCAAATTTTCAAGGAAAAAATTACCGCTACTAGCTCTAAGTCATGAGTGGGGTAATTCTTCTCATGGATCTTTAATTGTCGTGACCCATAAGCTACAACCTTCCCCTTTTGCATCAACACACAACCCAGCCCATCCTAGGACATATCACAATACACGATATAACCCAAACCCCTATCTGGAATTATTAAAACTGGAGCAGTAGTTAACCCAGTTTTAAGTTCTTGAAAAGGTTTCTCATAAGTCTCGTTCCACACATATTTGATACCTTTTTTGGTCAACCTAGTTAATGGTGTAACTGATCTAGAGAAGTCCCTCACAAAATGGCGGTAATACCTGGCTAAGCCCAAAAAACTTTAGATTTCAAAAGCATTCTTAGGCCATTCCTAATCATGCACAACATCTATCTTTGAGGAGTCAATGGTTACTCTTTCTCCGGACACAACATGCCGAAAAAATTTCACCTCTGATAGCCAAAACTCACACTTCTCAAATTTTGCAAACAATTTGTGCACCCTAAGCAAGTTAATTACTATCCGCAAGTGTTTCTTGTATTCCATCTTGGAGGGTGAATAAATCAAAATGTCATCCCGAAAGACTACTATGACCCGATCTAAGAACACTCGGAAAACCCGATTCATCAAGTCCATGAACGAAACTGGTGCATTGGTTAACCCAAATAGCATAACCAGAAATTCATAATGGCCATAACATGTACAAAAGGCCATTTACTAGATATCCTCCTCCTCCTTAACTCTCAACTGATGGTACCCCGATCTCAAGTCTATCTTCGAAAAGCAATGGGACCCTTTAAGGTAGTCAAATAAGTCACCTATTCTGGGTAGGGGATACTTGTTCTTAATAGTAACTTGATTCAAGTTGCGGTTATCAATACACAACCGCAATGACCCATCATTCTTCTTGGCAAAGAGAGTCGGTGCACCCCAAGACGATGTACTAGGGCGAATAAAGTCCTTATTTTAAAGTTCTTGCAGTTGGATTTTCAACTCATGCAACTTGGCGGGTGCAAATCTATATGGTGCCATGGAAATTGGTGTCGTGTCGGGCACCAAGTTAATGAAGAATTCAATATCTCGGTAGGGTGGCAAACTAGTGAGATCTTCAGTGAAAAATTTGGGTATTCACAAACTACCCTTGACAAGTCACCACATATCATATAACCTCATTGGCCAAAGAAAGGGCAAAAGAAAACTAAGCCCTCCCCGACCCTCAAGGTCAAACAACGGTGAAAACGAACTATCACCCCGATCACATAGGAAACATAAACAATCTCTAGTAGGTGTGAATATAGACACTCAATGGCGCTGACAATCTATCGTGGCATGGAAATGTGATAACCATTTCATACCCAATATAACATCAAAAGTGTGCTTGTCTAAGATAATGAAATCAAAAAGAGTTGGCAATCTACAACCTTAATCTCGCTAGAGTGGCACACTTGTCCCAATGCCACTCTACCACCAACCGGTGACTCGACCCACAATAGAGATTCTAGCTGATCAATCTCCAACCCCAAAGCAGAAGAAAAAGCAATAGATATAAACAAATGCGAAGCACCCGTATCAATTAAAACACTATCCATAGAATTAAACACAACAAATTTACCTCTCACCACAGAGGATCCTGGCAACTGCTCTAGCCTTGTAACGGCGTATACGTGCCCCTATGGTCTCTGATAAACCTACTCATCCCTAGGAGCATAGGCCTGACGTGGCTCCCTGGATAGCTCGTGAGGCCTTAACTGAATGAGCTTGCTAGTGGCTCTAAGTCTACCTCAACCTTGAAACGCAAGATGCGTCTCACAACTGTGGGCATGCTCTCATCATATGCCCTGGCTGACCACACTGAAAGAAAGTAGGTCCTTGTCCTATACTTTTGGACTAACTCTATGATCGATTAGGCTGTGGTGGTGGTGGCATCTGCTCTCCTCCTCCATTCTATGGACAAGCATTGTACTTGTGACCCAGCTGGTCATATTTGAAACAAGCAAAACTACCTTGAGCACTCTTTCCCAGGCTTGCGCTACGCAATGGAAAAGTGGATCTAGTCTATTGTGGTTGGGGCTAGAACAAAGCGGAGCCCCAATGTTTCTTACTAGGCTTGAAATCCCCCTGTCATTCCTGACCCCTAGACCTCAAACCCCGAAGCCTCTCCTCCTCAGCCTGAACAATGATCTCTATATGTGCCCCCACCTCTACAGGGTGATTGTAGTTTTGGATCATGTTTCTAGCAACCTTAAACAAAATTTTGGTTCTCAACCTCTTCTCAAATTTTATGCAATGGTGTTCTTCCATTGCCACCAATGCTGATGCAAAAGGCCGCTTTAAACTCGACCACTAACAAGTTTAATTGCTTGAGGATTTGAAATTCTTGCCTCAGTCTCAGTCTCTCCCTAGCCGTGGAAGGTAAGTATTTGTCTTGGAAATCAAGGACAAAAGCTTCCCATGTCGGCTCCGCTCTGCCTTTGGTGTACTTCCACCATTGGCCCGCATCCTCTTTCAGGTAGTAAATCGCTAGAGTTACCCTTAGTTCACTATCATCGATGTGAAGCATCTCAAATGTCTTCACTATTTGCTCCACCCATTCATCCGCCTTCTTAGGCTCCGGACCACCATAAAACTCGCCTGGTTTAGCTCGTAAGAATTCTCGGGCAAGAAAACCCACCCTTGTCTCTACTACGTTCTCTTAGGCTTGATTCTTCACCCTTAAGATATTCATAGACTCTCTCAAAGCCCTCGCCATCTCTCGGGCTAAGGAACCTGTAGCGGCTTGACCCGCTTGTTCCTGGACTCCCGCCGATCCCATTTGCCCGACCACATTAGCTTCGGCAGCTTGGTCAGCCGCATTAGCTTAATTGAACCCTTTTTTTTTTTTTTTATATCAAAACTTCGTGAACCGGCACCTCATGAACACCTTGGCGAGGCCTACCTCGCCTTCCGCCTCTACCACCGCACGCTGGACCTCATCCTGACATCCAAATTTAAAGACAAAAGCAAACAATTTAGCACACAGTCACACCTGTGCTTGCAACCGAAACTCATGTGTCCCATCACAATAATTAGTAACTTTTAATTTGTTTCACTCCACATAAGCACTTTGTCACATACCCATATGGATTACTCATTCAAGATAATGTTTGTCCCACGAAATACTAAGAGTTCTCATTAGAATGAGCATTGATCAGGTGCCCTTCGAATGAGACTTCAAGGGATTTAATAAATGCAAACAACATCTTAAAAATTCAATCTCATACCCATCTAGTCAAATAAGCATGTTATTACAAAGAGATAGGCCTGATTTAGTGTAGGCCGCTCAGTCCTCCCCTAACAGTTTGATGCCTAACTATTTCCCCAACTAGTTTTCTTCCCTCTCATCTAATTTTCTTCAACTTTGAACCTCTAAATAAGATGTTTTAAAGATTTTTCAAAGAGTTCACCTCCCTTTCATTTATTTCAACTTTGTCCTTACTCGGTTTACCGAACAACGCAATATTTTAAATGAAATGCGAGTCCCGGAACATCGTAGAAACATTTTCAAAAATATTTTGAAAGAGATGGTTTTAAGGGCTAAAATAATTTTGGTCTAAAATAGTTTTGGTTCAAAATGGGCTGTAAGGTTTGGATTTAGAAGCCTTTCTTGCTGAAGAAATCGAACGTTTGTACAACATAAGTTTCATCATAGAGTGATTGACCTGAGCTGCCCAAGTCTTAAGGGCGGTCAAAAATGGGGTGTCTACAGTTGCCCCTCTTTGACAGAGCTCAAAGTCATGAAATGACGTGAGTGAATGTCAAAGCTCGAAGAGGACCCATTTTGACAAGGTCCTAAGACTTGGGCGAAAAAACAAAATGCAAATGCTGTTGGTTGAACCCGAGAGTTGCCTATATATCCCGTTGCAAGGAATCAAACTAGCGTAATTCAGGGGTAGAATGCAAAATGATACACAATGCAACAAAACAATGTAAATGACATATAATGTAATGAAATAATCAAACCACAAGCAGTACAAAACACACGAATACCATAAAGGAATGTAGATGCAAATCAAACTACGTTTTATATAGAAAAGAAGTGGGCACATCCAAACGACGCCTAACAACAAGTAAATATAAGAAAAAGAGAGAGAAAAGATGGTGAAAGAGTTCAAAATTCACCTCTTGAAAGAGAGGATGAGCTTTTTAGTTAGCAAACCACAAACTAAGCACTCTCTAGGAGCTGAAATTGTGTTAAAAAATCTCAGCAAAAGCCTCAAGTTCTAGCTTGTATGGTGTATCGATTATGCATGTATATTGCAAGAGATGGGAGAAGTGTACTGGACAAGCTATGGCTTTTGGAAAATTTTTCTAACCCCAAACCATGAGGGAGGGTGTGGTATTTATAGAAAAATAGCTTCTCACGTCAGAAATATCTGCAAAGGGACAGTTGGTCCAAAGCATGTGCATGGGAGCAAGTGGCAGCTGTCAAAATATCTGTTACTCTGAACATGGCCGGCTGGCCATGAGGATGTACGGTCAGCCTAGTGAAAATGGGCTTTCGGCCATCTACTGGCTAGCTATTCTTTGAGTGGTCAGGCTAGAAAAAATAAGGTTTTGGTCCAAAGGGGGTGCAAGGTTTAAGTTTTAAAGCTTGAAACCGAATCCTTTTGCAGAAGAATCGAACGATTGCACATCATAACATTTCATCATCGAGTATTTAGAGTGAAGCGCCTAAGTCTTAAGGGCGGTCAAAATGGGGTGTCTACAAAACTCATTTTCAACCACTTCTATATAAATGAGACTGATTAAATGGCAGAGAAGAAGCAGGATCAAGGGAAGTCTTGACTCAAATAGGAGAAGTGCAAGGCTTACAAGAAGTCATGCCAACCTTGATGAGAATATTAGAGGCATATTTCTATTGAGACAAGAAATAGTTGGCCCTTATAGACTGAATGGATACACCAAGGAAGTAAGAGATGTTCCCCAATTCCTTCATTGCAAAAGCATAATACATGTGATGAATAAGCTCTTGAAGAAGAAGAGAACTACTGCTAGTAAGTAGAATATTATCTACATAGGCCAGGAGAATGAGAATATTAGTGGATGTCTTCTTGATGAACAAGGAGTTGTCACAGTTGTATTTCACGTCAGAAATATCAGTGGATGTATCTGGTAATAGTGCCATTAGAGTTTTGTTAGATTCTATACACCCATTTACAACCAATGGATGTTTTAGAGGATAGAAGAGGAACAAGAGGCCAAGTGCCTTGAGCAAAAAGAGCATTATGCTCTTCAAGCATGGCAGAATACCAAATGAGAGAAGCTAAGGCCTGTTGATAAGTAGTAGGTTCGACATCAGTAAGAGAATGAGAAGAAGAAGAAGCCATGAGGCAATGAGTTTTGGATGTAGTAAGCATATGGTGGACATTAGTGGAGGTAAAAGGAGGAAAAGAAGACGAAGGCAAGGCATGTAAGTCAATATATATGGATTAAATTGGAACAGATAAGGAAAATGGATGGGGAGGAGAGGAAAGTGGAGTAGACCAGTCGATAAGGGAAGGCACAAGAGCAGAAGAATGAGCTGTAGGTTCAATAGGGATATCAGATAGAGTAGGTGCTACAAAAGATAAAAATGGAGTAGCAAACAGAGGGACAAAGACATTAGGATGCGTAGAAAGAGGACTAGATAGAAAAATAGGCTGAGAAGGTGGATTAGACATAAAAGAGGGCTTGATACAAGAAGGGGACCAAAAGAAGAATTGTAATTGAGTTAAAGGAGAGTGAGAAACAAGAGGCTGCGACGCTGATGATGTAGCAAAGGGAAAAATATCTTCATGAAAAATAACATGTCGAGAAATGTGAATATTTCCTGTAGTAATATCAAGACATCTGTACCCTTTAAATGAGGGATGATAGCCAAGGAAGACACAAATAGTAGATCTAGGCTGAAGTTCACTAGAAGTGTAAGGCCAAAGCCATAGAAAGCATTGACAGCCAAAGCCTCTAAAGTTTGAGTAATCAGGAACATAATGAAAAACGAGTTCATCGGGAGACTTATTGGAAAGCTTAGAACTAGGCATTCGGTTAATAAGATAGGTGGTTGTAGACACTATATCAAACCAATGTTATAGAGGAGCAGATGAGTGGTGCAATAAGGCAATAGAGGTTTCAATGATATGCCTATGTTTCCTTTCAGAAACCCCATTATGAGGAGGTGTATATGGGCAAGACATTTGATAAATGATACCGTGAGTTTTTAAGAAATGTGTCATTTGATTATTAGCAAACTCAATGCCTCCATCAGTCCTTAAAACTTGCAATTTAGTAGAGAATTGAGTTTCGACAAAAGCCTTAAAATCCAAAAACTTTGAAAACACTTCACTTTTGTAACATAAAGGATAAAGCCAAGTGAATTTGCTAAAATCATCAACAAAGAGAACATAGTATTTATATGTGGACAAAGAGGAGAAAGGTCTCCAAACATCACTATAGATGAGGGATAAAGGTTTGTTTACAGTGGAATTTGAAAGCATAAATGGTAGTCTATGGCTTTTGGCCACACAACAATGAACACAAGGAGATAGTAGCAAAAATTTTATTAGCAATATTAGATAAATGATCTTTCATATGTATAAATTTTGACTGAGAATGATGGCCCAATCTCCTATGCCAGACATGTGCAGAAACAACTTTAGTAGTAGAAGTAAGTGAAGTATGAGATGAAGACCTAGATGGATGCAAAATAGGAGAAGTAGTGGAAAACTGATATAAACCATGAACATTAGAGCCCTGGTGCAAGATTGCCTTTGATTTCTTGTCCTGAATCACAAAGGAAGAATCATCAAATGTGATAGTACAATCATTATCTTGGGTAAGTTTATGCACATAAACAAGATTGGAGGAAATATGAGCATGCAGAATCTTGTTAAGTTTAGGCAACATGCCTTTGCCTACGTGTTGGATAGGCAGAGAATTACCATTTCCAACTGTGATGTGATCATTACCTTGATATGGCTGATACATGCTGAGATTAGCAAGATTATGTGTGATATGATCAGAGGCTACAGAATCAAGATACTAAGGAGAAGATTCAGATTGAGCAGAGGCAACATAAGCCTTTGGTGAAGAAGCAAACTGTGACTGAGAGGATGTAGAAGAAGATTGATGATAGGTTGTATCCATTCAACGCCAACAATCTGAAGCAATTTGATTTGCTTTGCCACAAGTTTGACAAATCAGTCCTGAATTAACTGAAGATTGTCTGCTTCTGCCTCTGTTAGATGATCTTCCTCCTCTTAAAGAACTTCGAGAAGTGCCTCTGTAATTGTGAACTGATCATCCTCGAGAAAATGAGAAACCATGATAGCTTGACTTAGAGCCTTTTGTAGCAACATAAGCAATAGAGGACACAAGGTTCTGATTCTTCTTTTGTTTGGATTCAATGTGAATAGATTCAGAAGAAAGAAGAGAGCTCAATTCAGCCATGGAAATAGCTTCAGTTCTGGTACGAATGGTAGTTCTTAGAGCATCAAATTCATCAGGTAATCCATTTAAAGTAAGCAACACCACATCTTTTTCATTGGCAGGAGATGAAGCTAGGGCTAATTGATCAACAAGTTCTTTAATTTGACTCAAGTAGCCTTCATTGGACTTAGATTACTTAGTCAAATTGTTCAATCTATTTTTCATTTGATGAATGTGAGATCGAGAAAGTAGAGTAAATCTTTTACACAATGTGTCCCATACCTCTTCACTATGTTGGAAATGAAGAACTGATGTGAAAATGGCTGGTGCAAGAGTTGTTGTAGTATAACTAAGTAAATGTGCATCAATAACATTCCATTTTGCTCGATCTGGATTCAGGATTTCTTCATCACTCGAATTCTTGATCATCAATGGAGGACATGGAACATATCCATTTGTAAAATCCAAAAGCTTAGTTGCGCGAAGTATATTTTGAAATTGACTTCACCAAATAATGAAGTTTGTAGAATCAAGTTTGACTATAATGAAGGAGCTTAGATTGGAGATCAAAAGATTGAGATTAGTAGGTAGAGATAAAGAAAAAGAGGAAGCCATGGATGAGTTGATATGAAGCTCTAACACAGTGAAGAATTATTGTAAACTTTTCTCATTACTTGAATTTGTGATTACAAGCACTTATATATACAAAATCTCTAACTAATTAACTAATAATATCTGTAACAAACTAACAGTCTATCTAACTCTATCTAACTGAAGAGGTTAAGCTTGAAGCTACAGCTCCATCTATGGCTTTAGTGGCTGAGCTAGTCGTGGCTTTAGCTGTTGTTTTAGCTGCTGAGCTTGTGGCTTGAGCTAGATTGTCATCACTTTCCAAGGTCAATAAACTTAATTGCCAATTGATATTCTAATTTATCAAATCCTAAACATCATATTCTTACATGAAAACTTCTTTCAAATTTGTCACCATAATTATACATTGAAAAATGCTAAATAATAATGGAATGTGTATATGTATAACAAGTATGTAAAAATATATGAAGACGTTTTCGGATGTGTATAATTTGCATTGGGATTCTAATATTTTTAGTATTTTTCACCTCTTATTGGCATTTCCATGGCAATCAGTAGCATGGTCCATTATAATTAATTAATTATAATTAATTTCATTTTCATGCTTTAAACTATTGCCATTTTTTATTTATGACAACCTTAAACTATTTATTCATTTATCGAGTCTTGAAATTATCAATTTCAACTAATGTACTCTAATTAGAAACGATTGTTCAAATGAATAATTGTTAAAACCTAATTTGATGAATAATATATTATTTAAAAATTTGAATAACTTAACACTACTAGAAAATGGAGTATTGGACACGGAACCTTTTGCGACGGTTTGAAAACTATTGCAAAAATCATGTTTCTGCCACGGGAAACGAAGCCGTCGTCAATTTATTTATTTATTTTTTGCGACAGAAAATCTAAGACCGTGGCAAGAAATAGTATTATATGTGACGGTTTGTTACCCGTTGTTTTTTTTTTCTTTTTTTCGTTTTGCGTTTGTTTTAATTTTTTATGACGCTTTTATTCCTCCGTCAGAAATGTTATATTTTTCCTCCTCTTTTCCGCTCTTTCCTATACCCTCTTCCATATCCATTCGGTTCTCAAATAAAAAAAAAACCTCTATCTTCTCCCGCTTGTCACTCTCTCTCTTGCTCCTAATCGTCTCTCTCTCTCTCTCTCTCTCTCGCATCCCCAACACCTCCAAAGATGGGAAGAGTTCAGTAACCTCCTCTCCTCTCCTCTTTTTTTCTTTCTCACACTTTACACGTGCCCTAACAATCTCTCTCTCTCTCTCTCTCTCTC
Source organism: Camellia lanceoleosa (assembly GCA_025200525.1). NCBI lineage: Eukaryota > Viridiplantae > Streptophyta > Magnoliopsida > Ericales > Theaceae > Camellia > Camellia lanceoleosa. The sequence goes on along the minus strand of CM045769.1, from coordinate 53,358,886 downwards.
TCACTTTCAGTATTACTCTCATGGATCTTATAGAAGAAAAGAACGCATTTACTCCACCTCGAGACACGGCCCACATATATTTTATATTTCTTTGTTATCTATAACAAAAACTCATCCCTACAATCCCCTCTCTCTCTCTCTCTCTCTATTTCCCTCTACTTCTCTCTCTGTCTCTATTCGTCTTTCTCTCTCAAGGGTTTCTCTTCCCTCTGTTACTCCCTAAATTATTTATCTCTCTCTCTTTCTCTCTAGGGTTTCACAACTTCAAGGTAAACCATGGCGACTACTTCAGGTATGTTTTCCCCAATTTTTTCTTTTTTCCTTTTGAGATATACAGATAAGTTGATTCTTACCTTTCAAATTGATTGATTTCTTTGGTATTTATGATTACATGAACTTTCGATTTCATCATTTAATCTATTGGAATTGTTCAATTCTGCAGTTTTTTTGGTTCCTTCTCTTGATTATCTTTGTATATTTTTGGGTATTTGTTTTGACTAACCCGTGATCTGATTAGTTTCTCAGAAGTCAGCTCCTTTTGCTAATTCAAATTAGTTTCTCCTCTGCTCTCCTCTGCAAGTGTTGGTGGTTGAAACATTTTTTTTTCTTTTCTCTTCGGGTAAAAATTAAGGATCTCTTTAATTGAATAATTGAATGTGGTGTGTGGAAATATTGTGTAATGCATGCTTAACTATTGGAAACTGGACTACTATTGCTTGGAAGCTTAGATTCACCATGGGATTTGCTCATTCTTGTAATTGCCCCTTTTGGAATTGGAATTTGGAGCTATATTATAAAAACTGAGGCTTATAATTCTGGGGATTTCAAAGATGCCTTAAAAAGGGCATGTATACTACAAACTTCAAAAGGCTCAAAAGAAAGAGCATTGACCCACAACTTTAAGCCATCACTCTCTTCATAAAGCAGAGTTAGCAACCTTGTCAGAATTACAGGCAGTAACTTAACCATGCCCATCACTTCCATCCGTGGTCATTTACTTAAGGACAATCTAGGTTTTGTTGTACAATTTATATTTTTTATTTTTTAAAAATTTACAAGTAGTATTTTTCTCACTTGATTAGATAATTTAGATTTACCAGTAGCATTTCAAAAGGTTGGGTTGGATTTTTTAGAATCTAAAAAACAAAGAGTATATTTGTAGACGCCCCATTTTTGACCGTCCTCAAGACTTGGATATGCTTGCAGGTACATCCAATGACAAGTTCGATTGCTCGTTGAGTACTCGAATTTCACAGTGGAACGTCATAGGTTTGAGCTTTCCAAACCCTGTTTCCATTCTACCTCATTTTTGGACCATGTGTTGATCCTTTAAGCATGTTTCTTGTGGTGCACTGCTGGCCACCTTTTGGAATTACCGGCCATGGATTTGGCGCTGCTAACCATTGATAAGGCCTGTCGGCCATCAATGAGGCACTGCCGGCCACTACTAATGGCCTGCAGAACACCTTGTTTCAGTAGATATTATGTTAGACCTTTTGAGCCAACTGTTTTTCATTGAGCCATCCTCTATACACGTGTATAAAGGGATAGAGGCCATTTCAAGCTTGTCAAGCAAGCTTTGCATTGCATTGCTCTATATAAGGGGAGGCTCCTCCCCTTTTCCAGAGGTTCAGCATTTTTAGAGACAAGATATCTCACTCTCTCTGGAATTCTCACACACTCTCTCTCTATATTGTGCTTAATAGTATCTTAAAGTGTATTTTCTCTTCACTTTTGCACTACAACACCTAGTAAAACACCACCATCATTGAGCTGAGGTTCTTGGGCGTGTTATTTGAGTTCTGAAAGCTGGTTTTAGGCTGGAGAAGCTGTTGTTCTTATTGTTCTTCAAGGGTGAGTCCTATTCCCCCTTCTAAGCTTTGCTTTGGTTGCATATTTGGCCACCTTTGCATGCTTTTTTTGACCTAAGTTTCAACTGAAATTTTTTTTGTATTTAAGTGCTTAAAATGGTTGTTTAAGGCTTTGTTTGAGTTAGGGGTGGTTTACCCCCTTTGGTGGCTTGTTTGGCCTTGCTTTGTGCCATCTCTTAAGGCCTTTGAGGTCATCTTTGTTTGGCTTTTTAGCCACTGCAATCCAGTGAATTTTCAGTGGTAGAAATGTGGTTTTGAGGTCCAAAATGAGAGGGGGTGGTCCCCTCTCCTCTTGTCTTGTTTGCTTGCCTTGTTGGCCTAATTACTAAGCATGTGTTTCTAGCATATGTTGGCTTGTTCTCAGCCTATTTTTGGCCTTATTTCAGCATGGAATAACTCTATTTTGGCTTGGTTGAGCCACCTCATGCATGCTTTTTACACTTTTAGTGTAATCTTGCCATTTAGCCTTGTGTGCTCAATGCTTTGATCCATCATGCTAGCTTATTTTGGTTCTATCTCAGCATGTTTTTGGTGTTATTTGAGCATGTCTTAGCTCTATTTTGGTTGGTCTTGGCCATGTGAGGCTTGCCTTGTATGGTTATAGTGTAAGTGGCTTTGACTAGCTTTGAGTGTCAAGTCTCTAGCATGCATTGCTTGAGTTGTTTGCATGCTTTGGCCTCATTTCTAACATGATTTCAATATATATGGTGTAGCCATACTCTCACATGTTTCACTCTTTCAATGCTTTTGGAGAGTTGTGTCTTGTGCCTTAATCTTGGGCTAATATGTATGCATGCTTGTCTAAGCTTTTTGGGCTACCATCTCTGCATGTTTTTGGTGTTACTTTGCCATGTTACAACTCTGATTTTTGTTGGTAGAGTCACCTCTTACTTAGTTTTGGTATGTGTAGTGTAATCCCACTCAGTGGCCTTGCATGCATCATGCTTAATGCCTCCCATTCTAGCTTGCTTTGGCTACACTTCATCATGTTTCTAGCATTGTTTATGCTTGCCTTAGGATTGTTTTGAGTAATCTTGGTCCTTCGGGGCTTGCTTGATATGGCTACGGTGCAAGTACCTTAGCTAGTCTTGAGTTTTGAGCACCGTAGTATGCTATGTTTATGATGATTGCATGTTTGGGCATCGTTTAACATGTTATTTCAGAGTGTATACATGTGTCATGTTATTACTTCTTTCATTCATTGAGAGCTTTTGAGAGTTGTGTTTAATGCCTAGCTTACGAGCCAATGCATGAGCATGTTGTTGTAGTTTTTGGTGCTTCATTTCTAGCAGGATTTTGCCACTGTTTTGGCATGCATGGGGTCTATTTGTTGTTGGTTTAGTCCATCGAGCATTGCTTTGCATGATTCTAGTGTTGTGTCCTTCATTAGCCTTTAATGCTTAAGTGTTCTAGTATGTGGCACATGAGTGTTTGCATGTTAGAGTCTTGCATTTCATGTCAAGATTAGCATGTTGTTTGCATGTCATGTTGCTTGCTTTGCATTGTGTTCAATCGGATGTCGTATTTAACACGAGGAAGATTGGTTCATTTCATACTTGAAGTGATGAAATGAGCCAATCTCCCTTGGTCTCCATTGCCTTTGATCTTGCATGATAAGGACATGGTCTAAGTGTCTTGTTTGTCATGCATTTATTGAGTTTGTACAAATTCGATCTTTGGCCATCACACATTGCGATGCTTGATTGATGGTGTTGGATCCAATTATGCCTCTCTCTTGATGTTTTGAGATGATATGGAAGAGCATAGTACATACATATTCTAGAGAGACTGTAGACGTCCTCGAACGCCCCGGGAGGATGAGTCCCGTTCTGTTCGCTTGTGGGTCTACTACAGTTCGGACTCAAATATGTCACGGTTCTTAATCTGAACCAAAGAGTCCAAATTCGGCAAATCGTTTTGAGAAAACAGATTTTTTTGAAAAGAAGTGCCAAACATGGACTGCTTTACCAGATACAGAGTCGCCATCTAAATATTTTTTATGGAGGAATTTAGGAAACCCTGACTCAGTGCCAAAGGCCACGTGTCTGTCATCACCAAAGTTGCCTCGGCTCGGGAACTTGGGTACGATTGGGGAAGGTCAGCTATGAGCACCCCCTCTCGCCCGATCTAAAGATCGGCCTCTACTAACCGTGATATCTTGTTTTGAAAACATTACGCGTTCTTATTCCGGTCATTAGCCTAGAATTACTATGTTGTGTGCACAGCAAACAAGTATAGACCAAATCGCCCAAATTGGAACAAAACATTTCATGTTTGTTTTGAAAATAGTTTACTACTCGCAAGTAGGTTAAAATGCCGGTTTTGCCACCCTCAAGTGGGCTTAAAACTTACAGTTTCAATGCATTCATTCCAATTTAGGTAATTCAACCTCCATCCACAGGCATTCAAGCAATTATATCACATAAGTAGCTAGCCTCATGGTAATCATGCTATTATGGCAACACTCACACGTATGCGGTATGCTAAAGCATGAAAGCTTACCTAGTACTCCGTGCCAAAATAGAAACTAGTTAGTAATCATGCATGATCCTAGTTCATGTTAAAAATGGCTATTGCATCACATACATAATGTCACTAGAATAGGCTCGGCTAATCTATAATGACATGTGAAATGCCACAACTAACACGTATTGAATTTGGAATTGAAATACAGATGCAATTATAATGATGTGTCGAGCCCGGTGCATGCAAAACGAATGAATGGATGCAAACATGCTGTCATACTGTATGCTAATTGAAACATGCCCTAGACTAACCATCGAAAGCTGGTAAATAAAAGGGAAGAAAGACGTGGGGTTAGAAGACATACACACACTCACGCACACTTATTACACAATCTCCCTCGCTCAGAGGGTCCGAATAAATATTACAGTCCGAATAAATAAAACTAACTACTCTAGCTATTTAAATATTACAAAACTTCTAATTCAAATAACAAATTAAATATGAAATAAATAGGAAGAAGGGGGGGCTGCAGCCTTGCCTCGGAATGCGCGAATGATGCATGTTCGACTTATCTCGCCCAGAAATCCGTACCGTGCCACCGCTGCCTCTGTTTACACTGCCCTGCTTCTCTGAAGACTGCAAAAGTTTTGGTACATGCTCTATGGATGTTGGGGAATACCCTCGGCCAAGCATAGACACCACCGGCCAAAGGGATGAACCACCGGCCACCTTTTTTGTTTACCGCCAAATTGATGGCCGGCCGGCACTGTATTTAGCCGATCGGCCAAAACTTCCTGCAGAACCTGCAGTTGACAGCAGCAGAGGGCAAGCAGTGTATGGCATGGTATTTCAAGCAAATGTAAGCATGGCCACACTCCCCATCATGCGTTGGACTCAAGGGAGCATGGCCCTCGATCCTTGGCCATCGATTGTGCATTTTGATGCATGATGGTCTAAGGGGCCAAGGTTGCAACTCAATGTAAATGCATGCAAACAAATCACATGAATGCCAACATCCTATCATGTTGAAGTCAAGGTCATTGGCGACCGAGGGTTGAAATGTGTTACATCACTTGGAGTATGAACACTTCTCACCCCTCAAGTTTGGCTTGACACCCCAAGCCAAACAATGCAATGCAAGTATGCAATCATAGCAAATGTAATGTATCCTAAGCATGCAAGTACGCGATGTGATAATCATATGAGAGGCAAATGTAATGCAAACATGGTCAATTATGCAATAAGGCTAGCATGTGACAACATATAATGAGCCAAGTATGCAATATGATGAACATGCAATGGTGGACTTAAACCATAAAGGACAGACCTCAGCCTTGCCATAAATAGTGGCCAAAATGGACTGAAATGATGATGCCAATTATGCAAAACAAGTATGCAAACTAATGAGCCTAAGACTAAGGCATGAAGGCCAACTTACAAGCATACCAAAGAAAGCCAACATGGACACTAGATCAACAAAAAAAAAAAAAAAAGTGTCATGACATGCTAGAATGAGACCCAAAACCTGCATACAGGGCATTCCAAATGACTTAAGCAAAGAGGCATAAAACATGGAGCACAAGACTACTACTCTTCATGACCACACATGGCATGAACTAAGCAACCTAAAACCGAATTCTAGCATGAAAAAATGAGCCTCAAAACCCACTGATATGGTAGCTTAAGTGACCCAAACACATAGGCATACACAATGCACATTTCAAGGCATAAGAGGGCATATCTTCAAGGCATAAGAGAAGTGATGAATGCAAGCATACAAGCATGGTTTAGGGACTGAAATGACATGCTAAGTGATTCCAAATCACTGAAATAGCCTAACCCATGGACATTTAGGACTCACCTCCTTAGGGCTCACAAGCCAAAATGCATGGCAACTATATCAAACATGCTAAACAAGACCAAATCAGTGGCCAACAGACCTTAAGCATGACAAAATATGACCAAGTACTTCACAAGGTTAGATCAAAACATGAGGATATGCTAGGCTAAACACATGACACACTTCTAGGCAAAATGGAAAATTACAAAGCAAGTGTATTATACATGCAAAGGGCCATGAATCCGACCAAGGATAGAGGTATATCATAACCCAAAAATGACCAAAAACCTCTGAAATGGTACCAAATGCAACTACTCATGCATGCTATTCTTATGAGCCAAAAACATACATAAATGAGGGACTAAGGGAGAGGGGTGTACCTCCCCTTTACAAGACCTTAGAACCCCTTCCTCACCACTGAAAATCTACTAGATTTTAGTGGTGAGAAGGCCAACACACCAAGGTAAACAAAGCTTAACAAAAGAGAGCACAAAAGGGCCAAACAAGGCCTAAGAGGGGGAGGTCGACCCCAAATGCCAAAACAACCCTAATGAAAGATCTCAAGCATGCAAAAATAAGACTTTTTCTAGTTATAAACAAAGTCTAAAACAATAAGCAAGTTAGGCAAAAGTCTAGTGCAAGATTGAGGAATCTAAAGTAAAGAGATTACTCTTGAAGAACCTTTGATGTATAGCAGGTCCAACCACCTTCTCTAGATCAAAACTAGTCCAAGAACTCAAAAACAACCCCTCCAAGCCCCTCAAAGGTCGAAGCAAGGTGTGATGGTGTGTGTTAGTGCAAAACTAAGGTCAAAACATACTTTCTAGGCTTCTAAACACACACTAAGGATGAGAGAGAGGGAAATATATATATATATATATATATAGAAAGAGAGAGTATATGACAGATGTATATATGTATAATCTCTGTTTTTTTGTTCAAAACCTCCAACCCTTAACAATGGAAGAAGAGGGAAAACTTTCAAAATCCAAAAAGTTAACAGAGAGCGTTTGGCAGGGTTTTGGGATGATTTTATTGTATTTACCCAAGAAATGCAATGAAACCAACGATTCTAAATTTCCTGTAGTGTAAGTTTTAAGCAATGTCAGTGCCTGAAATGAGGGATCCTAGGCAAGGAAATGGTTCTAAGCTTCTCCAAGAAGCTACACTAAAAAAAGGTCAAAGGGGCAAAGAGTTCAAGGCTTCCTGAGGAAGCTAGGATAGCTGAAGCTTGGCCAAAGGTTCAATCTTCTAGAAGGAAAAGGGGGTCAAAGGCTTAAAAAAGCCATCCCCGTGCATGAGGAGTAGGGTCTGTGCATCCCAGCTGGCACAGTTGGCATGCACCAAGCCTGGAGGGTGCAAAAGGTTCACATCGGCCAAAAAAAAGGTCACCGGCCAAATAAAGTGCCGGCCGGCCACATAAAGTGCCGACCGGCCATTGGTATCAAGAAACCATGGCCGGTGGCAACAATTAATGGCCGGTGAGGTAAAGGGAAGGCCAGTGGGGTTTGGGGATGTCCAACAAGCCATTCCCTGCCCCTCTAAGGCAAAAACTTAAGTATTTGGTGCAAAACCAAACACAAAACAAATGAGTTGAGAGATCCTGAGGCAAGGCGCGCAGCCGAGGCCTCCGAGAACTCAAAATGAGCACAAACAAGGATGATCACCGAGTGCCCCAACGGTGATGTCCATGTCTTGAGGATGGTCAAAAATGGGGTGTCTATAGAGACCCTTCATTTTCTCTATTTTGTGCTCTATTGCAGCTTGGTCACAAAGACACCAAAGGCTTCAAGACCTCTCACCGATGGCAAGACCTTTCATTTGTGGCGGCAAGTGTTCATCCTTGGCTAGGGGTTGGCGACCACCATTCATGGCGGCGAGCCACCGTGCACTCTCCAAAGACTATTTTGGTAAGTTTAAGCAACAAGAACTGGAAGACACTCGCAAAACAGAGCCTCTAAAGAGCATCTGGAGAGCTTTTTCGGCGAAACCAAGTACATGCTGTTCATTATGCCTTGTCTCGCCTTTTACAGGATCATTCATGGAGATGGGCTGATCCATTCGGATATCTTTGTATGGGCTCGGCCTATTTTTACGCCTGACTCGGCCTCGCTCAAGACCATGCCTACTGGACTAGCCTTTCCATCATGGGTTGGGCCCAAGTGCTTGAGGACTTGGGTGGACTGTTGATCATGAAATTGGGCTCAATTGGTTTGCCCATATACTCATCTAACCCACTTGGATTTGGACTTCAGTGGATTGGGCCGGCCCAAGGCTTGGACCCGACCCATTTCACAGAAAGTGAATGTGCCACTTACGATTAAAGTTTAGCTTGGAATTTGGCTCATAAGAAACAAAATACTCTCTCTATGTTTGTAATTTGTTATGTCAATTCCTTGAATATGGTATTAAAGCTCATTAAGAATGTACGTGATGAGGCGTGTGGTTGTTTAACATGGTGAGGCAACTTTTGACTTGGTTCTGATTAAGAATGTACATGACATCATTTTGGGTTATATTGGTGGTTGTATATATTAAAAGATTACAATTATAATACATGCTCTTTGCTTGGTACTTATTCTGGATCTTATTATATACTTGTTTGGCTATGTGAGATGCAGGATCTTGGAGGTTCATAGATTCCACAAATAGCTTCTCTAGGTTTCCAGATTTCAAGAAATCCAATGGAAATTCGATCTTTGAGTTAGTTACTACACCAACAAAAATAAATGGTGTACATTATCTTCAGGTGAGTCATTCCACTGGTTGTTTATGGCCATGTAAGCCTTTTTTTTTTTTAATTATTATTTTTGTAAAAATATTTTTCACTTGAATAATACTTTGAGTGAAGAAAATATCTTAATATTACTACATCTTATTCAGATGTGCTCTCTCTATTGCTCTTTACTTTTCTTTTTTTCCCCACATGTATTAAATGATTGTTAATAATATTTTGAGGGGATCAAAAATGGGTTTTTATGATTTTGGAAAATTTAATTGGTTAAATCAGGCTTGTTTTGTTTTCAGTTTTGTCTTGTTATGAAGTTACTAGGTAGTGAATCAATGGCGGAAAGATAGTGCATCATCCTCAGTTACTATCATTATATGCACTTTGTCCTACCAATTTGACTTTTCTGATACCATATATGTTAATTTTTCATTATTCAATAAATGCAACGATTGAATTCTTGAAACTCTGCCTTTTTTGAATCAACTTAAATGAATGTTTCTAGCATTTTTTAAAAAATGAAGTTGTAAAGATTTAACATATAATTTGGCAAACTATATTGAATAGCAGACTGAAATTCACTCCAAAGGGTTGTCTTCCACTGTGCAACTTTTGTCTATGCGATGAACTGCATTGAAAAATTGATAACTAGCATAATGAATTATACCATACTATTAGATTGAATCATTGAAGTGCCATGCCATCCTTAATATACATGCAGATCTAAACAATGTGTGTGTTTTTTATTTGGGAGGATGCATTGTGCAACCAATTATATTAGATTTCTATGAGTTGCCCATTGCCTACCAAAAACTCTTTCAACTTGGTTGAAGGCAAAATAAATTGAATCTTAGATCTTTGCTATGGTTACAAAGAGATTTCACGAGTTAGGCTAGCCTTGCTGGCACTTTCTTGTCATAAAACTTGATTGAATGGGGCTAGTTCCATTGTTCACCATGAGTCAATTTGGTACTATTCCAAGCATCTATCCAAGGAAGTATTTGAGGAGAAGTCAGTAGCATGTTTTTGTACATTCCATTGTCCTTTTCTACTGAGATATGATCTTCCATGGCTTGGTCATTGTTGTTATGGTAGATTATTGTTTCATTTCCTTACTGTGCATGATAGGGGGTGATTTTTTTTCATGATGTGTTTGACAACGAACATGAAGTTGGTCGTGCTCAAATCAGGGTACAAGGTGTATATATTTCGCCCAGCAATGCTAGGTATCATGAAAAGTCTTTCATGAAAATGATCATGAAAGATTTATGATCTTTAGATTACACTTAGAATAAAGCACCACACACTAATCAAGGTAATCTAAGAATCACAAATCTTTCATGATCATTTTTATGAAAAAAATTTCATGATTCCTAACATTTCTCTATTTCGTCTATCCACAAGAATCTAGCAAAATCTAAGAAGCATATGAATTTGCCTATTTTTAATATTTTTGATATACCATGATGTTTCTTTTTGTAGATGCAACCCTTTTGAGTACGTGATGATATTTTCGTATATCGATATTGGAACTTACAATCTTATTTATTTATGTATTTGTAAAATAAATATCAAATGATTTACATTTTTTGTAAGCTTAAAATTAATTATATTGTAAATGAATTTTTATTTTGGTTTCTTTTTGCAGATGCAATCTTTTTGAGTACGTGATGATATCTTTGCATATCGATATTGGAGTTTATAATCTTATTTATTTATTTATTTGTAGAAATAAATATAAAATATTTTACATTTTCTGTAAGCTTAAAACTAATTATGTTGTAAATCAGGGTACAAGGTGTATATATTTCGCCTATCCACAAGAATCTAGCTAAATCTAAGAAGCATATGAATTTGCCTATTTTTAATATTTTTGATATACCATGATTTTTTTTTTTGCAAATGCAACCTTTTTGAGTTCGTGATGATATCTTCGTATATCGATATTGGACCTTACAATCTTATTTATTTATGTATTTGTAAAATAAATATCAAATGTTTTACATTTTTTGTAAGCTTAAAATTATTTATATTGTAAATGAATTTTTATTTTAGTTTCTTTTTGCAGATGCAATCTTTTTGAGTACATGATAATATCTTTTCATATCGATATTGGAGTTTATAATTTTATTTATTTATTTATTTATTTATTTATTTGTAGAAATAAATATCAAATATTTTACATTTTCTGTAAGCTTAAAACTAATTATGTTGTAAACATATATATTTAGGTTGCATTTGTTATTCTTGATATATGATTTTGTGAATGTGAATTTGGATGCAGATGCGAATGCGAATGTGGATGTGGATGTATTGTATTTTAGAAAGTATTAATAATTTGTACATGGAATAAATTAATAAAATATGATTTTATGAAAATAATTTTATTGCGACAATAATAAACTGTCACTAATGTAATTATCATTTCTTTATATTTTATTAGTGACGGATTAACCTGGCGCATATACATATTAGTTCCAATCTTTCGCGACGGTTTAAACCGTCGCAAATACGGTATTAATTTAATTATACTTTTTTAGTGACGTTTTAGACCGTCACTAATAATACTTTTTGTGACGTTAAATACTGTCGCAAAAAAGGTTTTTGGCAACAGCAATCAACTTCGTCACTAAAAATGAATTTTTCCCTCTTTTTTGTGTTAGGTTAAACCGTCGCAAAAACTATTGATTAGCCGTTGCTAAAAGAAAGCGACGGTTTGTAATTGTCGCAAATACTTTTTGTCACGCCCTCTTCCGCCACCCCCCATTTCCTATCGCTACTCCGTCAGAAAAAGTCTTTTGTGACGACATGCGAACTTTTTGCGACATTTACGACCATCGCAAAAGCTCCGGTTTTTAGTAGTGTAATTAAACCATACAATCAAACTCACATTCTTTTCTTCAGTATGTCGAAATGAGGGTGAAAGCAAAGGCTACTATAGCCATCACAAAAAAAGAAAAAGAAATTAACCCTGAACTCAAACATCTTCCACATTTTGGTTGCGTCATCTTAACTACTTCCCTATGTTCACCTGACAAGAAATTTTAATAATCCTAAAATAGAGAATCAATCACAAAATTCATTATATAAAATTAAGTGAAATAATAATAGTGGAATAGTCTTTTTGACTTCTGATTTCACAATATGATTTGTATGATTATTAATTAATCAAAATAGAATACACAAGATGATTTCAACCAAATGGTCACTGGACGAAAACATCTCTTTTAGAGGCAATTAGAAGATTGATTTTGATCTAGGAAAATGAAATACATAATAGTAGTTGCTATCTGATTTTTTTTATTATTAGACACGTGGATTCTGTGTTCATTTATTTATTATTTATCCTATTACTTTTGTACCTATTGGTAAAAAAAAATTGATTTAAAATTTGTTTGTACTCTATTTTGTAACACTACCATTTATTTTATTTACATAGTATTGCATCACCGTATTTGACTAGGCAATCACAAGTGCTGAGGCAGCTTAGATCAGCAAAAATAAGTGGAAAAGCACTTGGGAAATTACGAACCTAGCTCACAAGCATTCTATATAAAGGGTAAGGCAGGGTAGTGTCTTCCACATCTGCCTCTTCATTAAGTTTTCAACTTATAAGTGTTGGGTTTTTTGTAGATAGATAAACATGAGTGTAGTTGGTAAGTTGGAGGTTGAAGTTGAAATACAGTCTTCCGCTGATAAGTTTTATCACATATTCAGGAGTAGAGCACACCACATCCCAAACATCTGCCCTGAAAAAATTTCAGCTATTGACGTCCATGAAGGTGACTGGGAGAATGTAGGCTCAGTCAAGAAATGGAATTATGTCCTTGGTAAGACAACCCCAAACCAAATTTTAACTTTGTTTTTGTCTATTAATTTCATGCAAATACATAATACAAGCCCACTAGGCTATGACTAGATGTGAGTTCATCTCTATTTGCTGCTTGTAATTTGTTCTCTTCTTTTTAGCTAGGAGGGATCCTCTAACCTCCAATTTTTTTTGTTTCTCTGTCTTCAATGCACTCTCAGCCAATCCATATTATTAGAAACTCAAAACAAGGCATTCTTGAAATATGATCGCAAGATTGAGACGGCAACAATCCATATTATGAGAAACTCAAAACAAGGGATTCTTGAAATAGGATCATGGGTTTGAGAAGGCAGGAGGTCAATCGTGAAAGGTTGCCTTCCAATTAATTTGATTTTAGGGTTAAATAACCCAATATAAATATGACAACTTAATTTGAAGAATATACACAAACAAGCTAAAAAATTTGCAAACCATGGAATCATTGAATACATTTAACCAAATTAATGCGAAAACAAGGGCACAAGATTCTCTATTCTCAAAATTCTTACCCTACTGTTTCAAATCACAAGTTCTAGTTGAAGTTGAGGTCATTTTATACAAAATAAAAATGCTATACGTTGTCTGTTTCTTATACCCTTTGTGCCACCACTTGCGTGAATATTAATAATTAGTTTCTTATTTGGAAATACTTATCAAGTAAGAAGATAATATAGACATATAATATCTTACCATGTACGTGGTGCATTAAAACGGTTAATTTTTTATTCTTTTAGTTTTGATATACAGTAATCCTCTTTTTGCAGTCAAGTGATAGAAACTCCAACTAATTTTGACAACTTCAATTCATTGTGAAAACCTAGATAAAAATGCTGAATCTGTCAAGGAGACAGTTGAATCCATAGATGATGAAAACAAGGTGGTAACTTTCAACATCTTTGAAGGAGAGATCATGCAGTACTACAAGAGCATCAAATCAATCCTCCAAGTTATTGAAAAAGGTGAGGGGGGCTTAGTTAAGTGGACTATTGAATATGAGAAGGTCAATGAGAATGCCCCAACACCAGATAAATATTTGGACTTGGCAGTTAGTGTTACTAAAGATATTGATGCACACCTTGTCAAGGCATAATGCTATTACATAAATGAACTTTTTACTTGATTTTCTTAGTGCTAGATACAAGGTATGAGCCACATCTGTATTTATTAATTTAGGCCCTACCACTTTGTGTCCTATATTAAGAAAATATGATAAAAGTCCATTTATGTACAACATTATTTTTGGCAGTATTATGAAGTTGTATTGCAAAGCTTTGAGTTCTCTATTGTGTGCTAGTTTTGCTGGTTTGAGTGTTTTTGTCTTTCCTCTGGTGTATGTAACATAAGGAAGACTTACTATTTTATGTTCTATGTGAAAATATATATAAATAAATGTTTGTGAATTTTACTTCATTATGCCTTTTAAGTTTTTAAATTTTTTTTAGGGAAATTATATCAATCTTACCGACTATATATACACTAATGGTGTGTGCACACTTGATGAGTGTGTTATTATAAGTAAGGACGGACCAATATCATAACAAACTACCCAATCCCAAGCTCGACCCCAAGGGTTGGTGAGAAACCAAACCCAACAAGAACCCCCCAGTGAATGAAAACCCCAATCTACCTTCTTTTGGAATCAACCAATAAACAAACACCCCTTTGACCTATGAAACTCCACCCAGCAACCATGACCAAGAGCCACCAAAACATCAACAACAAACAAAGCAGAAACAGCCCACAAGCACCCCACCGGCAGCGGCAAAACCAACCGAGCAGCGCAAAAACCCCAGTAAAACAGAACACACGAGCAGTAGAAGCAACAAGACAACATCAACAATTCAGTAGAATCAGCATTCCTATATAGCAGCAGTAGCCACCACAGAGTATTTATTCCTTTTATCAGCATTCCATCTCCACCAAATACCAACCCAAACCAGAGAGCTACCAAGTAAAAATAGATAGAAGTTTATGAAACCAGCAGCATAAGTTGACTTCTCACCATCAGCAAGCCAGCAGCAGGAGCAGCAGTAGCCCTACATTTTATTTGACACATCAACAGTAGCCCAGCAGCCCCAAATGTAATTAGAAGCATTAATCCAAAATTACCACTAATTAGCAGCCCCAAAACACCAAACATATCTCAAAGTTAGCAAAGAACCCCAGATGCAGCCCATAAAAACCAGCAGTAGACCTCTCGCCAGCATCAGACCAGCAGCAGCCCCAGAAAAATCCTAAACAACATATTAGTTCAGCTCACCCAAATTTGCAGCCAACATAACAGCTGAGCAAAGCCTTAAACCCAAACAACCAACTTAGCAGACCAGCAGAATAGCAGTAAACCAACATAGCAGCCCTGATTTGCAGCCAACATGACAGCTGAGCAAAGCCTTAAATCCAAACAACCAACTTAGCAGACCAGCAGAACAGCAGACAAACCAGAACCAGCTCCAAGAGCAATACCAGCAGCAAAGTAAGGTAAAGCAGATTCTAAACCAAGGCAAGCTGCTGCTGATTCAACCCAGGCACCTTCTCAACTGTTGCAGATTATGAACCAGATCATTGACAAAATAAGCCAGAGAAGAATCTGAGGACTTCACCCACAAGGCAATTCGCACCTTATCAGCATTCCATGTGTGCATGTGTAGTGGCCTCTCAACTGACAAATGTCCTATTTAGTCTTCAACCTTCACTTTCTTATTTTTTAGAACAAAATTCACTTTACCTCCTTATAATTTAAACTTGGAGCATTTTACTTCATATAGTTTCAAAATAGACAGAGACCTCCCTTGTGGCTTTGAACTACATTGCAACTTTGAACTACATTGCAACTCAAACTCTATTAACAGAATGCTTGAAATGACCATAATACACTTTTGACTTTTCTTCTTCATTTGGGCACTTCTATTTCTTTCTTCCCCTCTATTTTATTATAGGGCGAATTACACTAACAGTTCCTGTAATTTGAAATTTGTGTTATTTTGGTTCATAACTTTTTAACTATGATAGATTTGATCATGAATTTTGAATTTTGTTCGAAATAAGGACAATCAAGCATGTTTCCTTTGCAAACAGTCAATTTCAAGGGCAAAGTTATCAAACAATTTATTTTGTGTTGGTTAACTTGTATGTTTTTTGAAATGTAATGACATTCTTTTTTAATAAATAATGTTGAAACTTTTGTAGTTATAAAGTTCTATTTGGTTTGGTTTTTAGAATCTATTTTTAAAATTTTTTTTCTAAAAAATTAAAAATTAAATTGGTGAAAAAAAAACTAAAAATACATCATTTTTATATTATTTTATATTTTGGGAGGGTAGAAATAATTTTTTAAAATAATTCTTTTTTGATATTTTTTTCGTTGAATTATATTATATTTTTTTCAAAAGTCAAACATGTCAGCAATTTTGATGTTATTATGAAACTAATTCATTAAATCAGAAAATCCAAAACTAAAAGTATTTCATATATTAAATATATCGATTATATATTAAAAGTCTAATAACCATCTATTGCATTATAAACATCAAAAAATATCCGTTAACAACAAATACAATTATCTATTATATGATAGCCATCTAAAAATATCAATAAAAAAAAAAAAATCACCCATTTCATGATCATCATTTAAACACATACTAAAAATTGATTTGGTAAAAAAAAAAAAAAATGTAATAGATTTATTAATTTTATATAATTTGTTCTTTCGTGGGTAGAAATAATTTTTAAAATTTCTGTTGACATTTATTTTTGTTAGAGTAGTTTATATTTTATCAAATTGATGACTTTACCCTTGAAATGGAGTAACAGTGTCTTCAATTGTCCTTATTTGGAACTAAATTCAAAACTCAGGGTCAAATGTATCACTATTGAAAAGTTAGGGATAACAATTACACAAATCCCAAACTACAGGGAACGTTAGTGTAAATTGTCCTTTATTATACAAAAAAATTCTAATTTAAACAACATTAATTTCTCATAACAAAACATTGATTCAATTAAATCACAAATTAACCTTAATTTCCAAATTATTCTTAATTTCCAAATTATTTTTAATCTATCTCTAACCTTTGTCCTAATTTAAATTTAATTATAATATACATGCATATATAACTGTACGAGCATGAAATAATTCTTATCATATAAGCCTGTTGATTAAATTTGTACTCCCTCAAACGTCGTCATGTTATCACTTGCAAAACACAAACGTGAGCTTGTCAGCAGGTGTGTGCCGGAAACCCCTCCAATGCCTAAGTCAGCTAGCAGACAATAGACAAAAAACTCTGTTTGTTCAAGAGTTAGAATTGCAACACCTCGAAATGAGTTTGTCATGAGCTTTTATAGATTTCGCGTGACACAATCCTAATAGGACTCTATTTGTCCATAGTAGAGTCCTCCTATAAGTCACAACCCCAAAGGATAATGCTTATCCTTAAAACACCCTTCCTTACTGCCAGCCAAGTGAGATGGCAACACTCTGCTCGGCTATCGATAACTAACAGAGCTACCTTCACACCGTTTGGCCTCTGGCCGAACTGTGTAGACCTTATCTACTCAATGGTGCACCGCTGAGCTACAGGTAGATCGACTTTCTCCTCCCAGACAGTCAATCTAGTACCTCAGTCTATCTATGGATCATTCGTGGATAGCTAGCTCCAAGCCTTACTAGCCCATCATTGACCAGCCCATTTCAGGTTCAACCCAAGATCATGCTATCTATGCTCTTACCTCGGCCCATTGCACGACCCAATCTCCAAAGAGGATCACACCTAGCTTGACCCAATTTATCTACACAAATTACTCTCTCAATTGCCCCTTAATTCCATCTGCAGAGCATGATTGAAATTACATTCCTTCAGCCGAGCTAAGAATGCTTGTATCAGCCGAGCTAGGAAAGTTGCTCAGTCCCATAATTTTCCTGGTTCCAAGAAGTCTCATCAATTGCCCAGCATGTCCATCCATCAGTTTGTTACGTCGAACACGTCTGACATGTCTGACACGTTTGGGACACGTGGTACGTTCCCATTGTGCCCGTATCCCTGCTATAGCCGTCAAGTATTAGCAAAAAATTTGGACCGTCTGTGTATTTCACATATGTGTTGCCTATACACATACTTCCTCACTTTCACCGTTTACCTTCGTTCTCTTTAAACCCTAAACACAGAGCT
The DNA here is from genome assembly GCA_025200525.1 of Camellia lanceoleosa. Taxonomy (NCBI): domain Eukaryota; kingdom Viridiplantae; phylum Streptophyta; class Magnoliopsida; order Ericales; family Theaceae; genus Camellia; species Camellia lanceoleosa. Next base: position 53,340,963 of record CM045769.1, on the reverse strand, counting down.
CTAACTTTTCTCACACCTCCATTTCTTTCTCGCATCGAAGCATAATCCAGCACCTATGGTCACGAAGGTGTTCGAAAAGGCATTTTTTCTATACAGGGCTTGGATCAACCTTCAAAATTTGTAAGTTCTCTATACCTCCACTGTGACTTCTACGAATATCCTTGGTGTTCTTATAACGATTATGGTTTAGACTCGACCTGTTTGATATTTTGGGTCTGAGTTTCATAGTCTTTTACGATTGTTCATGTCTTATTTCTCCTTATTCCTCAATGAGTTTGACTATTGGAGTGTCTTAGTTGCGTTTGGAACAAGTCGGGAGTTAATTTTTCAAAATGGTTCCTGCCCAGATTTTGGCTTCTTTGCTTGAGCGACACTTCTTGCGCTTGAGCATTATTTGAGAACTCTCAGTATTTTTCCAGGTCTGCAAAGATACTGAGAGTTGGCATTTTGTGCTCAGGCGGTCGTTCTTGCAATCGAGCAAGCGGTGTTGGCTAGAGCGGCCCTCCTTAAGCTCGAGCGATGGTCCTCTATTTCTAAAACTTCTGGGAGTTTGTATTCTTCACTCAAGTAGTAAACTTCTTCACTTGAGTGATCTCACTTATTGTGTCTGGTGGCTCGAACAATATTTCTTGCGCTCGAGCTTTCTGCGAGTATATCAGTTCGTAAAGTCACATTTTTCGCTCACTTTTCATATATCTCTCTAAACTTTCTAAAAATCCTAAATCTAGAGCCTCTCTCTCTAAAACTCACATTCTCTCTACAAGTACGCCTAGATCCGTTGATTTCTTCACCCTAGTGCCTTTTTTAGAAAGGTAGAGCACATAGAGAGCTCCCTTGTGATCGGAGCAAAGTTGGTTTTCGACTTCGCTGAGTTGTAATCATTGTTCTTCCTTGTCTTCTAGCTTAAGGTAGGGATTCTCCGCACTTTCTTATGATTTTTAATTTAGTTATTTGCTATTTCTAAAATAATATTGTGATTTGGGAATTTTTGAACAAACTTAGGGTTTTGGGTTTAAAAATCAAAAGAGGGGTTTTCAAATGGATTCTTGAAAATAATTGTGGGATTGGAAATGGGGCTAAGTTGTGATAAAATGGTTGGTTTTGATACTTGGAATGGATTTTGGAAGAAAAGGGGATTTTCGCCCTAAATATCTCAAATGTTGATTTTGCTTAAATAATTAGAATAGATGTTGGAAATGTGAAAATTGATGAGGATGGTGGAGTTAGGTATGTATTACCACTCACATTTCGAAATTTGGAAAGTTTATCCTTATGAAAATTATTTATCTATTTAGAGATGTCTATTTTGGGCTATCAATGGAGGATAGCTATGATTGTTGTAGAAATTTCATGAGAATTAGGAGAATTGAAACTATGTTCTCATCCATTGCATTGAGCATTGTAGCATATTTAACACATTTGAAAATGTTGTTGTTTTAAGAAAAAAAGGTGAATAACATAGTGAATCTGAGTAAGAGTGTAGTTGTGGTATTAAGTTGGCCTATGTGTCCTTGGTAAAAGACTAGAAACTCGCATGGTTAGGTGTTGAGCCATCCAATTAATACCGGTAAAAATGACAAATTAGTAGTGCTTGTAGCCTACTTGCAAACACGTCCTAGAGATTAACAATGCTATATTCATTGCCCTGTTTTTTATTGTAAAGAAAATGATATCATGAATTGCGATATAAACTTGGCTTGCACGGTTTTAGAAAGAAAAATGAAACTATTTTGGCACAAGCTTTGCATATGCATTCACCTTATATCTTTGTTAAGATTCATAAACTGTGTTGTAGTATCTCTACTGGGTTTTGGCTCACCCTATATGAGAAACCATTTTCAGGTGCTGATGATATGCCTCCGCCAAGGCAATAGCTCGGGAAGACTTGGAGCAAGAGCTTCATTTTTGGTTACTTGTTGTAATTATTTTGTACAAGCCTATGAGTTTATCTGTATTGAGTTGAAAACTCACTTTTGTTGTAACTAAGTATTGTCTTGGAAAGTTATAAACCTTTAGGGAATTTCTTATTTGTTTTAACTCTTATTTCATATCTTTAATTTGTAATACATGCTATAGATTCAGGGTTAGGACTTGTGAATGTATAACTACATGTGCTACTTTTTGTACCACAAAATCAGACGGAATTGAAGGGAACTTAGTTCAGAATATTATAGTTATACATTGTTGTCATTTATTAATATCATGGATGGTTTATTTTCTTAAATTTCGAGGGCATTACAACTTGGTATCAGAGCATACCGGATTTGAATACTTTGGGTACTTGGGAAGTTGTTCTTACCACAATGGGTTTATTTTGCTTGATAAAGATATTAGTATGTATGGTATGCTATGTGATAACATGTTTATGTGTTAAATGGGTATGAAATTTAATTTCTAAGATGTTGAGTGGGTCTATGAGTTTCTAGAAGTCCTGTTAGCAGAGCACTTGATCACCGATGTTTCTAACTGAAACTCTAGCAACGTTGTGGGACGATCATTATCCAGAAAGGAAATTCGTAGCGTTTATGTGATGGTGTGCTTATGTGAAGTGAATTAATTGTTGTCCATCACATTAGGACACGAGTGAGTTAGCTTCGGCATGTTTGTAAATGTGCTAATCTTTGGTATTACATTTATTAGCATGTCAAGACATAGACGTGGTGGTAGTAGGCATGGCAGGCCTAGATGGCAGGAGGTGCCGTTACTGGATAAAATTTTGACGCAGGAGGAAGGGGTTAGTCAGGCCAATGTGGCTGAATCAGTTGGTCAGTAGGCCATGGGCACTTTGGCCCGTGAAATGGTCGAAGCTTTGCGAGAATCTACGGACATTTTTAGGGCTGATCAAGTCTAGACCCATTTTGCTGAGATATGGCCATCTTTCTTGAAGAGGGAGTTTTTTCGATCAAATCTGGATGAGTTTTTAGGGGAACCAAAAGAGCCATTGAAAGTGGATGAATGGCTCAAGAAGATGGTGAAGACGTTCAAGAAGCTTGGCATCGAAGACAATGGGCTGGAAGTGACCTTGGCATCCTTGCAGCTGAATGGAGATGAGGGTCAGTGGTGGATGTTTGTATGGGGACGTATCGGGGTGACTTAGAAGGCCTTTGTCAACGCCTTCCAGGACAAGTTTTTGCCTCTCACTGTGCGAGAGAAGTTGAGGGAGCAGTTCTTGAAGCTAAAATAGTTGAACACACCGGTGGCCAAGTTTGAGGCTACCTTCACTAGTTTATCGAGGTTTGGACCTGAGTTTGTGGAGATGAAGGAACGTCGTTGCTTGGAGTTTGAGAAGAGGTTGAGGACCAGACTCCTTTTCAAGGTGGCCGTGTCCATGATTAGGGGTTATGGTTGTCTTGTGGAGGTGGCAACTCATTTAGAGACTGTGATTCAGACTGAGGAAGAGAGGATGAGGGGCTCCAGGCAGAGGAGTCAAGATGTTCAGGAAGAAACCAGGGACAGTAAGAGGCAGAGGGGTTCCAACCCACAATAGTCCCAGTGAGCACAAACTAGGTCCACTTTTCTGGTATTGAGTTCAGGTTCTGAGAGAGGTGGTCAAGGTGGGATCACTTGCTTCAAGTATGGCCAGTTGGGTCACAAGTCAGTAGTTTGCCTGTAGAAGGGAGCAGAGCAATAGTCTGCACCGTTTGTGACTCGTTTTCAGAGCCAAAGTCAACGGAGAGGGCAACTGCCAACTTGTTATCAGTGTGGGTAGTCAGGGCATGCGAGGAGGTTTTGTCCTCAGTCAGGTGGCACATCTGGTGCGTCTGGCTAGAGACAAACACAGAGCTATCTGCCTTTACCGTCAGCATAGGCCTTGAGGGTCAATTAGGGAGCACCTTTTACTTAATCCGTGCATCAGACTTATGCTCCAAGGGGGGAGCAGGTAGAGCAGAGACGTATTGGGCATGTGTATGCTAGATTTAGTGCCAGAGCCTTCGGTAGTGAGAGGTAACTTATTGTGTAATTCTATTGCCAATGTGTTGATGCATACGGGTGCATCCCATTCTTTTATCTCGTCTACATTTGCATTAGCATTGGGGTTAGAAGTGGCTCAACTAGCATCTCCACTCAAGGTAGAGTCACCAGTTGGTGGTGAGGTTGTATTGGACTAGGGGTGTCGGGGTTATGAGATAGAGGTTACCGATCGCCGACTTCCCTTTTCTTTTGTATTGATTGATATGTTGAATTTTGATGTTATACTGGGTATGGATTAGTTGTCATCTTATTGGGCTGTTATAGATTGCTACTGTCAGAGGGTTATTATATGTTCCTCAAGTGGTGATTGTTTTTATTTCATAGGGAATCGAGTTGATAGAGCTTTGTTTCCAATGTGTGATCCGTGTGGTTGGGGCGAGCTTAGTCACTTTCTTGCTACATTCTTGGGTGTTGAGAGTGATGTGATCCGAGTTGAGTTACTGAGGGTAGTTTGTGAATACCTAGATGTCTTTCCTGAGGATTTCACTAGTTTGCCACCTCACCTGAGTGTTACGACCCAAACCCGCTCCTAAAAAGTTTAGATCATAACCAGCCAGTAATCACTCGATTACTTATGGCCTCATACAAATGACAACATATTTATAATTATGGGGCCAGAAGCGGAAGCAAATATTATAATTAACATCCATTGAGTTATGAGGCATATAGATTTAGGCGAAAGAAATATTTGATCGAGTTGAGGTATCTGGTGGTCAATGAAGTATGTGGAATTATGGTGTATGATACGGTATGTTGATACGGTGAAGATATTGTGTGAGAGCTTGAATCATAGGGTTTGGATGATCATATATGATGTTATGTTTTAAACTAACATTTGTTCGGTGCCTTTAGGAAAGGATAGTGAAACATAAGAATGAAGTAGAGATTGAATTAAAAATTGCTAGAATTAACATGAGCCAGACCTAAATAATTGTTAGATGCGGAATGAAGCCTTGTTTTCTTTTTGTTGTGTAAAGCTTGTTTGGTTTGATTAAGTTATATGATTTTGTGAATATTTCATAGATGACCCAAATTACTAGAATTCTTTAAGAACATTTACTCACATTATACACCTACGTGGATTTGTCTTCCAAGAAACATAGTAACCTCCAAAGATGAATAATGGATAAATTGGAAATGTGTAATGTGATTTGTATGTCTGTGTAATGCTAATTGGGTGCAACCCATCATCTATTATTGACGAAAAGGATCACTAAATTTCTGGAAGACATGATTCTGTTCTGTCCCTATTTTGGAATTATTTTTACTAATTGTGCATAAGATGTCCATATGAAATTGAGACTATTGTTCATTGATAATATATCTTTATCGTCCAAAAATTTCTTCTATAAATGAACATATGAAACTTTATCTGGGGAATATTACATCAATATCTTGGACATGAACTAATGTGATTTTGGGAAAAATGGATAAACCGTATATATATTGTGTAAACATTATTGATATATTTAAATGAAAAGATTTTGACCTTCGGAGCTAATGACCTTTCTTTGGAAAGTGCTTATGAATTGCATAGGAACGAATATCATTTTTATTATCAATGGATTTAAAAGGGCTAAAATTTTGGTTGTTGTTAGTGTTACATTGAATACTAAATTTATGTTGGAGATCGTATATACGATAATAATAGCAACAATAGTTTGATTTGACAAAACAAGGAGAATCATGAATATCCAAGAGCATTGAATGAGTACAGAAATAATTAATATCATTTGTGATTAATTCTCGACTATTTGAAGACATGTGGGTTCTTTGGAAATATGCGACTTATTAGACAATATGCGACTTACTAGACAATATGTGGTTAGCTAAATAAAAGTATTAGAGTAATGTGATGGGTGTGAGTAGTACATTGCATTTGATATGCATTGTGGCTTAATGCGAGATCTACTATATGTACTGAATAGTTTTGTGGGACAATATGAACTGGAATGAATTACAATTCGGGTTGTAACCATTTAATAAAAATGAGTTGATGAGCTGAACTCTTGTGATAAGAACATCAAAGGGCAAAAAAGTAACAAACAGAGATGTAGGACTTGTTTTCCATATGAATAACACAAGTTTGGAGGACCACACTTTTTAAAGGGGGGAAAACTGTGATAGCCCTACCCCGTATTATACTTTAAAAAGAAAATGAAAGACATTGACTCTTAAAGCAAGCAAATTCAAAGGGTTTAAGTTTAATTTCATGAATGCAGTTCAATTAAGCTCATAACTCAAAACCCTAACTCTTTTTGGGTGTGAAAACCCCTTTTTAAGTCATGCTTTTAACCAAGTGAAGAGTGTTTCCAAGAGTTTGAGTTGATTTATACATACCTTGAGTTAATTCCTTGAATTTCCCCTTCAAATTCCCAAGTTTCCAAAGCTCCTAGGTGATCTTCTCCCTTTCTCCTCTTGTTTTCTCTCTTTAGAACCTCCTAGCAAGATCTTTTTTCGTTTTTTTTTTTTTTTTTTTTTTTTTTTGACTTTAAGTCCCTCTACTAAGACTCATATATATCTATGACTTAGTTTAAGTTGGCTAAAATGAGTTAATTAGTGTCAACTTAACATCTTAGCTTAATTAAATGCAATTAATTCATTATGAATCAATTTTTACAAAACTTCATATTAGGCTCTAAAAATTATGTTGATCATAAATACTCAATCAATTTTGGTTTCTATCATCTCTAAGACCTTCAATTTTCAGTTCAAGGTTCTAATTTCAACATATTTGCCTACAATCAACAAATATAAAGGAAAATTCATATAATTCACATAGTAAAACATGCAATTTCATACCGAGCACATAATTACACGTATAATTAAAGAATTAAATTATAATACGAGGTAGGGTTATCATAGTGAGATGGAGTTCTCTATTGATTTAGTGTCTAGTATGACATTGATTTCCATAGCACCATATAGATTTGCACCCACTGAGTTGAGTGAGTAGAAGGTTCAACTCCAAGAATTATTAGGTAAGGGTTTTATCCGCCCTAGTACTTCGCCTTGGGGAGCACTGACTTTATTTGCCAAGAAGAAAGATGGCACATTGCGTTTTTATATTGACTATCAGAAATTGAATTGGGTAACTATTAAGAACAAATGCCTAATGCCTCGTATAGATGATTTGTTTGACCAATTGAAGGGGTCTTGTTGCTTTTCTAAGATAGACCTAAGATTGGATTATCACCAATTGATAGTGAAGGAGGAGGATATCAAGAAAATGGCATTCCGTACGCGGTATGGCCATTACGAGTTACTAGTGATGCCTCTGGGTTAACCAATGCATTGGCCTTCATTATGGATTTGATAAATCAGATCTTTCATGTGTTCCTAAACCGTTTTGTAGTTGTCTTTGTTGATGACATCTTGATTTACTCACCCTCTGAGGAGGAACATGAGGAACACTTGTGTGTTGTGCTGGTGTTACTTAGAGCCCACAAATTGTATGCTAAGTTAGGGAAGTGTGAGTTCTGGTTGAAAGAGGTGAAATTTCTAGGCCATCTAGTATCTGGGGAAATGGTGACTGTAGATTCCTCTAAGATAGAGGCAACGCAAGATTAGGAACAACCTAAGAATTCCTTTGAGATTCATAGTTTCTTGGGGTTAGCTGGGTATTTCCACCCTTTTGTGAAGGATTTCTCTAGGTTAGCCTCACCTTTGAGTAGACTGACGAGAAAGAGAATTAAGTTTGTGTGGAATGAGACTTGTGCGAAGTTGTTTCAAGAGCTTAAGGTTAAACTTATCACTGCTCCAGTGTTGATTATTCCGGAGAGAGGTTTGGGCTATTCAGTGTATTATGATGCATGTCGAGAAGGTTTGGGTTGTGTCTTGATACAGGAGGAGAAAGAAGTAGCTTATGGCTCACGTCAGTTGAAAACACAGGAGAGAAACTATCCTACTCATGACTTAGAGCTAGTAGCGGTGATCTTTACATTGAAGATTTGGAGGCATTACTTGTATGGTGAGAGATTTGAGGTCTTTTCCGATCATAAGAGTTTGAACTATTTGTTTTCATAGAAATATTTAAATTTGAGATAGAGAAGATGGATGGAGTTTATGGAGGATTACGACTTTGAGTTGCACTATCATTCAAGGAAGGCCAACGTAGTGGCCGATGCCTTAAGTAGAAAGTCTTTTAGCAGTGTAGCGAGTATTGCCATCTGGGAATAGGAGATGTTGGGTGCTATTGGTAAGTTAGACTTGCATCTTGGTGAATCTATTGAGTCAGCAGCTTTGTTTACCGTAGTGGCACAATCTATACTTGTGAGTTGAGTTATAGAAGCACGGATGGGTGATCTTGATGTAGAAACCCTCTGGGGAAAGATCTCTAGTGGGAAGGTAGAGAAGGGCTTGAACATGTATTTTGACTCAAGTGTTAGATACCTCAATCGTCTTTTCTTGCTGGAGTCTTGCAGATAGTAGGTACTTCGAGAGTTTCACCATTCAGGCCTTGCAGTACGTCCAGAAGGCACAAAGATGTATCACGACCTAAGTTGCCAGTTTTGGTGGAAGGTGATGAAGAAGGACATAGCCTTGTTTGTATCAAGATGCCTTACATGTCAACAATTGAAGGCCGAGCATCAGAGACCGGCGGGTTTGTTGCAACCCTTACCCATAGCCGAGTGGAAGTGGGAGCATGTCATGATGGATTTTGTTTTGGGTCTTTTTAGGACTCAACGGGGTAATGATGCTATTTGGGTGATAGTCAATCGGTTAACTAAGTTAGCGCACTTTGTACCTATGTGCACGAGTGACTCGATTGATTTTCTTGGCAACTTTTATGATAGGGACATTGTTCGACTTCACGGGATCCCTATGACTATTGTTTCAAATAGAGATCCGTATTTCACGGCTCGGTTATGGTAGAGCCTACAAAATGCCTTGGGTACTAGGAAGACTTTTAGCACTGCATATCATCCTCAGATCTATGGGTAGTCAGAGCATACCATTCAGATAATAGAGGATATGCTTCAAGGTTGTGTTCTTGACTTTAAGGGGTCGTGGGAGAGGCACTTGCCTTTAGTAAAGTTTGCCTATAATAATGGCTTTCAGGAGAGCATTGACGTGGCACCTTTTGAGGCCTTGTAGGGCTGACCGTTTAGATCTCCTATGTGTTGGGTTGAGGTAGGTAATGCATCTATGATAGGTCTTGAGTTATCTGGGAAACAACGGAGAAGGTTGCGTTTATTCATAAGAGGTTGGTTACAGCTCAGAGTTACCAAAAGAGCTATGCCGACCATAGGAGGGGACCGCTGTGTTTTGAGGTAGGAGATCACGTCTTCTTAAAGATGTCATCTAGAAGGGGTTTGATGAGGTTTGGGAAAAGCGGAAAGTTGTGTCCTAGATTTATTAGACCTTTTGAGATCCTAGAACGGATTGGGGAGGTAGTTTATCATTTAGCCTTGTCGCCATAGCTTTTCGAGGTTCATGACATGTTTCATATTTGTATGCTTTGGAAATATGAGCCAGATCTATCACACGTATTGAATTAGACTGAACTAGAGGTATATGAGGATGTCTCATATGAGGAGAGACCGATTAGAGTTTTAGATACTCGAGACCAAGCCTTGCGTGGCAAGACAATTCCTTTGGTAAAGGTGTTGTGGAGACATCATGGGATTGATAAAGCAACTTGAGAGCGTGAGTTGGAAGTCTGTAACAACCCCAATCTATAATTATCTACTAATCCGTAATCAAGAATGCCTAATGAGTAATTAAGATGAAATTCTAAGTTAAGTGCATGTGCCATGTGTTATGTGTATTTATATCTGTGCATTGTCAGAATATCTGTCTGAATTTCTATTTCGTTGTACGAATTGAAGGCCTTATCGGCATCTGAACGCGAAATTGACTAGGTTAACGTGTAATTAGGAATTTTTAGGAAATTATGCTAGGTTGAATTGTAATTCGATTCGGAGTCAAATAATTTGAATAAATTAGATTAAATTGAGTTAGCTTGAATTAACTTAATCATACTTTATTAGCTTAAGCTAAATGGACCTATATAAGGCCAATACAAAGTTTTAGAACTTATCTATCTTGCCATTTGAGCTAAAAAATGTGAAAAAGAGAGGGGAGAAGAGAATTGAAGTCAAATAGGAGGATTACTAGAGAAGTTGAGGTAATTTAAGAGGAAAGTCAAGTGATTACTCAATTTTGGAAGAATTAAGCTTCTACACTTGAGAATTCAAGGCATAAGGTAGGAATTCACCCTTTTAATTGTGTAATAGAGTTGTTTAATGCATGAATTCAAGAGAAACAAGGTGATTAATGCAAGAATTGAGCTAGAGAAGAAGAAAAGCTAAACATTTCATGCATGCATGCTCATGCCATAACAATTTGAATTTGTTTTCCAAGAATTCTCACATGCATGTGTTTATCTTAGCTTTGTTTTGAGAATTCATCACATTCCATGTCATTTTACCTTATTTAATCATGATTGGGGAGGTTGAAGTTCGTATCAACTCATGCATATTGTGTTTTCAAAGTTTCAAGTTTTATTTTGAATAATTGGCATGCTTTTTGGGCCTTGAAATCGTTAATTCATGATGTTTTATAAGTTTACAAGTGTTTTCTCAAGTTTTGGCCCAAAAGAATGACTTTTGATGTATTGGAATTGAGTTTTGGAGCTTAAAGAGCAATCTAGAAATTCCAAAATTTGCGTTCTTCACTCGAGCGGTGAAAGTTGCACTCGAGCGAAGAATGCAAGCTCTCACAAGTTTTGCACTGTTTGGGGGTTGGCTCGAGCGGAAAAAGTTGCGCTCAAGCTAGACCACCCTTTGTTTTAAACCCTAGCTTGAGTGAACAGAAGTTACGCTCAAGCGTAAAATGATAGCTCTCAAAAGTTTTGCAGACTAAGGGGTCCGCTCGAGCGAAGAAAGTTACGCTCGAGCTATTTGCCTTGTTTTTGAAAATTTGACCAAGTGTTTCAAATTACATTTTGACATCCTCATTGCATCTTAGGCATTCCGAAGCCCAAAGTATAACATAATAATAAGGATAAAGATTAGAAACACCCCAAGATAGAAAAGAAATATGTTAAGGATTTTCCAAGCGTGTGTTTCAATGTGTATCTGTTATGTGTTTGTGTAGGTCATGCGCTATAGACTGTCTAATTTGTCTGCTTTGTCTATTCTGCTACTGGAGCTATCTGTGAGTAACAACTCTGTAAAGTTATGTTCATATTTAAGTAATTTCCAAATGATATGATATGATCAGTTTTATGAAATGCTATATTATGTATGAATGAATGATTGTTCGAATTTTTGAAATGTATTCGTGGCATCCTTAGCATCATGTGATATCTGTTATTTGTTACATTGTACTAGAGGTTCCATCATGGAACTGGTTAAGCATAACCATTATCTACTCTGTATCTGCTCTGTATCTGACTATCCCACGTGATCATTGGTCATCTGTACGTCCCATGTTATTATGGGTCATCTATTTTGTTACCGCTAATGGATGTACTACGTATGACTATCTGTGAATTCTAAATTTTGAATCTGAATATGAATCTGTTTCTGACTATAAACTCTGATTTCTGAATCTATTACAGACATCATTCATTCAAACCTTTACACTGTTGTTATTCATTGGGCTCCAGCTCACTGTATTATTTATGTATGTAGGTGATCAGGTGCGTGACCAAGCTCAGTGATGATTGCCTGGAGATCTGTTCTGTTAGCTAACCACTGTGCCTCTTGAGGAGGTTACTGTTTTGAGAAGTGGTCAAGTTTTGTGAACTATGTTTAAGACCTTTGTTTCCTTTTGTTTAAGTTTGAATAAGTTTTTGTACTTTCTGTATTTGTAGATAACGTATGACTAATGTAAACATGACATCACATTTATGTATATAAGTTTTAAATTTTCTGTTCCATATACGTTTGCATAGCTTTGTGGACATTATATGTTTGTATTTGCTTCTGTTAGCCCCCTTTTTTTGTTAATTTGTTTAGAGGTATTTGTTAATCCCAAGATTACTAGCCGGCTACGATGCTAAACCTATAGGGGCAGGTTTTGGTCGTGACAAAGTCCGTGAGAAGTATCCGGACCTATTTGTTAAAGTCTGAACATGTATTGAAACTTTGTTATGTTAATGTAATTGAAACATTGTATATGTTTTGAAAATGTGAATTGTATATTCAATAATGAGCATGTGTTTATCATGGTGATGAGAATGAATGGCTGGTGGGTCATGGTGATAAACTTGATTTGCTATCATGTTTGTAATTGGTTTAATCATGGTTTGTTGTTCGATTTAAATTTTGGGGATGAAATTCCTTATAGGGGGAGGTTATAACAATTCTAGTTTAGACTCAACCCATTTGATATTCTGGGTCTGAGTTTTATTGTCTTATATGATTGTTTATGTTTTATTTCTCCTTGTTCCTTATTAAGTTTGGCTATTAGAGTGTCTTAGTTGCGTTTGGAACAGGTTGGGAGTTAGTTTTTCAAAATGGTTCCCACCCAGATTTTGGCTTCTTCACTCGAACAATGCTTCATGCACATGAGCAGTATTTGAGAACTCTTAATACTTTTGCCAGCCTGCAGAGATACTGAGAATTAGCATTCTGCGCTCTAGTGGTCATTCTTGTGCTCGAGCGGTGTTGGCTTGAGCAGCCCTTCTTGAGCTCGAGAGATGGCCCTCTGTTTGTAAAACTTCTAGGAGTTTGTATTCTTCGCTCAAGCGGTTTCACTTTTTCTAGTAGCTCGAGCGACACTTCTTGTGCTCAAGCAGTCTGCGAGTATATTAGTTCGTAAAGTCACCTTTTTGGCTCACTTTTTCATACGTCTGTCTCTGTAAACTTTCTAAAAGCCCTAAATCTAGAGCTTTTCTCTCTAAAACTCACATTCTCTTTACAAGTACGCCTAGATCCGTTGATTTCTTTACCCTAGTGCCTTTGTTAAAAAGGTCGAGCACACAGAGAGCTCCCTTTTGATTGGAGTGAAGTTCATTTTTGGCTTCGTTGAGTTGCAATCCTTGTTCTTCCTTGTCTTGTAGCTTAAGGTAGGGATTCTATGCACTTTCTTATGATTTTTAACTTAGTTATTTGCTATTTCTAAAACAATATTGTGATTTGGGGATTTTTGAACAAACCTAGGGTTTTAGGTATAAAAATCAAAAGAGAGGTTTTCAAATGGATCCTTGAAAATGGTTGTGAGATTGGAAATGGGGCTGAGTTGTGATAAAATGGTTGGTTTTGATACTTAGAGTGGATTTTGGAAGAAAATGAGGGTTTGCCCTAAATATCTCAAATGTTGATTTTGTTTAAATAATTGGAATAGATGTTGGAAATGTGAAATTGGATTGATATTGATAAGGATGGTGGAGTTGGGTACATGTTGCCACTCACATCTTCGAATTTGGAAAGTTTATCCTTATGAAAATTATTTATCTGTTTAGAAATGTCTGTTTTGGTCTATGGTGGAGGATATCCATGATTGTTGTAGAAATTTCACAAGAATTATGAGAATTGAAACTATTTTCTTATCCATTGCATTGAGCATTGTTGCATATTTTACACATTTGAAAATGTTGTTGTTTTGAGAAAAATGGGTGAATAACTTGGTGAATCTAGGTAGGAGTGTAGTTGTGGTACTAAGTTGGCCTGTGTGTCCTTGGTGAAAGACTATAAACCCGCGCGGTTAGGTGTTGAGCCTTTCGGTTAATACTGATAAAAATGATAAATTGGTAGTCCTATAGATTCACAGTGTTGTATTCATTACCCGTTTTCTATTGTAAGGGAAATGATATCATGAATCGCGATATAATCTTGGCATTGCACTGTTTTAGAAATAGAAATGAAACTGTTTTGGCACGAGCATTGCATATGCATTCATCTTATATCTTTGTTATGATTCTTTAACTGTGTTGTAGTATCTTTACTGAGCTTTGGCTCACCCTTTGTGGAAACCATTTTCAGGTGCTGATGATATGCCTCCTCCAAGGCAATAGCTTGGGAGAACTTGGATTAAGAGCTTCATTTTTGGTTACTTCTTGTAATCATTTTGTACAAGCCTAGGGTTTTATCTGTATTGAGTTTAAAACTCATTTTTGTTGTAACCAAGCATTGTCTTGGAAAGTTGTAAGCCTTTGGGGCATTTCTTATTTGTTTTAACTCTTATTTTATATCTTTAACTTGTAACACATGTTATAGATTCAGAGTTAGGACTTGTGAATATATAACAACATGTGCTACATTTTGTATTACAGAATCATATGGAATGGAAGTGTAGTTATTTTAGAATATTATAGTTATACATCATTGTCATTTATTAATATAATGGATGGTTTATTGTCTTAAATTTCGAGGCGTTACAGTTCTTCACGCTATTGGTATTTTAGTATGGCTAATGCACTATTTAGGCTTGAAAATGACATTCCTGTGCATTAATCCATCAAAACGAGCATAATATGAACTTGAGATACCTTAACGCCTTTGTAAAACCCATGGAATTCCGTACTCCATGACGAACCTCACATGACTGGAACTACAACCAGTCACAAACTTGCGATTTTGATCCAAAATCTACCATGACGGAAGTAAAAAATTGTTTATGCACACTTAAGTAATTACAATCGAGCCAGGAGCCCAACATCTGAACTTGGCCGAGCTAAAACCTTGCCCCTAGTGTGAACCGGGCCACACCTTCGCCCATTTCCTTAGCCAAGATAAAATCTTGCTCCAGTGTTAGGTTGAACTATGACTACTAGCTCATGACCGAAGCTAAGCACCGCATGCACACACTCATTTTGACCGAGCAAACTATCAATTAGTTTACACTATTGGCTTAGCCTGGTTAACACTGGAGCATAACATGCATTTTTTATTTCTCAATTTGCAGACTTGACTAGGTTGGCTAGGCACACCATCACGTCGCCACTTGGTGGTGCTGCTCGACCGAGCAATTTTTCATGAACATCAATGCTGGGCTAGGGAGCCGAGCAAATTAATTTGAGGCTTACTCTTGTGGGCAAATACCGCTTCCTGGTGAGATCGCCGGGCGCCATAGCCGAGTTCCGAAGGGACTACAACATTCCATACGATGTACAATTCACTCTGGCTGAGCAAGATACCGTCTCTTGGAGCAAACCCAGTTTTTTTCCCTTCACCATGCTGTCCATCGGGAGGGCGGACTCTGGTTCCTAGCCCAACTCCTCATCTGCAAATTCCTTAGGCAGACCAGACTTTGTCCCACCCAACTATCCACCAGTGCATATAGCATAATAAATGGCATCGCCATGCTCAACTGTCATCTCAGTCTAAACCTTGGACTAGTCGAGATATTTCATCAGTCTTCGCTCAGTCAAAATGACGATGGTTGGGTATACTAGCTCAAGATAAAAAGAAGCCAAGAGAAAATTGTCAAAAGAACATCGGACAAAGACTTGAATGATGATGATTTTCTTTGGGTCGCTGGAAAGTATGAGGACCATGAAGCCTGGATACGGGGCTATGATATCATTGGAATAAAGGATCATCCAGTATAGATAGTTCAGTTTTTCTCCTTTCTACAATTCTTTTCATTCTTGTCGTGCATACTTTTGTTTTTTTTGCAGATCTAAACTTGCTGAAGGAGAATTATGCTTACGACAATCAAGATGCTCTCTGCGCCACGCTACGATACCGACAAAGGGATTGAACCGACATACCGTTACAGCGGCAAGTGGAAGAGCAAGGTTATAGACTTCCTTTTAGAGTCTTCATCTAAGACTGACCTAACTCTCTCCCAAATCAATCTCATCCCTCTCACTAAAGAATAGGAATTGGCAAAAAAGAGAGTTATTTGAGCTCTAATTTTCGAGAAAGCCCCTGCTGAGATCCAAACGAAGCAAAACCCAATCGAGCAACTACACGAAACTGTTGTTGTCGTCGTCATCTCGGCCACAAAAGAGGCGTCGCACTACGTCCACCGAGCGACAGTGGTTGTTGAACAAAGAACACACCGAGCAACTTGAGGCTGAGATCCTTAAAATTGAAATCTCCCAAGGAGGCCACCAATTTGGCCATACAGAGCCTTCATCCCTTCAGTATGGAAACCGGCTGTGACTTTCAAATGTTGCGCCGTGACTACCACTGATTCAGTCTGTGCTGAGAAGGACCATGAGTTAGCCTTCTATCTTGCCAAAAGCATCTGCCTACTTGCTGGCATGGAGTGGCTTGAGCTGAAAACAATTTGGTCGGCCGCCAAGTCACTTGTTCTGGTGAGTGAAAATTCTATATTTCATTTTGTCTTCATTTTGTCTCAAACACTCTTCTCGGTTTTCTAACGCTTCTCATGATTTGCAAGCTATGCAAAAAAGCCACGTTACTCACAAATGTGTGCTTGAGTTGTGGAAGACTGCTCGAGCTGCCATTGCTGATAGTGAGGCCAAAGCCATCGAGTAGAATGAGCTTAAGGTAACTTTGGTCGAGCTGAGCACAAAGAATGGAAAGATGGCCGAGTAGCTCATCACGACTGAAGAAGATAAACAAAGAGCTTTGGCAGAAAAGAAGGGTTGTTACTTGCTAGAGCTCGCCAAGCTTGAGAAAGCCAAGAATACCGAAATAAAGGCCTTGGAGAAGATGATGAAGGATGCTGAGGACCGAGGTTACAAGGAAGGCAATGAAACCTACGTCTAATACTGCAAAGCAGCTAAGGATATCTTCTTTAAATGTGGCTGGAAGGCAGCGGTAGAGAAGCTTGACCAAGCACATGATTCTGACATTTTCCTGAATCCTTTTCCACACTTCATGTCGAGCTACATGACAGCGTATGTCAATGCTGTGCAACAAAAATTCTTGGTGGTAGAGGTGAATGAAGAGGATAGCCCGGCACTGAACATTGCTCTCTCTGCAACTGGTGATCTCGGTTGATAGAGCTTATTGCCTACTCGGCCGAAAATGCCAAGCCAGATTGAGCCGCACCTGTTGTTCGACGAAGGCATCACTGATCTATCCCTGAAAGACGGTGCTGAAGCCGATCTGGCTAGTGGTGAAGTCGGCATTGGTGCTAATGCCAAGCTGGATGACCTTTTTGCATGGCCATGATGCAGTCATGCTTTTTATAGTTTTTCTTTTCTTTTTATTTTTTCTGGCATTGTAACTAGGCTACCTGTTCCTTCTCTTGTAATCAGTTTTGATATTAATGAAAAATTTCAACTTTTTGCTCGTCGACTATTTCTTCAATTTACTTTATTGGGTTTTGAGGGCTCTACCGAGTTAGCCAACTCGGTCATTGTTAATCCTACCAATCTTCTTTGGTGGAGATAACCATCTCGGTTGAAGAACTTCAAAAATTTGGTGGTCAAACATTCCAACCTTCTTTGGCCGAGATAACCATATCGGTCAAAGAGTCTTAAAAACTTGTTGGTCGAACTTGCCAACCTGCTTTTGCCAAGAAAACCATCCAGCCAAAGACTCCAAAAATTTGTTGGTCTAACTAGTCAATTTGCTTTGGCTGAGATAACAATATCAGCCAAAGAAGTAAAAAAGTGTTTGGTCAAACTTGCCAACCTATTTTGGCCGAGATAACCATCCATCCAAAGACTCCAAAAATTTGTTGGTCAAACCTGCTGTAGACATCCCATTTTTGACCGCCCTTAAGACTTGGGCACCACTGATTGCTTACTTAGTGATGAAAGTGATGCAGTGCAAAGGTTTGATTTCTTCGACAAGGAGAGTGTCAAATCCCGACCCCACAACCCCTTTTTGGACCAAATCCTTTTAACCAAAATGATTTTTAGACCTTAAAACTCTCTCTTTGAAAGTAGTTTTTGAAAAAGTTCCTACAATGTTTCGATCCTCGCATTTTGTTAAATGTTGCGCTTTTCGATAAACCTAGCAAGGACAGAGTGGAAATGAATGAAAGAGAGGTAAATTCTATGAAAACTCTTTCAAAACACCTTATTTAAAGGTTTGGAGTTGAATAAAAGAGGAGCAGAGGCAAGAAAACTAGCTGAGAAGAAGTTAGGCATGAATCCAGGTAGGATCGAAACTGAGTAGTCTTCACTCAAAGAGGCATATCCTTTCTCACACTTGGAATTTTGATGTGAGGCTGACGCCTTTGGAAAGAAGACTTCCAGGTATTCAATTCAGGTTCAAGAATGACCTGCAAAGGAGTCCAGATGAAGGAGATATTCCCGTTTGAAATTGGGTCCAAAAAGCATATTTTTCTGGCCAACCAAAGGTGGAGGTTGCTGGCCATGGATGGGATTTTCTGGCCATGTGTCGGCCATGAATGGCCATTTCCGGTCACCTGGCTTCCAAGAGTGATCCTTGCCAGCCAAGAATGGACCTGTACCGGCCATCAATGATCCCTTTTCGGCCATTGATGCAAAAAGTCAGATTTTTGCAAATATTTGTGTTCCGGCTGTTTTAGCTGTCCATTTTGGGATATTTTCAACCTAAGCCTCATTCTTCTATATATAGAGAGCCTTCTCTATTGTTTTCAAGGTTAGAACATTTGAGGAAGAAAATTTTTGGGAGCCTTTCTCTCTACAATTCTCTCTCTACATTTCTCTCTCTCTTGAACCTTTGTGCATAAGTGCATACAAGTGTAGATACACTCCTCCTTTGCCTATACATCCTTGACCAAAGTTGGTTATCTTTGAATTCAGGTTCTAGAAGGTCTTCTTGGAGCTCTTGAAAGTGATTTTGCTTGGTTTTGTTGCCTAAAATTGTGTTGTGCTTCAAGAGGTATAACTCTCTCCCTTTGTGCTTGTTTTGCACACTTGCTTACTATCCTTTTTCCATTGTTTTGTATTGTTTTGAGGCTGGTTTTAACCTATGAAAATCTCTATTTTTATAGTCTAAAATGGTGGTTTGAGGCTATTTTGAGTTTGGGGGTGGTCCACTCTTCTTGTCTCTTTGCTTGTTAAGCTTTTGTGCCATCTTTTCATCACTTTCAAACCAACTCTTTTTGGCCTTTTAACCACTGAAATTCAGAGGTTTTTCAGTGACAAAAACTTTGTTTTGAGGTCCAAAATTGGAGGAGTTAGACTCCTCTCGTGTCTAGCTTTCATGCCTAGTTAGCTTCATATGTTGGCATGTTTTTGTAGCTTAACTTAGCTTATTTCCAACATGTTTTTGCCTTTGATTTGGGCTGCTTTAGCTCTGTTTTGAGCTGTTTGTGTTGTATAAGTAGCCTTTTGCATGATTGTAGTATAACCCCATGTTTTAGCTTATTGTCTTAGCTAGTTTTGCCTTCATTCTAGCATGTCTTTCAATTGATTTTGGGCTATAAAAACTTTATCTTTTTGGGCTGATGCTTGGGTCCTAAGGCCATTAAAGGTTGAGGGGTTGATAGCCCTTCTTTGAACCTTGTTTTGGAGGCCTTTGCCCTTGTGTTTCCCACCCTTGCATCATCTTTTTCAGAGCTTTTAAACACAATTTTTCAGAGTTATTTCAGTGGCTAAAAACATGTTTTGAAGTCCAAAATTAGAAGGGTTAGCCTCCCCTCCTTGTGTCTTGCTTACAAGTCTAGCATGCTTCATATTTTAGTCTATTATTCTAGTTTGTGTTACATTAATTTCAGAATGTTTTAAGCTATATTTTGGGCTGGTTGTTGCTTTTGAGCTTTGTATTGCATAGCTGTAGTGTAAATTCCTTCACTAGCTCATTGTTTTAGGCCTTTAAATATGAGTTGTTTGAGTTGGTTGCATGTTATAGTGTCATTTTGCAAGTAATTCCAGCATACATAGCTCTGTCGCATTCTCATTTGTTTCACTCTTTCAATTGCTTTTGAGAGTTGCTTCAAGTTTGGGATTCTTTAAGCTTGAGATAGAGTTTGTGCTTAATGGTTTTAATCCTCTTTTGAGGGTTTCTACTAACCAACGGCATGAACTCTCTCTTGTCTTACATTATCCCTTGGTTGAAACTTCTTTCTCTCTAGAGGACTCTCACCTTGGACAAATTGACTAAAGAATGGTTTGGTAACTTAAAATGTGTAAATAAAATTTGACAAGTAAAACTTGAGCAAGTTAAGCATGTTGTGTTTGCATTGCATGTATTCAATCGGACGTTGCATTGAACACACAGAAGATTGGAGCATTTCATACTCAAAGTGATGACATGAGCCAATCTCCTTGGTGTCCATTGCCTTTGATCACACATGATAAGGTAGTGGTCTTGAGTCTTGTTTTGTGCATTTATTGAAATTGTACAACTTGGATCTTTGGCCATCATGCAAGGAAATTGCTTGATTGGTGGTTTTGGATCCAAGAGTGCCACTTTTTTGAGGTTTTGAGATGATAAGAAGGGGTACAGTACAAACATACCTCTGGAAAAACCTTCATTTTGCTCTGTTTGTGCTCTATTGCAGTGTGGGGATTCAGAACACCAATGGATGGCAGTGGTTCACTCTTGGCCGGTAAGGAACATTTTTGGTCGGCAGGGGTCGGTAGCAACCTACCATGGCTGGCAGGTCACTGGTGTAATCCTTAGCTTTGATTTGGTAAGGTGGAGCAGAAAGGTTCTGGAGTATGGTCAACCCTGCAAACAGAGCCTCTCAAGAGCAAAACGGAAAACCTTTCGAGGCGAAACCGAGTGCATGCATCCTCCATTACATGAGGCAGAGCTGTGGTAGTGTAGTTATATATCTTGCATGATTAGCTAGTATACATTTGCTTTAATTAACTAGTTTGCTAATTAGTTAAAGGGTTATAATAATTAGTCAATAGTTTACTTGTTATTCATTTAATTTGTAATAATTAGTCTAATTAGTTTAATTAAATTAGTTAGCTTAGCTTAGCTTAGTGTAGCTTAGCTTATTCATTCAGACCTTCCTTCGAGAGGGCACAATGTTGTAATAAGTGTGCATGTGTGTGTGCACGTCTTCTAACCCCGCATGTTTCTCCCTTTTATTTATCCGCTTTCGATGGTTAGATTAGGGACATTTTTCAATTAGCATACCTTATGCTTGCATGTTTGCATCATTCATTTGTCTTTCATGCACCGAGGCTCGGCGCACCATTCAAACTGCATTGTTGTTTCAATACACTTCTTTGAATACGTGTTTCAAAGCGTGTTATCAAATCAAATCATATGTCATCATTGCATCATTGCATGTGTTGCATTAGGCATCGTACATAGTTACGATCATGCATTGTTTCTAACTAGCTTTTGTTTTGGCTTGGAGTACTCGGTGAGTCTTTACGCTTTATCATACTTGCATGAGTATGAGTGATGCCATATTTCGCATGCTTGTCACGAGGCTATTTGCTTAAATGATTAATTGCATGAATGCCTGTGGATGAAGGCTTAATTGTTTGAATTGGAACGATTCAACAAATGAGAGTTTTAAGCCCACTTGAGGTGGCAAATCCGCATTTCGAAGCCCACTTGAGGGTGGCAACTTCATACCATTTTCAAAAACAAACATGAGTTGAGTTGTTCCAATTTTCGCGATTTTAGTCTATACTTGCTTGTGTGCATCACATAGTAAAGTTAGCTAATAACCAGAATAAGAACACACGAGGTTTATAAAACAACATATCATGATTAGTAGAGGCCGATCTTTGATCGGGCGAGCGGGGGTGCTCATTTCAGGACCTTCCCCTCTCGTACCCAAGTTCCCGAGCTGAGGCAACGTTGGTGATGACAGACATGTGGCCTTTGGCATGAGTCAGGGTTTCCTAAATTTTCCAAAAATAAAATATTTAGGTGGCGACTTTGTAATCTGGCAAAGCAGTCCAGTTTTGGTATTATTTGATTCAAAATCTGATTTTGCAAAATGATTTGCCAGATTGGACTCTTTGGTGTTTATCAGTCTCATATTGCACTTTGTGAGATTAGATTCAGAACCGTGGCAGGAGTCCGAATCATAGGACCAATTCGAGCTCTCCGAAAGGGGGGGCGTAAAGAAAGTCGAGCTACACTTGCCAACTTGCATTGGCTGGGATGCCAATAAAGATAAAAAATTGTTGGTCAAACTTGCGAACTTGTTTTGGTCGAGATAACCATCCAGCCAAAGACTTCAAAAAAGTTTGTCAAACCTGCCAACCTACTTTGGTCGAGATAACCATCCGGCCAAAGACTTCAAAAATTTGTTTGTCAAACCTGCCAACCTGCTTTGGCCGAGATAACCTACTCGATCAAAGAGGTCAAAAAACTTAGTCAAACTTGCCAACCCATTTTGCTACCAATTGTGTAAAGATTTTATATAGACTGCCACGAACACAGATATTAAAAAATTTTAGAAAAAATTGGTTACTTGTTTTATTGATGTCGAACAAAAAAGATCGAAAGAGTACAATTGCTAAAAATAAAATATCTTTAGATTAGCAGTATTCCATGGCCTTGGGATAGCTTAGCTGTCTTTGTCTTCCAGTTGGTAAGCTCCCCTTCTTGCTAGCCTTATCACTTTGTACAACCCCTCCCAGTTGGGTTCTAATTTGCCATCACCAGGCACCAAAGTATTTCCTATTACTTTGCGCAACACCCAATCTCCAATCTTGAATTGGATGCACCACCTTGTTGTACTTTTTGGACAGTTACTGCTAATATGAGGTGATATGGATTAGCGCCCTCTTTCTTCATTCTTTGGCATGGTACAATTCCAAGGTAATTGTTTGGCCATTCAAATCTGGGTCAAAAATTTTCTCCTAATGACGGGAAGGCTGACTTCTAACGGGATCACCGCTTCATGCCATATGCTAAGGCAAAAGGCGTTTCCCCGATTGACTGCCTAGGTGTAGTCCCATAAGCCCACAAGACATGGGCAAGTTCCTCAACCCACTTTTCTTTTTCTTTTTCTAACCTCTTCTTCAGACCATCTAATATTACTTTGTTTAATGCTTCGGCTTGGCCATTGGTTTGGGGGTATGCCGACGTGGAGTTGTAGAATTCTATCTTGTGCTCTTCGCAAAAGCCCCTAAAGATTCTTCCATCAAATTGAGTGTTGTTGTCAGATATTAAGGCCTTAGGAATTCCAAACCAGGTTATGATGTTCTACTTGAAAAACTTCTTGATGTCTTTCTCTTTGATGGATGCAAGTGCTTCTGTCTCCACTCATTTTGTAAAGTAGTTTGTCGTGAAAAACTTTCTATTGCCCGGTGCGGTTGGGAGTGTTCTAACTATGTCTAAGCCCCACATTGCAAAGGAAGAAGTAAGAGCTCTCTGGCCAACTAATGGATTTGATGTGCAAACTTCTGGCATTGTTCATATTTTTTGACATATTTCTCTGTGTTTGCTTGCATGCATGGCCACCAAAGTTCTTGTGAGATAGCTCAATAAGCCAAAGATTTCCCCTCTAGTGGCTTCAGCAAATGCCTTCGTGAATTTCAAACAGAAAGGCTTCGACCTTGCTAGGATGGACATACTTCAAGTATGGTCCAGTGAAGGACTTTTTGTATAGCGCTAGAGATGGAGAAGCCAAAACCATTGCGACTTTTTTCGGATCTTGTTTGCCTCTTTCTTGTCCTCTAGCAGAATCCTATCTTTCAAGAACGTAATAATGGGGTCCATCTAGGAAGGACCTAGCTCGGCACAGAATACCTCGACCATTTCAGGTTCCTCAATGCTCGATCCTGGCAGAAAGTCAATTAGGCAAGGATGTAAGATAGCAGTGTTTGCCATCGATAGAAAATCGGGCAGTTCGTTTGCCTTGCTATTTTCCTCTCGACTAATTTGTTCTATTCTCATGACTTCAAATTTCATGATCTCGTTTCTAACCAGCTCCTAATACTTGGCCATTCTGTTATCCCTTGCTTCATAGTCACCTAATATTTGGTTGGTGACGAACTAGGAGTCACTGTATACCATTAGCTCAGTGGCCTTTATCTGGTAGGCTGACCTCAAATCGGCTAACATTACTTCGTACTCCACTTCATTATTAGATGCTGGAAATCCAAGTGTGATTGCTTATTCAATGGCCAATCCACCTGGTGAGATGAGGATTATCCCAAGTCAAGCACCATGTTTATTGGACGTGCCATCCACAAAGAGCTTCCATATCTCTCCTACGAACAACTTCTAGCATGTGGATAGGTCTAAAGATGTTTTAGGATCTGGGATGTCGGTGATTTCTTCCAAGTCATTCCTTTCTGCTAGGTTGCCTTACCATGTCCCTCATAGGCATATCTTCGCAAATTGCGCTTGTAGTTGCGTGGCTTGCTCATTTCCTCCCTAGCATTGCACTATTGGCCTCAGTGGACAGTGCAGTAATGGCATATTAAGCGGTTGATCAACTCGCAGTGAGGGATGTACTATTCCCGTGACACTTCCCCCCTGTCCGATTTCTTCTATCAAGTCGATTGAACAAATAAAGAGACTTCCTGGAGCAAACTCTGCCACAAAGTCTGCTAAAGCTTGGCCCTTTATCGCTATTATGTGTTAGAATTTGATGTCGAATTGTCCCAACTCCACTGCCCATTTCAGTATTCTTCCGAAGAAGTTTGTCCTCTCAAACAAGGCTTTTAGAGGGAATGCCGTTAATACGATCACATTGTGCGCATGAAAAGAAGGGTGGTTGTTTTCTTGAAGCCATCATTATAGCTAAAGTAGGCTTCTCTAATGGCAAGTACCTCATTTCAGCACCTAGTATTGTCTTGCTCACATAAAAGATGGGCAAGTGCTGTATTCCTTATGTGCGTATCAACACTGCGCTAACTGCATGTTGGAAAACCGCCAAGTAAGTACAGTTGCTCTGCAGGCACTGGGGTCGCTAATAGTGGTGGAGAGAGTCAAGTACTCCTTCAAGCTCTTTAGAGCTCAGTCACACTCTTCATCCTACCCAAATTTTGCTTTAAGTGCCTAGAACAATGGTTGACATCTATTTAACGACCGACTTATGAATTGGTTTAGTGTCACTTTGCCAACGGCAAGTGTTGCAATTCCTTGACTGTGTTAGGCCTTTTGAGCTCTTGAACGACCTTGATTTGGAATGAATCTTCTTCTATATCGCGGTTGGTCACTAGGAAGGTGAGAAACTTGCCTGACCCCATGCCAAATGCACACTTGGAAGCATTTAATCGCAACATATGGGTCTTCAAAATTTGAAACATCTCAGCTAGGTCATTGAGATGGTTTGCTTCATTCTTACTCTTGACCACCATGTTGTCGATATAAGCCTCCATTGTTCTGCCTAACAATGGTTCGAACATTTTGGTGACCATTAGCTAAAATGTTGCCCCTGCATTTTTAGGCCAAAGGGCATGACCTTGTAGCAATACAAATTCCCTTGGAGTTGTGAACGATGTGACCTCCTAGTCCAGTTCATATATAGCAATCTAATGGTATTCATGATACGCGTCGAGAAAGCTAAGTTAGTTGTGGCCTGTAGTTAGGTCCACCAGTTGATCTATCCTTGGTAGAGGAAAACTATCTTCTAGCATGCTTTGTTGACCGTCTTGTAGTCCACATAAACGCGCCATTTGTCATTTTTTGGCCACTGCCACGATGTTAGAGATCCACTTGGGATAGTGAACCTCTCTAATCACCCCTGCATCTAATAGGGTTCTCACATCTTCCGCTACTATCTTGGTGTGATGCAGAGTTGACTTGCGTGTTCATTGTATAATCGGTCTGGCAAAAGGGTTGACGCTAAGTTAATGGCATATGAAGTTCAGGTCAATCCTAGGCATATCGTACGACGTCCATGCAAACACTTCGATATTAGAGATAAAAAATTCCATGATCTATTTTCTCTCAGTGCTAGATAAAGATGCACCACATAAAAAGAACTTCTCTAGATCATTCTCGTTAATTCTTACTTCAACCAAGTCTTCTACTGCTTTCTGTTCGGTTGCCTTGCCGACGTTTGCGAACATTTTGTTACTCTCTGGTTCTTCTTCCATTTGCACGAATCCCGTGGCAGCTCAGTTGCCGTTCACGGTCACGAAGCATTGCTTGGACATGATTTGGTCTCCCAGGACCTTCTCAATTACTCCAGCTTCATTTGGGAACCACATCACTTGACGGTAAGTCGATTCTACAGCTCGCATGGCATACAACCATGCTCTTCCCAAAATGATGTTATAAGTGGAGTGGACTTTCAACACCCAGAACTCCACTTTCTTTGTCATCAAGCTAGCTTTGGCTGACAAAATTATCTTCCCAACTGGCCATTTTGGCATCGAGTTGAAACCGACCAAAGGAGAAGTCACCGATGCCAAATCTTTGTCCTCCAATTTCAATTGTTTGAAGGTCTCATAGTACATTATCTCGCACGAGCTTCCCTGGTCTACCAAGATCCTCTTGATATCAAAGTTTTTGATGCATAAAGTAACAACTAGCACGTCGTTGTGAGAGTTCTTCAACCTTGCTAAGTCTTTATCAGAGAAAGTGATGATGTTCTATGTTTTCGTATTCCATTTCTTTATGGTCGGTTGAACACTCAGCACTTCCTTCATGTGTTCCGCCTTCTTGATCATCCCTTTGAGCTTGCAAACTCGCTCAGGTTCTATAATCCCATGAATGACATTTATCAAGCCTTGAGGTGGACTGTTTGTCGGCATCCTATCTGTCACGTGTGATCTTGAAGGGCAGATCGAGCTCCCCCCTCAATATATTGATCTAAATGGCCAGCTGCCACTAGCTCCTCCAAATGTTGCCTCAAAAGCATGCAATCTTCAGTTTAGTGCCCTATTTCAACATGAAAGGTGCACCTATATCTCTCATCGTAGCCCCTCTGTGCTTCTCCTAATTTGGCAAGCCGCTAAACAAAGGGTTTATCGTATATTTCACTACGAATTTGGTAGATGGGCTTAATGAAGACAGTCGTAATGGCAGTATGCACCCTCAACCTCCTTGCCTGGGTGTCTTCACCATTGGGTGGTGCGCTGTGATTGTTGTTGTTAGGTCGGCCCATTTTTCCTACTATATTAACCTTTCTCGTGGGTTTCTTGTCCGGCATCGTTGTTGTGCCGGACTTTACTTTGCCGCGAGCACTATCTTCATCTACCCGATGTGCTGGTACACTCTCTCCATCAAGGCTTCCATAGTGAGGGTTGGTGTCATTGTCATTGAATCCCTCAACTTATGGCTTAATGGCAAACCCCGCTTATACTGCGCAATAGCTAGGCTAGTGGGCCAATCATCTATCTGGTTGAAGGTCTCCAAATATCTATTGTTATAAGGCTTCAATGTTTCTTTCTCGCCCATGTCGATGGCGAGTAATTGATCTATTTCAACCAGCATCTTGGTGTTTGTCTTGAACCTGGTAGCAAATGCTTTTGCAAGTTGCACCCAGGAGGCAATGCTGCCTTCTGGCAACTTTTCAAACCAAGTTCAACCCAAATCTCCAAGGCTAGATGAGAACATGATACACATTAGAGCCTCGTTCCATCAGTGTATGGCCATAACTTGGTAAAAGTGGCTTTAAATGTTGCGGGAGCCGAATATTAGGGGATGTAAAGAGGCCGAATATTATTCTTAGAGAATCGAGACATATACATTGCATTCGGCCCCGTCTTATATAAATTCAGAGGTATCCTAATCGGCCATAGAACCAGTTGAACGAGGAGCCGAGTGGAGATTGGTCAGCAATAAAAGGAGCTGAGTAAATAATTGCACGGTGGACTAAAGGTTGGCCCAACCCTAAGGCCCAGAGGAAAATATAAATAGAGGAACATCAACCAAAGAGAGGTATGTGAGAACAAGTAAGCTTAACTTAAGATAGAAGAAAAAGAGAGTATATAGTGATTTATCTGTCGGAGTGCTAATTCTGGCACCCCTGATCGGAGTGTTCATTTCTTTTCAGGTAGCTGGCTAAGGATTTCGAGCGTCCCATTGGATCCAAAGAGTATTTCCAAACCACTTCTCCACAATTGGCATCGTCTGTGGGAATACTCTATCACATCCATGGCAGGCATGATGGAAGATCCTCCGGCAGTCGCTGGGAAGCTTACGCCATGAGTCGATACCACTCCAAGCACCATGCTGGGACCAGAAAACATTACTGCATGAAGAGCCTTGAAGTTCGATTCAGCTGATGAAACAATGCAAGCGATGTGGAGCAGTGGTTTGGAAATACTCTTCAGATCCTGGGAGACGCTAATGATCCACAGGTAGTCACCTGAACAGATACAAACACTCCGGTCGGGGGTGTCGGAATTAACACTCCGACGGACAAGTCAATTCAGACACTCATGATAGCTTGTTTACTAAGTTAAGTAAAGTGATTCTTACATACCTTTCTCAATCCATTGTTCCTATATTAATACCTGTTCCTTTTGATCCTCGGGGCCAGGGCCTACTTTTTAGTCATTATCCTTTCTCTTATTCGGCTCTAAAGATCTAGACTTATTCGGCACATATATTATATTCGGCTTCTCATTCTCGTAGGATACAGCCAATTAATATCAGTCTTCTAAGGTATGCACCTTCTGATTTCACCCATTATTCGACTCCCACAATTGCCCCCCGAACTCCCCATTGACGGTAGTTAATCGGCGTGTTTGGTCTTGAATTGGAAAAGTCAAAATAGGTCAGGCGGCTTCGCGTACCCCAATACAGATGTTAGAATGCACACACCTTTTCGGTCATCATTACACTTTCCCGCCTCATTCATGCGTCTCGCATTTATTGCGATTTGAAATTTCAGTCCTTTCGAGTGCACATTTCGTCGAGTATTCGAGACTCTTGGACTGCCAGTGGGTATCCCTTCTCTGACTCGCATTTTCTACAACTCTTCTCCATCTACCCTCGTCCCCCTTGCTCGTAAGTCTTCTTCTCTTTTCTTTGCAATCCTACTTTCTATTTGTTATTTTAATTTTGGCGAACCCTTGATTCCCCACGAAAATGGCTAAACACTTGAAAGACCTCCTTTGTGAGGGTCGTGCTTCCGGATTCCGGCGACACTTTTTCATCCCCGACGATGCTCATCTATCTCTAGTGACAGACAATACTCTGGATATAGAGAGAGAGGATCGGAATTCAATCATCTTTCCTCTCCTATCCATAACAGAGGGCGGGGTCCATTTTCCCCTACATCCATTCCTTAGGGTCGTCCTCCGCCATTGGGGTCTGATTCCTTCTCAGCCCAACGTGAACTTTTTTCGAATCGTAATGGGGATCGTAGAGTTAAATCGGCGCCTCAGGATCGATCTTTGCATTCCGGCCATTCGGCACTGCTATGCTTTAGCCAAATCTTCCGGTTGGCTTGGGCGGTACTTTCTTAGGGCCCAGGATACTGACCATCATTTGGTAACCATGCTTGCCAGTTCTGGTAAGCGTGTGGATGACGTAATGGTCAATGTCCGAGGGAACTGGGAATTTGGCGAAGGCGAGGGTCGCCTAGACCCTATTCCCAGACGAAGGGGTGAACCAGGTTGCCATGTGGCTCCTTGCGTTTATTGAACTTTTCTTTCACTTGGCCTTCTCTCCATGTCTAACCCTTTGTCTTTGCAAGCAGTAAATTGAAGAAGATTCTGGTTTCTACTGACGACGCAATCCTTGCGCAGATTGCGACTACACTCGGATACTTCCGCCGTCCAAACGTACAGCAGCAAGGGAGAGCGGCCCACATACTTCTTCGATACGAGCCTACTTATACTACTTTTTCGGCCGCTGACAACAGTCTGATTCCATCTGGCGATCAACACCTTGCGGCTCTTATCTTCCCTAGCTTCAGGAGCCTTATGCAAGTTGGTCTCGAAGCTTCTAATTCGGGGCAAGACGTGGAGCCGGTGGTAGAGGTAGTCGCCGAACCAGCCAGAGAGTTCGCTGAGGAGGCCGAAGAGGTTGACGAGGCCCTAAACTCGGGGTTTGAGGCAGCCAGACTTAGTCAGCCTACCTCGCAGTCCACTTCGGGTCGGTCAGAGTTTTCTTCTGGAGATATTTTTGGAAGTTTGAGAGACCTACCCGGCGATTTTTTTGAAGGTATGGCTGGGGAAAACCTCACGCAGATGGCTCGAAAGAAAAATGCCGTGCGAACGGCCACCCGGAAAAAGGCCGAGGCCGCCCGTTCTGGACCTTCCTTGATTGAGTCTTTTGAACCCGTTATTGAAGAGTCGGCTCAGATTGTTGTGGCCAAAACGGCGAAAGAGGTTGAACAATCGGTCATTGAAGAACGGTTAATTCTGGAAGAGCGGGGCAAGAAGCGTAGCGCCGAGGGATGGGTCGGTTCGGAAGATAGTCCTGCTGACAAAAGGCCTTGCTTAGAAGAGTCGGACGTGGTTGTTCCTTTCATTGTTCAGCCAAAGATCAGAGAGACGCCGATTTCCTCTAACGCATCCATCATTATCGACCCAGCGGTAGCCTTGAGCCTGGCGGCTTCAATCTCCCTACCAACTGATAAGGCATCCTTTCATGCTGTGCCAGATTTGGTGGCCGTAGCCCTATCTGTGCAGTCGGCCCTTTTGGTAGGTGAACTTGACTTGTTTTGATTTTGGTTGTCTATGGCATCTAACGATCCCAACTCGTTTTGTAGACGGTCGGCCGGATCGTCGACTTGGGCCGTCGCCTACACGATGCCCTTGAGAGGATTGACCGTTTGTAGTTAGAAGTGGGCAATCAAAAGAGCAGGGCCGAGTTTGAGATAATGAGAGCCACAATGGAGACTGTGCGAGCCGATGCCGAAGTAGAAAGGGCTCAGACTGCCGATCATCACCGTTCTGATGCCAAAGATAGGGCGAATGCAAGCAAAGAATCGCTTAGGCTAGCCGAGGAGGCGCTTAACAAGGTGGAGACTGAGGCCTCGTTTGGCAAGAGGCTATTTTAGCCAAAAAGCCAAAAAGTTACTAAAAAAGTCAAAAAGCCAACAACCCATACCAAAAAGTCAAAGATTCTCTCTTCTCTCTACTTTTTGCACATCTTTTCGTAAAAAGCCAAAAAGTCATCCCAAACATACTAGTTTTTTTTACATCACATTTTAGCCAAATAGCCAAAAAGTTACTAAATTAGCCTGTTCCCAAACGAGGCCTGAGTGAGCAGAGTTGAAGGCGGCCAAGGAGAAGGCAGAATATGAGGCTTCTGCCGCATTCGAAGCAGGAAAACGCTCCGCCTTCGAGGAATACGTAGATGAAGTCCCCAAGTTTGAGAATCGGAGATTCAAACATGAGTGGCTTAAGGCCCTTGATGCTGCTGGGGTTACATTGGCCTTGCCAATTCCTTATGAGCAGGTGGACGTTGAGCCACTTGAGTCTGACCCCGAGGATTGATCTGGGAGTCATTCGAATGTTATGAAATGCTTTCCCTTCTGATGTATGTTTTTGTTTTAAGGACTTTTGTTGGTTCCGAGTAGTTTTCATGTATAAATTGGTTACTGTCTGCGATCAATTTATTAATGAAGATTACCTTGTCGTTTCACTACTACTTATACGCAGTTTGTGATGTTATGTTGGTGAAGAATTTTTTGCCTTTCACTACTTCAGATAAAATGATTACTCTGTTGAGCTTTCTACGATTGAATATCTTGGCAATATTGACTTATCATTCTTATGCCGAATAGTTCGTGGGTATTACGCTGGTTAACCGGTTCATGGGCCGGCTGGGGCACTTAATCCGAATAGATTGATTAATCTGCCCTTGCCCCAGGCGGTGCATGATCATTCGGGCTGGCTGGGGCACTTAATCCGAATAGATTGATTAATCTGCCTTTGCCCCAGGTGGTGCATGATCATTCGGGCGCCGGATGAGACGAACTCAGGTGCTTTGAAGTCGATTCATGGGCCGCCTGGGGCACTTGAGCCGAATAGATTGATTAATCTGCCCTTGCCCTAGGCGGTGCATGATCATTCAGGTGCCGAATGAGACGAACTCAGGAGCTTTGAAGTCAATTCATGGCCTAGCTGGAGCACTTGAGCTGAATGGATTGATTAATCTATCTGCCCTTGCCCCAAGCAGTGCATGATCATTCGGGCTGGCTGGGGCAGTTAATCCGAATAGATTGATTAATCTACCCTTGCCCCAGGCGGTGCATGGTCATTCGAGCGCCGGATGAGACGAACTCAGGAGCTTTGAAGTCGATTCATGGGCTAGCTGGAGAACTTGAGCCGAATATATTGATTAATTTATTTGCCCTTGCCCTAGGCAATGCATGATCATTCGGGCCGGCTGGGGCACTTAATTCGAATAGATTGATTAATCTGCCCTTGCCCCAGGCGGTGCATGATCATTCGGGCGCCGGATGAGACGAACTCAGGAGCTTTGAAGTCAATTCATGGGCCGGCTGGGGCACTTGAGCCGAATAGATTGATTAATCTGCCCTTACCCTAGGCGGTGCATGATCATTCGGGCGCCGAATGAGACGAAGTCAGGAGCTTTGAAGTCGATTCATGGGCTGGCTGGAGCACTTGAGCCGAATAGATTGATTAATCTATCTGCCCTTGCCCTAGGTGGTGCATGATCATTCAAGCCGGTTGGGGCAGTTAATCCAAATAGATTGATTAATCTACCCTTGCCCCAGGCGGTGCATGGTCATTCGGGCGCTGGATGAGACGAACTCAGGAGCTTTGAAGTCGATTCATGGGCCGGCTGGAGAACTTGAGCTGAATATATTGATTAATCTATTTGCGCTTGCCCCAGGCAGTGCATGATCATTCAGGCCGGTTGGGGCACTTAATCCGAATAGATTGATTAATCTGCCCTTGCCCCAGGCGGTGCATGATCATTCGGGTGCCGGATGAGACGAACTCAGGAGCTTTGAAGTCGATTCATGGGCCGGCTGGAGTACTTGAGCCGAATAGATTGATTAATCTATCTGCCCTTGCGCCAGGCAGTGCATGATCATTCGGGCGCTAGATGAGACGAACTCAGGAGCTTTGAAGTTGATTCATGGGCCGGTTAGAGCACTTGAGCTAATATATTGATAAATCTATCTTCCCTTGCCCCGGGCGGGTCAATCCAGTCGGCACCGGGCGATTGAGGTTTTCACAATTAATGAGATTTCCTCGAGGGTGCTGCCTCTATAAAGGATAAATGATTAAAGGTACAACTTTTATGAGTACAGTAAACAACTGACTCCAGCTTTCGAAGGTATCGTGTGAATGTTGAACAGACTTTTCTTTAACAGCAAAGGGGAAGCGAGGACGCTAGCTGAGCTGGGTGGAGACATGAATCGAGGTGGTGACCCTTCGCGCACAGGGAGTAAAAGTTCCAGGGATCGAGAGAGGCGTCAGTCTCCTCGACGTCGAAGCAGGTCGCCCAGGCTGAACAAGCAGTCACAAGGCAGATCTCTTCAACCTCGAGTCGAGAGGGGATCTGACGCAAATTCGTGCCCATTAAGGGTTGCGATATTTGTGGGGAATAGACCCATGACAAAGGGGGACTTGATCATTCGAGAACCAAATGTACCGGTCGAGTTTGCTCGACAAATTTTTCCTTCTGAGGTTCAGCAATCGATGGTAGGTCGAGAGGACTACGAAGTATTTCGTGAAGGCATTCACGGGGCAGTGAAGGGGCTTTACACTACCTATGAAATCGGCATGCGGCTGTGTGCTACCCACCGAGAAATGGAGAAGAAGGAGGAACGTATTCGAAGTTCGGAGGCTCGCGCGAAGGCGGCTGAGCGCGAGTTAAGGAAGACCAAGGCGGCTCGGGCACAACCCGCCGGGCAGGGAAACCCAATCGTGGAAGAAAGGGTTACCAGTCGGCTCATCAGTACCACGCTCGCCGATCGTGAGACGGCGAGTATGTTCGCAATGGAGACCGCGAAGGGGAGCGCCTATGAAAAAGGTTTTCATGAAGCCCGAAAAGTTGGAATCAAAAAGACCAAGGAGAAACTTGCCGAAGAAGTTTGGCGATGTGAAAATTGTGTATTTAGGCACGGTTGGATCAAGGCATCTCTTGCCGCGGAAGCTCTTCGAGCGTCGGGCATTGATTCGGCATCGCCACTCTACCACAGTAAATATTTTCCGTTTTTCGGTTTTGAAGTTGAGGAGAGTGAGGATGAGGGTGACGCCGTATAAGTATACCTATTGTAAGGTTGAAACGCAGATCACGTTCAAAACTATGTAATTTATTGTTTGTTTGATTGAATAAAAACGTTCTATTATAAATATTTCATTGCAGTTCGTATTCGGTATGTACGTGTTTCGTTTTATTGTATACATGTTTGAATGAATGTATAAACGTTGATCGGTCCGAGTATCTGTTAAGTGTCCAGTGATACGCCGGTTTATAGGTAGGGTTGACCCATACGTGATAGCCATTTATTCCTGAATGAGGCCATTGTAACTTGAGGAAGCCGAAAACCAGTGAGTAGAGTGGATGCGGCAAATTTGACTCAGCTCGGGGCCTGGATTTTTGGCCAGTGCATGTGCTTCAAAAAGTCGTTTGGATAACTAGGCCGTGGCGAATGTCAACCGACGTTTGTCTCATCGATTTTAGCATTAATGAAATTGCCTCGGGATTGGGGCCTTGAGATCGCAGCCAGTATTGAAAATAAAAGGAGTGGGCGCTTCGCGTAGATAAACAATCACTTATTATGTGAGGTGTGATAAGTGGGGATGTTAGTTAGAGGCTCGGAGTTCAGCTGAGCTTGGTGTTGCAATGGAGCGCGGCAGAGGACCCATCCGTATGGGGGGTAGGGCGTCCAAAAGTTGGCATGAGTCTTCAAGTCGTCGAAGCAGATCACCCCGAAAGGAAAGGCAACGACCGTTGGGTTTATCCTTTCTTGTCCTGGATCTTTGCCTTGACATTGTCAGTGGTATCAGGGGAAGTTTGGCAATGCGCAAGTCATGGGCTTGCGCACAGTTGGCTCAAGGCACTGCAAACCGTGGAGGACTTCTGTGTGACGAGAGTCGATTTGGCGCTGCCGCTTTACCAATGCGTCTTTTCCCCTATTTAGCTTTTGAGGTTGAAAATGGATATTGTAATGCTCAAATGTGGGTTGCGTTTTTGTAACAATTGTTTGATCAAATAAAAAGTTTTATTTCAAACATTTACGTCTTATTCTGAATTTTTTATATGCTTAGCTAAGAACCTTATTTCGGATGTTGGCATGTTTTGTTTCGTTTTGTTTTGTTCGTGCCGAAGGGTACTCCGAATCCCCAGTCTTAATCGGCCGTAAGGTGTCATGCACCAAAGAGGGCTCCGAATCGGGAGACTTATTGTGGCCAATCGTGATATCCACGAAGGGCGCTTCGAATACGGAGTCTTAATCGGCCCTAAGGTGTCATGCACCAAAGGGGGCTCCGAATCCGGAGACTTAATCGGCCTTAAGGTGTCATGCACCAAAGGGGGCTCTGAATCCGGAGACTTAATGTGGCCAATCGTGATATCCACGAAGGGCGCTCCGAATCCGGAGTCTTAATCGGCCCTAAGGTGTCATGCACCAAAAGGGGCTCCGAATCCAGAGAATTAATCAGCCCTAAGGAGTCATGCACCAAAGGGGGCTCCGAATCTTGAGATGTATTGTGGCCAATCGTGATATCCACGAAGGGCGCTTCGAATCCGGAGTTTTAATCAGCCCAAAGGTGTCACGCACCAAAGGGGGCTCAGAATCCGAAGACTTAATCGGCCCTAAGGTGTCATGCACCAAAGGGGGCTCCGAATCCGGAGACTTGTTATGGTCAATCGTGATATTCACGAATGGCGCTTCGAATCCGGGGACTTAATCGGCCCTAAGGTGTCATGCACCAAAGGGGGCTTTGAACCCGAAGACTTAATCGGCCCTAAGGTGTCATGCACCAAAGGGGGCTCCGAATCCAGAGACTTATTGTGGCCAATCGTGATATCCACAAAGGGCGCTCCGAATCTGGAGTCTTAATCGGCCCTAAGGTGTCATGCACCAAAGGGGGCTCCGAATTTGGAGACTTCATCGGCCCTAAGGTGTCATGCACCAAATAGGGCTCCGAATCTGGAGACTTAATATGGCCAATCGTGATCTCCACGAATGGCTCTCTGAATCCGGAGTCTTAATCGGCCCTAAGATGTCATGCACCAAAGGGGGCTCCGAATCCGGAGACTTAATGTGCCCAATCGTGATATCCACGAAGGGCGCTCTGATTCTGGAATCTTAATCGGCCCTAAGGTGTCATGCACCACAGGGGGCTTCGAATCCGAAGACTTATTGTGGCCAATCGCGACATCTACGAAGGGTGCTCCGAATCCGGAGTCCTAATCGGCCCTAAGGTGTCATGCACCAAAGGGGGCTCCGAATCTAGAGACTTAATCGGCCGTAAGGTGTCATGCACCAAAGGGGGCTCCGAATCCGGAGACTTACTGTGGCCAATCGTGATATCCACGAAGGGCGCTCCGAATCTGGAGCCTTAATCGGCCCTAAGGTGTTATGCACCAAAGGGAGCTCCGAATCTGGAGACTTAATCAGCCCTACGGTGTCACGCACTAAAGGGGGCTCTGAATCCGGAGACTTAATATGGCCAATCGTGATATCCACGAAGGGCGCTTCGAATTCGGAGTCTTAATCAGCCCTAAGGTGTCATGCACCAAAGGGTGCTCCGAATCCGGAGACTTAATCAGCCCTAAGGTGTCATGCACCAAAGGGGGCTCCGAATCCGGAGACTTATTGTCGTCAATAGTCATATCCACAAATGGCGCTCTGAATCCGGGGTCTTAATCGGCCCTAAGGGGTCACGCACCAACGGCGGCTCCGAATTCGGAGACTTAATCGACCCTAAGGTGTCATGCACTAGAGGGGGCTCCGAATCCAGACACTTATTGTGGCCAATCGTGATATACACGAGGGGCGCTCCGAATCCGGGGTCTTAATCGGCCCTATGGTGTCATGCACCAAAGGGGGCTCTGAATCCGAAGACTTAATCGGCCCTAAGGTGTTATGCACCAAAGGGGGCTCCAAATCCGGAGACTTATTGTGGCCAATCATGATATCCACGAAAGGCGCCCCGAATCCGGAGTCTTAAACGGCCCTAAGGTGTCATTCACCAAAGGGGGCTCCGAATCCGGAGACTTTCTCGGCCCTAAGGTGTCATGCACCAAAAGGTGTTCCGATTCCGGAGACTTCATCGGCC
The DNA here is from genome assembly GCA_025200525.1 of Camellia lanceoleosa. NCBI lineage: Eukaryota > Viridiplantae > Streptophyta > Magnoliopsida > Ericales > Theaceae > Camellia > Camellia lanceoleosa. The sequence goes on along the minus strand of CM045769.1, from coordinate 53,304,128 downwards.
CTAAGATGTCATGCACCAAAGGGGGCTCCGTATCCAAAGACTTAATGTGGCCAATCATGATATCCACGAAGGGCGCTCCGAATCTGGGGTCTTAATCGGCCCTAAGGTGTGATGCACTAAAGGTGGCTCCGAATCCAGAGACTTAATGTGGCCAATCGTGATATCCACGAAAGCCGCTCCGAATTTGGAGTCTTAATCGGCCCTAAGGTGCCAGGCACCAAAGGGGGCTCCGAATTCGGAGACTTATTGTGGCCAATCGTGATATCCACGAAAGGCTCTCCGAATCCGGGGTCTTAAACGGCCCGATGGTGTCATGCACCAAAGGGGGCTCAGAATCCGAAGACTTAATCGGCCCTAAGGTGTCATGCACCAAAGGGGGCTCCAAATCCGGAGACTTATTGTGGCCACTCGTGATATGCACGAAGGGCGCTCCGAATCCGGAGTCTTAAAGGGCCCTAAGGTGTCATGCACCAAAGGGGGCTCTGAGTCCGAAGACTTTATCGGCCCTAAGGTGTCATGCACCAAAGGGGGTTCCGAATCGGGAGACTTCATCGGCCCTAAGGTGTCATGCACCAGAGGGGGCTCCGTATCTGGAGACTTAATGTGGCCAATTGTGATATCCACGAAGGGCACTCCGAATCTGGAGTCTTAATCGGCCCTAAGATGTCATTCACCAAAGGGGGCTCCGAATCCAGAGACTTAATGTGGTCAATCGTGATATGCACGAAGGGCGCTCCGAATCCGGAGTCTTAATCGGCCCTAAGGTGCCATGCACCAAAGGGGGCTCCGAATCTGGAGACTTATTGTGGCCAATCGTGATATCCACGAAGGGCGCTCCGAATCCGGAGTCTTAATCGGCCGTAAGGTGTCATTCACGAAAGGGGGCTCCGAATCTGGAGACTTAGTCAACCCTAAGGTGTCATGCACCAAAGAGGGCTCTGAATCTGGAGACTCAATCGGCCCTAAGGTGTCATGCACCAAAGGAGGCTCCGAATCCGGAGACTTATTGTGGCCAATCATGATATCTACGAAGAGTGCTCCGAATCCGGAGTCTTAATCGGCCCAAAGGTGTCATGCTCCAAAGGGGGCTCCGAATCCGGAGACTTAATCGGCCCTAAGGTGTCACGCAATAAAGGGGGCACCGAATCTGGAGACTTAATGTGGCCAATCGTAATATCCATGAAGGGCGCTCCGAATTCGGAGTCTTAATAGGCCCTAAGGTTTCATGCACCAAATGGGTCTCCGAATCCGGAAACATAATCGCCCTAACGCGTCATGTACCAAAGGGGGCTCCGAATCCGGAGACTTATTGTGGCCAATCGTCATATCCACGAAGGGCGCTCCGAATCCGGAGTCTTAATTGGCCTCAAGGGGTCACGCACCAACGGGGGCTACAAATCCAAAGACTTAATCGGCCCTAAGGAGTCATGCACTAGAGGGGGCTCCGAATCCGGACACTTATTGTGGCCAATAATGATATCCACGAGGGGCGCTGCGAATCCGGTGTCTTAATCGGCCTTATTGTGTCATGCACCGAAAGGGGCTCTGAATCCGAAGACTTAATCGGCCCCAAGGTGTCATGCACCAAAGGGGGCTCCAGATCCGGAGACTTATTGTGGCCAATCGTGATATCCACGAAGGGTGCTCCGAATCTGGAGTCTTAAACAGCCCTAAGGTGTCATGCACCAAAGGGGGCTCCGAATCCGCAGACTTTATCGGCCTTAAGGTGTCATGCACCAAAGGGGGTTCCGAATCCAGAGACTTCATCGGCCCTAAGGTGTCATGCTCCAAAGGGGGCTCTGTATCCAAAGACTTAATGTGGCCAATCATGATATCCACGAAGGGCGCTCAGAATCTTGGAGTCTTAATCGGCACTAAGGTGTCATGTACCAAAGGGGGCTCCAAACCGATAGACTTAATGTGGCCAATCGTGATATCCATGAAGGGCGCTCCGAATCTGGAGTCTTAGTCGGCCCTAAGGTGCCATGCACCAAAGGGGGCTCCGAATCTGGAGACTTATTGTGGCCAATCATGATATCCACGAAGGGTGCTCCGAATCCGGGGTCTTAAATGGCCCTATGGTGTCATGCACCAAAGGGGGATCTGAACCCGAAGACTTAATTGGCCCTAAGGTGTCATGCACCAAAGGGGGCTCCAAATTCGGAGACTTATTGTGGCCAATCGTGATGTCCACGAAGGGCGCTTTGAATCTCGAGTCTTAAACGGCCCTAAGGTGTCATGCACCAAAGGGGGCTTTGAATCCGGAGACTTTATCGACCCTAAGTTGTCATGCACCAAAGGGGGTTACGAATCCCGAGCCTTCATCGGCCCTAAGGTGTCATGCACCAAAGGGGGCTCCGTATCCGGAGACTTAATGTGGCCAATCGTGATATCCACGAAGGGCACTTCGAATCTGGAGTCTTAATCGGCCCTAAGGTGTCATTCACCAAAGGGGGCTTCGGATCCAGAGACTTAATGTGGTCAATCGTGATATCCACGAAGGGCGCTCCAAATCCGGAGTCTTAATCGGCCCTAAGGTGCCATCCACCAAAGGGGGCTCCGAATCCGGAGACTTATTGTGGCCAATCGTGATATCCACAAAGGGCACTCTGAATCCGGAGTCTTAATCGGCCCTGAGGTGTCATTCACGAAAGGGGGCTCCGAATCTGCAGACTTAATCGACCCTAAGGTGTCATGCACCAAAGGGGGCTCCGAATCTGGAGACTCAATCAGCCCTAAGGTGTCAAGCACCAAAGGGGGCTCCGAATCCGGAGACTTATTGTGGCCAATCGTGATATCCACGAAGGGCGCTCCGAATCCGGAGTGTTAATCGTCCCTAAAGTGTCACGCACGAAAGGGGGCTATGAATCCGGAGACTTAATCGGCCCTATGGTGTCACGCACTAAAGGGGGCTCCGAATCCGGAGACTTAATGTGGCAAATCGTGATATCCACGAAGGGCGCTCCGAATTCCTAGTCTTAATCGGCCCTAAGTTGTCATGCACCAAAGGGGGCTCCGAATCCGGAAACTTAACAGCCCTAAGGTGTCATGCACCAAAGTGGGCTCCGAATCCGGAGTCTTAATCGGGCCCAAGGGGTCACGCACCAATGGGGGCTCCGAATCCGAAGACTTAATCGGCCCTAAGGAGTCATGCACTAGAGGGGGCTTCGAATCTAGAGACTTATTGTGGGCAATCGTGATATCCACGAGGGGCGCTCCGAATCCGGTGTCTTAATCGGCCCTATGGTGTCATGCACCAAAGGAGGCTCTGAATCCGAAGACTTAATCGGCCCTAAGGTGTCATGCACCAAAGGGGGCTCCAAATCTGGAGACTTATTGTGGCCAATCGTGATATCCACGAAGGGTGCTCCGAATCCAGAGTCTTAAACGACCGTAAGGTATCATGCACCAAAGGGGGCTCCGAATCCACAGACTTTATCGGCCCTAAGGTGTCATGCAACAAAGGGGATTCCGAATCCAGAGACTTCATCGGCCCTAAGGAGTCATGTACCAAAGGTGGCTCCGTATCTAGAGACTTAATATGGCCAATTGTGATATCCACGAAGGGCGCTCGGAATCTGCAGTCTTAATCGGCCCTAAGGTGTCATGTACCAAAGGGGGCTCCGAACCCAGGGACTTAATGTGGCCAATCGTGATATCCACGAAGGCCGCTCCGAATCTGGAGTCTTAATCGGCCCTAAGGTGCCATGCACCAAAGGGGGCTCCGAATCCGGAGACTTATTGTGGCCAATCGTGATATCCACGAAAGGCTTTCCGAATCTGGGGTCCTAAACGGCCCTATGGTGTCATGCACCAAGGGGGGCTCTGAATCCGAAGACTTAATTGGCCCTAAGGTGTCATGCACCAAAGGGGTCTCCAAATCCAGAGACTTATTGTGGCCAATCGTGATGTCCATGAAGGGCGCTCCGAATCCGGAGTCTTAAAGGGCCCTCAGGTGTCATGCACGAAAGGGGGCTTTGAATACGGAGACTTTATCGGCCCTAAGGTGTCATGCACGAAAGGGGGTTCCGAATCCGGAGCCTTCATCGGCCCTAAGGTGTCATGCACCAGATGGGGCTCCGTATCCGGAGACTTAATGTGGCCAATTGTGATATCCACGAAGGGCACTCCGAATCTGGAGTCTTAATCGGCCCTAAGATGTCATTCACCAAAGGGGGCTCCGAATCCAGAGACTTAATGTGGTCAATCGTGATATGCACGAAGGGCGCTCCGAATCCGGAGTCTTAATCGGCCCCAAGGTGCCATGCACCAAAGGGGGCTCCGAATCCGGAGACTTATTGTGGCCAATCGCGATATCCACGAAGGGCGCTCCGAATCCGGAGTCTTAATCGGCCCTAAGGTGTCAGTCACGAAAGGGGGCTCCGAATCTGGAGACTTAATCGACCCTAAGGTGTCATGCACCAAAGAGGGCTCCGAATCTGGAGACTCAATCGGCCCTAAGGTGTCATGCACCAAAGGGGGCTCCGAATCCGGAGACTTATTGTGGCCAATCGTGATATCCACGAAGGGCGCTCCGAGTTCGGAGTCTTATTCGGCCCTAAGGTGTCATTCACGAAAGGGGGCTCCGAATTTGGAGACTGAATCGACCCTAAGGTGTCATGCACCAAAGGGGGCTCCGAATCTGGAGACTCAATCGGCCCTAAGGTGTCATGCACCAAAGGGGGCTCCGAATCCGGCGACTTAATGTGGCCAATCGTGATATCCACAAAGGGCGCTCCGAATCCGTAGTCATAATCGGCCCTAAGGTGTCATGTACCACAGGGGGTTCCAAATCTGGAGACTTAATCGACCCTAAGGTGTCATGCCCCAAAGGGGCTTTGAATCTGGAGAGTTAATCGGCCCTAAGGTGTCATGCACCAAAGGGGGCTCCGAATCCGGAGACTTATTATGGCTAATCGTGATATCCACGAAGGGCGCTCTGAATCTGGAGTCTTAACCGACCCTAAGGTGTCATGCACCAAAGAGGGCTCCGAATCCGAAGACTTATTGTGGCCAATCTTGATATCCACAAAGGGCGCTCTGAATCCGGAGTCTTAATCGGCCTAAGGTGTCATGCACCAAAGGGGGCTCCGAATCCGGAGACTTGATGTGGCCAATCGTGATATCCACGAAGGGCGCTCCGAATCCGGAGTCTTAATCGGTCCTAATGTGTCATGCACCAAAGGGGCTCCTAATCCGGAGACTTATTGTGGCCAATCGTTATATCCGCGAAGGGTGCTCCGAATCCGGAGTCTTAATCGGCCCTAAGGTGTCATGCACCAGAGGGGGCTTTGAATCGTTGACACGACGAGCGCTACATTGGGGCTTGAGAAATGAATTGAGCGACGTAGAAAAATGGTTTGCATTGCAGAAGTGGTGTATATACAAGTATCAAAGCCCATAGGTCGGGTCAGTGATAGGGTTTTCATAAAATCTCTGCTTGTGCCGATTACGGGGAGCCACAGATTTCTTCAATGCCATGGGCTGTCGGGAAGCACACAGGCTGATGATAAGTGCTTGGAACGGCCTTCATAATATATAACCAGGTTCTCCCCATGATGATATTATACGGCGAAGGGAGCTTTACGACCTGGAATTATACTTCAACCGTTCTGGAGCCCGCTCTAACAGGTAATATGATCTTCCCTAACGGGTACTCAAGATTCGTATAAAGCCGAACAATTGGTGAGGCGCCAGAGATAGATCTGACTCATCGAAGCCGAGTTTGATGACAGTTTTGTAATACATAACCTCTGAAGTGCTCCTTGGGTCTATGAGAATGCGTTCAATGTTGAACCGATTTACGCGTAATTTGATGACCAACGAATCGATGTGGGAGGCTGTTGTACCGCTAAGATCGGAGTCATTGAAAGTAATTATTGGAGCTTCTCTGGGCCATTCGGTCGGAATACGTTGCTTTTGGGGGATTGGATGCGATTGAATTGTGTGCACGGTTGGGGATGCAGGCAGGCTGTAGATTATATGGATCACGCCAAGTTGAGGTGAGTCCTGCCTCAAGGCTAGTGCCTTGATTGGCTTTCCCTTTCTTACGTACTGTTGCAGTCGGTCGTCTTGCACTAGTTCTTCTAGGTGATCCTTTAATGCGTAACAACTCTCGGTTTCGTGGCCGTGATCTTTGTGATACTCGCACCGCCTATCCCTTCTTCGCGTGTCGGGTGGCCCCACCATCTTTGATGGCCATTTGAAGAATGGAAGGTGTTGGACTTTGGTCATTATTGCAGTGATTGGTTCTGACAACTCTGTGTACTTCTTGTCGGCACGCCTCGAACGCTTGCTGTCGACTTGCAGTTGTTCATTCGTCCGGTGGTAGCATTGATCGCTTGATCGGCGAGAGTCCCACTTCTTGTCTCATTTAGCGCGTTGCCGTTGCTCAGGGCTCGGAGGTGGCAAGGAACTTATTGGTTGAGCAATTTCAGGAGGGGCCGTTTTGTTGGACATTTGTTCGGCTTTTATTCTCAGGACATCATCTTCCACTTTGCAATACTCTTCAACTTTCTTCATTAATGCATAGACTATTTTGGGGGGTCTTCTGGTCAGGGAACTGCGAAGAGCACTGTTAGGATGTAGTCCCATTTTGAAGGCGGTGATGGCCATGGAGTCGTTGCAAGCGTCGTCGACAAGGTTGAAGCACTCCCAATAGCGCGCCGAATACGCTCTGAGCGCTTCTCCTGACTGGATCTGCATAGCCCAGAGAGAGTCGGCCTGTTTCGGCTGCACCTCGTTGGTGATGAACCTGGCCTTGAAGGATTTCTGTAATTGATGGAAGCTTTTGATCGAAGCTGACTGCAACTTGTAATACCACATGACAGCTAATGGCCCCACGCTGCTGGGGAATGTTCGGCACATGAGGGCTTCGTTGTCTGCATGAAATGTCATAGCCTGCTTGTAGTGACGAATATGATCAGTGGGGTCTGATTTTCAGTCGTAAAGAGTGAATGACGGAGCTTTGAACTTCTTGGGTAGGGCAGCCCTTGCAATCCGTCAGACAAAAGGATCATGCTGGTCCTCTTCGTCTGAACTGCTTCTTCTGCACTTGTTCCTTGTATGTAGACTCTTTTCAGAGGAGCTGAAAGTTTTGGATCGTCCCTTCTTGTTGAGCTCTGTGGGTAATGAGTTAGAGTCGCTATTGGTATCCTTTGGTCGGGTTTGAGGGCGTTGTCCACCTGCCCTCGGAGGTCGTTCGGGATCTTGGCGCACGACTTCTCTAGATTTTGCTACTTCCAAGGCCAAATCTTGATGGAGACGTTCATTTTTAGCGATCATGTTCTCCAGCCTTTGTTCATTCTGCTTTGCTTGTTCCATGATTGCTTGCATTGTCTCTTGCGCTGAAGTCGTTGGTGAGTCGAAGTTCAAGGCGCGTCTTGCAGCGATGGTTTCCTTTCGAAGCATATTTGCTGGAGTGAGGTCATCTCTCTGTGCGGTCTCGTCAGTGGCTATCGGAGGATCTTCAGTCACGCCTGCCATGGATGTATTTGAGTATTCCCACAGGTGGCACCAATTGTGGAGAAGTGGTTTGGAAATACTCTTCAGATCCTAGGAGACGCTAGTGATCCTCAGCTAGTCACCTGAAAAGATACAGTGAAGTGATTTTTACATACATTTCTCAATCCATCGTTCCTATATTTATACCTATTCCTTTTGATCCTTGGGGCCAGGGCCTACTTTTTAATCATTGTCCTTTCTCTTATTCGGCTCTAAGGATCTACACTTATTCGGCACATATATTATATTCGACTTCCCATTCTTGTCGGATACAGCTGATTAATATCAGTCTTCTAAGGTATGTACCATTTGATTTCACCCATTATTCGGCTCCCACAGCGATTATGGATCAGGCGAAACAAAACGAACAGAGGTCGGAAAACATGATGGCTGAGAACGAGCGCCTTCGACAGGATTTGGCTTTGGAGGTGGCAAAATCCCAACAGGCCGAGCGCCAAGATCCGCCACAACCTCTGAGAAAGGATGGTCGAGGACCTCGAGTTCAGAGACAAGATAGTTCCAGCGATTCTGACTCCTCATCCCCAGAGCCCGAAAAGAAGGGGCGAGTCGAAGTCTCCAATTCTTCTGAAGGAAGTCTGCGTGCACGGAATAAGAGAAGAAGAAATGATTCAGACGAAGAGGACCAACATGACCCTTTTGTGTGACGGATCGCAAGGGTAGTACTACCCAAAGAGTTCAAGGCCCCATCGTTCACCCTATATGATGGAAAATTAGAACCCACTAACCATATCCGTCATTATAAGGAAGCTATGACGCTGCATGTAGATGACGAGGCTCTCATGTGCCGGATATTTCTGAGTAGTTTGGGACCATTGGCTGTCAGATGGTATTACAAGTTGGAACCGGCGTCGATTAAGAGCTTCCATCAATTACAGAAATCCTTCAGGGCAAGATTCATCACCAATGAGGTCCAGCCGAAGCAAGCAGACTCTCTCTGGGCAATGCAAATCCAACTAGGGGAAACCTTACGAGTGTGTTCGACGCGCTATTGGGAATGCTTTAATCTTGTGGATGACACCTGCAACGACTCCATGGCCATCACCGCCTTTAAAATGGGATTGTATCCTGATAGTGCCCTCCTCAGTTCCTTAACCAGAAGGCCCCCCAAAACAGTCTGGTCATTGATGAAGAAAGTCAAGAAATACTGCAAAGTGGAAGATGATGCCCTACGGGTTAAAGCCAGGCACAAGGCCAACAAGACGGCCCCTTATGAGATCGTTCAACCAATATATTCTATACCATCACGAAGCCCTAAACCGCAGAATCGGGCTAAACGGGACAGAAGACGGGATTCGTGCCGACCAAATGACCAATGTTCCCACCGAGGTAGTGAACAACTTTAAGTGGATAGTAGGCACACAAGGCATGTGGATAAGAAATATGCGGAGTTGTCGGAGCCAATCGGCACGGTTATGTCTAAAGTTCAACACCTTCTGTTCTTCAGATGGCCATAAAAAATGATGGGACCTCTTGACACGAGGAGACGGGATAGGCAGTGCAAATATCACAAGGACCACGGTCATGATACTGAGAGTTGTTATGCGTTGAAAGATCACCTTGAGAAATTCGAACAAGATGGTCGGCTCAAATAGTACGTCCGAAAAGACAACGCAACCAAAACAATAGCTTTAAGCCAGGATTCACCTCCACTTGGTGTAATCCATATGATCTATAGGCTGCCAACGGCATCTGCGATTCATACAATTCGGTTGAATCCGGACCCCTAAAAGCAAATCACACCAGCCAAATGGCCCCACGAAGCTCTGAGTATTACCTTCGACGATTCTGATTTGATCGGCGTAACGCTCCCCCACATCGATCCATTGGTCATTGAACTGCGCGTACGCTGATTTATCATCAAACGCGTTCTTATCGAGTAGGGGAGTACTTCAGAAGTCATGTACTACAAGACCTTCATCAAACTTGGGTTCACCGAGTCGAACCTGTCTCCAGTTCATTATCCGTTATTCGGCTTCAACGCTAATCCAGAATACTCGTTGAGCAAAATCACACTACCAGTTCGAGCGGGCTCCTGAACAGTGGATGTGGAATTCTTGGTTGTCAAGCTGCCTTCGCTGTATAATCTCATCATGGGACGAACTTCGCTGCATGCCATGCATGCCGTACCAAGCACCTATCGTCAACTGCTCCGCTTCCCGACTAAACGTGGCATTGAACAAACCCGTGGTTCCCAGAAATCGGCACAAGCATGTTATGTTCTTGCTGCAAAGACACCAAGAGAGCTGGAAGTAAATTCTATTGAGGTGCCGGATTAAGAGAGCCTCGACGATGTTGGACGGCTCCCAAGTGAAAAGGCCACGAAAGCCCTGGATCGAGTTGAAATTGACAGGAATCCTAATAGGTTCTTCATGGTCGGCGCATTCTTGAATAAAATTGAAAGGCAGTAGCTAATTACCTTCTTACTTGGTAACCTTGATGTATTTGCATAGTCACCGAATGAGATGCCGGGAGTAGATCCATCTATTTCTTAGCACTATTTAAATGTCGACCCCAAATGTAAGCCGATTATTCAGAAAAGTCGACGGTCAGTCGCAGAACACACTGCTGTCATTGTTCAAGAAGTTGACTGGTTGCTTAATGATGGGGCAATCCGGGAAGTGACCTATCCTACATGGCTGTCGAATACTATGGTTGTAAAGAAGAAAAATGGGACTTGGCGTATTTGTGTGGACTTCACGGACTTAAATAAAGCTTGCCCCAATGATTGTTTTCCTCTCTCCAGAATTGACCAACTCGTAGATACCACAGCTCATCATCAACGTATGAGCTTCCTCGATGCCTACAAAGGCTACCATCAAATTGCCATGCATCCTGATGACCAAGCCAAAACTGCATTCCTCACCCCAAGAGGAATCTATTGCTATAAGGTTATGCCTTTTGGGCTGAAGAATGCAGGGGCAACTTACCAAAGACTGGTCACTGCCATGTTCAAGTAGCAACTCGGCTGTACTATGGAAGTGTACATTGACGATATGGTGGTCAAATCCAAAGAAGAGCAAACTCATCTAGCTGATCTGGAAGAGATGTTCGGCATTTTATGCAAGTGCAAAATGAAGTTGAACGCTTCCAAATGTGCATTTGGGATCGGATTCGGCGAATTCCTTGGCTACATTGTCAACCACCGAGGAATCGAAGCCAACCCGAGGCAAATCACAGCAATCCTAGAACTCGGCTCCCCTTGATCGGTAAAGGAGGTTCAAAAGTTGAGAGGGATGGCTGCCGCACTCAACAGGTTCATCAGTCGTTCTAGAGATCGTTGCTGACAATTCTTTCATACCCTACGGCAGGGTAAAACTTTTGAACGGACCTCTGGGTGCAAAGCCGGTTTCAACGGTCTGAAGACTTACCTCCGATCAGTTCCACTCTTGACAACACCTTCAGTAGGTGACCCGCTCATTTTATATCTGGCAGTTTCCGATCAGGCCGTCAGCGCCGTACTGTTAAAGGAAGAGCTCGGGGAGTAGCGGTCGATGTATTATGCGAGCAAGGCAATGGTTGACGCCGAAACACGTTACCTTCCATTGGAAAAACTCATCCTAGCACTCGTCATGGCAGCAAGAAAACTGATGCATTACTTTCAGGGACATACCATTGGGGTACGAAAGAACTACCCCCCCCCCCGGTCAACACTCCGTAGTGCAGAAGCATCAGGGCGCGTTTCAAAATGGGCTCTTGAACTCGGCCAGTACGATATTCAGTTTCTGCCTAGAACCTCAATCAAGGGGCAAGTGCTTGCCGACTTTATGGCCAAATTCACTGGGGTCTTGCCGACTTCAAGTCTGATCAAACTCAACCAACGCTGAACTGGAGAATTTATGTTGGGGACATTTGGCAGTTGTATTGTGATGGATCGTCCAATCAACGCGGCAGTAGGGCGGGCGTAGTGATCATGGCTCCCGACGGGGCAATAATCGAGTAGGCTGTCAAGCTCGGCTTCGAAGCATCGAACAATGAGGCCGAATACGAAGCCCTGCTAACCGGCTTACGGAATGCACATTTACCTGGTGCTCAGCGTTTGCTTGTATTTTACGATTCAAAAGTGGTCATCAATCAGCTAAAGGGGGAGTACGCGGCCAAAAACGACTATATGGCAGCTTACATGAAAACAGCAAATTTCTTGTTGGCAAAATTTGACCATCATGAATTGAACCAAATAACCAGTGATCAGAACACGCATATAGACGCCCTGGCCTTGCCTAGCCTCCACCATTAACTCAGAGATTAAACGGACAATTGAAGTGGGTTTCATCCCTAAACCGAGCATTGGCCCTTTAGAGGAAGTCCAGATCAATGTCATAGAGTCAGGTTCGAGTTGGATGGACTACATTGCTGCATTCCTATCTTCCAAACAGCTCTCGTCGGATAAGAAAGAAGCGGACAAGCTGCGAAACAAAGCCCTGCGATACTACTTGGATCCACAAGGAAAGCTTTACAAAAAACCCTTTCTGGTCCATAACTAGAATGTGTTCATCCGGATAAAGTCGAGGAACTCCTGACTGAAATACATGAAGGTAATTGTGCTGCCCATTCTGGCGGGCGCTCTTTGGCTCATCGAGCTGTGACATAGGGGTATTATTGGCCGACAATGAGAGCCGATGTCTAGTGTTACGTGAAGAAATATGTAACGACCCAGAAATCCTTTCCTCCGCTCGAGCGGAGGAGTGGCCGTTCGAGCGGACTTTTGGGGTTTCCAGCAATTTTTCAGATGCTTTGAGATTACGAGTTGTGGTTCTCGCCGGCGGGGAGTTCTGCCGGCGGACGACTTTGTTGGTCTCGGCTCGGCGCAAGGTTGGCTTCGGCGGGTCGCCTGGGTAAGTTTGATTCTGAAGCATGTGGATTCATTTTGATGTTCTTCTTAGTGTATTTGAAATGTTCTTACCTTATTTTGGGATATTAATTGAGATGATAATATGATGGTAGAGTAAGATTGGATCAAAAACTATATTTTGAATAATTTGTTTGCGACCAACCGTCACTCATTTGTCCTTTTCTTTTTCCACACTTTGATTTTGGATGTGAGGTTCAAATCGTTGGAAAGCTTATTTTCGGGGCTTCAATTTGGACACAAGAACGACCTAAAACGGAGTCCGGATGGGAGAGTTACGCATGTTTGAAGTTTCGAAATCTGTCTTTGGCGAGTCCGCTCGAGCGGAAATAAGTCGCTCGACCGGAAATTACGGACAGCAGCTTTAAAAAACGGGTTTTGAGATCATTTCTTCCATTTTTCTTTTCCCTTCTTCTTCCCTCTTGCATAGGTCCGAAACCCTAGCCCAAAACCTTTGATTTTCCTCCACATTTATCAACAATCCACCATGATTCTTGCATCAAGAATGGAGAATAAGAGAAGATTAACGTTTTCAACCGATTGGAACTTGGATTTGTGAAGGATTCTCATCAATCTTCGTTCTTTTGCTTTATTCTTGAGGTAGGGGTCTTAGTTCTCCTTCAATGCTTTCATTATAAATAGATTGGTGATATTTAAGAGTATATAAATGCAAAACCTCTATTTTGAGCATATAGAGTTATTTTGTAGACATTTAGGGATTTGGTTTGAAGAGTTTGGGGCTTTCTTGTTGGGTTTCGATTATAAATTATGATCCTAGGATGTTTAATCAAAGGGTAATTGGAAGAAAGAGTAATGGGTGAAGAAGTTTAAAGTTTCTTGAAATTTCTCAATTTGTCTAGGAACCCTAGATTAATTGGTGATGATAAATAATGAGTTTGCCCAAATTAAAAATAGAATCATGGAATTAGTGGGTTGAATTGTACACGTACAAGTTTAATTGGATTTCTGAGATGTTTCGAAATAATGTTCAAATTCTGAATGAACCTTGTTATGGGCATTGTAAATCATGTTAAATTGAGAAAGGAAATAGGGGAAATGATTTAAAGAATTAATGTGCGACTTCATGTGTGTGTAGGACACGCTTCGGGAGGACCAATGCTTCACCAATGCTCTGTGAGTAATAGTACAAAGATATACATTTTATTTAGCATCGATAATTATTATCACTAACGCTCTGTTTCTTGTAAGTGTTACGAACATGTTACACAAACATTTATGATGGTTGAAAGTCAATGTGAGCGTTGAAAGGTCGGCATACATCGGTATGACTTTGAAATGACCACATACGTCGATGATGAATAATAATTCTCTATTATCTATAAGCAATTCTTAATGAATAAACGGAATTATGTTTATCTTTAAACCAAATATCTGTATGAAACTGAGAATATTCCATTGTGTTACACATGGACCCGAAGTCGTTGAGGATCTATGATACGCATGTAAATGTTTAACATTATTACGAGACTCACGTTAGAATGTGGGTCATTCTGTCCTTATTAAGCAGAACGGTATTTTAAGAAAACTGATGTTATTTCTATTACTGTTCCGGTTGTGCTATGCATAACATGATATTAACTTCTGTTTGATTCAATGTATGTTTTGTGACATAATGTTCGTTAATGACATTCTGATTTCCGTCAGTTACAATATTAGCATATGTGTTGATTGGAACTCAATGAGAATGAAATGTTGAAAAGATATACGTACATAGTAGTATGTTCTGGGCCGCAAGGCTGTTCTGGGCCGAAAGGCTATTCTGTTATTTCTGGGCTGATAAGCTGCTCTGTTACGGAAACTAGACCCATGTGTGTTTGAGACATCTTTTCAGAATGTAGTTAACCATATACTTCTACAGTTATATACTTTATTGTTTGAGTTGAATATTACATGATTTACTTACTATTATTCACTGAGCTTGACTCACTTTATTTTATGTCTGCATTTCAGAGGCACTCAACTTTGAGGGTCAACCTTAACCTGTGGCTTCCGTTACCAGTTTCCAAGCCTTGAGTATCTAGATTCTTAGGTGTTGACCGTTCAAGTTATGGAGTTTTGCTAAGTTTTAATTTGTACCCTAAGTGTTTATTAAGCTTGATGTATATGTATATGTATTTAGCTATCTCCAGATATACGTCAATGTATATTTATCTGCATTATGTTATATGCGTGATCTGGCATAGTAGTGGTAGCTCAATGGATATTATTTTATACTATTATATGATATTAAATGCTTCCGTTCGGGCCCATAGATAATATTTATCGGTTTGGTGTCCATTTCGAATGGGTCATGCCCAAATTTTAGGCGGATTGGGCGTGACGTGGTATCGAGCACGAGTTGCTATCTCACACGGATCCATTGAGTCAGAGGATGTCTAGAAAAGACTTAGGCTTCATGCATGACATCCTTAGTGCATATGAAAAGACCGATAGCAACATTAAGAGTAATTTGTGTCACGTTAACGATTATGAGCCATGTCTATTATACCCTCATGTCTATTATCTGAAATGATTGATTTTTGAAAAGCCTATTTTGATGACATTATGGTTGTTCCGCTATGATACTCGTTATGCTTATGATATGACATGATGAGACTAATTGACTTCGGTTGTGGAGCAAAGTCTTTGTCTGGAACTAAGTGCTACACTTTAGTGGGAGCCACCTCTAGAATCCGTCGAGCCACCACTTGAGTCCATACACATACGTATATTTCGATATATCTGTGCGAAGGCTATCACAAATTTGAAAGGCCAATCGATAATTCTAGGACAACATGCCAATCTGTTAAAATGGTATAAGTAATTGTGGCACCCTTAATTCCTATGGCCCTCATGGTAACAATCTAGTGGCCTATGGCCTCGCCGGGTAACAATACCGTGGCTATTGGTATCAATTTTGTGGTCTTGGACCTACATTTGTGGTCTTGGACCTACATTGTGGTCTTGGACCTACATGTGGTCTTTGGACCTACATTTGTGGTCTTGGACCTACATTGTGTGGTCTTCGGACCTACGATCGATAGTTAGCCATATATGATCTTATGCAAAATTTAAATATGAATATGATTATGAGCATATATCTGAATCTGTTTCAGCTGTCATAAATTGCTTAAACACTAAGTATGAAAGATTTAGTTATGATATAGTGATGTCTTTCTTGTTATGGTATTGTTTGGACCTATGATTTAAAAAGGTATTGTGATATGTATTTTGATAAGTTGTGTTTTGGATAATAGTTGGACCCATGTAAGAAGTGACTTATTCTATTCGTATGCACGATAATGACATGATATGACAAGCAATCGCTTTCATTTTCTGATACGTTATGTTAAGAATTAAGGAATGATGATCCATGTATGTAAAAGTATTAAGGGCCCTTGCCCGGGGGTAAAAATACCGTGGTATAAGTATGTTACAAGATATCTCTTGCCACCGACGGTCTTGTACGGGTGGATTATGATCAAGTATAAGTTCTGATTTTTGTTTCTGATTCAAGTATAACTAAGAATCTGTACGAATATGCTTCTATTTATCTGTTCAGTTTATGCTATGTCATAACATGATGTGGATTGATAGTGTCGAATGAGTTCAGGTTACGTGTAATTGGGATTTGGTTGTGAAATCTGTGATTTGTGATATATAAGGGTGGTAAAAAAAAAAAAAAAAAAAAGAAAGAAAGAAAAATGGCAGCTGTTGACTACTTCGAAGTCAACCTAATGATCGATAAGTAGCTAAGCTACCGCAGAATTCAAATTGCTTTTTGTATATTAAGTGACTTAAGATTGAGAAACTCATTTCTGTGAACTATTTTATGTAACTATGCAAATGTTAGAGGTTGTGACATTGTTCTATATCACCTATATGGAAGTTATGATGTGAACTGTTTTGCACGATCTCATGGATTCTGGTGGAAATAAAGGACATGGAAATATTCCATTTTGTTAAGGACATTTACCTTCTCTTACATGTTTAGACAACTTTGGACAATATTCACTACATGATTACAAATTGATTGACTACCACATTGAATTAATATTAAGAATTCTGAACCGGGATGTCACGAAATCAAATTGCTCCTTTGTTATACTATTGCATAAGTGGTTGCTTTTATAGACTCTGGAAAGATGTGATTTTTTTTTATGGTTACTGTATACGTAATAAGAGTTATAATTATATGAATGAACTTGGTAGAATCTACGTACGAGGACTAACTGGAAGCTCTATGTTTGTTAACTAACCGGGCCAAATGATTGGTCTCTATTTTCCTCAATCGCTTGTTGATCCACTATAATTATAAGTTGTAAAGACGAAACCATGTGAGTGACGTTGTCTCTGCCAGTGAGAAACGGAAGAATTGTTTGAATAGGGAAAGGGGAACCAAATGAATTTGTGCTATAACAAGAAAAGCGCTAGTAAAGGAAAATGTTATACCTTACGATTATGAATGATTAGTCAAGTATGATGTTGAATTCAATATGACGGCATGATCAGGTGTCTATAATGGGGATTTTTCTTCCCACCATTCA
The DNA here is from genome assembly GCA_025200525.1 of Camellia lanceoleosa. Classification (NCBI taxonomy): domain Eukaryota; kingdom Viridiplantae; phylum Streptophyta; class Magnoliopsida; order Ericales; family Theaceae; genus Camellia; species Camellia lanceoleosa. The sequence continues at coordinate 53,287,211 of CM045769.1, read as the reverse complement.
GATTTCGTCAAGAAGTAGAGAATGTGATTTAAAACCTATGTAATGCTATGATCTTAGTATATTTTCGTAAATGGAAGTTGTGGTACCTCTTAGGCAGAACCTTATTTGGTAAGTTCTGAAATCTGATCCAATGATGCATAATCGGATTTAAGTCTAACCATGTAATTAAGTTACTTGGGAACTACGTAATGGTCAGGGACCACCAAGTAAACTGCATTAGAAGATAAGTTCGAACATGTACTCTCTAATTAAAATTATGTATGGAACTATTACAGATGGGCTGACTTAGTTAGAGACTTTGTGGAGGGTACTTTCATTACGAGTGAACTTAATGCATGCTGTGGGAACTCATTTCGCATAATTGAATAAGAAATTTGAAACCTTAAAGGGTTAATTATCTGAAATTGATTATGTATCTGTGACCAGCATAATTCTTATGTAATCTTAAGTATGTTTACGAGATTTCCATTTTGGAATGCTTAAACGATTGGATTGTATCCCATATGTTTTAGGTATGACCATCTATATATATATCCAAGTCTTCTTACGCCTAGAAAGAAATAAGGATTGAAAAGAAAAGAAGTAAATGAGAAAGTGAAAAGGGTGTATAGATTTTAAAGTTTAAGGTATGTTGAGCTTTTGATTGACCTCTCTTGAAGTTGAGTAGGAGCCTCTATGTGAGTGTCTTTATGGGGTAATTGTATGATGGTCCTCACTATTCTATGTTTTTAGTGTCAATGAAACAAAGAGTTGGTGATGCCACTAATTGAAGTGCAATTGAATTTTGGTGATGGACCGTATAATGTGAATTGTCTTTGAAATTGAGAAGTTGTTATGGGCCTTGGGATTATAATTGGTTAGTGTTGTTCCTTGGCCGTTGAAATTTTGATGCGTATATGTTGATCGAAAGTATTTGTGATCCTTTTCTATCCCAAGTGTGGATCTAGTTTTGGAACATTACAGGGTGTGTTTCTGTATATGTTTGACCTATTTTCTATTTGGTTTTCTCAAATTTCGAGGACGAAATTTTTGTAAGGAGGGAAGGATGTAACGACCCAGAAATCCTTTCCTCCGCCGGCGAGGAGGCCGCCGAGCGGACTTTGGGGTTTCCAAAGAATTTTTCGATGGCACGAGATTCAGGAGTTGTGGTTCTCCGCTCGAGAAGGGGAGTTTCCGCTCGAGCGCACGACTTTGTTGGTCTCAAGGCCGGCGCAAGGTTGGGCGCCGAGGTCGCCCGGGTAAGTTTGATTCAAGCATGTGGATTCATTTTGATGTTCTTCTTAGTGTATTTGAAATGTTCTTACCTTATTTTGGGATATTAATTGAGATGATAATATGATGGTAGAGTAAGATTGGATCAAAAACTTTATTTTGAATAATTTGTTTGCGACCAACCGTCACTCATTTGTCCTTTTCTTTTTCCACACTTTGATTTTGGATGTGAGGTTCGAATCGTTGGAAAGCTTATTTTCGGGGCTTCAATTTGGACACAAGAACGACCTAAAACGGAGTCCGGATGGGAGAGTTACGCATGTTTGAAGTTTCGAAATCTGTGCTGAGGGCAGGTCCGCTCGAGCGGAAATAAGTCCGCTCGAGCGGAAATTATGGACAGCAGCTTTAAAAAACGAGTTTTGAGATCATTTCTTCCATTTTTCTTTTCCCTTCTTCTTCCCTCTTGCATAGGTCCGAAACCCTAGCCCAAAACCTTTGATTTTCCTCCACATTTATCAACAATCCACCATGATTCTTGCATCAAGAATGGAGAATAAGAGAAGATTAACGTTTTCAACCGATTGGAACTTGGATTTGTGAAGGATTCTCATCAATCTTCGCTTTTTGCTTGATTCTTGAGGTAGGGTCTTAGTTCTCCTTCAATGCTTTCATTATAACTAGGTTGGTGATATTTAAGAGTATATAAATGCAAAATCTCTATTTTGAGCAGATAGAGTTATTTTGTAGACATTTAGGGATTTCGGGTTTGAAGAGTTTGGGGCTTTCTTGTTGGGTTTCGATTATAAATTATGATCCTAGGATGTTTAATCAAAGGGTAATTGGAAGAAAGAGTAATGGGTGAAGAAGTTTAAAGTTTCTTGAAATTTCTCAATTTGTCTAGGAACCGTAGATTAATTGGTGATGATAAATAATGAGTTTGCCCAAATTAAAAATAGAATCATGGAATTAGTGGGTTGAATTGTACACGTACAAGTTTAATTGGATTTCTGAGATGTTTCGAAATAATGTTCAAATTTACGAATGAACCTTGTTATGGGCATTGTAAATCATGTTAAATTGAGAAAGGAAATAGGGGAAATGATTTAAAGAATTAATGTGCGACTTCATGTGTGTGTAGGACACGCTTCGTGAGAACAAATGCTTCACCAATGCTCTGTGAGTAATAGAACAAACATATAAATTTTATTTAGCATCGATAATTATTATAACTAACGCCTGCTTTCTTGTAAGTGTTACACGAACATGTTACACAAACATTTATGATGGTTGAAAGTCAATGTGAACGTTGAAAGGTCGGCATACATCGGTATGACTTTGAAATGACCCTGTTCTGTCGATGATGAATAATAATTCTCTATTATCTATAAGCAATTCTTAATGAATAAACGGAATTATGTTTATCTTTAAACCAAATATCTGTATGAAACTGAGAATATTCCATTGTGTTACACATGGACCCGAAGTCGTTGAGAATCTATGATACGCATGTAAATGTTTAACATTATTACGAGACTCACGTTAGAATGTGGGTCATTCTGTCCTTATTAAGCAGAACGGTATTTTAAGAAAACTGATGTTATTTCTATTACTGTTCCGGTTGTGCTATGCATAACATGATATTAACTTCTGTTTGATTCAATGTATGTTTTGTGACATAATGTTCGTTAATGACATTCTGATTTCCGTCAGTTACAATATTAGCATATGTGTTGATTGGAACTCAATGAGAATGAAATGTTGAAAAGATATACGTACATAGTAGTATGTTCAGGCTAAGGTGTTTCGGGCCAAAAGGCTATTCTCATATTTCGGCCGATAAGTCGCTCACATTTTAAACTAGCCCCATGTGTGTTTGAGACATCTTTTCAGAATGTAGTTAACCATATACTTCTACAGTTATATACTTTATTGTTGGAGTTGAATATTACATAATTTACTTACTATTATTCACTGAGCTTGACTCACTTTATTTTATGTCTGCTTCAGAGGCACTCAACCCGGGGTCAACCTCAACCTGTGGCTTCCGTTACCAGTTGCCAAGCCTTGAGTATCTAGATTCTTAGGTGTTGACCGTTCAAGTTATGGAGTTTTGCTAAGTTTTAATTTGTACCCTAAGTGTTTATTAAGCTTGATGTATATGTATATGTATTTAGCTATCTCCAGATATACGTCAATGTATATTTATCTGCATTATGTTCTGTCTGTGATCCTGGCATAGTGGTGGTAGCTCAATGGATATTATTTTATACTATTATATGATATTAAATGCTTCCGTTCAGGCCCCATAGATAATATTTATCAGGTTTGGTGTCCATTTCGAATGGGTCATGCCCAAATTTTTAGGGGTGGATTTGGGGCGTGACAAAATATGTCTAGTGTTACGTGAAGAAATATGAATAGTGCCAAAAGTTTTCTCCTTTAACCCATCTGTCTGCTGAAGAGTTAAGGTCTATAACCAGTCCTTGGCTATTCGCCCAGTGGGGACTTGACATCGTTGGACCATTGCCTCGCGCCCCGGGCAACAAGCGATTTTTGATTGTCGCGACAAGTTATTTCACAAAATGGGTAGAAACGGAGGCACTAACGCACATTTGAGATACTGATGTGAAGCGTTTTGTATGGAGAAATATCATAACGTGATTCAGCATTCCAAGAGCACTTATTTCAGACAACGACACTCAGTTTGAATGCGGTGTCTACCGAGAACTGTGCAGCAAGTATGGTATTCAGCCCTACTTCTCCACCCCAGCTTATCCACAGAGTAATGGCCAAGCTGAAGCCTCCAACAAAGCCATTTTAGACGGCATCAAGAAGAGGCTGGAGAAAGCTAAAGGCAGATGGGTCGAAGAATTGCCGAGTATGTTGTGGGCTTATCGCACTACTCCGAGGCGGTCCACTGGGGAAACACCATTCGCTTTGTGCTTCGTAACGCAGGCAATCATCCCCTTGGAGATCGGCCTCCCAACCTTGAAATCAAAAGTTTTTGATATAGGCCGAAACGACATGATGCTAGCTTTGGATTTGACTCTGATTGAAGAACGAAGAAACCGTGCCCTTGCATCCATGGCACGGTACCAGCAGCAGCTTGCTAAGTCGTATAATCAATGTGTTCAGCTACGCCGCTATGTAGCAGGCGAATTGGTCCTGAAGAAAGTGTTTCCAGCTGCCAGGAATTCGGCTTATGGAAAATTGGGTCCTAACTGGGACGACCCCTATCAAATCGACTCAATTGCGGGAACATGGGCATATCGGCTCAAAGACATGACTAGAAGGAGTCTGCCATGCCCTTGGAATTCCATGCATTTGCGTAAATTCTATCATTAAACCCGACTTGTGGGCCATGAAACTTGTTTTGAATGATTCACCATGTAGAGATTTCACTTTTGCAATGCAAAGTCTCATATTTTCTTATTGTGAAATTCAGTTCAAAAGTCTTCTGGTTAAGCCTCCGGATTCGGAGCGCCTTTCGTGGATATCACGATTGGCCAAGATAAAAAAGCCTCCGAATTCGGAGCCCCATCCGTACAGGTCGTGTTTGGGCCGAATAAGGCTCTGGATTCGGAGCGCCCTTTATGGATATCACGATTGGCCAAGATAAAAAAGCCTCCAATTTGGAGCCCCATCCATGTAGGTCGCGTTTGGGCCGAATAAGACTCCACATTCGGAGTTCCCTTCATGGATATCACGATTGGCCAAGATAAAAAAAGCCTCCGAATTCAGAGCCCCATCCGTGTAGGTCACGCTTGGGCTGAATAAGACTCCGGATTCAGAGCGCCTTTGGTGGATATCACGATTGGCCAAGACAAAAAAGCTTCCGAATTCGGAGCCCTATCCATGCGGGTCGCATTTGGCCCGAATAAGACTCCGGATTCAGGGTGCCCTTCGTGGATATCACGATTGGCCAAGATAAAAAAAGCCTCCGAATTAGAGCCCCATCTGTGCAAGTCGCATTTGGGCTGAATAAGACTTCGGATTCTAAGCGCCCTTCGTGGATATCACGATTGGCCAAGATAAAAAACCTCTGAATTCGAAGCCCCATCCGTACAGGTCGTGTTTGGGCCGAATAAGACTCTAGATTCGGAGCGCCCTTCGTGGATATCACGATTGGCCAAGATAAAAAAAAAAAAAAACTTTGAATTTGGTGCCCCATCTGCGCCAGTCACGTTTGGGCTGAATAAGACTCCGGATTCGGAACACCCTTCGTGGATATCACGATTAACCAAGGTAAAAATCCTCCCAGTTCGGAGTCCCAATAGTGCAACTTTTGAGCCAAATGAGTCTCCAAATTCAGAGTGCTCTTCGTTGGTCTCACGACTGGCCCACATAAAAGCTGTGGATTCGGCGCGCTTCTCATGAATATTACGATTAAAAAGCATGCGTAGCATGAAATGTTTTGAAACATGCAAGCATTTAAAACGAAATGATTCATTACATTAACCAACTGGCTCAGAATGTAAAAACATAAATTGAAACTTGCAAACATTTAAAATAAGGTGTTTTATTAAATTCACCAATAATTACATAATTTGCTCCCAATTCGTGTTCGAGCATTTACAATATCCAATTTAAATCAGCATCTCCCTCCTCATCACTCTTCTCGGCTTCGAAGGCTGCAAAGAGAAAATGATGACCCTGATACAGCGGCGACACCGAATCAACGCTTGCTACCCGGAGAGCGTCTGAGGCCTGAAGTGCCTTGATCCACCCATGTTTGAATCCACGATTCTCACATCGGCAGACCTCCTCGGTGAGTTTTTCCTTGGTCATGTCTATCCTGACCTTCCAGCCGTTGTGGAAGCCTTTTTCATAAGCCCTAGCCTTGGCAGTCTCAATTGCAAACATGCTAGCCGTATCATGATCGACAATTGCGTGACTCATGAGCCGTTGGGTCACCCTCTCATCCACGATCGGGTTAGACTGGCCGGTCGAATGTGTCTCGGCAGTTTTGGCCTTTTCTAGTTCACGCTCGGCGTTCTCTACGCGAGCTTCCAAGTTTTGAATGCGCTCATTCTTCTGCTCTATATCCCGCCGCGCAACACGAAGACGCATGCCGACTTCGTAGGCGGTATACAGCCCTTTCAGTGTTCCATGGATACCCTTCCAAAACACTTCGAAATCCTGTCGACTGAGCATCTACTGCTGGACTTCTGGAGGAAAAATCTATCGAGCGAACTTAACTGCCACATTTGGGTCATGAACAATTGAATCCGCTTCCGTCATCGGTTTATTCCCCACAAAAACTGCAAAACTCAACAGGTGCGGCGTCACTTTGGATTCACCTCTCGGTTGCGGTCAAGGGGAGTTTCCCCTTTGTTGTTTTTCCCTCTTGGGACACCTACTTCGACGACATGGGGATTGATGTCTTTCCCGCTCCCTCGACGTCTTGCTTCCTGTGCACATAGGCTCACCACTTCAATTCATCCCTGTATCCGGCTCAGCCAATGTCCTCCCTTCTCCTTTGCTATTGAAGAATAGTCTATTTGACATTCGTACTTGTCTACCCTTCCTTAATAGACTGGTTTGAGTAGTCTGATCACACTAATGGGACCTACGCGCACGAGACACACCCCATTTATTCCTTAAGGGTGCAGCACCCCCGAGGCGATCTCATTAATGCTAACTTCAAAAGCCTCATGCCAGATTACTCATGTGCCACAAGCCACTCCATGAATTAATAGCATTCGGCATTCCAGTTAATGCATTAGCTGGGGCAAGGGCAGATTAATCAATTTAATCGGCCAAATACCTAAGCCTGGCGCCGATTTACTCATATGCCACAGCCACTCCATGAACTAATAGCATTCGGCATTCTAGTTCATGCATTGGCTGGGGCAAGGGCAGATTCATTAATCTAACCGGCCAAACGATGGGGCCTTGAGCCGATTTTCTTGTTCGGCTAAATTAAGGTTAAATTACTTAATTGCCAAGTTACACTGTTATCTAATCGGCAGCTATGCAGTGGGATATTTAATTTACTCATCTCATGATCCTACGTCATATCGGATCGATAGTTAGCATGCTCAACAAAGTAATCATTTTATCCAAAGTAGTGAAAAGCAAAACTCTTCATTAATATAAAAAATTGCTTACAGCTAATAGTGAAACGAAATGGAAATTTTCATTAATAAATTGAGTGCAGATAGTAGCTAATTTAGACATGAAAATTACCTTGAACTAACAGAAATCTACTAAACCAAAATTACAATTGTTCATGAAAGATGCCTAACAAAAATTAGAATGTCACCCAAGTCAGTCTTCAGTGTCAGACGTTAGGGGCTCAACGTTAACCTGCTCGAACGGAATCGACTGGGCCAATATCACGTTCGCAGCAGCAAGGGCTCTGAGCCAGCTGTGTTTGAAGCCCCGATTCTCAAACTTGAGGACTTCCTCCACATAGTTTTCCAATGCGGCGTCCTTCCCAGCCTGGAATGCCTTGGCAAACTCAGAGTCGGCTTGCCCCTTCACCTTCTTCGATTCTACCAAGTCGGCTTCCAACTTGGCAATCACCTCCTTGGCTAACTTGAGCATGTCTTTGCTCGCATTTGCCTTTTCCTTGGTGGCTAATCTGAGCTGGTCAGAACCCCGCGCCTTTTTGGCCTTGGCTTCAGCCCTCAAACTTTCCTCCGTCGCTCTTGCTGCCTTGCGCTCGGGCCTTTGAGTGGCCTCCGCAGCCTTGCCCTTCACGTTTTTAATCTCCGTCTTCAGAAAGGCAATTTGTTCAATAGCATCATGTTGACAACAGCCTATCTTGGCTATCCTTTCCGCCGCCTGCAAAATAGGGAATTAGAATAAAAACATAATAGTAATAATAATATAGGCGGAAGGCGGCAGACAAAGATCAAGTCATATACCATTATGGCCAACTGAGCGGCTAATGTTATCGTTATCAAGTTGGGTTCTGTCCGAAAAGTCGCCCTATCAGCCAGTAGTGATATTGAGGAGGCCATACTCAAGGCCACTGCCAGATCTTTAAGAGCCGACGCATCAAAGGAAATCGGCACATTTCTTATCCTTGGATGAACCACGGTCAGCACAACCGAGTCCAACCCCTCTATGCCCGGCCGTTTGACCACAACCGAGTCTGACTTTTCCATTCGCGGCCGCTTGTCGGTTAGGAATCCCTCAAAGCCAACTTCGCTCTCGGCAGGACGTTTCTTCCCCATTTGATCGCTACCTTGACTCAACCGTTTGGCTAGCCTCTCCGTCTCAGCAGTCTCAAGTTGAGCCGTTTCTTCCACAACAACTAGTGGAGAAGACTTAGTCGAGGCAACAGGTTCAGATCGAGGGGTCTCGACCCTCTTCCGGGCAGCCATTTGTTCGACGTTTTTCTTCTTGACAAGTTGCGTGAGTGATAGCCCAGCCATATCTTCAGGGTACGCGCCGGGAAGGTCCCCTAAGTCTATAAAGATGTCTTCGAAGGAGACGTCCCCATGGCCAGAGATGGAAGGAGGGTGGGATGAATTGAGGCCGGCTTCCTCAAAGGCCAACTTTAAAGCCTCATCTACCTTGGCTTCAGACTGGCTCAACTCTTCAGCGACCTCTTCGGCGAGTTCAACCTGCTCCGAATCGGATGCCTCCAAACCAACTTGCATCAAGTTTTTGAAGTTGGTTAAGATAAGGGTCGTAAGATACTCTCCACCCCTCGGAACTGGAATGTTGTCCGCCACCGAAAACGTCGTATACGTCGGCTCATATCGAAGAAGAATTTGGGCCGGCCTCCCTTGTTTCTGAAGGCTTGAACGACCGAAGAATTGGAGTTTGATTTTGATTTCTGCAAGAACGGAGTCATTGGTTGAAACCAAAACTTTCTTCAAATCGTTTCCTGTACAAGTAAAACCATAAGACCACAAAAATAAAGCCGAATACATATAAGGAAGATAAACGCAAGGAGCTCTATGGCCACCTGGTTCACCTCTTCGTCTAGGAATTGGATCTAGGCGGTCTTCGCCTTCGCCGAATTCCCAGTTACCTCAGACAACGACCATGACATCATCAACTCGCTTGCTTGAGCTGGCAAGCATAGTCACTAATTGATGGTTGGTGTCCGTGGCCCTGAGGAAATAGCACCCATGTCGGTCAGAAGACTTGGCCAAGGCATAACAATGCCGAATAGCAAGTATGCCGAGATTAATCCTAAGGCGATGGTTTAACTCTATAACCCCCATTATAATTCGGAAGAAATTTACATTAGGTTGGGAAATGATTAAACCTCAATGGCGAAGGACGGCCCTAAGAAATGGGTGAAGGGGGAAACGGACTCCGCTCTTAGCAATTGATAAGAGAGGGAAGATGATTGTGCTTTGATCATCCCTTTCCATATCAAGGGTGTTGTCTGTCACGAGCAACAGATGGACCTCGTCGGGGATGGAGAAATGGCATCGAAAGCCAGAGACTCGATCCGCAGAAAGGAGGTCATTCAAATGCTTTGCCATTTTCGTCAGTCTATGGAATACGCTAAATTGAAAACAGACAAGGAAATGGGATTCGAAATAAAGAGGAAGGGAACTTACAAGATACGGAGAAGACTACGAAGAATGGACAGAGGTTGCAGAGGTGTATCAGAAGGTAGACCAAGAGCTTCAAGTATTCAAAAAATATACACACATTCCAAAAGACAGCAAAATTTTAAATCATAGTAATAAATTAAAGAAGTGTAGGAAGGGGCGGGAAGTTGTAATGATGACGGAAAAGCGCGCGTGTTCTAACACTCGCGTTGGAATGAGGTTAACCACTGAATTTCAGCTCTGACTTTTCAAGTTCGAAATGAAACACGCCAGCTAACTGTTGTTAGCGCAGTGTTTGTGGGGCAATTGTGGGAGCCGAGTATTAGGGGATGTAAAGAGGCCAAATATTATTCTTAGAGAATCAAGACATATACATTGCATTCAGCCCCGTCTTATATAAATTCAGAGGTATCCTAATCGGCCATAGAACCAATTGAGCGAGGAACCGAGTGGAGATTGGTCAGCAACAGAAGGAGCCAAGTAAATAATTACACGGTGGACTAAAGGTGGACCCAACCTTAGGCCCAGAGAAAAATATAAATAGAGGAACATCAACCAAAGAGAGGTATGTGAGAACAAGTAAGCTTAACTTAAGATAGAAGAAACAAAGAGAGTATATACTGACTTATCCGTCGGAGTGCTAATTCCGGCACCCCCGACCGGAGTGTTCAATTCTTTTCAGGTAGCTAGCTGAGGATCTCGAGCGTCCTATTGGATCCAAAGAGTATTTCCAAACCACTTCTCCACAAATACATGTAAGGATCTGACTCCCAATCATAGATCGTGAACTTAGGTTTGTTGAAGCCTAAGGGCGGTGGTGCTTTATCTATCGTTGGAATGAATGGTGAGCTATACAACCTTGCAATGCCTTATAGGTTGGTTCGTAGGCAAGACGTGGTACTGGCATTCCAACCTCGACGCTTCTGTGCATCTTAGGTGCTCGCCGCTGTAGAGCTGAGATCCTTTAAGGGTCATAGGCCTGAGTGTCTTCCCTCTTTTGTGCCCTTTCTTCCAGAACGATTTGCAGATCGACCGATCTGGGCAGCTCAGTGTGCCAAGAGGTGGTTTGGTGAGTATGTGAAGGTTGATAATTGCTTCCCTCTTTGCAAGACCTTTCAGTCCTCATTCTCTTAGATCTAGAGTAACGAGTTCTGGAGGTCTTTGAATGTGTATCGCTTGTCCAGAGGCTCCGGCTCTCAGAATACGTTGGTGTGGCTTGTATACCCCATTCTTCTGAGCGACGAGAACATGCTTAGCCTTTGCGAATTTCAACCCCTGCCACGCCTTTTCCTTTCATCTAGTGTTTCATGGCTTCCATGTCAATCACCATTCTCTTAATTAATTCGTCTTACTCCCTTACGCGATCCTCTAGAACCAGGCCATCCATCATCTTCCTTTGGCCATTTGGGCTTTGAAAGCGACGGGAACTTAAGGACCGCTTTTCTCGTGTGCCCCTATGAGTATTCCATCGCTAAAGGTATAGGAACAATATCCAAATCCTTGCATCTCCTATTCCCCTCAAGAGTTTGTCGGTCGACGGCAGACTGAGGCAAGTCTTCATTATCCATTATTGAAACTAGTTAAAGGAAAACTTAATCTGGAGGTAAGTTCTCTATAACTTTCTAATAGATGGCGCCAATTGTAGGAGCATGAAATAATTATTCTCGTATAATCCTGTTGATCAAGTTTGCACTCCCTCAAACGTCATCATCTTATCACCTGAAAAACATAAACGTGAGCTTGCCGGCAGATGTGTACCAAAAACCCCTCCGATGCCTAAGTCAGCAAGTAGATAATGGACAAAAAGCTCTATTTATTTAAGAGTCAAAATTGTAATACCTCAGAATAAGTTTGTCATGCGCTTTTATCGATTCTGTGCGGAACAATCCTAATAAGACTCAGTCTCACCTTCAGAGAGTCCTCTTAGGAGTCACAGCTCCAAAGGATAATGCGTATCCTTAGAACATCCTTCCTCACTGCTAGCCAAGTGAGATGGCAACACTCAACTTGGTTATCGATAACTAACTGAGCTACGTTTACACCGTTTGACCTCTAGCTGAACCGTGTAGACCTTACCTGCCTAATGGTGCACTGCTGAGCTACAGAAAGATCGACCTTCTCCTCCTAGATAGTCAATCTAGTACCTCGACCTGCCTATGGATTGTCCGTGGATAGCTAGTTCCAAGCCTTACATACCCATCGTTAACCGGCCCATTTCAAGTTCAACCCAAGACCGTGCTATCTAGGCTTCTACCTTGGCCCGTTGCATGGCCCAATCTCCAAAGAGGACCTGTAGACCGCCCGAACTCTGCTCCGTGCGTGAGGGCGCGAATTGTAGTTCTAGCTACTATAGTTCGGACTCTTGTCATGATTCTGAATCTAATCTCACAAAGTGCAATGTACGACTGATAAATCACCAAAGAGTCCAAATCCGACAAATCATTTTGGAAAATCGATTTTAAACAAGAAGTGCCAAACATGGACTGCTTTGCTAGATTTCAGAGTCACCACCTAAAAATTTTATTTTTGGAAATTTAGGAAACCCTGACTCGTGCCTAAGGCCACGTGTCCGTCATCACTAAAGTTGCCTCGGCTCGGGAACTTGGGTACGAGAGGGGAAGGTCCTGAAATGAGCACCTCCGCTTGCCCGATCAAAGATCGGCCTCTACTAACATGATATGTTGTTTTAGAAAACACATGTGTTCTTATTCTGATTATTAGACTAGCTTACTATGTGATGCGCACAACATACAAGTATAGACTCAATCACGAGAATTGGAACAATTCAAGTCATATTTATTTTCGAAAATGGTTTGAAGTTGCTACTCGCAAGTAGGCTAAGACGCGGATTTGCCACCCTCAAGTGGGCTTAGAAAAACATGATTTTGCCGCTTCAAGTGCGTTTAAAACTCACATTTCAATGAATTGTTCCAATTCAAGCAATAAAGCCTTCATCCGTAGGCATTCATGCAGTTAAACACTTAAGCGGTTAGCCTCATGGCAAGCATGCTATCATGGAAACACTCACACGCATGCAAGGATGCTAAAGCGAAAAAGCTTACCTAGTACTCCGAGCCAAAACAAAAGCTAGTTAGTAATCATGCATGATCCTAGCTATGTCAAGAATGCCTAATGCAACACATGGAAAATGCAACTAAGATAGGCTCGGCTATTCTAAGATGTCATGTGAATGCAACTTGATAACATGTATTCAAATTGGTATTGAGATACAATACAGTTTGTATGATGCGCCGAGCCCGGTGCATGCAAGACAGATGAATGAATGCAAACATGCGAAGCATAAGGATGCTAATTGAAACATGCCCTAAAACTAACCATCGAAAGTAGGTAAGTAAAAGGGAGAAAGAAATGGGGTTGGAAGACATGCATCACACACACGCACGCTTATTACAAAATTCGCCCTCTCGACGGAAGGTCCGAATAATAAGCTAACTAGCTAATCTAAGCTAATTAAACTAATTATTACAAAACAAAGCTAATTAACTAACAAGTTAACTAGTTAGTTATTACAACAGAAATTGATTAGTTAAGCGCATTAACTAATTAAGTACTAAACCAAAACATTAGCTAGCTAAACAAAGCAGCTAAGTAAAGCAGTAAAGATAGGCCCCTGGGGCGAGAAGTGCATGCATGCTTGGTCGCCTCGTTCGGAAATCCATCACTATGCCCCAACTTGCCTTTGTCTGCATTTGATTTCAGAACACTGCACAAACCTCCAGATAGTTTCTACTCCATCATGGAGACCCCCAGGAGGGTTGCCGACCAGTTGATGGTGGTGTAGACCACCTGTAGACCACCCAAGTATGCTGCAGACTAGAAAAAGTGGTCGGCCAGCTACTTTTCTGGTCTGCTGACCAGAAAATTCTGCCCAACTCCAGTTTGCTACAACAGAGAACAAGAAGGGGCATGGCAGTGTATTTGCAAGATATATGTGCACAACCACCCTCCCTATCATTTCTTAAGCTCAAGTGAGTGTAGTTCTCGACTCTCGGGCCATCAACCGAGCATCACAATGCACGATGGCCGAGAAGCGAAGTTTACACAATTCAATGCCAATGAATGCACAAATAACACATAAGGGCCTTAACCTCTATCATGCATGATCAAGAGGGTCGGTGACTGAGAAATGAGGCACATTTCATCACTTCAAGTATGAAACGTCTCTCATTTCTCGTGTTTGGATTAACACTCAATCCAAACACATGTAATGCAACACAAGCATGCCAAACACAATGCAATGCAACATGATCAACTTATCAATGCTAATGACATGCAAACAAAATGCAATTCATGCACATGCAAACATCATGCAATGTAACAACATGCGAACAACATGCAAACACAACAACATGCAAACAACATGCTATTCTACCAATGCTAGGATGGCATGCCCAAGATTCTATCATGCAAACAATGCATGCATGGCAAGTTTAGAAGCTTAAGGCATCTAAACTAGGAAAGAGCATCTCACAAGAGACATGCAAAACAATAGACAATGGACTTAAACCGAATATGGACAGACCTAAATCATGCCAAAACAGTGGCCAAAATACCAAAACTTAAGCACAAAAGGGTCAAGAACACATGCTCATGTGATGGCTCAACAACTAGGCATAAGGGTCCACTTTCAAACACAATCAAAGAGTGACATGCATGAGGATATGGCAATGCTATATGCTCTGAAATAACATGTTAAGTGATGCCAAATCATGCACATGTCACAAATGAAACATGCTAAGATACTAAAAGCTTGAAACTAGCACAGACACTTGTACTATAGCTATGCAATACATGAACCATATGGCCAAAACAACCCAAAATAGTTCTAGATTATGTCAAAATGATTCTAAAACATGCATGGTCTAAAGCTAACACATGCTAGCATGAAGGGCATGAAGGGCATGAAGCATGGAGTATGCAAGGCCAACAAGGAGGATTACACTACACCTACCAAAACAAAGCATGAGATGACTTCACCAACAAAAATTAGAGTTGTATCATGGCAAAATAAGACCAAAAACACATTGATATGGCAGCCCAAAAGCTTAGGCATGATGGCATACATAATGGTTCATTTTTAAGGCATAAAGCACCAACCCTCCAAAGCATTGAAAGAGTGAAAGATGTGAGCGCATGACCACACTACATGCACTGAAATCACATATTAAATGAGGCTAGATCATGCAAATAGCCCAAGCAATGCATGCTAGTGGACTCGAAACACAAAGTTAGTAAGCAAGAATGAACTATGGCTATACAAAGCGAGGCGTGCATGACCCAAAACACATAAATCAGACCTAGAGCATGCTAAAACATGGCCAAAATCTTGCTGGAGTGGAGCAAAAAACATGCTAAAATGATGGTCCAAAGCATGATGCATGTTAGGCTAGCATGCAAGATTGCACTACAAGTGTATAGAGCATGCAAAGGTGGCCTAAACTAAGCCAAAACAAAGGTATTCCATGCTGAAATAAGGTCAAAAATAGGCTGAGTTGGAGCCAACATATGCTAGATAAACATGCTCAAACATGAGGCCAAAAAGGCAAGCAACCAAGATACAAGGAGATGGGGTGACCCCCTCCTATTTGGGACATCAAAACACACTTTCCACCACTGAAATTCCTCTAAGTTTCAGTGGTGAGAAGGCCAAAAAGAGGTAGTCTCAATAGCTTAAAAGGATAGCTCAAAACATGGCCAAACAAGGCACAAAAGGGGGGGAGACCACCCCCAACATCAAAGAGACCTTAAACAAACATTTCAAGCCCTTAAAATTAGAACTTTTTTCAGTTAAAAGTTAAGCCTAAAACATCATGAAAATAGGGCCAAAAGCTTAATAAAAAACAAAGGGTTCAGGGGTTAGAAACTCACCCTTGAAGAACAACTTCAAAGCAGCAACTCCAGCAACCTTTTTTTGACCAAAAGCAATCCAAAAACTCCAAAACCAGCTTCAAGAAGCCTCAGCTCCAAGAGTATGGTGTTTGAGTAGGTTTTTGTGTGCAAAAATTTGAAGAAACAACACTTTTAAGCACAAATATGGAGAGAAAGAAAGAAATATAGAGATAAAGATATATGTATCACTCTAAGTAAAAATTCTGAACTTGGAGAAAGGAGAGAGGGCCTCCCTTTTATATAAAACCAAGCCTCAAGCATGTTTAACAAGCTTGAAGCTAGATGCAATCCCTCCATACACGCGTATGGAGGATGGTTTCTGTGCTCACCAGCTGTCATAGCTGGCACCAAAATATCTGTAAAAAAAAGCAAAAAAGATGCTGACCAATTGAAGTGGTCGGCCAGCTACTTACACTGGTCGGCTGACCATAAAAAGTGGTCTGCAAGAAGAAAAAGTGGTCGACAAAGGAGATGAGTGGTCTGCACAAAGAAAGCAAGGTGGTGGCATGGCTGCCGACCACTTTTGGTGGTCCACAGACCACCAAGACTAGCTGGCCGACCAGAAAACTGGCTGGCAGGGAAGAAAAGTGGTCTTCAGGTAGAGAAACTGGTCTACACCCCTTATTCCACCCTCCAAGCAAGGAAAACAAGGTTTGGTTCAAAACCAAACCAAAAAAGAAGCAAGACAAAAGTCCGCGAGGTGAGGCACACAGTCGGAAGCCTTGAAAACTAGCCTACGAGCACGAAAGTGGTCTACGAGAGGGAAAGGTGGTCTACGGCCACAAAAAGTGGTCTACAGACCTCTGTTTCCCTCTAGGAAACAAGGCATGGTCCAAAAACCAGGCCAAGAGGAGAACGTTAAGAGGTCCCGTGACAAGGTGCTTGGCAGAAGGCTCTGGAAACCGGAAACTAGCCTACAAGAGGGAAAAGTAGTCTACGACTATGAAAAGTGGTCTAGAGACCTCTCCCTCCCTCCAGACAAGGTCAACAAGGCATGGTCCACGAACCAAGCCAAAACGCAAAGAGTTCAGAGGCCCGGAGGCAAGGCACTCAGCCGAAAACTCTGGAAACTCGAAATGAGCACAAACATACGCGATCATTGAGCGCTCAATCGATGACGTCTGAGTCTTAAGGTCGGTCAAAAATGGGGTGTCTACAGGACCACACCTAGCTTGGCCCAATTTATCTACACAAATTACCCTCTCAATAACGTATAATATATAGGAAGACCTACGGGTAGGTCCTAATCGGTGGATTTATTATTCATTAGGTCCTATGTAATTAATGGTGTTTTCAGCGACAGTTTAAATTTTTTTCACAAAAAATGTCACTAATTATAAGTTTTAGCACAATTTAAAAAAAAAATCATCATAAAAGAACGTCACTAATTTTCAATTTTTAGCAATAGTTTAAAATTTGTCATTGAAAACATCACTAATTAAAAGTTTTAATGACAATTTATAAAAAACCGTGAGAACAAAAAGTCACTAATTGTCAATTTTTAACGACATATGCCAAAAATCGTCACAAAAAATTTTTTTTAGCAATAATTTTGTTAGCACTTATTTTCAACAAGACTTGATAGGAATTAAATCCAATTATTAGGATCTATTGGTAGTTTACCCTAATATTATATATACAAAATATGTATACTGTAAACATAAATACATATATACAGTCTTCATGCTTTTTTTTCTTTTTTTCATTAGTTTCCATGCCGTTTCAGAAGCCAAAATTGGATAATCTGAAGTTCATCGATGAGTTTTCATCGAAGACTCCATCGTCGTCTTCGGTAGCGGTGCGTTAGCTGAGCACACAAGCAGATGAGAAGTAGCAGGGGAATTTATAGGCGCTACTTTGACTGTCAATTTTCATCGTCAAGCACTGGAATCATGCTGTTGTGGGCGAGTAAAAGAGGCGATTCGCTGCTGCAGCATTGAAGGAGAGTGGTTGGGGTTAGGGTTAGGGTTTGAGTTTCATATTGGTTGGAGAAGATGATGATATTTTTTGGGGTTAGTAATTAGAGAGAGAAAGACAGAAACGAAAGATTTAAAGAAAAAAAAGATGATGCTAATGATCAGTTTGTGTTGACATTAATGAAATTTGAATGAGAAATTATTCTCTCTGTAGGGTTTAGTGAAGGGCATTAACGAAGGGCAATCTTGTCTTTTACATTAATTTTGACTTTGATTTTTGTCTTTTGGTCATTGTTAATTCTCAATTTTGGCAACTGTGGAACACTCTCCATCTTTAGACGAAATTAATAATGACATGGAGGCAAAGTGTAAAATAGTCAAAATCATAAGTAGGTTTATTGGCTAATTTTTAATGACAATAGGGTAAAGTGCTTCGGAGTGAAACCACATGAAGTTAAAGTGAATCTTGTCCTATTTTTTATTCTGCTTTTTACGTTAACAATTTCATGAGCTCTATATTTGAGAAACTATTCACTACATTTGGTTCAAGTTTTCTGAGTTAGTGTTTAGGATTTTGTTTTGAAAGGTTCCAGTTTTTTGAATTTTACAAGTTAAATTCAAATTCCCTCTACATTAGATATTCGACCAACGTAAATTTGAAAATCTCTAGACATTGAATTTTCAGTCAACAAAAAGAACTGTTCAGCAATTACAAAAAAAAAAATAAAATAAAATAAAAAAAAAATAAAAAGAAAAAAAGAAAAAGAAAAGAAGAAACAGAACAAGTCATATTAAAAAAAAATAAAAATAAAGCAGAAGACTGAGGACAAACTATGGTTTCTTGTCCGCTCTATTTACAAACTTCTAAAAAAAGGAAAAAATATCTAATCACCTGGCAAATAGAAAGAAGAAAGAATATTCAAGTGTATCCTAAAAATTAGATTTTGAGAACTTTTTTTTATTCTTTTTATTTTTATTTTTTGGTAAAGATTTTTGGGCTTAACCAAACAAGAAGTCTAAAATTTCCTAAAAAATGAGTTCAAAAAAATCGGAATCAAACACATTGATTTATATTTATTTGGTCGATTGAAATGATAAGAAATGGTAATCCTTTTGGTTTTCTTGTGGAACGATCATTCTCTTAAAATGGTGAAAGATAATTAATTGTTTTTTTAATCTAACCAAGTATGGGAATGAATATTTTGATGCAATGATCATTCTATTTCATTTCATTCCAATGAACCAAATACTACCTTGGTGTAACCTGCTCTTATGTTTCTACTTTTTTTTTTTTTTGGTTTCACTTCTCTTTTGTTTTTTGTTTTTCGACTCCATAATAGAACAATCATATTATGATTATTATATTTTTATACCTACACTACTACAAAAATAGTTAAAGATCACACTTTGACAAAAAAAAAAGATCTCACTTTTATTGGAAGTGTGATAAAAAAAATTATATTGATATTTTAATCACACTTAATTTGATTGAATGTGATAATATTTATTTTTTATGTCACTTTTCAATTAAGTGTGATTATATATATATTTTTTAATCACACCTTCTAATTAAAAGTGTGATTATATATACACTACTACTTTTTAATCACACTTTTTAAACAATTGTGATTATATATATATTTTTTAATCAAGCATTCTAATTAAAGTGTGATTGTTTATATATTTTTTAATCACACTTTTTAATTAAAGTGTGATTATATATATACTACTACTTTTTAATCACACTTTTTAAACAAGTGTGATTATATATATATTTTTTAATCACACATTCTAATTAAAGTGTGATTATTTATATATTTTTTAATCACACCTTTTTAATTAAAGTGTGATTGTATATACACTACTATTTTTTAATCACACTTTTTAAGTAAGTGTGATTATATATATATTTTTTAACCACACATTCTAATTAAAGTGTGATTATTTATATATTTTTTAATCACACCTTTTAATTAAAGTGTGATTATATATGCACTACTACTTTTTAATCACATTTTTTAAACAAGTGTGATTATTTATATATTTTTAATCACACTTTTTAAGTAAGTGTGATTATATATATATATATATATTAATCACACATTCTAATTAACGTGTGATTATTTATATATTTTTTAATCACATCTTTTTAATTAATGTGTGATTATATATACACTAATACTTTTTAATCACACTTTTTAAGTAACACTACAAGAAAAGTGGGCTTATGAGACTTATGCATTTGACGACACATTTTTCGTCAAAAAAATGTGACCTTTTGAGACTACCGCCGTCAAGAAAAATGTGACCTTTTGAGACGGCACAATTTGTCGTCGTAAAAAATATGACTTTTTGAGACGGCACGACTTGCTGTCTCGCAAAAAAAAAATGTGACTTTTTGAGACGGTACAACTTGCCGTCACAAAAAATATGCCTTTTTGAGACGGCACAATTTGTCATCGCAAAAAAATGTGACTTTTTGAGACTTCATATATATAGTTACAAAATGGTTTAAATAAATGCAATGGTATTTTTCTATCATAAAAAAAAAAATTTTGAAAAAAACGACGTCGTCTTACTCTTTTAATATAACATTTCTCTTTTCATTCATTTTTTCATCTTCCTGTCTCTCTATCTCTATCTCTTTCTCTCTTCTCTTTCTCTCTCTCACTCATCATTCTTCTCTCTCTTTCTCTCTCTGTGTCTCTGTCTCTCTTCTCTTTCTCTCTCACGCATCACTCTTCTCTGTCTGTCAGATGTCTCTCTTTCTTTGTATCTCTGTCTCTATCTCTCTTCTTTCTCTCTCTCACTTATCACTCTTCTCTCATGCATCTCTCTTTTCTCTCTGTGTCTTTCGCTCATCTCTCTTCTCTCTTTGTCTCTCTCTCGTTTATCTCTTTTCGCTATTTTTTCTCTCTCTTTCTCTCTTTGTCTATCTCTCGAACATCTTTTGTTTCTCTTTTTTTTCTCCCTTTCTATCTCTCTCTCTCTCTCTCTTATCTCTCTCTCTTTTTTTTCTCTGTCTCTCTCTCGTTAATCTCTTTTCGCTTTCTTTCTCTCTTTTTTTGTTTATCTCTTGTTCATCTCTTGTTTCTCTCTCTTTTTCTGTCTCACTCTCTCTCTATCTTTTTCTCTCTTTGTCTATTTTTATCTCTTTCTCTCTCGTCTCTCTCTCATTTATCACTTTTCTCTTTCTCTGTCTACACATTCTGCTTGTCTCTCTCTTTCTTTCTCTCCTCACCGTGTTCGCCTTGCTCACTCTCTCCCCATCTCTTCTCTATTTATTGAGCTCCTCTCGATTTATCGATCCAACCATGTTAGGGACCCCGATGGCGGTGATCCCAAAGACCCCACCTCCACGTGAAATTTGAGAGCAAGAGTGAAAAAATAAATAAATAAATTTTTTGAACCAATCAAAACAAAGGTGGTGGGGTCACTCCCATCGGGGTCTAGCGCATTTTCTTATCGATCCACTACAAGAAAATGCACTTTTAACGACCACTTTGTCTCTTTCTCGCTCATCACTTTGTCTCTGTCTCTCTATCTCTTCTCTATCTATCTCTCACTCATCTCCCTCTCACCACCCATCTCCTCTACCACATTTACCACTATTGCAAATGCCATTCCACTACCACCACTACTACTATCATACACTCCACCTCCACGATTACCATTATTACCATTATCGCCACCACTCCACTACCACCACTACTACCATTACCTTTCCTTCACCACTGCCACTCCATCTTCTCTGTCTGTCTCTCCCTTTCTCTATGTGTCTCTGTCTCTCTTCTCTCTCTCTCACTCATCATTCTTCTCTATCTGTCCGTCTCTCTCCTTCTCTCTGTGTCTTTGTCTCTCTTCTCTTTCTCTCTCTCACTCATTACTTTTCTTTGTCTGTCTACCTCTTTATTTTTCTCTGTGTCTCTCGTCCATCTCTCTTCTCTCTATCTCTTTCATCTATCTTCTCTCTTTGTCTCTTTTCTCTATCGCTCTCTCGCTCATCTCTCTCTCGTTTATCTCTTTTGGCTCTTTCTCTCTCTCTCTCTATATCTTTTCACCTATTTTTCATCTTTCTTTCTTTCTTTTCTTTCTCTCTCTCACTCATCACTCTTCTATCCCTGTCTGTCTATTTGTCTCTCTCTCTCTCCCACTGTGTTCGCGTTGCTTACTATTTCCCTTCCGTCTTCTCTATTTACCAAGCTCCCTCTCGATTTATCGATCCACTACAAGAAAATACACTTTTAGCACCACTTTGTCTCTTTCTTGCTCACCACTCTGTCTCTCTCTCTCTCTCTCTGCTCTATCTGTCTCCCACTTATCTCTCTCTCTCACAACCCATCTCCTCTACCACCTTCACTACTACTGCAAACGCCATTTCACTACCACCACTACTACCACGGTCGCCACTTCACCACTACGACTACCATTACAATATTTTTCATTAAAATATTACCCCTACTTCTACCAAATAAAAAATAATAATAAATTTATTTTCATTAAAAAAAATGAAACAAATAAATTTTCAAGTTTAGTAACTAAAAGTACTAACTGCTTAGTTTCTTCCAATTAATCGTTTCCATTGTTTATTCAATTAATCTAGTTTTCGGTTCCATCTTAATCACCCACGAGATCAGTCTGTTATCCACCTGGTTTCAGTCACCCACTTCCATTTCTTGTCCGGAGTAAGTCCTTAGAGTTAGGCAGTGTGGACATTTAGGATAGGGTCTGTGCTAAACCATTATGGTCTGTGGTAACTTGACAAGAATAGGGTATGTATTAAGATATCTCAGAAATCGATTAATTAGAAAGAACAATGAGTCGATTATTTAGAAGTAACTCATCGGTCATTCTAGGTCAACAACTTTACCTTCCATACCTAATCAAGGATTAGTCATTAATGAAGAAGATGTTGAAATACAAAATGATCAATTTAATAGAGATTGGAATATACCAAAATTACAAATCAAAGAAATTTATAAAACCACATTTCTGCTGAATGTTTTTAAAGTTGCATTACATGTTAAAACAATTGAACAAGTTTATGCTTTAGAAAACCTCGAGAAACTTGTCGCTTATTTGATACTAAATTAATTAAAAGACACAAAGATAATGGTTACAATTTTATTCACATTGGTCTAATTCAAGTTGGTCTTAATCCACTTACACCGTTGGAAAAAAATACTGCTTTTATTATGCTTAAGAGATGCTCGCTTTTCTTAATTATAATGATAGTTTAATGGAAATGATGGAACCGGTCTTCATAAAGGTCCAAGACATTTTAATTGTTTTCCGATTTTACGCGCTTTAAGTGATCCAAATATTTTACATGCTTTAACATTAAATATTCAACTACATGGTTCATTCATTAATATGATGGCTAAGACACATAATATTGCTTTAATTTATCGTGTTCACTATAAATGTATGCAAACTAATTTAAATGTTCATGCTCTGCATAAATCACCTAAAGATAAAACTTTACTTATTCAAAGTAGTAGTCATAATGAATCCCATATTAATATTCCTAAAATGATTGAATGGAAAGATATTGATTTACCTGATGAATGGATTACTGTTAATGAAAATTACAAACATAATCAGCAACAATCCTCAGAACAAGATATTAAAGATATCAGACAATTTAATGATGGTTCTGTTCATATTAAATTTAACCGTAGTCAATCCTCTAGACATAGCGAAATAGAAACTGAAGATGAAATATTTACCACATCTCTATTTAGAAAAAATAGTCAACTTAATATCGGCCCAACCATAGGTCCTACAATCAATCCAAAATTAAAAGGAATTGATAATTCCTCAACTTCTCAAATTAGTAAACCTGTTTATTCTACACATACTCATTTCCTTGATGAAGAAGTTCATTCAACTAACTCTCCGACTCAAACTGATATGGAAGAATTTACACCACCTGTCAATCCACAATTATTGACAATTAAAAAGGAATTTATTCCCAATCTTGATAAATTACTTATTGATTTTAAATCTAAAGCTAATCGCACCCAGCGCTATGCTTATTATACTAAATATACTTCTGCTCAAATGTCTCAAATCTCCCAAGAATGGTATAATTTTATGGTTCGATATGGTTTTGAATTACCCTTACTAGAATATGAAGAAAAATATTATAAAACACTTACTACAATTACTAAACATAAATGGAAAACTTCTGCTACCACTACAATTAGTTCTAGTCATCCTCCCTTAGAGAAAATTATTCTTAATCAACAAGGTTCTGAAATTCCTGCCTCTCCTTTTAAATTACCTGGCGATGATAATGAACTCAAAAAAGTTATTGAACAAAATAATTATACTAACCAGTGTTTAAATACAATTGGTAAACAATTAGATAAAATAGAAACTAATTTAGAATCTGTTCACACTTCATCATCTAAACAACCTTTAGATGCACCTTTACTTAACCTACCTAGTAAACGTTCCACCAGAACTAGCCTAGTTACAAATGATCAATCATCTACGGTCCAAGCCATTGAAAAATTATTTACCAAATTAGCAGTACCCGATACTCCCTCACCTTCTAAAGATAAAGGTATTACTGTCCTAAATCAACAATTTGATATTAACCCAAATTCTACTTCCTCTGATACAGACAATGAAATTAATAACTTAGCTCAACAATTCCAAGTTGCGAAAATACACTATCCTAAAATTAATCCTCAAACTACCAAGAATTGGTACACTAAGCCTACTCCTGTCGATTTACAATTTGAAGAAAATAATGTTAATAATCAATTTTCTGTCTCGCTAAAAAATTATACTTAATGGAATATTGATGGTCTTAGTGAAGATCAACTCCTCCAAAAATTAAATCATTTATCTATGGTCTCAACAGTTATCTCTAATTATCCCCAATATACTCAAATGAAATTGTAAATTTAATTACTATCGGCTTTATCGGCCACTCAAATCTTGGTGGGAAAAATATTTAACTGACACCCAACGAGACTCTATCATCTATGCTAACCAAACTGATGATCAAGGATTACCTATATTTGATGAAAATTTAGGATGTTGCCAACCTGATGGTATTAACCAATTAATTTATACAATAATTAGACATTTTATTGGTACCCCAACTAATATATATTCTCGCATACATGATCAACTCAGTAATCTTACTTGTCCAACCTTAAGTGATTTTAGGTGGTATAAAGATGTTTTTACCTCTAGAGTTATGTTGAGAGAAGACTGTACTAAATCATTCTGGAAAGAAAAATTTATTAATGGATTACCTAGTTTATTTGCTCACAAAATTAGAGAGGTTCTTCGTCAACCCAAAAGTGTTATTGAATATGATAATTTAACATATGGTGATATAATTAGCACTATTCAAAAAGAAGGCTTAAAATGTGTATTGATTTAAAACTTAGTCAAAAGCTACAAAAGATAAACATAAAGCTAAATATGAATTAGGAAATTTCGTGAACAATATGGACTACCTCCTATTGCACCCTCTCGAGGAAATCACACAAACATTCACAACATAAATCCAAATATTATCATAAATACAAGAAGCCTTATTCACCCTCCAAATCTAATGACAAATTTTATACTAAACCCAAAAAGAAATATCATAAATCTAAATCACATCCGAGATCAAAATCTAATAAAGATATTACGTGTTATAATTGTGGACAAAAAGGCCACTATGCTAATAAATGCAAAGAGAAACAAAAGCTCAAAGACAGAGTCAATCAACTCCAAATTAATGATGAATCCAAAATTCGCTTATTTGAAATCTTCCAATTAAATCAACTGACATCGGTTCCTCTTCAGTACTTCCATCTACATCCAATTCCCCATCCAATAGTGATAATTCGATTCGATAATCAAATTACCTTAGGATGTAATGATGTTTGTTGTAAACCTTAAACAAATTTCGTTCTACTAAACATGGTCAAGAAGAATCTGCTTTAATTAATTTAATTAGTAAATTAGATGATCCTCAATTAAAACAACAATATATTGATAAGCTCAAAGGTCTAATGCTTCAAACAGAAACTAAACCTAAGATTAATAAACCCATCATTAGTTTATCTAAAACTTTAGAAGAATTTAAAAATAAAACTAAAGAAGTTACACTTCAAGACTTACAATTTGAAATCAATCAAATTAAACAAACAATAAGAGATCTTCAAAATAAAGATAATAAATTAGAAAATGAAATTATTAATCTTAAACTTAAACAAAACTTAAATGATTTCCAACCTAATGCACAATCACCTCATGAATCCGACCATAATTCTGATCGTGATTCTGATCATACTGATCCAACTAAACTCATATTTGATAATCGATCTCAGGCTACTAACCTTGAAGATAAACGATTAAATTTACTTAATAAAATTTATATGCAAAAATGGTATTCAAGAATTAAAATCATTGTTGAAGATTTTGAATTAGAATTAGTTGCATTAATTGATACTGGTGCTGATTTAAATTGCATTCAAGAAGGATTACTTCCTACTAAATATTATCACAAATGTCAAGAGAAATTAACTTCTGCTAATGGTAGTAAAATGCATATTCGATATAAATTACCTAAAGTACATGTTTGTCAAAATAATGTTTGCTTTAAAACTACATTTGTTTTAGTCAAAAATATGACTGATCGGATTATTTTAGGCACACCATTTATATCTTTATTATATCCATTTACTACTTCTACTGAAGGAATTACTACTCATGTTTTAGGACATCCTGTTACATTTACATTCTTATTTCCACCTGAACAATTAGAGTTAAATCAATTACAAGATTGTTCTATTACCCACACTATTAAACGACTAACTCGGCATATTAATTTTCTTAAAGAAGAAATTAGTTACAAACGAATAGATCAACAGTTAACTGATCCTGCTCATCTCTCAAATTAATGATTTCAAATTAAAACTTGTATCAACTGTTTGTTCCACTTTACCTACTGCATTCTGGCATAGGAAAAAGCATGTAGTTACTTTACCATATATTAAAGGTTTTAATGAAAAACAAATTCCTACTAAATCCCGACCTATTCAAATGAATCATGACTTATTAGAAATGTGTAAAAAAGAAATTAATGAATTATTAAAAAATCGAATAATTAGTCCAAGTAAATCACCATGGTCTTGTCCTGCCTTTTATGTTAATAAAAATGCTGAATTAGAACGAGGTGTTCCTCGCCTAGTTATTAATTATAAACCATTAAATGCTGTTCTTGAATGGATTAGATATCCTATTCCTAATAAAAAAGACCTAATTAAAAGACTTAATCAAGCTGTTATTTTTAGTAAATTTGATTTAAAAAGTGGTTTCTGGCAAATTCAAATTCATCCTAAAGATCGATATAAAACTGCTTTTAACACACCTTTTGGCCAATATGAATGGAATGTCATGCCATTTGGATTAAAAAATGCTCCTAGTGAATTTCAAAATATAATGAATGATATCTTTAACCCATTTAGTCATTTTTCTATTGTTTACATTGATGACATATTAATCTTTTCTAAATCAATTAGTGAACATTGGAAACATTTAACTGCATTCTTTTATACTATTAAAAGTCATGGTCTAGTCATATCCGCTCCTAAGATTAAATTCTTTTACTAAAGTTAGGTTTTTAGGTTATGATATTCATCATAATACTATTCTCCCAATTAGTCGCTCTATTGAGTTTATGCGTCTAAATTTCTGATGAAATTCTTGATAAAACTCAATTACAAAGGTTTTAGGTTCCTCAATTACATTGCTGAATTTTATAAAGACCTTAGGCAAATCATCAACCATTATTCGATCGGTTAAAAGATAATCCTCCTCCTTGGTCTTCTACTCATATCACGTTGTTCAACAAGTTAAACAATATGTCAAGTCTCTTCCTTGTCTTGGTATTCCTACCGAGAACTCATTCAAAATTATTCAAACCGATGCATCCGATATTGGTTATGGTGGCATTCTCCTTGAAAAGTCACTCCTCACCATCCGAACAAATTGTTCGCTTTTCATTCTCGTGTCCGAATAAAGCACAATTAAATTATAGTACTATTAAAAAGAAATTTTATCTCTCGCTTTTATGTATTCAAAAATTTCAAGATGATATTTTAAATCAAAAATTTTACTTCGGTCGATCGCAAATCGCTAAATATGTTTTGGAAAAAGATGTTCAAAATCTTGCTAGTAAATGATTTTTGCCCGTTGGCAATCTATTTTAAGTATTTTTGATTTTGATATTACCTATATACCTGGTTGTCAAAATTCCCTACCTGATTTTCTTACCCGAGAATTTTTACAGGGGGGTAAGGGATGAGTGCTACTCCACATATTTCCTATGTTAAAACCCAAATTATCCATTTCCAAACCCTGATCAAACAAGTTAACCGTCGGATTAACCGTCTTAAGTCAGCTAGGCCAACTACTAGAAGAGCCCAATACATCAATCACCAACAGTTACAAGCTCGCCGTGTTTTACGACATAATTATTACAATGATTTACATTATTACCAGAATTACTTAGATCTTCTTTCTGGTTGCTAATCTTTGTTTCCTATTCAACATGTCTCGCCCAAGGCCTCCTTCTAAGGCTTTGGTCCCTCCTCCAAAGAAACCTAATCAACTCATAGTTCCTCCTCCTCTGAGTCAATTAAACCATCCTCTTCCATTGACATAATTAATAGATACCATACTCTTGGTACTATTCACCGTCTGATTACTCATCCGCATTGGCTAATGATCCCTTTGCCTCTAGCCAATCGGGCCATTACTCCACTTCCAATTAACCAAGTTCGACCTCTAACCGAAAGTACACCAAATCATATGTTGCTAACTTGTTCTACAAAGAACCTAGTCACCCCGTAAGTCAAACCATTAATGAAATTGCTCAATTCCATTTTGGCTCGATGTCATTTCATTTCTTCACCTCCAGAGAAAAATCTCTTATTACAAAGATATTACGCTCAACCATCGCTCCATTTTGATCAAACCAATTCAGATCGTGTCTATGCTTACAAGATCCTATACCATTCACTTTACATTCACAACATTGTCTCTCTTGCGTAATGGGGCAATCCTAATCTACTTCGAGATTTGCTCGGTCATTCTATTCAATATAATTATCATGATTATATTGATGCTTGGTTCAAATTGTTCTTGTACCAAAATGAGTCATTTAGTCACTCTCGGTTCATCTCCTTTGATCAAAATTCAAATCAAATACCCACCGGTGTCTGCGATGGTGGACTCATTATGGCCCCATTTCAGATATTCTTCCTAGTTCACTCAATGAAACAATTGCCTATTTTGCTGCTGTTTACCCATTTACTACTCATCAAAAACAATTTCCTATCTTGCTCAATTTTATATCCAAGTACAAAATCCCATGGATATTCAAATGGCATTATGGGATTGATAACAACATTATTATTCGCCAACACTCTGTTAAATGGTGGGCTAAGTTCAAT
Source organism: Camellia lanceoleosa (assembly GCA_025200525.1). Classification (NCBI taxonomy): domain Eukaryota; kingdom Viridiplantae; phylum Streptophyta; class Magnoliopsida; order Ericales; family Theaceae; genus Camellia; species Camellia lanceoleosa. The sequence continues at coordinate 53,258,174 of CM045769.1, read as the reverse complement.
GTGCCCAGAATTATTGAAATTGTTTATGAGGAATTTCATCCTGATTCATGTGCTCCAACACCTGCAATAGTCAAAGCCAAGAAGCCCAAAGAGACCCCAACCGTCAGAATCACCAAGGAAGTCACCATCTTTCCTCCACCAATCTTGGCAGTCCCTCATCTAGTGGCTCCAAGCCCAAATCATCAAAGATCAAATCCAAGGAAAGTCCAAAGTCCCAAGGGTTAGGACCAACCCAAGTCAAAGTCCAAATCACGTGCTCACCCAAGATTCAACCTCCTGCTTTCCCCATTGTTCAACCCGATCCACCAAAGGATCAATTGCTTCAAATGGCCCGCCTCCTAGTAGATCAAGCCCAAGCCCAATTAAAAATGAACAATCTCTGACCGCCCAACAGTCTAGTTCAGAAGATAGTTCAGACAGTTCAGAAGGATCCACCAATCAACCTGGTTATGATCGTCCTGAGTTTCATGATGCTCAGGACCCATTTGCTTGAAATAATCAACATAGGATTCTTTATAAATATAAAATTGACTTCAATCACTACTCTTTTGAGAAAAGCTGTCAATTTATATTTATTCTGATTCCTTTATTCACATGAAAAAAAAATTATTTTAACAAAAAATAAATTTTTTTTGTGATGACAACTCCTATCACAAAAAATAAATAAATTAAACAACGTTATTTTATTATTTAATTTTTTTTAAAAAAATTGATTTTTTCTTCCCCCTCCCTCTCTTTTTCCATTCCCCCATTTTTTTTTTTCTTTTTTCATTCCCGCTCTGTTCCCCGCCGCCCGCCCAAAACCAAAAAACCCTAGTCTGTTCTTACCCCTCCCTATCTATCGATCGATCGAGCGGCAGAAGCTGACGGAGAGCGGAGAGAGAGAGAGAGAGAGAGGTGGAGAGATGGTATACGGCAACACATTTGCGAAGACCATATGCTCAATCTGCTACGAAGATCTCAAACCCATCGTTGAAGACCTTCAATCCATCTCCATTTGCGGTCACGTCTTCCACGAGCTCTGGTCAGTCATCACTCATTCATATTTCATATATATATATACACACACACACTCATTCACATTAATCGATTGAAAATTCTGTTATTTACCTTTGTAAAAACCCTATCATTCAACAATGGTTCGAGAGGGAGGGGTAATTTAAATATACCTATGTGAAAAGTTTGGAAAAGAAATATAATTAAAACTATTCATTAAATCCTGCAGACTCTGTTTTTGATAGGCAACTGCATATATTGGAAGCCATTTGCAGCCAACAATGTAGATTGCTTCTATGACCTTGAGGAGATGGATTTGTTTACTTGTACATGTCTGTACAAGTTAGTATTCATGTCTAAGAAAATAAACATATATGGCAGCAGATTTCTTCTATGGCATTCAACGCAAGAGTGAAAAATTGAGGAGGAAAAAAGAAGTAAATTAAATTTTATTGTTTTGAAAATCTGCTATGCTGAGGTCCTTGAAGTTCCTCAATTTGAAGTTTTTTGTATCAAGATCACAACACTTGTTACTAGCCTTTAGACTTCCCATGATTTATTTATTTATTTGTTTTTGTAACAAATAAAAATATTCACTTAGATGGGCCAAAGGGGTGTTACTCATGTATTCAAGAAGTATACTAAAAAAGCAAAAAGCAAAACCCTTCAGAATCAGATAATTTATGCTTCACAAATCAAAAAAGATGCATTGTATGTCATATTAACTGTATCTTGTTGATTCTCCTTTTTCCTCAAGCTTTGCACATTGTTTCCCAAATATCATATATATTTTTGAAGTTAATAAACCATATGAAGTTCTTTGTGTTCTTCTCTATTTATTTCTATCCATTAAATAAGTAGGAGATTTGTTTCATGCTAGATCTTCTGGGGTATAAACCTAGTCAAATTTTCTGAAAACCTTTCTGTGTCTTAATCTTTATGCAATTACTCTATTTTAAAGTCCCATTATATGGTTTATAAGTTTAATTCCACAATTATTATTGTAAATTTTTGTCACCTTATTTTTATGAATAGTAGCTACTAAAGTGAATTTTCTTTTTTTATCAGACGTACTCCTAGTTTTAGAACTATTGTCAAACAAATTAATCAACTAAATGCTCCATCACCATAACACTTTCAAGCCTAAACAGGAATTTCATTGTGTCCTACAATAAATTTTATTTTCATTTCCCCCCATTAATCAACTAAATGATTCTTCCTTCACCTAAAATTTCACTCAACTTGATAGGCTAGCAGCAATTCCTTTTTCAAGCTTACACACACGGGTGTATGTATATATATATATATTTTTTTCCTTCTAGAAAAAATGCTTTAATTTAATTTTAATTATTTTCTCATCTTACTTGTGGGGAAGTTAGACCTAGAAGTTGAGTCAATTTTTCATAATGTTTCAAAAGGAATGGATTATTATCATTAATTTGTTATTGTTTATTGTCCTCTGCCATTCCTTAGCTATCATTCTGGCTCTGTGTTTTGATTTTTTGCTAAATATTAGAGATGCCAATCAAATCTAACTACCCTCTGCTATGTTTCTCGTATTTGCTATTTGATCATCTTAATCCAGTGCTGGAGATTTAAGCATGGCATTGTTTGCAGGTATGTAATGGGTATTGGTGAAGCAGAGGCATTTTCTGAGCGGTTGAAGCGAGAACTTCAAGCTTTGGAAGCAGCAAATGTTCATGCCATATTGGAAAATGAGCCTTTGATTGATGAGGTAACCCTTGTGTCAGACGTGAAACTCATTGCTCATCTTATATTTTTCCTTGATCAATCCGAGCCTTTTATGTCATACTTGTGTTTCAGCTATATGGCATCAAATAAACATGTCATGCTTTGCCGCTTGAGAATTTACTCATGAATCATATACAAACCATTTGTCTGGTTTGTCATTTTTCTCATATGGAACCCTTGACTAATATTTGTACGCACAAGAATTATGTTATGTGATGTTGCTTGAACCATTTTATAAGGATCAGCTATCTTCTTGGTTGGTGTTTTAAATGGAGAAAGTTAATTTATTATTACTATTATTATCATTTGTCCTCTTTTTTGTTGTTATCTGTGATTTCCTTCAGTTTGGCTATTTAATTGTTAATTTCTGGTTCTCTGTGTGTTGCAGGACTTGAATCAGCCACAAATTGTGTTGAGGATATGGATGAATGGTTAGGAATTTTTAATGTGAAACTTAGACACATGAGAGAGGACATTGAGTCGGTAGGATCTCTGCGTACTCTTCTGCAAAAGTAGTGTTTCTTTTGTATTCTGTGGGCCCATGTTTGTTATTTATTTGCGCTTATGATACATATATACTGCATGTACATAATAATTATGTGTATAAATACATATGTATGTATATGTATGTATCCTCATATTTTCCATTCTCTCCGCTTCTCTCCGTGTTTGAACATTGCCATTTTAATCATCCAATAGAAAGTGAATTTCATCTGTTTTTATTTTTATTTTTAAGTTTGTCTAAGATGTAATTGTGGCAAAGTATTTTTTGTTCCATACGAACCTTCTGACAAGGAGCTTGGCATGAGAGCTACTACATTCATTTCTTATTTACTGAACCGAAAACTAACTCATTTGCATGCTACTCACAGACATTCTTGGATTTCAACTTTATTTGTCCAAATGGTGTATTATTAGAGTGATTGTTTTAGTCTCCACTTTATTCACATGGTTTTATGCTTCATGTTAGGAGATATTTATTCTTACCAAGGCTACTAAATTGTTGACTGCAATATATTATTGTGGTTTGCGATAGAAACCGAAATAACATGCCGGAAATGCAATCAGAATAATAAAGCATTAATTGACGAATCGGATAAGCTTCTTGAAAGATTATGCGTCTTCGAGGTGCCCTCGCTTTTTTAATTGTGAACATTCAATGATGGATTTGAGTTTGGTCAACTTATTTGAATCTTTACACCATTTAAACTTCTATTGTTTGATGCAAGATAAAGATGTCTCCTGAGAGGTTCATTTGATGAGGCACGCATGCTTCAAAATGTTGAAGCATGTGAATGGTTAATCGGTGCTTTACGTGGTCTTGAAGTACCTAACTTGGATCCTAGCTGTTCAAATATGCGAGTGTATGTCTTATCTGCTCTCCTTTTCATTTCACCATTCTCTTTTGGGTTGTCCTTTGGAAATCTCAAGACATTGACTACTGATTATTATAGTCGCTAGTCATTGAACTACTGCCCAAGAATGGATTCTGGAGCCTACCCATATGTGCAGTCACATGCCTTTTTATTCTTTTCCCCTATTATGGATCAGGAACTCCTTTTTTTTTTTTATTTTTTTTCTTCTTTTTTTTTTAAATTTTTTTTAAAATTTTTAATTTAATATATATATATATATATTTTATAAGCATTGAGGATCGGGATCAGTTAGTGATGTGAACTTGAGAAGACCAATTTGTTATTGAGTTTTTCTTAACTGATCATGAAAGTTTGTTCTTGCCCCTGAATTGGATTGCGATTTTCCCTACTGTGGATGACAATTTTGAGATATCATCTCTTTCTAAAGGTGGCACATCAAACTCTCACAGGTTAAAGAGAAGAGGGCAGAACTTGAAAAATTAAAAACTACTTTTGTTCGGAGAGCGTCTGAGTTCTTGAAAAACTACTTTGCTAGTTTCGTGGATTTTATGATAAGTGACAAAAGTTACTTCTCTCAGGTATGTTCAAAGGATGTTGCTTTATTCTAGGAAATTGTCAATATGTTCAAATGATCTTCTGCAGGATCTTCAGTAATATGAACCACAAAAGATGATCTAGATTATCATTTCGCTTTTCTGTATAGTAAAAGTAGAATTATTTATCGTCATCATTGTTATTTTTACGATAAGGTGACACGTAGTGGACCAAAATTGGTAAACTTGAAGCATTATTGAGTTGAGTTGCATTACCAAATTCTCCTTAGCTGACTTCAAAAGTTGATGGCTTTGCTTGATACCTTAAATCAATTGTTGTCTAATCGACCAATACATACACCGTGACGTCGGTGTTGATATCAAAAGTGATAGATGATTGTCCTTGTTCTGTATAAGGCAGACTAGCTTCGCATACCACAAGTTAAGATAGGTAGTTGGAATATATTATGTTATTTTAGTATCCTCTCTTAGCTTGGTGGTTTCCCAACCAACAAAACATCTATTCTATGTTTGATACTTGAATGTCAAGGACTGTGAAAACTTCTTGCTGTCTCAGACATGCTACCTTGTGTATGAGTATGATACATTTTTTTGAGCTTCAGCATTGCATGTCTCTATGGTAAATAGCCTACCATACATTTTGCCATTAGCTAGCTTAGGTACTTCATTCATGCTGCTTATGAGTGCTGAAACTTGATTCCAGGACAATTTGGGATGGTGACCACCAGGACAATTTGGGACTTTGGTGGATTGAACATTCAAATTATCCATATTATATACAAGGAAAATTATATAAATAGAAGTTGCTTTAGTAAATTACCTATTACAATGGGATGGTTGGAAAGCAACCCCATTTTGGCAGATTCCTTTCCATGAATTGGGAATTGGGTGGCATCCCCTCTTGATGCTTTCTTAATATATTTCTGGGAAAAAAAAATTATTGGCTTCCAGTTTTAATGATTTTGTAATTTACCTTATTGTATATGGTGACCATCTTTTCTTTTTGGCCTTGTCAATTGTACTTTATTGTAAGGATGTGTGAGTTTGTTATGCACTTCTGTGTCATATGTTGTAAGTTGTAACAAGTGTTGTACTTCTATTTTTCCTCCTTAATTGTGTCTTCTCTTTGTATTTTTTTGGGTATTACAACCCTCTTCATGTTTATGCAATCTATAATTATTCTGTTTGTCAGGTATTTGTGCTAAATTTAATTGAATTACTTGATGCAGGTTTTGGTTGTAGGAGGTGGTGATGGTGGAGTTCTTAGGGAAATCTCTCGCCACAGTATTGTTATATAAGTCCGAACGCCATAATTAAGTGATCCCATAGTTAAGCTTGAAGTTACTCTTAAGGTAATTGAAACTCTTGTTGCAAATTATTGATCTGCCATAGAGATAGGTCACTGACATAGTTTTATTTTGATTATTTTAAGCTAAACTAACACATTTAAGTGCATTAAATTTTCAAGTCAAGTTTGATATATGTTTTTGCAGATTTTGTTGAGGGAATAGTTGATACGATCGAGCGGTTGATGTTGGGAGCTAAAGATTATGTTGCTCTTCTTCTTCTTCTTTTTTTTTTCTTTCTTTTTTTTTTTTGAAGACTTGAATTTTTTAGTACAGTGTATTTAAAGATGGTTAATGGATAATGTCTATTATAAATTTAATTAATTTGTTAATTTTGTTATTTTTCATTTACAAAAAAATTGGTTGGTGCTTGTAATTGATTTTTTTGTTGTAGCAAACTCATATATGATTTTTTTTTAATAAATAATTATTTGTGACAGTGAAACAATGGTCGCTAAAAGTGTTTTTTATTTTTTTTTATTTTTTTTTTGCGACGGCAAAATAGCTGTCGCAAAAAGTCTTTTGCGACTGTATTTTTATTATTTGCGACGGCATGTGACGGTCACAAAAAGTATTTTTTTTAGTAGTGAATGTTATTAATCACACTTAAAAGATGTGATGTAAATATTTTTAATCACACTTAAAAGGTGTGATCTAAATGTTATTAATCACACTTCCAAAGATCACACTTAAAAGGTGTGATCTAAATACTTTTAATCACACTTAAAAGGTGTGATCTAAATATTTTTAATCACACTTAAAAAGTGTGATTAAAAATGACCACTTTTAATCACACTCCCAAAGATCACACTTTAATAAAACTTAAAAAGTGTGATTAAATAACATACATCACACCAAAAAAGTGTGATCTTTATCTGTTTTTGTAGTAGTGCTATTTTTTTCATATTATTTATTATTAATGCATTAGTATAATGAGTTGTTCTATCATTCATATTTGTAATATCTTGTATTTTATAATTCGGTAAATATTATCATGTCTATTATTATTGTCCAATCCTATAAATAAACATGTTGAAACTATATTCTTTAACAACAATAATTAATAGATGTTTTATGTTGTTCATACTTACGATGCAAAACGAATTACAAGTAAACAAAAATGCCCTTAGGCTTAGATTAATACATAAAGGAAGGGGTTTAATGCTTACTCCCTTAAAGGCATTTTTCCTACAAGAACTAGGCCCCTTGTCTTGCAAATAAGAGAGATCCTTTGATTTAATCTAGTCTTCAACTGTGTACTTACAAAAATTAACAATGTGAGATGAATAAATGGTCCAATAGAGATCCCAATGACTCTAAATAATAACATCAAATAGATAGATAGGATTATAAATGCTCCACATCAAACTAAATAAGTAATGTGACTTTTATATCCAAATTATGCATTCATAAGTATAGATATTTTCTCAAAAGAATCCTTTTTCATTATTTTAATAAAAGTCATTTTCTTATCTTTTCAGTTCATCATTTTCAATTGAAAAGATTTCCAAATATAAATCACATCTCATGATACAACCGCAGCTACATTCTCAATACATTTACTATGTTTTGTGGCCTAAAGCACAAGGGCCAATGGAACACCAACCACAATATAAATTAGCAAGAAACAACAATAATATTGACACGTTCTCCCATGTTTTAATGGTCATAGGGCATAGAAGGCAAATGTACACCATTCATATATATCACAACACATATACGAAAGTCAGCTAAGCAATACTGTCACATAAGATAACTCAACTTTGTCAAACCATAATCCCCACAACACGAACGCAAACTGGAAGGGAACGAAACATGTCTGAAGGCACCACACATTACCAGACCTGAGTTGGAAGGAAACGGAGCCTCAAACCTATGCTTTTCACGGACCCTAACCAGAAGGGAACGAAACCTATGTTAATGCATCATGCTATATCGGTTGCTAATCAAAAGGAAACGGGCCCTCTACATAGGACATTCATCATCTGCCATCTTCATATAACACATCATTCTAAGTTACACAATTTAAACAAAGCACATAATGTGTGAAACCATCCACCACTGGTGGCCAAGGACAAAACTCTAGACAATAAATACGCAACTCTCATAATTTAAATTCCATAATCGATTCCATGATTTCAAATCGTCAACATTATCAATTTAACATAATCCAAAACAACCATGATCTCTATCTCTTCTATAACACGTCCCCAATTCACAATGCATACAATTATTCATTAATTTAAACCATCAACATCATCTCATTTCTCATTTATCATTTCTTGTTATATTTACTTAGGCATGCATAACCAAATTGTCATAATCATCAAATAATACTCTTTTTAATTAACATGTTCCCAACTCATCAATAACACCTATGCCTTAAAATTTACACAATACTAACCATTTCTATTTCTCACAATCATCAATTAAAATTAGGGCTTTCCATTTCTAACACTGTAAACATGCTCACATAACCCATAATTTTCCCGTATCAACTATAAAAACAATCTTAATCTCATAAAACCCAAAACCCTAACCCTCTTGGATTTGCTTTTAAAAAATCTCATCTCAAATATGTTTTTCGTGCAATAAAAACTATCACGTAATTATCTATAGCAAAGCATTGAAGAGAAGTAAAGAAATTTGTACCTCTTGAAACGAAGAGGAAAAAAAGCGAAAAATCTAATGACGACGAACACATGATCCGCTCAGATTAAAACAAAGCCCTCACCATTCTATACATTTCAGTATAAGGAACTAAGGTAAGAGTTTGAATACAAATAGATGAATCAAAGGCCCCAAGATCTTGGAAGCTCGACATGGCAGAAAAAGAGAGAAGACAAGCTAGAAAAGTGACTTTTCATGTGCACTTAGCACTTATATAGACTGACCATTGTGGGTGCGATGAAACATAGCATGGGGGCGAGTAAGACTATCGCGAGTGTGACCAAGCAATTGGCAGGCAATGTTCGCAGGCCAAGGTTTTCCACTGACATAAGTACTGGATGGGGTTTTTAGTTGCGGGTGCCATCGAGGCACGACTGCTTCTACAAACCAAAATACTAGGACATGCACACGGTCGCAAAATCAACCTCTGGGACCATGGGCACGATCAAGCTCAGGCAAAAATTCAATTTGGCTATTCCAAAGCCATTCCAACGTGCTTTATGTTCTAATCTCAACAAGGTAAGGTCAAAGGTCAATTGAAACAAATACTTGCTCCAAACGAAAATTCAAAATGGGTAGGGTTTTGACCCGGGCCATAGCAATATCCCCCACTTAGGAAATTTCATCCCCGAAATTATGAATATGCTAAGGCTTAAGGTAAATCAATCACTAAAGGGATTACAACCACCCATCCCAAGTTTGAATCCATACTTTTGAAAATTTCCTGGATCCCAGTCCAACACCTCTTTTCCCTAAAGACAACCAGGTAACAAGATAAAAAGAAGGAGGTCATGAATGCCTCTGCAGCCCATATGAACCCGTTAGGGTCTATGAGACTACAATTTAAACAACAATTTCCATTCACACCTAAATACGCCAACCACATCCCAAACACATACAAGCACCCAAACAACAATCAAGAGTTCAACACCTTGAACACCAAGGATAAAAACCACGCTCATATCAAGAAACCCTCAATCAACTCTCACATAAGAAGAGGACTATACCTACACAACACGGTCCATGAAGACGACTCTTCGACACAACATGCTTTAACACTACTAGTCTATCAAGAACTAGATACCCAAACATGCAACAAGTAACCCGTATTCACATCATTACTCAATACAAGCACATGAGGTTGAAGAATTAATTATACATCCTGTAAAAAATAAAAATTAAAAAAAGAAGAAGAAAAATCCTCATTTTCCAAAGGAGGAGAAAATGTAATGCAAATAAATGCATGTATTATGATTGTTGAATATTTTTATGTTGCACTTATTCATGTGAAACTTTGTGTAAAATTCATGCATGTATTGCAATCATTAAAAAGGAGGAGATTGTTAATCATATTCTTTTATTTTCATGATGTTTAAAATACATTAGATATATTATAATTTTACATGATACATACTTTATATCATTTGACACAAAATGTTATCTTCCTTCCTACTTGCTTGTATATATATGATGTATTCAAATATAAATATTATTTAAATAGAATTTTCTATGCAATATATATTTTTTAATAGAAAAGTTATTGTGCAAATAGTATTTTACTATTTATCAAAAGCAACCTTTGGTCTATAATTTCAAACTTCTGCCTGCGAATTTGAAAGAGAAAAAGCTGCAGCGTGCATGCCCATCTTCATGTAATCCGAGTTGCAAAAATTGTGTTCTCCCTATGAAACTTCTCCTCGTGATTGAGTTGTCAGAAGAGGAGCCTCTCCCTTTTCCAACAGATATATCAGGCGTACGTGGAGCATCTTTCTCTAACGGATATATGTTTTTGGCTATAAAAGAAGTATTTTGCTTGGGAAAAAATAAGAAATTGAAGGAAACAAAATATGAATATTCAAGCTTTATTTTTTTATTGCATTTTTACTATGTTCTTTCACTTTTAGATATGATATTCTTTAAGTGTTGTCGTTGATTCTCTTTGTTCTTGCACTTCCATATATATTCTTTGAGAGAGAACCATAAAAGGTAGCTGAAGTACCTCTAATCTTTATCGATTGTTTTGTGAGAAAACTTTGTAAAGGTGGGGAATTTATTGTTGAGTGAGGTTAAACAGATAAAGTAAGACCTGTGTAAAATTCACAAGCTTAGTGAAATTTTGGTGGTGTATTGAATTGATTGATAGTGAAGAAAACACTACAGGAAATTATACTTCCAGCTACCAAATTTTTAGTCGTTGAAAATCAATGGCGACTAAAGTTTTTTGTTGCCCTGTTAGTCACCAAAGCCTTGTTAGCGATAGTCAATCACCAATGATCACTTTTTGGCAACGAAAGATTTAGTCACTGAAAGTAGTCCAATCAAAATGAAATTATCTTTCACCGACTAAAATATTTAGTCACTAAAATGTTTTAGTCGCTAAAAATAATACATTTGGCAACTGTATATTTTAGTCACTTTTTGCAGTTTAGCCCACAAACACCCTTTTGTGACTAAGTTTAAGGCGTTTTCCTATGTGTCCTACTTACATACCATCAGTCCTCACATATCATAATTGGCATGGGAAAGCTTCCCGTTCCATCCCAACTATGCTTTGAGGGTTGTTTCGCATTTTCGCACCCCTCCAAATGTCCTTTTTTCAACTAACTTTAAGGCGTTTTAGACTCTAACTCCCAACATACGTGTCCTATTTACATACCTATGGGATGCCATTGGGATTACCAAACGCGCCCAACAGCTCAGACTCCCAATTTCTTATTCTAGCATCACTTGTGCAATGTGAAACAAGAAAATGGCAGCCCAAGTCTGGCAACGTTTTTAGAAAATCCATTTTACTGCCAAAAATATGCCAGAAAATGGACTGCATCACTAAATTTCAGATTCGCCACCTAATCTTTTGGGAAAACTAAGAAACTAATGACTCATGCCAAAGGCCACTGTCCATCATAACCAAATTGTCTCGGCTCAGGAACTTAGGTATAAGAGGAGAATGTCATTAATTGAGTACCCTACTCACTTGATCAAAAAGATCGGCCTCTACTAAGTCATGAAGTGCTTTTTATAATCAATATATATTCATATTTCGGTTATTTATAAATGATAACATTACTATCTGAGGCATTTCAATATATATATATTACATCACCTATTTTGGTTTTGATTTGACTTCATGCCCATTGGAAAAGCCTTTTTTATTTTGTACAAACTCAGACGCATAAAAATCAATTACATTCCGAAACAAGCAATATAACCTCCATCTACTGGCAGTCAAACATATATCTCATTTAAGTTCTTAGCCTCATGGTATAGCAATAGATATGATAAATAACATGCACATGCAATATGTTAAAACAAATAAACACTCACCCAGTACTCTAGGGTGAGCCAAAGAAATAGTTTAGTATATACATGATCCTATATGCAATCAACTAATGCAATACATACACGATATGTATCTAAAGGTCCGGATTCTAAAATATGACATGGATAACATTTCAAGACATGGGACTATGCATATACTCAATTTGGAAATCATAAACTCTACAGATGCAGATGAACTGAACCTAAATACATCAAAAAATTGATGCAGTACATGGGCTTGATAAATAAGATGTGATGCTATGTAGAAAACATATAAATAAAAGGGTCAGAAAGACATGGGGTTGCAAGATTATTACAACAATTCAAAGAAGAAAGAGAAATGGGAGAAAGAATATTACAACAAATGAATAACTAATAAAAGAAAAGAATGGGCGTTGGAGACATTATTACAACAACGAATTAATTCAACCAAGTTACTGTTGAATTTAACAAATCATGCTAAATGAAAAAAATGAATCACCCAGCAGCTCCAGAACGACCCAGGAGAGCACTCCTTAGAAATTGTCTACTCTGTTCTTGGGAAGATCATCTAGCTAGACACAAAATAGATTGGCTAAATAGGAAATTAGCTGACAGAACTCTTCTTTTGGTCAAGATTTAGGTCAGTGCAGAAAACCCAAAACAGAAGCTAAAGACATCTTCTGAGGGGTGCTCATCCCCTTTACCTCCTTTATTCACAGGAACCACTTAGGGAAGAGGTAGATGGGCCTCAACCCTTAATAATAGCATAAACAGATATATACAATAGATATTTTGAAACAAATTAACAAATTAAATAGATTAAAGTAAAACAAATTCAAGCCTATGCAATAGATGGGAACCTACATCATCTCTTTATGAATAAGGGTAAGTTAATACCCAAATCCATCCTACTAATTAGAGAGAGTAGATTAATGCAAATCATTTCTTAGTAGAAGCATTGTATTGAAAATAAGGGATTTATCAAAAATCCATTGAAAACTCTTCTTCTATTCATGGAACAAGGGTGTTTCCACCTCTCTCCATGTTCACAAATGATTGAGAAGAGATGGTTCAATGCCTTTTGACATAAAATCTCTTATTTTACTTCCAAAATACTCAATAAATGGAAGGAACACAACTTTTTCAACATCAAATCCTAGAGATTACCCGAGCAACCCTATGAAACAACCCCTCCCACTCATTGACATTGAGTAAAGAGTTGAGATACATAGATCAAAGTGCTTAGAGGGAAGGATATATGAAGAGGAAGTGTGCAACAATAAGAAAAACTACTCTACAAATTAAACTTGTGAATGGATGTCTAATTTTTACTCCCAATCACATTCACAAGGTTCCAAAATAAGCAAGAAGAAGAGAGTTAACTAAGGAAAGCAAGAAAAGAAGGAAAAAGTTATCAACTCAATGGTTGTGTGGCTAAATTCTGCTCCTTTCACATCTTTGAGGACTTGCTACATATTTACGACAATTACAAAATGAAACTAAGACCAGAAATGAAGAGCAAAGAAGAGATGGATGATGAAAAGCACGAAATTATCACCTCTTAAAGAGGACGAGTCCCTTTGCTCTACAAACTCTCTTTTGGTTCACTCAAATCCTGTTAAATATGTTCTAGGATGTCCAAATATCTCAGCAAGAAGCTTAGGATCAAGCTTCAATGGAGTTTTGTTGTTGAAAGTTGAAGGTGGTAGGAAAGAATATGAGAGAGAGAGAGAGAGAGAGAGAGAGAGAGAGAGAGAGAGAGAGGCCAATATGCTTCAATATGCCTTGCCAAACTCTATTTATAGAACCTCGGGGGTAAATATCTAAGATATTTATGTAAAGTGTGTTGAACAAGCTAAAATTTTCAAAAATTCCTTGTACCTAGACAATTCAGTTTACCGTTACATTTGGTGTCTAGTTGAATGCATTTTTGACCAGCCATCATATGTTGTCCGGCTAGTCCAAAAGTACATCACTAGATTAACAAGGAAATGTTGGCTTGAATTGAGAGGAGAAATAGGTTTGGAATTACACGACCAAACTCATTTTGAAAGCAGTTTTCATTTTGGTTGAAAAACATTTTTCCCAAAACAGGTATTAGGATGACTTAAATCTCGAACCTTAGGCTTCTTGCTACAGAGCTTGCTGGATTAACACATCTCATTTTCATCATTGGGTACCCAAAAGAGAGGGCCAAAGTCTTAAGGCTAGTAAAAAAATGGGGTGTGTACAGTTGCCTCTCTTCGACAGATCTTGTTGTATCATTTCATGATGTGAGTGAATGTCAAAACCCGAAGACAACCCTTTTAATAAGGCCATAAGACTTGGGCAAACAAACAAAATGCAAATAAAATTTGTTTGAACCCGAGAGTTGCCTACATGTCCCTTTGCAAGGAATCAAACCAATGTAGTTCAGTTGCAAGATACAAATGGAATGCAATAAAAAATTGGACTTACACGCTATGTGAAGCCGATTTTGGTCTATAAGTTGTGCTTACATGTACTACTGTCATGACCCAAACCCGCTCCTATAGGTTTAGCATCGTAACTGGCCAGTAATCCTTGGATTACCGAAGGCCTCTGAACTGATTAACATAATTAAGGGGTTAGCGGAAGCAAATACATAAATATAATTGTCCAATGAACTGTGCTGACTTATATGAAACAGAATATTTAAAACTTTACATACATATCCAATAGTCTGCCTTGCATTATACCCACACACATTAAAGCAGCTTGAGTACAGCCAACAAAATAAACAAGTCAAATACTTAAGTAACCAGAACTCATAACATGCGACACGTCTGGAACCTCCACGTGAGGCGCAATGGTTGGCTGACAACCGAGCACAGATCTAAAAAAAAGCCCTTAGGCTCGATCTCCAAAATGCCCACCTATACATATATATACACACAGTGAGCTGAAGCCCAGTGAATAACATTAAGGTAAAGAGGTTAGTGAACGAAATCCGAACATATCATAAGCATAAAATAGATCATAGCATAATTATTCTCGTATCTGAACATAATAATGGTACATCCCATAGAATACATCACACATCGTCTTCCGATTAGAGTAATTGGTTCCGGATACCGATTAAACACATATCACCACAATGAAGTGGCTAACGAGATCTCGTAATCACATATATGTCATGGACTCACATTTACATGCCGTCTCCCAAAGATATGAAACTTCTGGGAGCTTGCATTTCACGCTCGAGCTAACTTCTGGCCACTCGAGCGGAAGTGCACGCACTTAGAGTGGTCGCTCGAGCGAGAACTCCTACGCTCGAGTGTAGGTGCAAATTTTGGAATTTCCAGATTTGATCACCAAGCTCAAAACTCGAATGCAACTCTCCAAAAGACATCTCTTGGGCCCCAAAACTTGAGATAACATAATAAACTTGCAAAATATGATGAATTAAAGATTATTTCATAAATTCATGGCCCAAGAGTTTGCCAATAGCTCACAATTCATTTAAAGCTTAAAAAACAATGCATGCATGTAAAATCTCTCAAACTCTTTTCTCCAAAACTCATGAAGTTAGCAAATTGAGCTCATAAGCTCCATGCAAGAAATTCATTTTCACAACATGAATTCAAGTGATCAAACACGGTAATTCTAACATGCATATACCAAATAACTTACCATAACAATTAGATGTTCAACACTAAACTCAACATGGCCCAAGCTCCATATATTCATGTATGCATGTGGATTTCTCTTCCAAATTCTCTTTCAAGACTTCAAAAACATGGAATTGACTTACAAAACTTGATGAAATATGCATGTATGTACATTTCATTCTCCAAATTCAACACAATTGATGAAACTCATAGCTAACATGGTAATTTAACACCTACATGAGCATGTATGTATGAATTGTAACCCAATTCTAAGCTCAATGTACACATTTAAACACATAATCTTCATGTTGATAACTTAGATTCATAAATTAGGGGTTGAATTCATACCTATAGTCTTGGATTAATCTTGCTC
Source organism: Camellia lanceoleosa (assembly GCA_025200525.1). Classification (NCBI taxonomy): domain Eukaryota; kingdom Viridiplantae; phylum Streptophyta; class Magnoliopsida; order Ericales; family Theaceae; genus Camellia; species Camellia lanceoleosa. The sequence continues at coordinate 53,242,178 of CM045769.1, read as the reverse complement.
TAGCTTAATTTTGATGGATCTTAGCCAAGATCTTCAATTCTCCTTCAATCTCTTATTTTCTCTCTCAAGAATTGCACTCTCTCTCTCTAAAATGAATTCTCAGAATTTTCCACTCAAATGAAACATGCATGAGTTCAAGAATGAGCCTAAATTCCCACTTATATAGTTGTAATGCTAATATACATTAATTAGAACATTTGGCTAACCAAACACAACTTAATGAATCGGACTGAATCAATTTTTAATAAAATTTGCCATATGGTTCTAAAAAATCCAAATAACATATTAATTTAACCAATTCTGATTTCGGATGCAGATAAGGCTTTCAATTTTTCATATTAAAGCAGAATTCCAGACAGATAGTTCTACGAGTAACAGATAGAAAGCCAAAGATCATTCAAAATACATAATAAACACCTAATTTATTTTATCCTCTTAATTAACATCTTTAATTATGGATTAGTATGTAATTGCGGATCGGAGTTGTTACAACTATACTACCGGTTTAAAAATCAATGGTCCATGTGGTATAATGAGATGCAACAAGGATAAAGCTACAAAAATGGCACATAAAAGGTGAACCTTCTGCAAATGTCCAACAGAATGCTAATGTGAATAAAGGAAACACAAATCTCGAATGTGCCAAGGCATAGGGGAGAAAGAGAGTTAGTGTTAACCGTCAACCTGCGTAGGGGACAGTAATAACCGGGGATTATGTTAACTGTTAACCTGTGCAGGGGATGGTATTTACCGAGGGTGGTGTTAACCGTCAACCCATGCAGGGGACAATATTAACCAAGGGTGGTGTTAGCCACTAACCTGTGCAGGGGGCGATATTAACCAAGGGTGGTGTTAACTGTTAACTCGTGCAGGGAACGGTATTAACCGAGGGTGGTGTTAACTGCCAACCCCGCATAGGTGACAATATTAACCCAGGATGGTATTAACCGTCAACCCTCGTAGGGTGCGATATTAACTGATGGTGGTGTTAACTGCCGACGTATGTAGAAAACGATATTAACCAAGGGCAGTGTCAACTGCCAACCCGCATAGGGGACAATATTAAGTGATAGTGGTGTTAACCATCAACCTGCGCAGGGGATGGTATTAACTGAGGGTAAGCAGCCCTAAATCGCAAGCGTAGAATAAACAAATAAAAGTAACTTACTTTTGAGGCAAATGCAGGAAAAAACACAACAGAATGGGAATATAATTTCCCCTTCACTAGAACCACTAACTAGTTGGCTATACCTCAGAAGAATGATAGGGACAACAACTGTGCATATCTAAACATCCTTATTTGAACATACTACTGAAAAACTCTTGGCCGGCTCATAGATGGTCCGGTTGAATGCAAATGTGGTTGACTGGCCATATCGTGCGATTCCAAGGTCGGAACTCACTTTTGACATTTTTAAAGTTTTATAAAAAGGCGCGACCATTCGTCTTCCACCCATTTCCATCCAAAAACACTTCCCTAACTCTTTAAAATCATTTCTGATCAGTATCCACAGCCAATGATTGTTTCCTCATGGCTCCCTAATGGATTTTGATGAACTCGATATACCAGAGAACGATGGAAGTTCCTCTAGGAATATTGTGGCTGAGGTAATTGCTATGGCCAGAACCGATGGTGTAGACCCAAAGTTGGCCTATGTCGCAACGTACACAAGAAGACATGGCCTGGGACAAGTTTGTGGTAAACAACGAGCCCATTTAGACATGGGCCTATGGTGGAGGACGCCACTATGGTCTAGGCCAATCTCTACATGAGAGATGAGACATGGGACATGAAGGGAGGCTAAAATGGGGACGAGGCCCCTTACCTCTAGGTCCATTTCCTCCGTACTTTCTCGATTTCTACTATGAGCTTAACTACTCGAAACGGATCATTTCCTCTGAATGGCTGTATACAAACTCTTCCATTATCAATCCTTATACTTCTTCTTTTTTGAGGATGGAGTTGTTCCTCCTAAGATGATCATCATTGGTAGGGATGAAGACGAGGAGAGTAACGAATTTGATGGATACTTCAGTGACCCTTATACAAGCAGCAACGATCATCATGGTGGCACCAGTAACGATGATAGCGAGTCTGATGGAGTTGGTTGCACCAGTCACCTAGCTCATGCCTCGACTAGTTCCACTTTAGTTTATATCTTCTGGTTTTGCTTTTGTTTGTATAGATTATTAGGTCATAATGTAACCATTAAAATGTAACGAAAGCTTTTGTAATCCCTTGGTTGTAAACAACTTTGCCTTTTGTGGCTTATATATATAGCTATCTTTTGCCAATACACAATCTCCAACTCTTGGCTTGTTCCGTACCTGAACACATATTTGAGCAAACTTTGCCATTTTGAGAGCTAAAAACATATCACTACCTCTGTTCTAGCTGAAACTAACCACAATTGAACTTTGAAACCCATCAAATCACTCAAAGAGATTTCCCAGACCCTGCCAGATACTATAATTATCGGTTAGCAAAACTGTGATCCAACCATCCTATTCGGGCTACCTTCGATGTTGTGTAGACTTTTTAACTCCTGACAGTTTATGAAAAGGTTTGAAAGCATCTGCAGGTCATTTATATGCACTCAAACTTGTTGTTATGTGGCCTCACTCATGCTCACTTCATTTGACATGGTTGAAAATACCTCCACCCCTCTCCCTTCTAATTCACCTTTGAATATGGACTTCCCACATTAGCCAGATACCTCTGACTTCTCTAGTGAAAGTTTTGGCAGCACCATAGTCTCGACTTTTGAGCTGGTGCACACAAGAGCTTGCTCTAGAGGCCTTGATGGTGGAAGGAGACTTACTCATAGAAAAAGAGATGAATCATGGGTTATTCTAAAAGGAACCAACAACAATGATAACATAAGGAGGGTCCGAGGCCAAGGTGAAACCCGCGGTTGATTTGTGGAATATGCTCAAGCTCAAGGCCACTTTTATGGACTTCATCAATTGCCGACATATGGGTATGATCAAGGGTCCACGCACATGGGTTTCCTTTCTTCTCATTTTCCAATTTTTTTGGAGGTCATCTCTCTGAACCTTTCACTCTTCCATTTAACACTACTATTCTTTCACTCTTTCCCCATGAATAACTTTCTTGGTTTTAGGATGAGGACGTGGAGTTATCTCGGCTGCCTACTCTGGATTCTTCGGTGGTGAGTAGTGATGATGAGAATAACACGAAAGCAATTCCCAGGGCTGAGAGAAGTTCTAACACCCAAGGTTCTTTCGACAATTATGATGATACACCTAGGGACCTCTTATATCTCCTGAAGTGTTGTACCCTCTCTCTCATAACTTAGATCAATCCTAGGTTTCCTCATTTGGCTCCTAGAAGGAAAAGGACACTTCGTACAACATCAACATATAGAATAGCAACTAGGACTCTTGTAAAATACCAATCAGTTGTAATGGGCTAGAAGTCTTTCTTTTTTTTTTTCATTTTTTTTTTTTGTAATATTTTGTAATCCCCTTTCTTTTGCTTAATACAATAGTTCTTATGCATAACTTAGGCTCTACTGTTACTTGGTTGTTTTCTGAATGCTTACTGCCTACCTGAGATTGCATTGAGCTTAACCGACATTGACTCTTCTTTCCAGATAGAAATGTAGATCATTTAAACAAAACAAGGACTCTGCCTGTACAAAAGACCAATGCCAGTTCTTTCATTTGCCCGCTGGACACAAATTTGCCCGACCGAGCAAGAATTAAGTCGGTTAGCCATATAGGGATTTTGAGGGACTATTTCAACCTTTCACCTCTCGAAAACTTTATAAAAATAACCCAATGGGTTATTTAGATCCCCAACCATCCTAAACGCTCTCTCTCTTTCTTCCTCACTACCTCTATCTCTAGATTCTCACTTTTTCATCTTTCCGACTTACTCGTACCAATTTTTCTTCAAAATTGCCATTTTCCTCTTCATTTTGAACCAATCATTTTTTGGTTTGGCTGAGTTCGAGTTTCTACTTTTCTTTGTGTGCTGCACATGGCTTGGGCCAAAATTTCTCTCTCTCCCTTCATTTCTCACATTTCTCTTTTCTTTTTTTTTTTTTTTTCCAGATTTTTTGGGTGACCCAGGTTGGATTATTAGGATTCTTTCTTCCCCCTCCCTTGATTTTTGATTTACCCACACCCATTACTTCTCATGGACGCTGATATGCCCAATAGAGATGCTCCTCTTGCTGTTCCAAAGATTGACATGCCTCCCCTGGCTCCCGAGGCTGATATTTCCATACACGCAGAGGATGTGAAAGCCCAAATGAATGAAACTAACTTGGCGGTGGAGGATATCATCCCCCCGAGTTAGAGCTAGAGTTGCCACCATTACATCTGAGACCATTCAATCTAGCTACTTGTCACTCGTATGTTCATCGGCTCATCCATGGAAGCATGCTCATGAAATTACCTATTTTGAGCTAAAGTTGCCCCAGATATGTTACTCCAGGAGCGGTGGGTGCACTTATCCCATGGTTTCCGACTGGTAAGAGTCCATTCCAAATTTATGCATTCCTTTGCACTTTCATAATTGATTTTACTCTGTACTGTACTAACAAAGTTTCTTGCGAAAAGAGGATGACCAGCAGATGACGAGGTATAGGAGGATCATGTTCCCTCTCCATTGGTATGAGGCTCTTCATGCTAGAGTTTGAGCTTTGGTAGAGTAGGCCGATTTTGGCACACTTTGTTTAGCGATCAACAGCTCTAGGCCACCCGCTTGGCCTTTGTTGCTTTAATGGAGAGGTGATGGGATACCACCAACTCCTTTTATTTTTCTTCGACTGGGGAAATAACGATGACCTCGTATAACTTCTCTATGATCATAGGCCTTAGGGTAGGGGGTGATCCCATCCTCTTTGACTCAGACATAGGGTATTAGGACGCTGCCAAACTTCACCTGCTTAGGCCCATTCCCCCAAAGGACAGCCCAAGGATCATTCACTATAGTTAGCTCTACCAAAGATTCAACGACACGTATCTTGACACTCCAAATGCACGAGGTTTTTTTCTGTATGTCCTCGGTACTAACTTGTTTGCGAACAGGGAAAATACTATTGGATTGTATTTTTTGAGTGCCATGGTGGACTTTCTCCAGATGGGGGATTGCGATGGGAAAGGCGCAGGCCTGGCCACCTTGTTTAACTATGCAAGCTCATCCCCCCACTGTAAGGCAAGGTTACTTGGAGGATATGAGAGGGCATGAGAGGTACACTCTGTCCCTTTTAGTTCATTTCATCATTATAGTCTCTGTGTCTCATGCTTTATTCCATTCTAATCCCCGTATCTAGCTACTATCTAATGCGATCCCCCTATTCTCTTGTGCATATATGGTTGTACACATATTTCCTTGACCTAGCTCCAGTTCTAGTGTGAGATCGGTTAAGCGGTGCCCCGGTCTACATATTTTGACAGTACCATTTAGCCGCGGGATTGCCATGCCTATAGCTTTGCCCACTTCCGTTACTATTTCAATACTGTGACTCCTGCTTGGGTAGTCATTCAAAACCCAAACTAATTTCTATTCATTTTCTCCTCTTTCATCCGCTCATCTTGACTTCATATCACAACTCATCATCTTGTGCATTATAGATTGACTGGCATCCTTAGGTTTGCATGCCCCAGGACAAGAGAGAATGGTACGCCATATCCTAGGTAGCCTCTAACGCAAGGATACTTTTTGAGGGCCTCTTTAACCTATCTTGGTTTCTAGGAGAGTGTTGACCATGGACAAGGTGATTCCTAACGTCTCATTCCCACCGCCTACCTGCATGAGGACTACAGATGTGATTATAGGCATGGTTCGAGCTTGAGGTCTTGATGGATGGTCAGGATGCGGATTCCTTTCATGGACCTAGAGACTATACCACTTTTCTGTTGTCACATATCTTGCCTCCCATTACCCTAGACATTGCTTTAGTACTTGTTGTCAGTGTTGCGGTCGTTATCCCTATTCTTACTGATGCTCCAGTCCCTGGAGGTGTTATTTCCACCGTTGTTGTTTCTTCAGTTGACCCTGCCACCAGCTTTCTTGTGCTTTCGACCTCGATTACATACACGAGGCCAAGTGGTGCTCTTAGGGAGGTCCCTCTAGAGCTTTTGGAGGACTATGTGCTCATCCTTGCTTCAGACATGAGACAGGTCCATCTTGCTTCTTCCATGGCTTTCTCAAATACCCGCATACTAAGTTAGTCTACTCTATTCTTTTTTACGCTGCTTTACTCATGTTTTCATTTTTGTTTGCAACCTCTGATAGCTTATACTAAGCAGTGCTTCGAGGTGATTGAGTCATTGGTCCGCATGGTGTGCAAGAAAGATCATGCCTCTGCCATTGCTGGAGTTCAAGTATTCCATTCTGACTTGTTCTATATTGTTTATCTTATGTTTCTGCTCCGACATGCTCTGATAGGTTGTCTTCATCTCTGTATTCCCTATTCTGACAATTTGTTCTTTACTAGCCCTTATCTCAACTTGATGTGATACCATTGATGCCTCCTCCTACTGCCAGCAGAGGAGAGGGACGATCACCAGTCCTGGGGCAAGGTGTTGACAGAGGCTGAGGTAGAGGTACTCCTGGTACAGACAGAAGTAGAGGTGTCTAGATAGTGGAGAGCTCTTCCTAATTAGAGAGGATTCTACTACTTCTCCAAAGAATGATGTTGCCACATGCGAGAGCTCAGAGGATAGTGAGGGCACTAGCGATGCTAACATTGACATCGAGTATTCTGAGGGCAGTGATGTTGATGATGACAACGACGATGGTGATGACGGCAGCAGCGAGGAGGCCAGTGGCTCTAGGGATGATGCTAGCGGTAGTGGGAATGCTAGCGGGTCTAAGGGTGATGGTGGTGATAGTGGTGATAAGGTGAGAGGTAAGAAGGATGTAGAGGCTGGAGGTGATGACAGTGGTGTTGATGGAGATGACACTGGGGTCCTACCGAAGAAGAGGACGAAAAGGGCGAGCGGATCGAATTCTCTCCTTTTTGTATTTCTCTTTTATTATTTTTCTTTTGCTTTGTAGTTAGAAAATCATGTATAGCTTCAGATAGGTTTTTGTAAAATTTTGTAACACTTTTGACCAGAAAAGCAATGAAGGAAATACTTTTGTTTTTGGACCGTCTTGGATGTCTCAGCATGGATGACACCGCACCTGAGCACATAGTACCTTTTATTTTTGAAATTGGAATTGAAAATGATTGTATTTTATTGAGTTTTGAATTTGACATCAACCCTACAACCGACCAAAATATAAAATACAACTCGATAAATGCAAAACATAGCAAAAATAACTTAAACACACCTACTTACACCTATCAGAATGAATAAGACTCAAAACAAGTCCTGGAAAAAATCATGCCCCAACCTAATTTTGGGTATGCACAAGTCTTGACAAGGATGTATGGCTTATCTTTGAAAGAGGCTCGATCTTTGGCTCATGCCGAGGATTTGGATGTGTTTAGATTAATTCAACGATTTTCCATTATTAGGGATTGTAGTGACCCCATTTGGCGAGGACGCCGTCAATATGCTCTTTGCATATGCCTCTACTCTCACACTACTTATTTGCCCCAAGTGTTGACAGAGCCAGCATTAGGCTCATTGAGGTGGCCCGGCGACTTCGGAAAGGTTAGAATTGCATTGGCTCAGTGCTAGCCGTGACTTTGATGGGCTTGGACGCATTCCACCAATAGGAGACCTACTAGCTTGCAGGGAGCCCACTACTTTTTCAAGTATTGTTTCCCGCCCTTTCTCACTTTATATTTCTTACATCACTCTGGCCCTCATCACTTGATTTTCTTATAAACCCTTTCTTACTTTTCTCATTCAACGCACATCTCTCTATTCTTTAGTCTACCTTATTTTTCATCCCTCCATAGGTATGGTTGATGGACAAGCTGAAAGTAGTGGCCCATTGTATTTGGTATTCAGCGAGGACCTACTCTTTCCGAGCCTAAATAATGGGTTTTGCCTCGGAAGGTCTGTGATGTGACTGGATGTGCAGTAGATCTGTAATGGACATTACTTGGCACTACCCCTGGCTAGACTTGCCTTCCATGACCTACAGCATGTTCCGTCGCCCAAGTGTGCAATTGATTGGCTTTGCACATTACGTCTTCTACTTTTGTTTCTGCTTCAGGAAACAATTTGGAAATGACCAAACTTGTCCTGCTGATGGAGTCAAGTATCCAGCTTTATTTCCATTTGGGAGCAAACATCTCTCTTAGTATGCCACTACTTACAGGATGATAGAGCTCTTGGCTCTTGCTGATAGTTTCAGTATGCCCTTTCTGGCAAGTGCCTGCTTTAGCTTGTGGAGAAGGCACAAGTAGGCATTTCCCTAGCAGTGGAGTCATCTGATGCAGCAGGGAAAAAGCAAAGGACTTGACTCAACTATGCCCCTAATTTATTGCTTTGACCATTTTGCTTTCCAATGTAAAAAGCTTTGATTTAATTGGAAGTTTGGATAAGTATGTTATTCCACTTTTATTTTGAAATCATGTAACCAAAGATTGTGGGCACTGAAAAGCTTCCTCTTAGGTCCAATGAATGGTTCACTTTGTTAAATATATATATATATATATATATGTTTAAGAAAATCAATCAATTTGTTAAAAACACCAAAACATATTTTTGCAAATGGTCATTACCTAGCACACGTAAAATCACCCCCAAAATGCACGCCCTCAAATCAACACCTTAGATCGGACTCTCTCTATCTTCTCCCACTATTATACTGCCAATTCAATATGTCTTGCAACTATACTTATCACAGTGAAGAAAGTTTCGACAACCGGATCTAAATCCGAGCAAAAATGAACTAATAAAAAATGCATAGGACAACCAAATTGAAAATGGTTAGGGTTGAACTTCATAATGAAGTTACCTTACGTAGTTCATGGTTAGGGTTCACTCAAGTGTTTACTCTCTCTTTTTGTGCTCTTACTTTTCCCAAGACCGCCCTTTCGAGTTTTCAACCTTGTGAGCTTTATTTTATTGATTTTTTCTTTTTCATGCTCTAACTTTTGCATGGGTAGCCCTTTCGGATTTTTGGCCCAGCGAGCCACTCAGGGATAGTGTTTCTTTAACTTGTCTATGTGGATTAGTTGTGAAAACTGCAATCCATCCAGGTACATTAGAATGACCACTCCTCTAGACCCAATTGACTTTATGATGTACAGAACAATCCAATTGGGTTTAAACTTTCCTCTAGGATTGTAAATTGGAGCTCAGTTGTCTTCGATTTCTAGATTTAACCTTCTTGTTGAATAGTCGAGCAATCCTACGCTAATACCCTTGTACATGGTACAACACCTTCAATCTCCTCTTATCAAATAACATCAGCTTTTCAAATTTGTTTTGTCACGAATTAGCCTCTGTTATCTAACACTTAGCCATAATCCTTAACGAATGTAGCTCTATCTCAATCGGCAATACTACCTCCATCCCATATACTAATGAATAAGGATTTGCCCTAGTAGATGTACAGATCGATATCAGCTATCCCCACAACACAAAGGGCAACTTATCTGGCCGATCCTTGTAGGCCTCCACCATCTTGCGTTGGATATTCTTAATGTTCTTATTTGCTGCTTCAATGGCTCCACTAGTCTGTGGCCTATAGGTGGATGACTTGTGAAATACTATATTATATTTCTCGAGCAAATTAATCACTTCTACCTTGAAGTGTGAACCATTGTTTGAAACAATCTCATTTGGAACCACATACCTACATATGATGTTGTTTTTGATAAACTTGGCAACATGTGTCATTGGATCCTTTTGGTGTAACTACCCCAATAACACCACTTCCCCAAACTAAAAAACGCCATGATGAGGTCATATTATACAAATTGGATGGCAGAATGTTCATGCTGTTGGCATAAATTTGACACTTATGACATCACCGAACAAAACTGATACAATCACTTTCTATGGTTAACAAATAGTACCCTTGTCTGAGGATTCTCCTTGCTAACATTATACCATTCATATGAGCCTTACACTCCGTTCCATGGACATCTTCCACGATACTCTTTGCTTCCTTCTCCTCCACGCACAACTTATGCATTCCTAGATAACCCCTTATGTATAGGTTGTTTCCATAAATGATGAACTAAGCGGCGAAACGTTCTATTCCTCTTTTATCCTTGGCATTTGCCCCTTTCCAAGTACACTTCATTTTCTAGAAAATTCCAAATGTCAAAGTACCAAGGACCCTCATCTTGGATCTTCTCTGTCGTAACTATCATTTTGTATGTTGCTGCATATCTCTGTTCTATGAGAATTGGGCACATCTTGACCCTAATTGGTATATCTATCATCGAGGTTAGGCTTGCCAAAGCATCAGCGAATCAATTGTTCTCTCTCACCAAGTGCGTAAATATCAGTCATTCAAACCTTGAAATCGGCATGTCCAATGTTTGATGATAGACCTTTATGTTTTCTTCCTTCACTTCCCAATCTCTGTTAGCTTGAGATACAGCTAGGTTTGAATTCCCAATTATATCCAATCGTATTGCCCCTAGTTCTAGGACTACTTCCAGTCCAGCTATGCATGCCTCTTACTCTGCTTGGTTGTTAGACATTTTAAATCGAAGCTTGAAGGCTAAGGGTACATGGGAATCATCAGGTGCAATTAGCAATATGCCGATTCCATATCCATACTGATTAACAGCTCCGTCAAAATACAACTTCCAGGTGTCCTCTTCTAAATGTAAGATCTCGTCATTTTGAAACACATACTCCACATCTTCTTTCGCTTTGACTCGTAATTAGCCAAAATCTCCGCTACAGCACTTTTCTTGATAGACTTATAAGTGACATATCGAAGATCGAACTTAGAAAGTAAAAGTAGCCATCGAGCAGCCTGTTGGTAAGTGCTGGTTTCTTAAAAAGATAGTTAATGAGATCAAATCTAGAAACCAAAATTAGCAAGTGTGCTAACAAGTAGTGCCTCAATTTCCTGGTTGCCCAGACTAAGGCTAGACAGGCCTTTTCCAAATGAGTGTAACGGGTCGCATATTCCATCATCTTCTTACTTAGATAGTATATGGCCTTCTCCGTCCTCTCTTTTGACTCTTGTGCCAACATGCAACCCTTGGTAGATTCAGTTATTGACAAGGTATAAGATCGATGGTTTCCCTAGCTCAGGTAATGACAAAACAAGTGGATTCTACTAGTAGTTCTTGATTTGCTCAAAAGTGAATTTGCCTTGGTTTTCCCATTGAAACTTCTTTCCTTTTTTCAGCAAGCCAAATAGTGTTTCACAAGTCAAAGCTAATTATGAGATAAACCTTCTTATGAATTGTACTCTCCTTACAAAGCCACACACCTCATTTTCAGTCATTGGTGGGGGAATTCCTAAGATGGCCTTGATCTTAGACGGGTCGAGTTTGATTCCGCACTGCATGATAAAAAACCACAACATCTTTCCTACAGTTACCCCAAGGGTGCATTTCTGCTGATTCAACCTTAACTTACTCCTGAGTCATCTCAAAGAACCTTTTCAATGCTGCATAATGACCTTACGTTCCTTAGACTTGACGATCATGTCATCCGCATATACTTCAACTTCTTTGTGAATCATGTCAAGTGGCCGCTGCATTTTTTAACCCAAATGGAATGACTAGGTAACAGTACGTCCCCCATTGAGTGGTGAATGATGTCTTCTCTTGGTCCTTAGGTGCCATGGAGATCTGATTATACATTGAAAACCCATCCATGAACAAAAGTGAAGCATGACCCGTAGTGAAGTCTACCAACTCATCGATATGCGGTAGGGGGAAATCATGCTTAGGGATGGCCTTATTCAAATCAGTGAAGTCAACACAGACTCAGATCTTGCCATCGTTCTTTGGAACCAGCACAATGTTTGCCAACCACGTCAGATATTATGAAACAATCAAAAACTCCATGTTGACCTCCTCGGTGACCTCCTCCTTAATTTTCAATGCCCAGTCTGGCCAAATTCTGCATAGCTTCTACTTAACGGGATGGACTTCAGGATCAAGAGGGATCCTATACTAGACAGTCTCAGAATCGATTCCAGGCATGTCTTCTTTGGACCACGCAAAAACATCTTTAAATTCTTTTAACAAAGCGAATAATCACTCGCGTTCCTTCGAAGACAGCGTGGAACCAATCCGCACCAAACGAGGATCCTTCTAAGTACCCACATTAACTGGAACAATCTCATCAATTAAAGGTTTTGTACGCCTCTTCTCGTCCTAAATAATCAAATTTTTCAAAGCTCGAGGAATTTCTTTCTCTTCATTTTCATGAAAGTTTTGAAAATCTTGATCAAGGCAATTAATTAAAGGCACCGAAGAGTATGCACAAGCCACATCATTCTCATTCACCAAGCATGGTTTAGCAATTACAGTGGATTGAAAAGAGAAAGAAAAAAGACAACCAAGACAACACGATGGCGTCTTGGTTATCAACCACAAAATCATAGACTCCCACCTACCGGAAGAACTTGAGTCTGACTCTGACTCTACAGACTCAGTGGAATCAGAATCGGACTCATTATCAGATTCAAACCCCATAATGCAACCTTTCTCGAGTTGCCAAGTCAAGCATAGTGTTTCTGACACACCCCAAATAAGGTTGCTCCACTCCATAGACAACCCCTTTCCGATCAAAAAAATATCAACATCTTCCAAAACTTGTAACTCAATGCTAGCTTCATAGTCAACCAATGTCAACTCCACTTCGTCTCATTTTCCTTTGCCTGAATAGTTGCTTCTATTTTGGCCCACACCACTACCAAAATTCTATTTCTTATTATCATTCTCAAACAACTGGTGATCAAAGAAAATCACAAATCCAAGGAGACGCTCCTTTGTGTTGTGGTTGATTTATGGTTTAGGAAAACCTTAGAAAGGAAAGCCATCTCCTTCTTTGATAAAATGCCCATTTAAGGTTCCTTAGATTGGTTTATACTTCAACTCAAATTGCCGACTAGCTCTCTTAGCCTTGACTCTCTCTCACTTTATCTCCCTTATGTAGACACCCTATTTTTTTTTACTAACCTTAAGACTTGGGTGCTCTCTTTTGAGTTTCCAATAATGAAGATGACTTGTGTTGATCTTACAAAGTTTTAAAGTAAGAAGCTTAGGATCAAGTTTTAAACCATCCAAAGGCCTATTTTGCACAAAACGTTTTTCGACCGAAATGGAGACTTCTCTTAAAACGATTTTTAGTGGTGCAATTCCAAACATTACCACAATATTGCGAGGCTCATATTTTCAAAATCAAAGCATTGTATTCCTTCAAACAAACCAAGCAAAGGAGATAGTAGGAATGAATGGAAGGGGTGAAATCCTCTAAATACGTATTTTCTTCTCAATTCAGTCTAACCTTCTTTTATTGATCTAATGATGTGCTTGTTGATTGATCAGACACCATATATTGGCCGGCTAAAAATGCACTCGGCCAATCACCAAGAAGAACAGTGACTGAATATTCCGGGTATAGAGCATTTTTGCGAATTTCGGCTTGTCCAGTACACTTTTCACAAATATCTCAAATATTTACACCCTTAGCTCTATAAATAGATCTTGGTAGCTCATTTCAAAAGGTTGAAAGTTTTGCGCAAAGCTCATAAGAGTCTCTTGGCTCTTCTCTCTCTTGGCCACACCTTCTATCTACCACCTTTTGGTTTTAGACATGCAAGCTCCATTGAAGCTTGATTCTAAGCTCATTGCTAAGACTCTTGGACATTAAACAGTACATATAAAGTGACTTAAGGGAATTAAAAGGGTGTTTGTGAATCAAAAAGACCTATCCTCTTAGGAGGTGATATTCTTACACCTTTAATCATCTTTCTCTCTTCCTTTCTTTATTTCAAGCTTTGTTTTCACTAGGTAACTATTGTAGAGATGTAACAAGCCCTCATGGATGTGGAGGGAGTAGATTTAGACACCCATCCATTGAGTTTATAGCTTTTCTTGGTTTCCTTGGCTTTTACTTCTAGTTCTTATGTACCTTGGACCCTTGTGTATGTGTTTGGGAGTAGCTATTAGCTATTCATTCACAAGTTCAATAAGTAGAGTAGCTTTTCTCATTGTTACACTACTCCTCTTCACCTATCTTATCTCTCAAGTGTATCAATCCATGTGTTTCAACTACTTACGCAATGTCAATAAGTATTAGGAGTTGTTTCATAGGATTGCTTTCGTGATCCATGCGATTTGATGTTGGAAAAGTTGTGTCCTTACCTTTTCATTGAGTATTTTGGAAGTAAAAGAAGAGATTTTGGGTCAAAGGAAGTTGAAACCTCCCTTCTCAATCATTTGTGAACATAGAAAGGTGTGTAACCGTCCTTATTCCGTGATTAAATAAGAAGTTTTCAATAAATTTGATGAATCCCTCATTTTAATAAGCAAAGCTTCCACCAACAAATGATTGCATTAATCTATGCTCTCCACTTAATAGTATGGATTTGGGTATTAATTTGCCCTCATTCACAAAAAGAAGATGGAGGTTCCTATCCATTTCTTGGGCTTGAGTTTTTTCTTGATTTTGATTCATTTAATCATTGATTCATTGCAAAATATATGTTGTATATATCTGTTTATGCTATGGTTAAGGGTTAGAACCCATCTACTTCTTCCTTAAGTGATCCCTATGAGCAGATGGGGTAGAAGAGATGAGCACTCCTCAGAAAATGTCTTTTGACCTTTGTTCTAAAAATTCTGCGCTGACCTAAATCCTAGCCAGAAGAAAAATTTGGCCGGCTACTTTCTTGTTTGGCCCATTTTGTGTCTAGTCGGATGCCTCTTTCCAAGAACAAAACAAGGAGTTTCTAGGGAGTGATCTCCTGAGTGGTTATGGAGCTCTTGGAATGTTTCTTTTCTTTACCTAGTATGATTTGTGAGATTCAACATTAGTTTGGCAAAATCAATTCATTTTTGTAATAATCTCTCTCTCCACTCTTTTCTTATTCGAATCATTGTAATAACTTTCAACCCCATGTCATTCTAACCCTTTTATTTTCTTGCTTTCCACGTATGTTGTACATAATCATGTTTTATGTATCATACTTGTATATTACATCCATTTTTCATGCATTTGAGTTTGGCTCATCCACATTGGTGAAATTTGTTATTTTTCAAGCTAAATACATGCATTATTCCATGTCTTGATATGATATTGTAGACAACCCATTTTTTGACCGACCTTAAGACTCAAACGTCATCGTTTGTGCATGCAGTGATTGCGCATGTTTGTGCTCGTTTTGAGTTTTTAGGGCTTTCGATTGAGTGCCTTGTCTCGGGATCTCTTAACTCTCTTTTTCTTGGTTTGTTTTTGGACCATGCCTTGGTGCCTTTGCCCGGAGGGAGAGAGAGGCTTGTAGGCCACTTTTTGTAGTCAGAGCTACTTTTTCTCTCTTATAGGCCACTTGCGGTGGCCTATAGGCTAGTTTCGGGGGCTGTCGGCTGAGTACCTTGTCTCAGGGCCTCTTGGATCTCTTCCTTTTGGCTTGTTTTTGTGCCATACCTTGTTACTCCTTGCCTAGAGGGAGGGGAGAGGCTGTCGGCGACTGTAGACACTCCATTTTTGACCGACCTTAAGACTCAGACATCATCGATTGAGCGCTCGGTGACAGTGCATGTTGTGCTCATTTCGAGTTTCCGGAGTTTTCAGCTAAGTGCCTTGCCTCCGGGCCTCTGAACGTTTTGTGTTTTGGCTCGGTTTGTGGACCAAGCCTTCTTGACCTTGCCTAGAGGGGAGAGAAAGGTCTGTAGACCACCTTTTTGTGGTCGTAGACCACTTTTCCCTCTTGGAGACTAGTTTCTAATTTTCGGAGCCTTTGGCCGCGCGCTTTGTCTCAAGACTGCTTAACGTTCTCCTCTTGGCTTGGTTTTTGAACCATGCCTTGTTGCCTCTACCTAGAGGGACACTGTGGTCTTGTAGACCACTTTTTGTAGTCGTAGACTACTTTTTCCCTCGCAGACCGCTTTTGGTGCCCGAAGACTAGTTTTCGGGGCTTCCTGCTGCGTGCCTTGCCCCTCGGACTCTCGTCTTTCATCCTTTTTGGTTTGTTTTTAGCACAAACCTTGTTTTCCTTGCTTGGAGAGATGAATAAGGGTGGGAGACTACTTTCGCTCCCTGAAAACCACTTTTCTTCCCGCCAGCTAGTTTTCTGGTCGGCCAACTAGTCTTCTTGGTCTTTGGACCATCAAAAGTGGTCGGCCACCACACCATTGGCTTGCTTTCATTGTGCAGACCACCTTCCCCCACTTGCCGACCACTTTCTCTCCTGGCAGACCACTTGTGGTGGTCGGCCGACCACTACAAGTAGCTGGCCGACCACTTCAAGTGGTCGGCAACTTTCCAGCACCTTTCTGAAGATCTTTTGGTGACAGCTGTAACAGCTGGAGGGTATAGAAACCATCCTCAATGTGTATGGAGGGATGACTTTAGGCCTTAAGCTTGTTCAACAAGCTTGAACTTTGGTTCTCTATAAAAGAGAACCTCTCCCCTCTTGCTTTAGGTTTAGAAAAACTCCATTGAGCTATAGATACATACTTATCCCTATATTTGCTCCTTCCCTCTTGTTTTGTGTTTAAAAGTGTAGTTTCTCCATACTATTGCACACAAACACACACTCAAACACCACCCTTTGTTGTTGAGGCACCTAGAAGTTGGTTTTAGTGTTTTTGGATTGGTTTGAGCTCAGAAAAACTGCTGGAGTTGCAGCTTTGAAGTTGTTCTTCAAGGGTGAGTCAACTGGCCCTTTAAAGCTTTATTTTGATTAAGCTTTTGGACCTATTTTCATGCTTATTTTGGCTTAACTTTCTACTACAAAAAGTTCTAATTTTGCATGCTTATAATGTTTGTTTAAGGTCTCTTTTGTGTTGGCAGTGGTCTACCCCCTCTTGTGCCTTGTTTGGCTTTGTTTTACACCATCACTTTAGGCCCCTGAGATCATTTTCTCTCGGCCTTTTAACCACTGAAATCTAGTGGATTTTCAGTGGTAAAACTTGTGTTTTGAGGTCTTAAATAGAAGAGGGTCATCCCCTCTTCTTGTGTCTTGTATGTTGGTATTGATGGCTTATAAGAGTAGCATGTTTGTTAAGCTTGTTTTGGCTCCATCTTAGCATGTATTAGGCCTTATTTTAGCATGGCATACCACTATTTTGACTTGGTTTTGTCACCCCTTGCATGCTTTATACACTTATAGTGTAAATTTTGCAAACTAGTCTTGAATGCCTCATGTTTGAGCATGTCTTTCTAGCATGTTTTGGCCATATCTCAGCATGTTTTTGATGTTGTTTTTCCATGCCTCAGATCTATTTTGGGTTGGTTTGATAGCCCCATGCATGCTCCATGCACTTGTAGTGCAATTCCATTCAATAGCCTAATGTGCATCATGCTTTAGACCATCATTCTAGTGTGATTTTGGCTCAACTCCAAGAAGCTTTAGGCCATGTTTTACCATGCTTAAGGTCTGATTTATGTTGTTTTGGTCATGCATGCCATGCTTTGTATAGCCATAGTGCATTCTAGCTCACTAGCTTTGAGTTTCCAAGCCACTAGCATGCATTGCTTGGGCTATTTTCATGATTTAGCATCATTTCATATGTGATTTCAGTGCATGTAGTGTGGTCATACACTCACATCTGTCACTCTTTCAATGCATTGGAGAGTTTGTGCTTTATGCCTTAAACATGAGCCATTGTGTATGCCTTCATACCTAAGCTTGTGAGCTATCATTTCAGTGTGTTTTTGGGGTTATTTTGCCATGATGTAACTTTGATTTTTGTTGGCAAAGCCATCTCATGCTTGGTTTTGGTAGGTGTAGTGTAATCCTTCCTTTTGGCCTTGCATATTCCATGCCTCATGCCCTTCATGCTAGCATGTTTTAGCTTCGGTCCATGCATGTTTTAGCATCATTTTAGCATGCCCTCGGACTGTTTTGGGTTGCATTGACCATATGTGTAGACACCCCATTTTTGACCGTCCTCAAGACTTGGACGTCACCGCTTGAACACTCGGTGATTATCCATGTTTGTATTTGTTTGGAGTTCCCGGAGTTCTCGGCTACGCACCTTGCCTCAGGATCTCCGAACTCGACTGTTTTGTGTCTGGTTTTACACCAAACACTTGTGCTTTGCCTTGGAGGGGCAGGGAATGCTTTGTGAGGCATCCCCACACACCACCGGCAGTGGCTGGAAGCCACCGGCTGGTGAGTGTTTCCATCGGCACTATATTGTGCCGGTCGGCACTATTTTGTGCCGGTCGGCACTCCTTTTGGCAAAATGACCATTTTGCCCTGCCGATCACTTCTGCCTATTTTGGAGATATTTTCGCAGCCTTTGTAGCACTTGTTTCCCCTCCATACACGTGTATGGAGGGATGAGCCTTGGATTGACTTAGCTTGTAAGCTTTGTTGTCTATAAGAGAACTCTTCTTCTCTTGGCTCAAAGGTTAGAAGGGTTAGATATTTTTAGGGAGGGAAAGGTGAGAAGAAGCTCTGGTTTTAGGGTTTGAATCCTATATCTATTCTATCTCTCTTTTTCTCTCTTGTTTGTGTGACTAGGTGTTTGTGTCTTACTATTGCACATCAACACCTAGTGTTTCACCTTCCCTTGGCTACTGAGGTCCCAAGAGCCTATTCTTGCTGTTCTTGACTGGTTTGGAGCTCATGGAAGCAACAAAGTCAACATTTGTGAAGAGGGTCAACAAGGGTGAGAAACTTACTTTATTTACCCCATTCTTGCACTCTATTTTGACCTATCCTTGAACTATTTTTGTGCTTGGTGTTCAATACAAAAAAGTTCTATTTTTTAGTCCTCTTGACAGTTTATTAAGGGTACTTTGTGCTTTGGGGAGGTTTGGCCCCTCCTAGGCCTTGAAAGGCCTCATTTTTGTGCTATTTTGTTGAGATCCGAGACTTTGGTGCTTGGGCCTCTTCACCACTGAAATCTTGAGGGATTTCAGTGGTGAAGATGGTGCCTTGAAGTCCCAAGAAGGAGAGGGCCACCCCCTCTCCTTGATGTCCTTGAAAAGGAAAAAATTTGGCCTCTCAAGAGAGCTTAGTTTTGAATGTTTGAAGAGCATGTCTTGGCTGCATTTTATGTTTATTATGCCCTAATATGACATTGCTAAGTGTTGGTTTTAGTACTCCTTGCATGTTTTGCATGGTTACTTTGTAATGCCTCTTTAGTCCCTCAACATGCCTAGGTTGTTAGCCCTAGTTTGAGCATGCTTTAGGCCTAGATCCATGAAGCTTGTATGCTTATTTTAACATGTTTTAGGTCTGACCATAGTTATTTGGTTTGATTTTAGCATGCTTAACATAGCTCCTTTGCATTTGGCTTGTTGGCCTTAAGAGTGTGAGAGTGTAGCATGTCTTGCTTGCTTTATTTTTGATGGTTTGGAACCATTTAACATGCTATTTCAGTCCCTTTGGTGTGCTTGTATGCTTGCCTTAGTTGCCTCTTTAATGCTTTAAAAGCATGTGTTGAATGCTCCATGTTTTGGTGATGTTGCATGCCTTTGGATTCAAGCCTCTTAGATGCCATCTAAGTAGTCTTTTGGGCTTAGTTTTATGTGTTAAAACTCTCTTTTTAGTTGGTTAAGTATTGCCATGCGTGATTATACTAGGTGTGGTTTAATGCCTCATTGGTTTGCCTTAAGTACTTGGGCCACTCGTTGCATGCTTAGCCTACTTTGTTGCATGATTTGGCATCATGTTTTGCATGATTTTCAGAGCTTTATATGCATGCTAGTAGTCCATGTTTAACTCATTTCGAGTGTGCTTGAATGTTGTTTATTATGCTTAAGTGTTGGTGCCTTAACTTGTGCATGTGTGCATGTGTGTTTGGCCCTCATGATTTAGCATTTTGGCCAATGGTTTTAGGCCTATTTGGAGCTGCCTAATCCATGTTTGAGTCCACCCCCCTTGCTTAGTTCATATGCTTCCTTGCTTAGGTTGTGTACCTAGCATGTTTTGCTTGCTCGCATCGCCCATTTTGCATACTAGTTGACATGTCTAGGATTGCATCATATTGGCATGCATGCTAAGCCTCTTGAAGTGAAGTATGATGGAGTTTTGGCACCCTTATGTGCTTGTTTGCATTGCATGCATTTGAAATTAAAGTTGCATACTCGGTTCTTTGGGCCATCATGCATGGAAATGCGTGATTGGTGGTCCGAGAATCGAGGCACATATTCCTTTGAGTCATTAGTATGATAAGGAGTGTGTTTAGTGCATATATGCTTTGAATTGCATTGCCATGCCAGTATTTGCCCTCTATTGTGGAGTTGCGTGTTCGAGCATTCAAAGGCTTACGGCAGTGTTTAGTGCCGACCGGCAGTCAATTTGCAGCCGATGGATCAATTCAGTGCCGATGAGCTCAATCCACTGCCGGTGGAAGTTTTGTGCAGCCGGTAGTGATCTTCAGTACCTAAGGAAGTATTCCTAGGACTTTGGCAGTCTTCTGAGATGCAAGGCAGGGAAAACAGAGGCAAGCTAGGCACAGCAGTGCAATTCCGAGCGGAATCCGAGCACGTGATGCATTGAGCCCTCGCCCCGAGGCGATTTACTGTTTTTCTTAGATTAATTATTTTGTTAATTTAATTAATCTGTAATATTTAATTAGCTTGTGTAGTTAATTATTTGTATTATTCTTTTGGTCCCTCCGAGCGAGGGCGTAATTGTAAAAGGGGTGCGTGAGTGGTTGTATGTCTCTCAACCCCCATTTCTTTCTCCCTTTTATTTACCTGCTTATGATGGTAGATTAGGGCACGTTTATTTTAGCATACCTTATACAATGCATGCGTGCATTCATGCATTTGTTTACATGCATCGGGCTCAGTACATCATACAAACTGCATCGTATTTTCAATTCCAAATTGAATACGTGTTATTTGTAGCATTTCACATGCCATGATTAGGATAGCCGAGCTTGTCTAGATCACATCTTTGCTTGTGTTGCATTAGCCACTTAACATGAACTAGGATCACGCATGTTCGCTAACTAGTTTATTGTTTGGGCACGGAGTACGATGTAAGTATTTATGCTTTAGCATATCGCATGCGTGTGAATGTTAACATGACAGTATGCTTACCATGCGGCTAAGTGCTTATGTGAGATAAACTGTTTGAATGCCTGTGGATGGAGGCTGGATTGCTTGGGTTGGAATAACTCATTGAAATCCGTATTTTAGCTTACTTGCGAGTAGCAATTTCAAATTGTTTTCCAAACAAGCGGATATGCAATGTTTGTTTCCAAATTAGGCAATCTAGTCTATACTTGTTTGCTGTGCGCATAACATAGTAATTCTAGGCTAATAATTAGAATAAGAGCATGTAATGTTTTCAAAATCGGATATCACGGTTAGTAGAGGCCGGTCTTCGGACCGGGCGAAAGGGGGTGCTCATAGCTGACCTTCCCCGATCGTACCCAAGCTCCCGAGCCAAGACCACTTTGGTGATGACGGACATATGGCCTTCGGCACCGAGTCAGGGTTTCCTAAATTTTCCATTTAAAAATATTTAGGTGGCGACTCTGTAATCTGGCAAAGCAGTCCATATTTGGCACTACTTTTCAAAAAATCTGTTTTTCTTCAAAACGATTTGCCGGATTTGGACTCTTTGGTTCAGATTTAGAACCGACACAAATTGAGTCCGAACTGTAACCAGTGAGTCCCCTCGCAGACCCGTTACAATATGCTTCATGTATTGCATAGCTATAGTGTAAGTGCCTATGCTAGTTTCAAGCTTTGAGCCTCCTAGCATGCTTTATTTGTGACATGCACATGATTTGGCATCATTTCACGTGTTATTTCAGAGCATATAGCATTACCATGCTCCCACTTCTTTCACCCTTTGAGTGCCTCTAAGGGTTGTGCATTGTTGCCTTGTTTAGGGCCTAGTGTGTATGCATGCATGCTTAGACATTTGAGCCCCCATCTCAGCATGTTTTAGTCATTGTCTTGACCTATTTGAGCTCTGTCCATGGTTGGTTCTTTCATTTGTGCCATGCATTGCATGCCTCTTGTGTAGTCCTCTTTGGTAGCTTTATGCTTTAAGGACCTTAGCATGCCATGCTTGTGTTGATTGGATGATTTGGCATCATTTCATACCTGATTTAAGTGCATATAGTGTTGTTACACTTCCACATTTGTCACTCCTTGAGAACTCTTGAGAGTTGTGCTCTTATGCTTAGTTGATTGGCCAATGCATGTGCATGCATGTCTTTCCTTTTGGTGCCGTAGTTTTGGTATTATGGCCACTGTTTTGGCATGACTGAGGTCCGTCCATATTTGATTTAAGTCCATTGAGCATGTTTGTTTACATGTTGTTTGCATGCTTGTTGTTTGCTTTGTGTTGAAATGCTTATGTTGCATTGCATTATGTGTGCATGGCATTAGCATTGATAGGTTGCTCATGTTGCATCGCATTGTGTATGCATGCATTACATTGTGTTTAGCATGCTTGAGTTGCATTGCATGTGTTTGGATTGGATGTTAGTCCAAACACGGGAAACGAGGGACGTTTCATACTTGAAGTGATGAAACGTGCCTCGTTTCTCGGTCGCCGACACCCTCTTGATCGTGCATGATAGAGGTTAAGGCATTTATGTGTTATTTGTGCATTCATTTACATTGAAATGTGGAATCTAGCCTCTTTGGCCATCATGAATTGAGATGCACGATTGGTGACCTGAGAGTCAAGAACCACACTCCCTCAAGCTCATGAAGTGATAGGGAGAGTGGTTATGCACACATATCTTGCAAATACATTGCCATGCCCCTTTTTATTCTCTGTTGCAGCAAACTGGAAAAGTGCAGCAAAAAGTGGTCGGCAGACCAGTAAAAGTGGCTGGCCGACCACTTTTTCTGGTCTGCAGCAAAGGTAAGTGGTTGGCGACACCAATAAGTGGTCGGCGACACCAATAAGTGGTCGGCAACCTTCCTACAGGTTCCCATGGTGGAGTAGAAGCTATCTGGAGCTTTGTGCAAAGTCCTGAGAACAATTGAAAATAGAGGCTAGTTGGGGCATCACAATGGATTTCTGAACGAGGTGACCAAGCATGCATGCGCTTCTCGCTCCGAGGCCCTTTCTAGTTGCTTTACTTAGTTGCTTTGCTTAAGCTAGCTAATGCATTGGTTTTTGTACTGAAGTAGTTAATGCGCTTAACTATTCATTTGTGTCTGTAATAGCTAGTTAGTTAGCTTGTTAGTTAATTAGCTTCGTTTTGTAATAATTAGTTAACTTGTTAGTTAAATTAGTTTTGTGATATAATAATTAGTTTAATTAGCTTAGATCAGCTAGTTAGCTCATTATTTAGACCCTCCGTCGAGAGGGCACAAATGTTGTAATAAGTGTGCGTGTGTGTGATGCATGTCTTCCAACCTCCATTTCTTTCTCCCTTTTACTTAACCGCTTACGATGGTTAGTTTTAGGGCATATTTCATTAGCATACTTATGCTTCGCATGTGTGCACCCATTCATCTGTATTTCATGCACGGGGCTTGGCGCATCATACTAACTGTATTGTATTTTAATACATTTACTTGAATACGTGTTCAACAACATGTTATCCAGTTGCATTCACATGCATTCTAGATAGCCGAGCTTGTTTTAGTTGCATTTTTGCTTGTGCTGCATTAGGCATCTTAACGTGAGCTAGGATCATGCATTGATTACTAATTAGCTTCTTTCTTTGGCTCGGAGTACACTGTGAGTGTTTTCGCTTTAGCATACTGCATGAGATGTGTACGTTGTCATGTTAGCATGCTTGCCATGAGGCTAACTGCTTAAGTGATTAACTGCTTGAATGCCTATGGGTGAAGGCTTCATTACTTGAATTGGAACAATTCGTCGAAATGCAAGTTTTAGGCCCACTTTAAGAGTGGCAAAATCATGTTTTCTAAGCCCACTTGAGGGTGGCAAATTCCACGACTCAGCCTATTTGCGAGTAGCATCTCTAAACCATTTTCAAACAAATGAACATGAAGTGTTTTGTTCTAACATAGGCGATCTACTCTATACTTGTATGCTGTGCGCATCACATAGTAATTCTAGGTTAATAACCGGAATAAGAACACATGTGTTTTCAAAAATAAAATATCATGTTAGTAAAGGCCGATCTTTGATCGGGCGAGCGGGGGTGTTCATTGCATGACCTTCCCCTCTCGTACCCAAGTTCCCGAGCCGAGGCAACTTTGGTGATGATGGACACATGGCCTTAGGCACAAGTCAAGGTTTCCTAAATTTTGCAAAAAAATAAAACATTTAGGTAGCGACTCTGTATCTGGCAAAGCAGTCCATGTTTGGCACTTCTTTGTTAAAATCGATTTTCAAAAACGATCGGCCGGATTCGGACTCTTTGGTGATTTATCGATCTTGCATTGCACTTTGTGAGATTAGATTCAGAACCGTGACATGAGTCCGAACTGTAGCAGCTAAGAACAAACGATTCGCACCCTCGCGCGCGGACTGGATGTTCGGGCATTCTATAGCCACTTTTCCCCCCTGTAGGCCACTTAAAGTGGCCTACAAGCCATTTTTCTGCTTTTGCAGATATTTTTGGTGCCAACTGTGCCAGCTGGTGAGCATAGAATGCATCATCCATGCACGTGTA
This sequence comes from Camellia lanceoleosa, assembly GCA_025200525.1. Lineage (NCBI taxonomy): Eukaryota > Viridiplantae > Streptophyta > Magnoliopsida > Ericales > Theaceae > Camellia > Camellia lanceoleosa. The sequence goes on along the minus strand of CM045769.1, from coordinate 53,217,558 downwards.
TGGAGGGATTCAAACAAGCTCTAAGCTTGTCAAGGAAGCTTGCCCTTGCATTGCTTATATAAGGGGAGCTCTCTCTCCTTTTCTAGGGTTCAGAATTTTTAGAGAATAAAAATTTACTCTCTCTCTAGATTTCTCTCTCTCTCTCTCCTTTTCTAGGGTTCAGAATTTTTAGAGAATAAAAATTTACGCTCTCTCTAGATTTCTCTATATATATATTGTTCTTGAAATTGGATTTTCTTCACATATTTGCACACAACCTCTTAGCCAAACACTCCTACTTTGTTGCTGAGGTGCTTAAGGGTCTTGTTTGGAGCCTAAAAGCTAGGTTTTGGCTCAAGAAGTTGCTGTTGTTGCTGTGCTTCAAAGGTAATCCCTTTATCCTCTTTTAAGCTTAGTTTTGTATACAAGCTTAGCCATCCTGGCATGCTATTTTAGGCCTAGATTTCAACTACAAAAGCTTTATTTTCAGGTGTTTAAAATGGTTGTTTAAGGCCTTGTTTGAGTTAGGGGTGGTCTACCTCCTTTGTGGCTTGCTTTGCTTTATTTTGTGCTCTCTTTTAACGCCTTTCGAACCATCTTGTTTTGGCCTTTCCACCACTGAATTCTAGAGGAATTTCAGTGGTGGAAAGTGGGTTTTGGGACCCCAAATAGGTGGGTGTGATCCCCCCCTCCCTTTTTATCTTGCTAGCTTGTGTTGATTGACCTATCAAATGAGCATGTGTTTCTCTCCTTTCGAGGCTAAGTTTGAGCATGTTTTTGTGACTTTTGGGATCTTCCATAATTCTGTTTTGGGATGGTTTGGTCACCTCTTGCGTGCTTTTGGTACTTGTAGTGCAATCATGCTTGTTGGCCTAACCTGCATCATGCTTTATGCCTCTCATTCTAGTTTATGTTAGATCTATCTCAACATGTTTTTACCATTGATTTGTTATGTCATAACTCTGTTTTAGGTTGGTTTGATTGCCTCTTGCATGCTTCACACGCTTGTAGTACAATCCTCTTTATGGCCTTAACATGCATCATGCTTTGTGCCTCTGATTCTAGCTTGTTTTAGCTCTGCTCCAGCAGGTTCTTAGCCTTGTTTTGACTTGCTTAAACTCTATTTGGAATGATCTTGGCCCTTTGAGGCTTGCCTTGTATGGCCATAGTGTAATGGCCTTTGTTAGCCTTGTGTTTTAAGGCCCCTAGCATGCCTTATTTGTGACATTTGTGTGATATAGCATCATTTGGCATGTAAATTCAGAGCATAAACTTATGTCATAGTTTCATGTTTATCACTCTTTCATGATTTTAAGAGTTGTGCCTTTATGCCTTGTTTGTGAGCTAATACATGAGCATATCTTTCTTGCCATCTATGATGCGAGCCTAGCATCTTTTTGGTACTGTTTTGACCTACCTTAGGTCTATCTAGGGCTGGTTTAGTCCATTGAGCATTGTATTGTATAGTCCTAGTGTTGTGTACCTCACTAGCTTTAATGCTTAAGGATCCTAACATGCTATACTTGCATTATTTGCATGATATGTCATCATTTGGTATATGATTTTAGTGCCTATATCTTTTCCATACTCTCTTCTTTATCACTCTTTCATTGTGTTTAAGAGTTGTGTTTAAATGCTTAGCTTGCGAGCCAATGCACGAGCATGTTGTTGTAGCCTTTGGTGCTTCATTGCCAGCATGATTTTGCCACTGTTTTGGCATGGTGTAGGTCTGTCCATAGTTGGTTTGACCATTTGAGCATTGTAGTGCATGCCTCATGTGTAATACACTTCACTAGCTTTGATGCCTTAGCTTCTAAACATGCCATACAGGCATCGCTTGTATGATAGAGCCTCGTGCATGCCACTATAGCATTGATAGATAAGCATGTTGTTTACATGTGTAATGCGTTGCATGTGTTTGGATCGGACGTTAATCCAAACACCAGAAACGAGGGACGTTTCATACTTGAAGTGATGAAATGTGCCTCATTTCTTAGTCGTCGTCCCCCTTGATTGTGCATGATAGGGTGGAGGCCTCTTGAGTCTTGTGTGTTACTTGTGCATTCATAAACTTGTACAAACTTGGCTTCTCGGCCATCGTGCATTGCGATGCTCGGTTGGTGGCCTGAGAGTCGAGTACCACACTCTTTTGAGCTTGTGAAATGATAAGGAGGGTAGTTGTACACACATACCCTGCAAATGCCTGGCTTTGCCCTCATTGAACTCTGTTTGCAACAAAATGGAAGTGTGCAGAAGTAACTGGTCGACTGGCCACTTTAAGTGGCCTACAGCCTCCTTAAGTGGCCGACAAGTGGCCTACAACCTCCCCTTGTGGCCGATAGTCCTCTGGCTCAGAGGTGGTCCAAAGTTGTTCTGGTTCTGGAGAAGAAACAACCTGGGGATTTCTACAGTGTTCAGAAAATCGAGGCAAATGCAAACAGAGGCAACCGGTGGCAAGGCAACGAATTTTCGAGAGGAACCTGATAGAGAATGCATGCATCCCCTCGCCCCAAGGCCTTTTAACTGTTTTGCTTAGCTAGCTAATTTATTGGCTTTGTACTTAATTAGTTAATATGCTTAGGTAATTGGTTTGTGTTGTAATAAGTAGTTAACTAGTTAGTTAATTAGTTACGGTTTGTAATAGTTAGCTTAATTAACGTAGCTAGTTAGCTTTCATTTCATTCGAGCCCTCCGTCGAGAGGGCACAATGTTGTAATAAGTGTGCGTGTGTGTGTGAATGTCTTCCAACCCCACGTCTTTCTCCCTTTTATTTACCAGCTTTCAATGGTTAGTTTTAGGAAATTTTTCGATTAGCATACCTTAGGCTTTGCATGCGTCATCATTCATTTGTCTTGCATGCGCCGGGCTCGGCGCATCATTCAAACTACATTGAATTTCAATACTTACTTGAATACGTGTTTCAAAGCATGTTATCGAGTGTTGCATTTATATGCCATCTTAGAATAGCCGAGCCTACTTAGTTGCATATTGCATGTGTTGCATTAGGCATTGTTAACATAGTTAGGATCATGCATATTTCTAACTAGCTTCTATTTTGGCTCGGAGTACACTGTGAATGTTTATGCTTTAGCATCCTTGTATGTGTGTAAGTGACTGCCATGATTGCATGCTTGCCATGAGGCTATTTTCTTAAGTGACTAACTACATGAATGCCTGTGGGTGAAGGCTTGATTGCTTGAATTGGAACAACTTGATGGTTGTGAGTTTTAAGCCCACTTGAAGTGGCAAAATCATGTTTTTCTAAGCCCACTTGAGGGTGGCAAATCCGCGCTTTAGCCTACTTGTGAGTAGCACTTTCAAACCATTTTGAAAAACAAACATGAGTTGTTTTGTTCTAATTCTCATGATTGAGTCTATACTTGTATGCTATGTGCATCACATAGTAAGTTAGCTAAATAACCGGAATAAGATCACATGTGTTTTCAAAAGCAACATATCATGCTAGTAGAGGTCGATCCTTTGATCAGGTGAGCGGGAGTGCTCATTTGAGGACCTTCCCCTCTCGTACCCAAGTTCTCGAGCCAAGGAAACTTTAATGATGACGGACACGTGGCCTTAGGCACGAGTCAGGGTTTCCCAAATTTCCTAAAAACAAAACATTTAGGTGGCGACTCTGTAATCTGGCAAAACAGTCCATGTTTGGCACTTCTTGATTCAAATCGATTTTCCAAAACGATTTGCTGGATTTGGACTCTTTGGTGATTTATCAGTCTTACATTACACTTTGTGAGACTAGATACAAAACCGTGATAGGAGTCCGAACTGTAGTAGCTAGAACCCATCGCCTCTCCGAAGGGGCACATGAGAGAGTTTCAGGCGATCTCTGAGATATCTATGTCATGTCTTAACATCCGGGACCCTAGGTGCATGTTGAGTATTTATTACATTGCATTAGGTGGTTATATATAGGATCATGCATATATGTACATCAAAACATTTGTGAGGCTCACCTCGGAGTACTATGTGAGAAACTTTTTTAGCTTTAGCATATTGCATGTCCATGTTCCCTACCACGTCTATTGCTATATCATGAGGCTAAGTCCTTAAATGAAATATCTGTTTGAATAGCTTGCTTTTCGTGCTCCTTTCGGATACGATAGCCCTACAGTTCGAACTCCCGTGATTCTGAATTTGATTTCACTAGTGTAATGTGAAATAGATACACACAAATGAGTCAAAATTTGCCAAATCTTTTGAAAAATCAATTTTGAATCAAAATGCCAAAAACAATCTGCTTTGCAAGATACAGAGTGGCCACATAAATATTTTTTGGAAAATCTAGGAAACCTGTGAGTCATACCAAAGGCCACGTGTCCATCATCACCAAAGTGTCTCAACTTGGGAACTTAGGTATGAGAGGGGAATGTCATGAATTGAGCACCCCACTCGCCCGATCAAAGATTGGTCTCTACTAATCATGATGTGATTCTTATTTACATTATATGTTCTTGTTCATGAATTTAGCACCCCACTCGCCCAATCAAAGATTGGTCTCTACTAATCATAATGTGATTCTTATTTACATTATATGTTCTTGTTCCAGTTATTAGGCCAACATTACTATGTGTCGCATACAATTATATACTAATTTTGAAAATTTGGAATGCCTTGATTTCATGTTCGTTTTCAAAATTGTTTCGAACACGTGTCGCTTGAAAAAAAAAAGAAAAAAAAAAGTGAGCCTACATGTACATTTAATCAGTTTTCCCGAATTACGCAATTAGCCTTCATCCACAAGCATTAAAACAAGTATATCACTTAAGCAATTAGCCTCATGGTATTCGTGCTTGACATGGCAACAATCACACTTACGCAGTATGCTAAAGCAATAAGTGCTCACCTAGTACTCCAAGGCAAGCCGAGACAAAGCAAAATAATTTAGAAAACATGCATGCCCCTAACTAATGCAAAATGACAAATGCGACATATACAAGATGCACTTAATAGGTTCGGCTACAAATATGGCATGTGAATCAATTTGATAGCATGCGGTTTAAGCACATTTTCAAAGAAGCATCTAAACAACAATGCTGTTAGCATGATGAACCGAGCCTTATGCATGCAAGATAAATGAATGCTTTTTACATGCAAAATGCTAAACAAAATATGATGTGCTACACTATCCATCATAAGCAGGAAAATAAAAGGGAGAAATACATGGGGTTGGAAGACATACACAATATTACATATTTCGCCCTCGCATAAGAGGGTCCGAATAAATAGATTAGCTAAGATAATTAACTAATTACCTTAGTACTAAAATAAATGGTAGCTAATTATCAAATTAACTAATTGTTACAAACCAAAATAAATGAACCCATTACACTAGCTAGTCATTACAAATTGGAACCCACTATACTAGTTAGTTATTATAAATTAGAACTAACTAATTAATTACGATACGAAATTTAATTAACTAAATAATTAAATATTACAAGTCCACAAGTTAATGGGCCCCAACAAATGAGGGAAAGGCTTATGCATGCACAGGATTTGCTCGCCCGAAAATGCCTCTGTTTTGCTACCGAAAGGGTTCTGTTTTGTGGTAAAAAAATTGCACTGTTCTCAGCTCAACCTTTGCTCTGTTCTGTGAGGAAAATGGCATTGCTTGGCTGAAAAAGGTGGCCGGCTAGCTAGAAGTGGTGGACAGCCGTATAGTATAAGTAGCGGGCCAGCCACTAATTTTGGGTTTCTCTTGCAGCAATAGAAAACAAACAGAGCATTCTGAGGGGATATTTGTCCACCATGCCTCTCCTTATCATCAGATAGATCAAAGGAATGGTTGGCTTGACTCGCAAGCCATCAACTGATGCAAATTCATTGCATGATGGCCCAAGAACCAAGGGAGACAACCTCAATAAATGAAACTAAAGACCAACAAAACCTCTCTCAATCATGGAATTGATCAAGGGAAGTGGTTGACCTTGGAAACTTGAACCATTTTTATCACTAACAAGTGTGAAACGACTCAAGATTCGATGGGTTCAGTTAATGTCCGATTGAACCCCAAACCATGTTATTATCTTGTTACCTCTTTTAAGTCCCAATTTAGTACCCTTTTTAATTACCTTTCCATTCATTAGTCCATTTTTTCCAAAATGAAGATTAAGTCTACTAATGGAAAGAAGTGTCAAACTAAGTGTAACAAGCCCGCGAGGGACCTCGCTACAGTTCGGACTCGATTTGTGTGTCGGTTCTAAATCTGAACCAAAGAGTCCAAATCCGGCAAATCGTTTGAGAAAACAGATTTTTGAAAAAGTAGTGCCAAACATGGACTGCTTTGCCAGATTACAGAGTCGCCACCTAAATATTTTTTAATTGGGAAATTTAGGAAACCCTGACTCGGTGCCGAAGGCCACATGTCCGTCATCACCAAAGTAGTCTTGGCTCGGGAGCTTGGGTACGATCGGGGAAGGTCAGCTATGAGCACCCCCTTTTGCCCGGTCCGAAGAGCGGCCTCTACTAACCGTGATATCTGATTTTGAAAACTTTACATGTTCTTATTCCAATTATTAGCCTAGAATTACTATGTTATGCGCACAACAAACAAGTATAGACTAGATTGCCTAATTTGGAAATAAACATTGCATATCCGTTTTATCTCGAAAAACGTGTCGTTTTCTTTTGCTACTCGCAAGTAGGCTAAAATTCGGATTTCAACGAGTTGTTTCAACTCAGGCAATCCAACCTCCACCCACAGGCATTCAAACAGTTTATCATGTAAGCACTTAGCCGCATGGTAAGCATACTATCATGGTAAACATTCACACGCATGCGATATGCTAAAGCTATAAAAATTTACATCGTACTCCGTGCCAAAATAGTAAACTGGTTAGCAAACATGCATGACCTAGTTCATGTTAAGTGGCTAATGCGACACAGGCAGAAATGCGATCTAGAGTAGGCTTGGCTAACCCTAAACATGGCATGTGGAATGCGCGAATAGCACGTATTCAATTTTGAATTGAGAATTGCAATGCAGTTTGTATGATGTACCGAGCCCGGTGCATGTAAACAAATGCATGAATGCACGCATGCATTGCATAAGGTATGCTAAAATAGACATGCCCTAATCTACCGTCGAAAGCGGGTAAATAAAAGGGTTAGAAAGAAATGGGGGTTGGAAGACATACATCCACTCACGCACACTTATTACATTTTTGCCCTCGCTTGGAGGGACCAAAATAATAATACAGTCCAACGAATAAATGAATAAATAAATTATTACAAATTTATTAAAATTAAAGAAAATAAATAAATAAATGTAATGGGGCCTCAGCCCTGCCTTGGGGCGCGCGAATGATGCATGCTCGATCCGATTTGCCCGGAAAATCCGTGTCATGGCATTCTTTATACATTTTCTTTTGCCTCTCCAAAATTCCCAAAGTTTGAAACCTCCCAAGTGATTCAAATATCCCACGGTGGGGAAGAGATCATCTCACGAGATTGACCACCGGCTGCATGTGGATTTTATCGGCATAAAAACAGTGTCGATTGGCACAATAAACTGCCGGCCGGCAGAAAGTCCCTGCAGCAGACAGATTGACAGCAGCAGCAAGACAGCAATGCATGGCATGGGTTTTGGGCATATGTAAGCATGGTCATGACCTTCTATCATGCTTGAGGACTCAAGGAGGTAAGACTCTCGGTTCTTGGGCCACCAATGGTGCATTTTGATGCATGATAGCCCTAAGAACTAAGATTGCATTTTAATGTAAATGCATGCAACACAAGCAAATGAAATCCAAAGCCTTATCATGTGTTGGTCCAAGGCCTTGGTGACCAAGAATTGAGGTGAGTTGCACCACTTGAAGTGTGAACTCCTCTCAATCCTATGCTTGGCTTGACAATCCCCAAGCCAAACCATGGAATGCATGAATGCAACAAGGCTCAAATGCAATGCAACTTATCATGTTAAGCATGCAAAGAGCTAAAGTATGCAAGGCACAAATGTCATGCAACATGGACCAACTAAGCATGGAACTAGCATACACTCAAGGCCTCATTGATCAAACATGCAACAACCGAGATGTAAACATGCAATAATGGACTTAAGCCATAGAGGGCAGCCCTCAACCTCCCCTAAAACAGTGGCAAATCATGCCTCAAAACAAGAGCAAGATGCCACGCAAGCATGCAAGCCATAAGGCATAAGGCTAAGGCACAAAGTGGGACATTGAACCACCACTTAACAGGACTAAACATGGCACATGTTAGGCAACCAAAACAGGTTTTTATCATGCAAAAAGGCACCCAAATCCCTCATGTGGCAACCCCAAAACAGTCCCAAAAGCATGAATGCACACAATGCACATTTTAAAGCATAAAGGACACACCTTTAAAGCATGAAGAGAGATAACAAATCTAGACATGTGAGCATGGATTAAGGTCTGAAATAGCATGCCAAATGATCCCAAATCCTCTAAATAGGCTAACCAATGTATACACATGGACTATATGCTTGAGGCCAACAAACCATCATGCAAAGTAACCATACTAATCATGCCAAATATGATCAAAACAGTGGCTCACAGCCCTAGAACATGGCAAATCAAGGCTAAATGCTCCACCATGCTAAGCCAAAACATGGAGATATATGGGGCTAAACATATGGCACAATTCTAGGCCAAATGAGGCATTACAAAGCAAGTGTAAGAAGCATGCTAAGGGCCATTAAACCCACATTAGACAGAGGTTAAACATGACTTAAAACACTCAAGAAAGCCCTGAAATGAGGCCAAATGCAAGCAAGCATACATACTAGAGCTTCATACAAACAAGGCTTTCAAGCCAAAATGCAAGACAACCAAACCAAGCATGCCAAATGAGTCCAAGACAGTGGCTCACAGCCCTTATACATGGCAAGATGATGCTATTATCTCCATGAAATCAAACTAAAATATGCAAAGAATATGACTCGAATGCATGGCACACTTTTAAGCATAAAAGAGCATTTCAAAGCAAGTATGAGAGACATGCTAAGGACCATAAATCCGACCAAAAACAGAGGTATAACATGTCATATTGAGCACAAATATACTCTGAAATGAAGCCAAAACTCACCATACACTCATGCTATTCTTTAAGCCCAAAACAAAGGCAAACAAAGAGCAAAGGGGAGAGGGGGTATCTCTCCCCTATATGAGACTTCAAAACACCTCCCTCACCACTGAAAACCCACTGGTTTTCAGTGGTGAGAAGGCCAAAAATGCTGAAGTTAGACAATGCTCCAAAAAGAGACACAAAAGGACCAAAACAAGGCCTAAAAGAGTGAGACTTTATTCAAATGCAAAAGTGACCTTAATGAATGTTCTTAAGCAAATAAAAATAAGGTTTTTTTATGTTAAACACAAGTCCAAAAACACAAAGCAAAAGGGGTAGAAACTAGTTGCAAGAATGGGGAATCTAAAGCAAAAAGTTTACCCTTGAAGATCCAATGAAGAACAGGAGGCGACCTTCCTCTAGTGGTCAAAACTAGTCCAAGATCACATAAAACAAACCTCCAAGCCTCTCAATCTCGAGCTACGGTGTAAAGGTGTGTGTAGAGGAGCAAAAGTGAGGTAAAACTACCCTTTTTGCCCTAAAATTACACACACAAGAGGAGAGAGATGGAGATATAGATATATGGCAGAGATATATGTATATGAGCTCTGGTTTTTGTCTCAAAAAACCCTAACCTTGAGCCAAGAGGAAGAGTTCTCCTCTTATAGGCAAGGAAAACTTAGCAAGTAAGCAAACCAAGGGCTCATCCCTCCATACACGTGTATGGAGGGGAGCAAAACACTTTACAGCTGTGAGAAAATATCTGATAAAGCAGTGTACAAAGGCTCGTAACAAAGAGTACCATTTTAGAAAAACACAGTCTTGCCGTCGGCACAAAAAGTGCCGGTCGGCACAATAAAGTGCCGATAGAAGCTGACGGCCGGTGGCCTCTAGCCCCAGCCGGTGGTGTGTAGGGATGCCTCATAAGGCATTCCCTGCTCTTTCATGGCAAAACACAAGTGTTTGGTGCAAAACCAAACACAACTGGTCGAGTTCGGAGGTCCTGAGGCAGGGCGCGCACAGCCGAGAACTCCGGGAACTCCAAACGAACACAAACAGGGGTAATCACCGAGTGTTCCAACGGTGACGTCCAAGTCTTGAGGACGGTCAAAAATGGGGTGTCTACAGTTGCCCCTCTTTGACAGAACTCAAAAGTCATAAGAATGACGGGAGTGAATGTCAAAGCCCAGAGACGACCCATTTTTGACAAGGCCGAAGACTTAGACAATCATGCAAAACAAGTAAGATATGCGCCCGAAGGCAGGGGCAAAATGCAACCGAAAATGCAAGAAGCCGGGCATAACTTATGATCATGCAAAGAAAGCTTTAATGAAGCACACATGCAACAGTTATGAGCTAGCATATGCCGAACTACACCACAATGTAGAAAGGATGTAAGAGAATCATGTGATTCTCAAAACGTCTCACACGGAGGATACAATACCTGTGCGGCTCGTCCGGTCGCGCCGGCCTCAAATGAACCGTACATACAATATCGTGCCTGAAAAGAAAACAAACTTAACAGGTATGGTGTTGTTAGCAACATGCAAATTACACGATTGGAGGTGTGTGGCAGATGCAACGTGTATAGGCAGTTGTAATTGAACACATGTGAGTAAAGCAGAGCACGCATACAATGCAATGTGTATAGTAGGGACTTTGAACACATATCAGTAAAGCAAAGCACGCATACAATGCAATGTGTATAGAAAAAGGAACTTGAACACATGTAGGTAAAGCAAAGCACGTGTACAATGCAATGTGTATAGAAAAAGAAACTTGAACACATGTAAGTAAAGCAAAGCACGCATACAATGCAATGTGTATAGAAAAAGAAACTTGAACACATGTAAGTAAAGCAAAGCACGCATACAATGCAATGTGTATAGAAAAAGAAACTTGAACACATGTAAGTAAAGCAAAGCACGCATACAATGCAATGTGTATAGAAAAAGAAACTTGAACACATGTAAGTAAAGCAAAGCACGCATACAATGCAATGTGTATAGAGAAAATTGAACACATATCAGTAAAGCAAAGCACGCATACAATGCAATGTGTATAGAGAAAATTGAACACATATCAGTAAAGCAAAGCACGCATACAATGCAATGTGTATAGAGAAAATTGAACACATATCAGTAAAGCAAAGCACGCATACAATGCAATGTGTATAATAGGAACTTGATGTTGAACATGGCAAAACATGATGTTGAAATGCAACGTATTGCAACACAGTATAATTGAAATGGAATTCACAAAATATAAAAGGATACGGGAAGGGACATCCTTCGCAGGTTCCAAGCATCGTTCTCAAAAGTTGTGGTACGAGGTCAACTCGAAGCTCCGCTTATATTCTGAGGGCACCATTTCTTGGACTGCCTTAAGCGATGAAGATACCAAATCACATGACTGACCCGAACAAGGGCGCAAAAGGTACGATGGCCGAAAGGAGGAGGTTACCAGTGTCAAACCCAGCACCCTGCTACCCTGCTATTTTCTTGCTTTACTTTCCTTTTTACTAGGAGTTTAAGCACATTGCACTGCCTTAGGCAGGTTTTATTTCTCAAAATCGTGTGTTTTTGCAAAACATATGATGGAGATGAAACAACTATTCGCTTGAAAAGGTATTGTACTTGTGTGCATCGCATCACAAAGCATCACATAACAATGTGAATGAAATTGAAACTGTTTTTTGAAAACAAAGCATCGCATCGTAATAATCAGGTAGTGGACCGACTTACAACTCGATAAGCAAAACAGAGGGATTCAGCAAACTAGCCAAACGCGAGTACACCTCGATAAACATTTCAAAGACTTAAAGAGAGTGACATACAACTCGATAAGCAAATATACAACAACTCGATAAACAAACGGACGCGCCTTCATAAGAATTGATCACTGAAGGGCATTGGAAGTGGTGGGATTCTCCCTAATTCGTAACATAACAGCTTAGAGTACAAGGGGGAGACCCACCGGTCAAGCCAAAATTCGACCGGCCGTGAGGGATGGCCATCGGCCGAAATGGTGCTTCATCGGCCAAAATAGATGGCCGGTCGGCACTATAAATGGCCGGTCAGCACTAAATTGTCAGCACCAGCAGAATGTTGCCACCTGTCCTCCACTCAACCTTATCTTCTTCAAAAAGATCTTAGCCTCGTGGTCTTCTTCATTTCCACACTGATTCGCTCCAAATGGAGGAATTTCTTGCTCAAAATCTCACAACTTGGGTTAACAACTTGGATGGTTCGGAAAAGCTGAATTTCCGAGCTTTTGGGATGAATGCACTATTCACTTTGCGTCGCACCCCGTTGCATTTTCCATTTCTCCATGTCGCGGCAAGGTTCTGGAACCCGGTGACACATGTCTTTAGCTTTAGCGGGCAAGAGATGTGTCCAACTTTCGAAGATTTCCAAGCTCTGATGGAATTTGGGCGCAATGAGGAAATTCTGCCCCAACTTCGCTTTGGCCATGCTCAAGCCTTAGGACAAATGTGTGGGCTCTCAATACCCGATGCTCGTTCTCTGATTTGTGATGGGACATTAGATGTTCCGAGCTTGGTCTGTCATTTTTCTGAGACTGGTGATCGTGGCAACCATCACTGGCAAGGCTTTTGGCGGCACGCCCTCTGTCTATGCTTGCTATCTCATTTTTTGTTCGTTTCTGGTTCCGGAGGACCCAGTGTCCGGTTGATTGAAGTTGCCCAAGGCTTGAAGGAGGGCAAAAGCTGCATTGCCATGGTCCTGGCTGAGACACTGCTGGGCTTAGACGCCTTTTATCGTCGAGAGACGATCAGATTAGCAGGGAGTCCACTATTACTGCAGGTAATGTTTCCCACCCAATCTCACTTTTTATGTTTGCTCACATCACTCGGCTCTCAGGCTCGGTTTTTTTTCTCACAAAACCTTTTCTCACTTTTTCTCTCATCGTACTTCTCTCTATTCTTTATTCTCTCATTTTTCATCCCTCCCCAGGTGTGGTTGATGGATAAACTGAAGGTTGTGGACTTTTGCCCAGCATATTCAGCGCGCGGCTATTTCTTCAGGCAACGCCTAGTTGACGCCCTTGATGAGGGTTGGTGGTTCGAATGGATGTGCAGTTTGTCCGCAGATCGCATTGCTTGGCGGTGCCCTTGGCTCAATCTCCCAATGATGAGTTACAGCATGACCCGTCAGCCGGGGATCCAATTGATTGGCTTGACTCACTGTGCCTTCTACTTCCCATTCCGATCTGCGCGCTTTGGTCATGATCAGACTTGCCACGGAAGGGATAGAGTACCCGCATTCCTAATCCGAGGCTCACGGTGGCGGTATGCCGCACATGGAGGACGAGAGAGCTCTGCCCCGCCTCCGCTTTCGATTGCACTTTGTCGATGAGTGCTTGGATTGGCTTAATGAAGAGGCACGGAGGGACCCACTTTGGCATCGAGGCTTCACCACTGGAGGGGCGCAGGGACATTTGACTTGACCATGCCCCGGATTTATTGCTTTATTGGTACTTTCAAGTTTTCTTTATGAATGTAATAAAAGCAACTTCGATTGTATGCTAGAGCAAGAGAACTCTATTTGAAATCAATGAAATTGAAGGTTGTGGTACTGAAAATTTTCCGTTTTGGTCCAGAAATGGTCTTAGTTGTAAAAGGACTTATTTGAGCAAAGTCATCTTTTATCAAAACTTTTCAAAACCATTTTCGATATGGATCAGAACTGGACATGCCTGAAATTTGTCACTGAGATGCACAACCCCAGATTCCTGCAATTGGAAAATTGCCCCTAGTTTGGATAGTGCCGCGGCGCTGCATGGCAACGGAAAGTTGCCCCTAGTCTGAATAGCACTGCACCGGAGATTGCGATGAATACCGATGGACAAAGATGACCAAGATGATCAAACGGACAAAGCTGATCGGGGAAAATGTTTATGGCTGAACTTCAGGATGAAGCTGCCTACGTATCCCAAGGATGGGAATCAAGCCTTACATAGTTCAGGCTTGGGTTCACTCGAGTATTTTCACTCTCCTTTTGCGCTCTAACTTTTGCCAAGGCCGCCCTTTGCGGGTTTTCAACCTTGCGAGCTTAGTTTTTATATTTTCTAATTTTTTGTGCTCTGAATTTTGCCTAGGTCGCCCTTCCGGGTTTTCGGCCTAGCGAGCCTCTCAGGGGTGATACTTCTTCAGCTTGTCCATGTTGATCGGTTGGGAGAATTCTAAGCCATCTAGGTCCATCAGAACCACAGCTCCACCTGACCAGATAGACTTGATGATATAAGGACCCGTCCAATTAAGTCTGAACTTGCCCCTTGGGTCGTGGATGGGAGCTCGGTTGTCTTTGAGCACCAAATCTCCTTCCTTCAAATTCCTGGACTTAACCTTCTTGTTGAAAGCCCGGGCGATCCTGCGCTGATAACCTTGGACATGGTACAGTGCTTTCAATCTCCTTTCATTGAAGAGCATGAGTTCCTCGACCGCTCACGCTAATCTGCCTCATTTATCTCGACACTCACCAAAGACTCGCAATGACGGAACCTCAATCTCAATCAGTAGAACGGCTTCCATCCCATAGACCAACGAATAAGGGGTTGCTCCAGTCGAAGTTCTAATTGAAGTCCGGTAGCCCCACAGAGCGAATGGCAATTTGTCTGGCCAGTCCCGATAGGTTTCCACCATTTTCTGCAGTATGTGTTTGATGTTCTTGTTGGCGGCCTCAACTGCCCCGTTGGTCTGCGGCCGATACGTGGATGACTTATGAAAAGCCACATTATACTTCTCCAGCAAATCAATCACCTCCTTCTTGAAGTGAGAACCATTGTCTGAAATGATCTCATTCGGGACTCCATAACGGCAGATAATGTTGTTTCTGATAAACTTTGCGACTTGCGAAGCCTTCAACACGGCATAAGATTGGGCCTCGACCCACTTCGTAAAGTAATCTATTGCTACCAAGATAAACTGATGCCCATTCGACCCCTTCGGAGTAACATCTCCAATCACATCGATCCCCCAAACCAAAAATGGCCATGGTGATGTCATGTTGTATAACTTGGACGGCGGGATGTTCATGCGGTTTGCGTGAATCTGGCATTTATGGCATCGCCGAACAAAGCCGATGCAATCTTCCTCCATGGTAGACCAATAGTAGCCTTGTCTGAGGATCTTTCGTGCCAGCATCACCCCATTCATATGTGCACCACATTCTCCTCCATGGATGGCCTCCATCAGGCGCTTCGATTCTTCAGCTTCCACACACAGCTTGTGCATTCCTAGATGACCTCTTTTGTACAACTTACCCCCGCAGATGATAAACTGAACAACCATTCTTCTGATTGCCCTTTTATCCTTGGCATTTGCCCCTAGTGGATAGGCCTCCTTCTCCAAGAAGTTCCATATGTCGTGATACCAAGGGTTGCTATCCTGCATTTCATCTATGGCAGAGATTGACTCGTAGGTAGGTGCAAATTTCTGGTCAATAATGACTGGACGCATCCGGACCCCAAATGGGATGTCTATCATAGAAGATAGAGTTGCTAGCGAATCTGCAAACCTGTTGTTCTCTCTTACCAGGTGAGTGAAATTTAGCTTTTCAAACTGAGGGATTAACAAATCCAAGGTCTGGTGGTATATTATCATCTTTTCCTCCTTCACTTTCCAATCTCCTTTCGCTTGAGACACAACCAGGTTCGAGTCTCCAATGACATCCAACCGCCTTGCCCCTAGTTCTAGGGCAGCTTCTAAACCAGCAATACAAGCCTCATACTCTGCCTCATTGTTCGAGACTTTGAACCGGAGCTTAAATGCTAAAGGGATACGGGAGTCGTCGGGCGCTATCAGCAACACCCCTATCCCATATCCGTATTGATTTGACGCTCCGTCAAAATACATCGTCCAAGTTTCATTTTCGACGTGCAAAATAGCTTCATCTGGGAATAGGTACTCAACCGCTTCATCCCCTTCAACCGGGTGGTCGGCAAGGAACTCTGCCACCGCTCTTCCTTTTACAGACTTGCGCGTCACATACTTGAGATCAAATTCGGAGAGCAACAGCAACCAACGAGCTAGCCTACCCGTAAGTGCTGGTTTCTCGAGAAGATATTTGATGGGATCAAGTTGTGAAACCAACATTACAGAGTGAGCTAACAGGTAGTGCCGCAGCTTCCGGGTAGCCCATACCAAGGCCAAACAAGCCTTCTCTAGTGGCGTGTAGCGGGTCTCGTAATCCAGCATCTTCTTGCTCAGATAGTAGATGGCCCTTTCCACTTTATCTTCCGACTCTTCTTGCGAGCATACTGACCCATCGTAGTTTGACCATCGACAAATACAATATCAACGGCTTCCCGCTTTGGTGGTGACAACACGGGCGGATTCTCAGAGATACTCTTTAACTGCTCAAATGCGACTTGGCATCGGCCGTCCCAATGGAACTTCTTTCCTTTCTTCAGAAGACCAAAAAGTGGTTCACAAGTTAAGGTTAGTTTTGAAATAAATTGCCTTATGAATTGCACTTTACCTAGAAAGCCGCGCACCTCCTTTTCAGTCATTGGTGGTGGCATTTCTAAGATGGCTTTGATTTTGGAAGGGTCGACTTCGATGCCCCTTTGTGTAATCAGAAATCCCAACATTTTTCCCGCTGTAACACCAAACGTACATTTTTGAGGATTCAGCCGTAGCCTAAATTCCCTGATCCTTTGGAAAAACTTTTGCAAGGCGGTGTAGTGGCCCTCTCTTTCTTTGGACTTGACAATCATGTCGTCCACATACACCTCAACCTCTTTATGGATCATGTCATGTAATATTGTGGTTCTTGACCGTTGATACGTAGCCGCGTTCTTTAGCCCAAATGGCATCACTCAGTAGCAATATGTACCCTTGGTGGTAAAGCGATCTTCTCCGATCTTGGTGCCATTACTATCGATTATAGCACGAGAAGCCATCCATGAATGAGAGCAAAGCATGCCCATTTGTGAAATCTACCAACTCGTCGATGTGCGGCAAGGGAAAGTCATCCTTGATCGGCTCTGTTCAAATCTCAAGTCCACACATACGGATCCCGCCATCCTTCTTGACCTTTGAACAATGTTGGCCAGCCAAGTCGGGTATTCAGATACCAGCAGGAAGCCTGCGTCAATTTGCTTGGTGACCTCTTCCTTGATTTTAATGGCCCAGTCAGGGCGGATCCTCCTGAGTTTCTGCTTGACAGGTCGAGCCTCGGGGTCAAGAGGGATCCGGTGCTGTACAATCTCAGGATCGATTCCAGGCATGTCTTTGTAGGACCACGCGAAAACATCTTTGAAATCTTTTAATAAAGCGACTAAGCGCTCGCGTTCCTCCGAAGACAACGTGGACCCAATCTGGACCAGCCGCGGGTCCTTCTCAGTACCAATGTTCACGGTAGTGATTTCATCCATTAAGGGTTTAACAAACCTCTCTTGCTCTTGTTCAATTAGTCGTTGCAAAACCGGAGGAATTTCGTCCTCGTCGTTTTCATCAAAATTTTGAAAGTCCTGATTTAAGCAATAAACCAAAGGCACAGAAAAGTACTCGGAAACCACAGTCACCTCATTCTCATTAGATACTTCCGAACCGTCCAATTCCTCTTCATTAACAGACTCAAAAGAAAAAAAAGACACAGACAGATTTGTGGCATCAGGTTATCACTCAGAATCTGGGACTCAGACTTCGGGCAGTGGAACTGATTCGACTCACAAGACTCGGTGGAATCGATTCGGCTCACTACTGACCGGTCTTTGCTTGATAAAAATCCTCCTCGTCTTGCCCGGATGAGGGAGGGTGCGATGGATGCATCCAAAATAGTCATTGGTTGGCCAGTACCGTTTCATCTCTAATCATGGACACCGAGGAGTCATCCCCAAGCTGGTTGATCAAAGGATCTGAAAGTAGACATGCGATGCTACCCCATTTCAAACTACGTGTCCATGAGACTCCAATTCCTTGCTATGTTCGGCCTCAAGCTGATGCATGCGCTCTTGACAACATCATCCCGGATAAGCGCAAGTCGAAGAAAATCTCAAATCCCGGCATGCGTTTCTTTTCTTTATTCAGCCACGGCTCCGGAAAACCACAGAATGGGAGGTCTTCCCCCTTCCGGACGAAACGTCCGTTCAAGGTACCCCGGATGGGCCGGTGCATCAATTCAAAAGGTTTCCCCCATCTGTTTTGCTTTGGCTCTTCCAGCCATCTCTTTTCCTCTTCTTCCCCAATCTTCCTTGGTGGGCAGATAACCCAAGCCGAAGGTGTGGGGGTTGTGCGGCACTTCAGCCAGCGTTGCAATGCCCTTACGGCCGCTCTTCCCTAATCCCATTCCGGGGATGTATTGGAGTTTGTTCATGAGGTACACTGCTTGGGCACTAACATATATCCCTTCATTAGCGGCCATGATATTCTGTACAACCTGAGCCTCAGCCAAGGTAAAACCTGATATGAACACGTCCTCCAGGCCATGCTCTATCTCCAGAACAGGCGTGGATACTTCCGGTGGTGGATGAATTGATGAATTCCCGAAAACGATGGCTACTCCCTTCCCATAGGGGTATTTCACCATTTGGTGCAAAGTAGATGATACTGCCTTCACCTGATGCAGCCACGGCCGCCCCAACAACAAATTGAAAGTTGCAGGTACTTCCAAGACATGAAAATCTATCTCCTGCTGTCCCGGCCCAACCTTGGTCTGGATTTTAACGGTTCCCATCACCTCTCGGCTTGTATTGTCATATGCCCTGATGACCTGGACTGTTGGTACAAAGTCTGCGACTTTCAGACCAATCGCGTAAGCTGTCCTCGCAGGGCAGACGTTGATGGCAGACCCTGTATCAACAAGGACTACCGGTATCCATTTATCCCTGCACTCCACAGAGATGTAGAGTGGCTTGTTGTGATTTGTGCCCTCAGGCGGTAATTCCTTATCAGCAAACGTCAACATCGGGGCAGCTCCTCCCGGAAAGACTAACCCCACTAGCTGTTCTGGTGTTGTTTCTATTGAAAGCTTTGCTTTATCCATGGCTGATAAAACAGCCTCCCTATGCACTCGAGAAGCCATAAGCAGTCCCCAGATGGAGATGTCTGCCTGTATCTTTTTCAATTGTCTCAAAACGGCCTCTTCTTCAAGCTGCTTTTCCTTCTGTTTTTCAGCCTCTCTGTCCTTCCCTGAGGCCTCTGGTTGATCCAAGTGTGGGGGTTTGAAATACCGCCCACTCCGTGTTATGTGGTCAACTTCTCCAAGGTGCCAGGTGTTATCGGGTTGGTTATTCCCCCAATCTTCATCCGTATGGGCAAGACATAGGTCCTCGTCTTCCCACCACATTCCGCCAGCGGCCGACAGACACCTGTCCGGCCCTGGTATGACTGTTCTCGTGCTCGCGGCACTTTCCATCCTCGTACTCGTAGCATTATCTGTTTCTGTACACACAGCGGTTTCAGTCCCTACGTGGGCCTTTGCCTTTCGGATCCTCTCGGAATCCTCGAAACTTGCTTGTTCTGACACAACTGATTGTTCAATCATTTCCGTACTCAAAATGTTCCAATCCCGGGCGAAATTCTTAACATCGGCGCCCCCCGGCAATATGCTCTGCTCTTCGACCCTTCCGGCCGTCGCTGATATTCTCATTCCTGCTGAGCTCTGTTCTGCCTGAAATTCTCCTACCACATCGGGCTGCTCGTCCAACCACCCGGTAGCTTCTACTGAATCCTCATAATTGAACCACGCAACTGCCGCGTCCTCTGGGTATTGGTCGCTGTAAAATTGGAGATTGGCCAGGTCTTCCCCTACGGTTGCTACATCATCGATTCCCTGTCCCAAACTATCCCCTCGGATCATGCACAATTCTCCCCCTGTTGGCAGTTCCATCCTGGGCCTATCTTGGTTTATCAATGAGATGTAGTCACTCGGACTGTATGTCTTCCCACTGTAACTCCCAGATTCCGCGGACTCTGATTCAACAACCCTTTTCTTCTTCGGGGTCTCTTCTCTCCTGTTCTCGGCGGTCACCACTGATGGCTTAGGTTGGGCTACGGAGACGTCCATCATGCACAAGTCAGTGCACTCGGGGAGGAACACCTCCGGTTTAGGCAAGTGGATGGGTGTGATATAGACACTAGGGTCATAAGACACACCCCCAGTATGGATGAAATTAAGTCTTTTAGGTGGTGGAGTTTGGTTATGTGCAGGGAGGGGATTTGTAGTAACATTGGGCTTCTCGGGAGGCAAAATCACCCTGTTATCGATAAGGTCTTGAATTTCATGGCATAACCGATAGCAAATGTCGTGGACCGTCTTTGTTGATGAAATGCACAATATTTGGTCGGGTTATGGGTAGGAGGGAGTTTTTCTGGTAGGGGTCGCGGCTCCAGGGGCCTCAGGTGCCCTTTCTTGATCAACACCCCTAGAGCTTTGGATAGGGGCATATAGAGTGGAGCGAAAGTTCTGGAGTTTTTGGGTAGGTATTTGGTTGTTTGTGGGTTGCTTCCGGACGCACCGGAGAATGGCGAAGCTGCCGCATTTCTTTGTGGGGGGTTAGTGGCGACCATGCTCACTTCGGAGGCTCTCGTGGCAGATGTACCACTCGGGCCTGCATTAGTGTTGCGGTTGAAGGTCCTTCGGGGTTGCTCCCGATCATTATCAATCCAGCCTTGTTTCAAGGCATCTTCAATCTGCACCCCCATTTCATGTAGGTCAGAAAAGGTGGGAAATGGGACTACTATCATCTTTTGCATCAATTTCGGCTGTAGATTGCGCACAATCATCCGAATCTGGTCTTTGTCCGTAGGCCTCAAGGTCATCATCGAAGCCTTGGCCCTCCATCTGGTTACGAACTCTGAAAAACTCTCCTTAGGCTCTTGTCTGGTTGTCTCGAGATCACGGGTAGTGATCTCAATCTGTGTGTTGTATGAATACTGCGCGATGAAGGCCTCAGCCATTTCGTCCCAATTTCTCTTAACGTCATCATCTAACTTAGCATACCATGCAGACGCCACACCTGACAGGGTCCGACCAAATAGAGACAACTTCTGGAGCCTACTGAGGCCCATTGGCCTAAGAACGTCCGAAAACAGTCTTAAGTGTACCATGGGGTCCTCAGACCCATCGAATCGATCAATATGAGGCATTTTGAATCTGTCGGGCAACGTCACAGCTGCGTCAGTGTAACCATCTTCAATATCGGGGATAGTCTTGACCCCTTGGGATCTCTTGAATAACTTTTCAAGCTTGCTTAATTTGAGTGCGGTGGGATCAGTCTCGAACTCAAAGGGAGAGTCCGGTAGATTGGTGGGTGTTTTTGATAGCTGAGGTTGAATTTGGGGTAGGGTTGGAGGTGGGGGTGGTCCTGTGGGTAGCTCTGTATCAGTCTGAACATTGGCTGTCTCCCCGACGTTGGGAACTCCTGGTGGGGAAGGAGCTTGATGCGAAGCAGATGCTCCGGTTTGCTGTTCCAGTCTGGCAATGGTCTCTGCCTGTTCTCTCACTGGCGTGGCTGTTACTGGCGAAATCTGCCTGACGGACGGCATCCTACTGCATTGCTTTCATGCTCTCTTGAAGGTGGCGCACCATCTCGTCCAAACTGGCCATACTATCCTGCTCTGGTTGGATTACTGGTATAAATTCCCTCTCTGTTGGTAACACAAAACCCCGATCTCTACTGAGCACAGGGGGGGTAGACAAAGCCCTCTGGTATTGTCTTGATGTCCTCTGCCTTACTGACCTCCGTTTAGTAACCGGGGGTAGTGAGTAGTACACTGGTTGTCCGTCTATCAGATCCTCAGATCGGAGGAGTCGACGGCCTCTGACCCAGGGTGCTTGGGGAATATCTATCGGGTCAGTAGCAATTGTGCTCAACTACCTAATAAAAAGATAAATAAAGCGTATGAATAAACAGACAATCGGACGGCATAACGGCGTAAAATAAATAAACACACAACACACGGTCGGGTATTTAAAATAAACGGTCGAATGCTGGATACACTATTTCTCAACCACTGATCACTGATCATGAACCATTGCCCCTAGGTCTGAATCTGATATCCATAGACAAGTGATTCTCAAAACACTGATACTGATGCCCTCGGGCCTGATACTTAAACTTGCAAACTGATCTGTACGTTCCCTGCAGAGTTACACTCTAAAGCACATAGCAGATAAATGAGAACCAAAACACCCCTATATTGGGGTAGGGTTTCCCTGTCCTATTTTGTCAGGAACTAGGGTTTCACTATGCACGCAGCGGTTTCAAACAACCTATATCGGGTAAGCAACCTGTCCTAGTTTGGAATGGTCACTATGGATTCCGAATATGCACTAGGTCGAATGGTCCAAAAGGGTGCCCCGGTAAAACCGGGGTTTGTGTTCCCATACTGGCAGAGCCCGCAACCGGTCAGCCTTATGGTCATGCCTTGACAAGACAAGCCTCCAGCAAACCGCTCAGGAATAGCAGATGGCCAACACGGTGTCCTAGGCGCACCAATGCACATGCAATGCAAAGAAACACATAAGTGTGATCAAAATAGGATATCACGAGTTCGAGTCAAGCTCGTCCAAACTCCCCAGCAGAGTCGCCAGAAACTGTAACAAGCCCGCGAGGGACCTCGCTACAGTTCAGACTCGATTTGTGTGTCGGTTCTAAATCTGAACCAAAGAGTCCAAATCCGGCAAATCGTTTGAGAAAACAGATTTTTTGAAAAAGTAGTGCCAAACATGGACTGCTTTGCCAGATTACAGAGTCGCCACCTAAATATTTTTTAATTGGGAAATTTAGGAAACCCTGACTCGGTGCCGAAGGCCACATGTCCGTCATCACCAAAGTGGTCTTGGCTCGGGAGCTTGGGTACGATCGGGGAAGGTCAGCTATGAGCACCCCCTTTCGCCCGGTCCGAAGACCGGCCTCTACTAACCGTGATATCTGATTTTGAAAACTTTACATGTTCTTATTCCAATTATTAGCCTAGAATTACTATGTTATGCGCACAGCAAACAAGTATAGACTAGATTGCCTAATTTGGAAATAAACATTGCATATCCGTTTTATCTCGAAAAACGTGTCGTTTTCTTTTGCTACTCGCAAGTAGGCTAAAATTCGGATTTCAACGAGTTGTTCCAACTCAGGCAATCCAACCTCCACCCACAGGCATTCAAACAGTTTATCATGTAAGCACTTAGCCGCATGGTAAGCATACTGTCATGGTAAACATTCACACGCATGCGATATGCTAAAGCCATAAAAACTTACATCGTACTCCGTGCCAAAACAGTAAACTGGTTAGCAAACATGCATGACCTAGTTCATGTTAAGTGGCTAATCACGACACGGTAAATGATCTAGAGTAGGCTCGGCTAACCCTAAACATGGCATGTGGAATGCTTGAATAGCGTATTCAATTTTGAATTGAGAATTGCAATGCAGTTTGTATGATGTACCGAGCCCGGTGCATGTAAACAAATGCATGAATGCACGCATGCATTGCATAAGGTATGCTAAAATAGACATGCCCTAATCTACCGTCGAAAGCGGGTAAATAAAAAGGTTAGAAAGAAATGGGGGTTGGAAGACATACATCCACTCACGCACACTTATTACATTTTTGCCCTCGCTTGGAGGGACCAAAATAATAATACAGTCCAACGAATAAATGAATAAATAAATTATTACAAATTTATTAAAATTAAAGCAAATAAATAAATAAATGTAATGGGGCCTCAGCCCTGCCTTGGGGCGAGCGAATGATGCATGCTCGATCCGATTTGCCCGGAAAATCCGTGTCATGGCATTGCTGCTTCTGTTTTTACTGCCTTGCCTCTCCAAAAATTCCCAAAGTTTCAGGAAACCTCCCAAGTGATCTGAAATATCCCACCGGCTGGGGGAAGAGCTCATCGGCTGCTGAGATTGACCACCGGCTGCATGTGGATTTTATCGGCATAAAAACAGTGTCGATTGGCACAATAAACTGCCGTGGCGAAAGTCCCCAAGCAGACAGTTGACAAGAAGAAGAAGACAAAGAATGCATGGCATGGGTTTTGGGCATATGTAAGCATGGTCATGACCTCCTATCATGCTTGAGGACTCAAGGAGGTAAGACTCTCGGTTCTTGGGCCACCAATGGTGCATTTTGATGCATGATAGCCCTAAGAACTAAGATTGCATTTTAATGTAAATGCATGCAACACAAGCAAATGAAATCCAAAGCCTTATCATGTGTTGGTCCAAGGCCTTGGTGACCAAGAATTGAGGTGAGTTGCACCACTTGAAGTGTGAACTCCTCTCAATCCTATGCTTGGCTTGACAATCCCCAAGCCAAACCATGGAATGCATGAATGCAACAAGGCTCAAATGCAATGCAACTTATCATGTTAAGCATGCAAAGAGCTAAAGTATGCAAGGCACAAATGTCATGCAACATGGACCAACTAAGCATGGAACTAGCATACACTCAAGGCCTCATTGATCAAACATGCAACAACCGAGATGTAAACATGCAATAATGGACTTAAGCCATAGAGGGCAGCCCTCAACCTCCCCTAAAACAGTAGCAAATCATGCCTCAAAACAAGAGCAAGATGCCACGCAAGCATGCAAGCCATAAGGCATAAGGCTAAGGCACAAAGTGGGACATTGAACCACCACTTAACAGGACTAAACATGGCACATGTTAGGCAACCAAAACAGGTTTTTATCATGCAAAAAGGCACCCAAATCCCTCACGTGGCAGCCCCAAAACAGTCCCAAAAGCATGAATGCACACAATGCACATTTTAAAGCATAAAGGACACACCTTTAAAGCATGAAGAGAGATAACAAATCTAGACATGTGAGCATGGGTTAAGGTCTGAAATAGCATGCCAAATGATCCCAAATCCTCTAAATAGGCTAACCAATGTATACACATGGACTATATGCTTGAGGCCAACAAACCATCATGCAAAGTAACCATACTAATCATGCCAAATATGATCAAAACAGTGGCTCACAGCCCTAGAACATGGCAAATCCAGGCTAAATGCTCCACCATGCTAAGCCAAAACATGGAGATATATGGGGCTAAACATATGGCACAATTCTAGGCCAAATGAGGCATTATAAAGCAAGTGTAAGAAGCATGCTAAGGGCCATTAAACCCACATTAGACAGAGGTTAAACATGACTTAAAACACTCAAGAAAGCCCTGAAATGAGGCCAAATGCAAGCAAGCATACATACTAGAGCTTCATACAAACAAGGCTTTCAAGCCAAAATGCAAGACAACCAAACCAAGCATGCCAAATGGGTCCAAGACAGTGGCTCACAGCCCTTATACATGGCAAGATGATGCTATTATCTCCATGAAATCAAACTAAAATATGCAAAGAATATGACTCGAATGCATGGCACACTTTTAAGCATAAAAGAGCATTTCAAAGCAAGTATGAGAGACATGCTAAGGACCATAAATCCGACCAAAAACAGAGGTATAACATGTCATATTGAGCACAAATATACTCTGAAATGAAGCCAAAACTCACCATACACTCATGCTATTCTTTAAGCCCAAAACAAAGGCAAACAAAGAGCAAAGGGGAGAGGGGTGTCTCTCCCCTATATGAGACTTCAAAACACCTCCCTCACCACTGAAAACCCACTGGTTTTCTGTGGTGAGAAGGCCGAAAATGCTGAAGTTAGACAATGCTCCAAAAAGAGACACAAAAGGACCAAAACAAGGCCTAAAAGAGTGAGACTTTATTCAAATGCAAAAGTGACCTTAATGAATGTTCTTAAGCAAATAAAAATAAGGTTTTTTTTATGTTAAACACAAGTCCAAAAACACAAAGCAAAAGGGGTAGAAACTAGTTGCAAGAATGGGGAATCTAAAGCAAAAAGTTTACCCTTGAAGATCCAATGAAGAACAGGTGGAGCAGCCCTCCTCTAGTGGTCAAAACTAGTCCAAGATCACATAAAACAAACCTCCAAGCCTCTCAATCTCGAGCTAAGGTGTAAAGGTGTGTGTAAAGGAGCAAAAGTGAGGTAAAACTACACTTTTTGGCCTAAAATTACACACACAAGAGGAGAGAGATGGAGATATAGATATATGGCAGAGATATATGTATATGAGCTCTAGTTTTTGTCTCAAAAAACCCTAACCTTGAGCCAAGAGGAAGAGTTCTCCTCTTATAGGCAAGGAAAACTTAGCAAGTAAGCAAACCAAGGGCTCATCCCTCCATACACGTGTATGGAGGGGAGCAAAACACTTTACAGCTGTGAGAAAATATCTGATAAAGCAGGTGTATACGATTGCTCGCCGACAAAGAGTACCATTTAGAAAAACACAAGTGCCGGTCGGCACAAAAAATAAAGTGCCGATAGAAGCTTGACCCGGTGGCCCCTAGCCCTGGCGGGTGGTGTGTAGGGATGCCTCATAAGGCATTCCCTGCCCTTTCATGGCAAAACACAAGTGTTTGGTGCAAAACCAAACACAACTGGTCGAGTTCGGAGGTCCTGAGGCAGGGCGCGCACAGCCGAGAACTCCGGGAACTCCAAACGAACACAAACAGGGGTAATCACCGAGTGTTCCAACGGTGACGTCCAAGTCTTGAGGACGGTCAAAAATGGGGTGTCTACACTAAGGATTGTTTTAGGCATGAGAGGGAGATCATGCTGTTGGTAATGAACCTCCGAAGAGATTAAACCATTAAGCACAAGGTCACCTCTCAAGCTTAAACAACATTTGTTTTGAAGCAACTCTCAAAACAATAAGAAAAAACCAAGAAAGAAGAGAGAGTGCAGAGGTGATTAGAGGCGAACACAAGTATGAAATCCTTGAAATAAATTCTATCAACTCAAATAGGTTGGTGGCTAAGGCCTAAAACACCAAACCTGTGAGGACCATTACACTAGAAGCATGCTATAAAAGGCACAAATGAAATAAACAACCCAAAAAAGTCCTAAAACAATCAAAAATATGAATGAAATTCACATGGAAAAGCTTGAAAAAGTTAGCTACAAGATTGAGGAACTTCAGCTAGTAAACAAGCACAAGGAGAGGAGGCTAACCCCTCTACTTTTGGGACTTCAAAACATAATTTTTAGCCTTTGAAAACCTCTAAAATTCAGTGGTAAAAAGCTCTAAAAAAAAAAAAAAAAGTGGTGAAAAGATGGGAATCACAAGGTTAAATGCCTAGGAAGCAAGGTTCAAAAGAGGGCGGTCAACCTCTCTACCTTTAATGGCCTTAAACCACAAGTTTCAACCCATAAAAATAGGCAAAAAGTAGCACAGAAACAGCAACAAATGATAGAAATAAATAGGGGAAAGAAGCTTCGAATTATACCTCTTGAAGAGGGACAACCCTTTTAGTTATAAACCACCAATTCCACACCCTTAAGAGCTAAAATTCAAGCTTGAGAACCTCAACAAGAAACCCTAGAAATTAGGTTTAGGAAGTGTAGAGAGAGATATTTTTGGGAATTTTCCTTCTCCAAATATTTTCTAACCCCATTTTATGAGAGGGAGTCATCTATATATAGAAATATATGACACTACCTTGGAAATATCCATACAGACACAACTGGTGCAGTGCATCCACCTATGGAGACAACTGGCAGAGCTGGCAAAAAGATCTAGTTTTTAGACACAAGTGGCCGGCAGGCCACTAAAGGGGATGGCCATACACTAATCAGTGGTCGGCCGGCCACTAGTGGGTCTGCAGGCCCCTATGTGGTCAGACTTGAAAAGCTGTTGTTTTGGTCCAAAAATGGTGCAAGGTTTACAGGTTTCAGAGGATCAAATCTGAGGCTTTCTGCTGAGGAAATCGAGCGTTTGACGAGTGTATACATCATCATCGGGTGATCAATCGGTGGTGACCAAGTTGTAAGGGCGGTCAAACATGGGGTGTCTACAGATGCCCCTATTTGACAGAGCTTGAATTCATGAAATGACATGAGTGAATGACATAGCCCAAAGACAACCCATTTTGACAAGGTCGTCAGACTTGGGCAAACAATAAAGACATGAATTAAATTGGTCGAGCTCGAAAGCTGCCTACGAATCCCTTTGCAACGAATCAAAACAGTGTAGTTCAGGAGCAAGATGCAAATGATATGCACAAAGAATATACTTTGAAAGCTAGACACACACACTTCGCGAAGTTAGCTATTTTGAAAATCCATGATCATGGAAGACGATGCAATAAGCAATAACAAAATAACAGTTATCACAAGAAGTCCAACCACTTTGACGTGGAAAGAAATAAAAATACACTCTAACCATGTTGAAATCATGAGAAGAGGAGAAAAACCGCTTAGGGTAGTGCGTCCATACACCCCGAGATGCTGCAATGGATGCAAAAAGTATGAGATTGTGCGATAGATGCATGAAGTGAGAGAGTGCGACAGAAGCACAGTGTGAGTGAGTGCAATAGATGCACAAGGTGAGAGAGTGCGATAGATGCACAATGTCAGTGTGAGGGATAGATTCACAATGTCAGTAAGAGTGATAAATGAACAAGGTGAGAGAGTGCGATAGATGCACAAGGTGAGAGAGTGCGATAGATGCACAAGGTAAGAGAGTGCGATAGATGCACAATACACAAATAAAGTAGCGCCGCATCTGAATACAACACAAGGCGACATAATTGAAACTAGCACGATGGCAACGCATGTTTTATGCAACCGAAGATGACAATAATATAGTGCCATGCATGTTCTATGCAAAGTAAGCGAAATCATGTTCTATGCAAGAGAATTGAAAGCATGTAGCTTCCATGAAAGAGAATTGAAAGCATGTTCTATGCTCACCGGATCAGCATGTGTTACGATGCAATGCGCACATGCAACGTAAGAGGTATGTAAGAGTGCACGTTCTATGCAACAGATATGTAAATCGACAAAATGAACAAAAGCAATGTTCAACGAAAACCTCTGACTTACCCCCCGGGAGGCTTTGCAAAATGCTCAAAAGGATATAACTTGTTTATATTTGACCTTGGGGCACGTTCGCGCGCCGGAGTACAACGGGCATTGGAACGGCACAACCGGAACACATGTTCGAGATCCTCAGAAATCAAATCCACTTCAAATAACTGAATCCTTCTTTATAGACTTAAAAAAGGACCTTGCATACATCGATTGAGGAAGAGAGCAGCAAAAACTAGCACTGGGCGACAAAAGAGGCCGACCGGCCACTAATGTAATTTGGGGGGCAATTCGGTCACTTCAGCTTAAGTCTCTTTAAATACATAACCAAACCTCATTTCCTCGAACCCAGACACCTGAAATCATCCCCTCTCTCTCTAGGTGCTTTCTCTCTTTAGATGTGTGCTTTGTATACGTTTCCCAATGCCCCACGCAAACTTGATTCGTAAACCCTCTTTGGCCCTCTTCACTTTGAACCGATCAGATTTTGTTTTCATTGATTTTTCCAGGTTTTCAACACTTTGGGCTTCTTCGTCTCGATTTTTTCTTGAGTTTTGTGAACTTTCCCTATTTTTAACTTTTTCTCCCATTTTCCTTTCTCATAGGGTTGACTTTTTGTAAGTTTTTTTCTCTTTTTCCTCATTTTCTCTACTTTTCAACAGTTTTCACCCCACTTTCCAAATGGAGAATGACATTCCTCATGATGACACCCCTCCCGAGGTGCCACCTATACTTCTACCCCATGTAGACTTCGAGAAGCTGGCTGTCGCTGAGGCTGGCAGTGTGGCAGAGGACATTGCAGCCAATTTCAAGATAGAGTTTGCTCCTGGGCTCGAGCCTGAGTTACGACCATTGAGGGTGAGACCGTTGATCCAGCCACTTACTACCCCTGCACGCACATGATGGCGCCTAGAGGCATGATACGCTTTGATGATTTCATCGGTGGCGTGCTGGAGGATATTTTGCTGAGGGAGCCAGACTCACACCTTTCCCACGACATTACTGAGGGACAAACTTTATTTTTATGCATCACTACCTTTCATCTGACTCATTCTTTCATTACTGTATTTCATTTGATTCACTCTTTCATCGCTGTCTTTCATCTGACTCACTCTTTCTTTGTCACGGGAGGACTTTCGCTCCTGCAGGGGTTATAGGACGGCGACGCCCAGGGACTAGTATTATGAGCTCTCCTTCGGGCTCCAAACCTTGTCGACAAGGCAGGCTTTGGCTTACTTTGCACCGGGCTCTCGTGCCACAAGGCTAGCCGGACCTTACCTAAAGCATTGGTGGAGAGGTAGTGGGATACCATCAACTCCTTCCACTTCTCTTCTATTGGGGAGATGACGATGACCCTCTATGACTTTTTGATGATCCTAGGCTTAGGAGTAGGGGGTGATCTAATCCCCTTCGACATGGACATAGGCCAGTGGGAGGTGGCCTGCATCTAATTGCTCGGAGTGAGTCTGCCTCTATACAGACCAACTATGGTGCGATACAGTTGGTTTTTCGAGCACTTTCGCAGGAGTCAGTCTGAGACTCAGGAAGAGGTAGAGCAGTACACCCCGGGCTTCTTGATGTACCTTCTCGGTACCACCTTGTTCGCGAACAGGTGGAATACCATGGGTTTGTACTTGTTAAGCACCCTTGTGACCCTACCTTATGTCCTGTTTTACGACTGGGATGGGGCTGACGTTGCCAAACTCTATGGCTACATGGGCTCCAGTTCCCGCATGAAAGGAAACAAGGTCGGAGGCTACTGGAGAGCCTGGGAGGTATGCACCACACTTTCAATCCTGTTTGCTTCTTATGCTTTTTTGCTTTGCATTTTCTTCCTTTAT
This sequence comes from Camellia lanceoleosa, assembly GCA_025200525.1. Lineage (NCBI taxonomy): Eukaryota > Viridiplantae > Streptophyta > Magnoliopsida > Ericales > Theaceae > Camellia > Camellia lanceoleosa. The sequence continues at coordinate 53,186,800 of CM045769.1, read as the reverse complement.
ATCTGTTCATGCATTGTGCTTTCTACTTTACACTTTCTACCTGATATCTGTTCATACATTATTGATTCACACTACTAATCTTTTCTTATAGCTGTGGGTTTACGCCTATTTCCCGGCCCTTGCCCTAGAGTCGGTGGATGAGAATGCTCCGGTCATGCCCTACTTGTGGCGGTATAACGGCAGGTGCCACCGCCGGAGACGTAAGGACATGACATTTGCCTACTATCGCCGATACTTCAATATGGTGGTTGCCCACGAGGTAATCCGAAACTCATAGTCATATCTACTTTATTCTCATTGCTACCATTCTCATTCATATTCTGGCAACTAACAACAACTAACAACTTATACATTCTCTATTTGTATATCACATGCCAGCCATGGGCGATGATACAAATTGGAGTTAGGGACCAGCACGCTAGATTTTGGGCTACCTCCCAGTATCAGATCTAGTTAGAGGGCTCTTTTTGCTGTACATGGTTCTTGGTTCTTGGGTCTGTGGTCTATACATTGATGACTTGTGAAAAGCCACATTATACTTCTCAAGCAAATCCACCACCTCTTTCTTGAAGTTTGAGCCATTATCTGATATGATCTCATTCGGAATCCCATACGAGCAGATGATGTTGTTTTTGATAAACTTGGCTACATGCGATGTCTTCAGCACGACATAAGATTGGGCTTCCACCCGCTTCATAAAATAGTCAATCGCCACCAGACTGAACTCATGTCCATTCGAGTCTGTGGGGAAGTGGATTGGAAATACTCTTCAGATCCTGGAAGACGCCAATGATCCTCAACTAGTCACCTGAGAAGATATAAAGACTCCGGTCGGGGGTGCCGGAATTAGCACTCCGACGTACAAGTCAGTTCTTCCACTCAAGAGAGCTTGCTCACTAAGTTATTAGTAGTAATCCTTGGTTCCCCTGTTTAGTCCGTTGTCACTATATTTATACTCGCCTCCTCTGATCCTCGGGACCAGGGCCTACTTTTTCAATCATTACCTTTTCAGCTTACTTCTTCCGCTAGCGACTAGTCAGCTTTCCCACAGAAGGATGGTGGTGTAACTAGATGTGCACCAGATCAGCTACTAACATAGCTTGGTGTTGCCCCTGGCTTAACTTGACTGAGATGAGCTACAGCATGTCCCAACAGTTGGGTATTCAATTGATTTGCCTTACGGATGGCGTGTTCTATTTCCTCTTCCGATTTAGACTCTGGTTTATACATGATCAGACTCGTCCAGATGAGGGGGTAGAATACCCAACCCCATTCCCAATTCGTGCTTCAAACCTGACTTAGTACCTCACTGCCTGGAGGATGAGAGAGCTTCTGACCCCTACCCCTAGTTTCAGTTATACCCTTTCCGGTAAGTGCTTAGCTTGGCTTGAGGAGGAGGCATGGGTTGGTCCAACTTTGGCTACAAAGGCTTCCACATGCACGAGCAGAGGACACAGTTGCACTTGAGTCATCCATGCCCCTATTTATTGCTTTGACTTTTCTTTTCAAGTTTTATGATGTAAAAGCAACTTTGATTTTAAATCAGAGAGTTAGAGAATGTACCCGTGTCGAAATCAATGGAATTAACATTGCGAGCACTAAAAATTTTCCTTTTGGTCCCAAAATGATATAAGTTGTAAAAAGGTAAAATTTTTGAACAAAATCAACTTTTGTTAAAACTTTTTAAAACCATTTTTGGATGTGATCACTACCTGACACGCACGGAGTCAGTCTTTAAGATGTACAACCCTAAATTAGAAGATTGCAATTGTCCATCACTTGTATTGGAACTGCCTTTTCTGTGGCATTAAAGTAACACGATCGAGCTAGAAGATAGTGCACGAAAACGTCCTGATTAAGCATAATGAACAAGACAATTGAGTTAGAGATGGTTACGGCCGAACTTCAGGATAAAATTGCCTACGTATCCCAAACATGGGAATCAGTCCTTACATAGTTTAGTTCTGGTTCACTCAAGTATGAACTCTTTACTTTTACGCTCTAACTTTTGCCAAAGCCACCTTTCTGAGTTTTTGACTTTGCGAGCTCATTTTTTCTTTATTTCTAATTTTTCATGCTCTAACTTTTATTAGGTCACCCTTTCGTGTTTTTGGCCTAGTGAGCCTCTCAAGGATAATATTTCTTCAACTTGTCCATGTTAATCAGCTGCAAAAACTCCAGGCCATATAGGTCCATAAGGATGATCGCCCCTCCTGACTATATAGACTTAATGATATAAAGACTAGTCCAATTAGGTCTAAACTTGCCCCTAGGGTCATGAATGGGAGCTCGGTTGTCCTTTAGCACCATATCTCCCTTCTTGAGGTTTCTAGACTTGACCTTCTTCTTAAAAGCCCTAGCAATTCTGTGCTAGTAGCCTTGGACATGATACAGTGCCCTTACTCTTCTTTCATCAAACAACATTAACTTCTCAAATCTACTTTGTTGCCAGTCCGTCCACTATCTGACATTCAGCCATAACTCACAGCGACAGTACTTTAATCTCGACAGGCAGAACAACTTCCATCCCATAGACGAGAGAATAAGGAGTTGCCCCTATAGATGTTTGGATTGATGTTCTGTACCCCCAAAACCTGAATGGCAGTTTATTTGGCCAGTCCCTGTATGTTTCCACCATCTTCCGAAAGATGTTCTTAATATTCTTTTTCTCGTCCTCAATAGCTCCACTGGTCTGTGGTCTATACATTGATGACTTGTGAAAAGCCACATTATACTTCTCAAGCAAATCCACCACCTCTTTCTTGAAGTTTGAGCCATTATCTGATATGATCTCATTCGGAATCCCATACGAGCAGATGATGTTGTTTTTGACAAACTTGGCTACATGCGATGTCTTCAGCACGACATAAGATTGGGCTTCCACCCGCTTCATAAAATAGTCAATCGCCACCAGACTGAACTCATGTCCATTCGAGTCTGTGGGGAAGTGGATTGGAAATACTCTTCAGATCCTGGAAGACGCCAATGATCCTCAACTAGTCACCTGAGAAGATATAAAGACTCCGGTCGGGGGTGCCGGAATTAGCACTCCGACGTACAAGTCAGTTCTTCCACTCAAGAGAGCTTGCTCACTAAGTTATTAGTAGTAATTCTTGGTTCCCCTGTTTAGTCCGTTGTCACTATATTTATACTCGCCTCCTCTGATCCTCGGGACCAGGGCCTACTTTTTCAATCATTACCTTTTCTACTATTCGGCTATAGGGATGGACCATATTCGGCCCTCTATCCTATTCGGCCCCTTATCTTTGCGTGATAGAGGCCGGCTAGCGTCAATCCTTCGAAATATACCTCCTTTATATTTGTCAATTATTTGGCTACCACAATTGCCCTCCGAACTCCCTATTGACGGTAGTCAATCGGCGTGTTTGGTTCAGAATTCGGGAAGCTTATCATCACGCGGCTTTGCGTTCCCCAATACATGTCAGGGGGCGCGCGCTTCTTTGTCCATCATTATGCTTTCCCGCTCTATTCATGCGTATATCAGCATTTATTGCGATTTGAAATTTTGGTCCTTTCGAATTCAGGTTTCGTTGATTTTCTGGGGCTTTTGGAACGCCAGTGCATATCTCTCCGTGACTCGCATTTTTTTGCAACTTCTTCCACCTTCCCTCGTCTCCTCATCCCTTCTTTGTAATCCTATTTTTTCTGTTTGCTATTTTAGCTTCGGCAAGTATTTAGTTCCCCGCTAAGATGGCCAAACATTTGAAGGACCTCCTTTCTGAGGATCGTGTCTCCGGTTTCCGGCGGCATTTTTCTATTCCTGACGACGTCCACTTATCCCTTGTAACGGACAACGCTCTCGACATGGAGAGGGAAGATCAAAACACGATTGTATTCCCTCTTTTATCCATTGCTGAGGGCGGGGTTCATTTCCCCCTACACCCACTTCTTAGGGCCGTTCTCCGTTATTGGGGCTTGATTCCTTCTTAGCCTAATGTAAATTTCTTTCGGATCATCATGGGGGTTGTAGAGTTGAATCAACGCCTTAGGATTAACCTTGGGATTCCAGCCATTGACCTTTATTCGCCTTAGCCAAATCCTCCGGTCGGCTGGGGCGATATTTCCTCAGAGCCAAAGATACTGACCATCACTTAGTGACTATGCTTGCTAGTTCTGGTAAGCGGGTTGACGACGTGATGGTCAACGTCTGAGGTAACTGGGAGTTCGCTGAAGGGGAGGATCGCTTGGACCCTATTCCCAGACATAAAGGTGACCCAGGTTGCCACGCAATACCTTATATTTGTTGGTCTGTCTCTTATTCGTCTCCTTTCTCTAAATCGCTTTTATCTTGAAGAGCAATAGGTTGAAGAAAGTTCGACTTGATTGACGACGTGGTTCTTGGGGAGGTCAAGATCACTTTCGGTTATTTCTGCCCAAACTTGCAAAGCAAGGAAGGGCCACCCATATTCTCCTTGATGCGAGCCCACTTACACCACGTTCTCATTGCAGATCACATTCGATTCGATCGGCAATCAACAACTCTCGGCCCTTATCTTCCCGACTTCATAAACCTTAGGCGGTCGGTCTCGGCCTTGATTCGGGGAAGACGCCGAACGAGTTCTTGAGGTGATTGCCGATCCGGTGAGATTCTTGAGGGTTATAAAGGCGGCAAGCGTGACGCCGTCAATTCGAGGCCACCGTCTGGTCGGGGACGGCGGACTTCTCTTCGGGGATATTTTGCCAACTTGGAGGATCTACCCGATTTCTTTGAGGTATGGCGAAGGAAAGCCTAACGCAGGGCGGCGTAGAAGAACGCCGCGGATAGCCGCCGAAGAAGGCGAATCTGTGTCGGACCCTAAGCTTGATCAAGCCCTTCGTGCCCGTTCGAGGGGCGGTTGAGGTTCTTGCGTTTGAAAGCGGAAAAAGGTGGAGAACAAGCCGGCGAGCGGTGATTCGAACAAGGCCAAAGCCGTGGTGCCGAGGGAGAGGAGAGTCACGGAAGTTGGCCAGTTAAAGCGGCCTCGACTTGAAGAAGCCGGACGTGGTCGCTCCATTAAATCATTGACCAAAGATCGAGGATATGCGATTTTATCCGACGCTTGACCATCGAGGATCGGTAGTGGCTCTGAGCTGGCGGCTTCAATTTCTTCTGCGGTGACAACACAACCTTTGGTGCCGTGCACGATGTTTTGGCCGTTGCCATTTGCTCAATCGGCATATCCGGTAAGCTACCTTCATATTGGTCTTGTTTGTTAGGCGTCTAATCGGTCTTGTTTGTTAAAGGCGTCTAATCATACCGACTTGGTTTGCGAGATGGTCGGAAGGATTGCCGACTTGGGCGCCCTGCGTGGTGCTCTCGGGAAGTGACCATTTGCAAGCAATGGAGGGTCGAGAAAAAGTAGGGCGAGTTCAAAATTATGATTTGAAATGGAAGCCTTGGGCGAAGCGGAGAAACAGAGGGCCCGCGTCGCGAGCAACCGTGTTGATCTTGAGGAAGGGCAAGTCTTGGCGAGGAATCGCTCAGTCTTTCCAAGAAGGCATTTGCTGAAGCGGAAGCTCAGTTAGAGGAGCTTAAGGCGTCTCGCGAGAAAGCCGTATCAGAGGCCTTTGAGGCGGGGAGAGGCGCCGCTCTGACGGAATATGCTGAAGAAGTATCCAAATTTGAGAATCGCGGGTTCAAACATGGGTGGCTCAAAGCCCTCGCTGCTGCTGAGGCTACATTGGATTTGCCAATCCCTTATGAGCAGGTGGATGTTGAGCCGCTTGAATCCGATACCGAAGAATGATCTGGAGCCGTTTACTGAGCAGGCGTCTTTTTGTTTTTGTTCTTGTTTTTGGTTTAGGGTAGTTTTCATGTATAAATTGGATGGCATTTGTGGGCAATTTATTAATGAAAATTTCCTTGTAAATTTATTAATGAAATTTATTGTGCGCACTTTGTATGAAAGAGTTCTGTGGTTTAATTTTGATCTTGTAATTAATCGTGTAATTTTTTGTTACTACCACACGCACTTTGTATCAAAGAGTTCTGTGGTTCGATGCATTTAGTAAAACGGCATTGCATATCTTGTAGAAACCACGATTTGTGAATCTACCCTTGCCCGGTGAGTTCATAAAAGATTACAAAGTGAGACCGACTTGTGGTACTTGGGGTACTTGGCGAGCAGTTGGCGTGGTAGGATAACTTCTTGTGGCACGAATGATTTTATCTAGAATTCTTACGTAGAATATCGTCTGTCCAAACTTTAGTTAGATTTTATCTAAAAATTTATCCGAAGTCGCCAACCGCTGAGGGTAGAGAGGAAAAGATTGTTCAATATCTGGGTTCCTGCAGATTCAGTTCACGTTCCATCAAAATCACAATTTGCAATTTCACTGCCTATTGATCTTGGGCCCTCAGATTGACAAAGGGATCAATTAGTGAGCCGGCTGGGGTAGTTTAGCCGAACAGATTGATGTATCTGCTCTTGCCCGAACCAGCTTGTCCTGCCGTTAATTTAGTCGGCGTCGGGCGCTCGGGTTTCGCGATTAATGAACCTGCCTCGATCGTGCTGCCTCTGCGAGTGTTAAATGATCAAAGGTACAGTTTTTAAGAGTCTGGTAGGTATCTGTGTGAGACTTCGAGAAAATCATTGTGCGAATGTCAAACAAGCTCTTCTTCAACGACAAAGGGAAGCCAAGGCATTTGGTGAGCTAAGCGGTGATATGCATCGAGGTGAACACCGTGGCGGCGCCCTTCGTACTACGAATAAGAGTTCTATGGGTCGAGAGGCGTCAATCTCCTCGGCGTCGTAGAGTCACCAGACGGGATAAGCGATCCGGGGAGATCGCCACATGCCCAAGTCGAAAGGAGATCAGACGCGAATCCGAGCCCGTTAAGTTTTGCAGTATTTGTGAAGAATAAGCCCATGACGGAAGCGGACTCGATCGTTCGAGATCCAGATATGGCGGTCGAGTTCGCTCGACAAATATTTCCTTCAGAAGTTCAGCAGTCTATGGTTGGTCGTCAGGACTACGAAGTGTTTCGCGAGGGCATTCACGGGGCGGTGAAGGGGCTCTATACGGCCTATGAAGTCGGCATGCGATTGCGCGCCGCCCGCCGAGAAATGGAGAAAAAGGATGAGCATATCCGTAGTTTGGAGGCTCGCGTGGAGGCGGCTGAACGTGAGTTAAGAAAGATCAAGACGGCTCCAGCACAACCAGCGGGGCAGGTGCATCCAATAGTGGAAGAGAGGGTTACGAGTCGGCTTATAAGCTGCGCCCTTGCCGTCGGCAGCGAGCATGTTCGCATTGGAGTCCGCCAAGGGGAGGTCATATGAAAAAGGTTTCCACGAAGGGCGCTTGGTTGGGATCCAAAAGACCAAGGAGAAGCTTGCCGAAGAGGTTTGCCGATGTGAAAACCGTAGGTTCAGGCATGGTTGGATCAAAGCAACTCAAGTCGCCGAATCTCTTCGCTTGGGGCATAAATTAGCGTCACCTCTCTACCACGATGAAGGACTTTCCGTTTTACGCTTTCGAAGTTGAGAAGCGAGGATGAGGCGGCAGTATGACTTTAATTGTTGTAAGGTTCGAATGCTGGTCGCGTTCGAAATTATGTAATTTCTTGATTTTTTGAATAAAAGACGTTTTGTTGAAAGTATCAAATTGTCTCCCGCATTCGGCGTGTGGGTGTTTAACTTTATTGCATGGATTGTTTGGATAGACGTGAATACATCAATCAGACTCAGCATATCAAATCGGTGCGCCGACTCTTTGGAGTGATCGGCCTACATGTGTAGGCCGTTTATTTTTGTATAAAGCCGTTTCGACGTGTGTTGAAATTTAAAGAGGCCGTGAGTCAGGGATCGGAGGGGCTACGGACTTAGCTCGAATGCCAAGTGTCTAGCCGATTGGGCTAGGTAATGTCTACCCTTGCGTAGTCTCTGCGGGTTTTAGCCAACCGCTGAATGACTAGGTCATGGAGAATGTTGACCGACGCCTGTCTCATGGGGTTTAGTGTTGATAAAATCATTTCGAGATTTGGTTATTGAGATTGCGGCCATTCTCGAGAATAAAAGCGGCAGGTGCCTTATGCAGTCGAACATAATTGCGAGGGATAGGCAAGAGCTGTCACCATCAGATGGTGATGATAGTTCGAGGAGCTCAAGTTCGGCCGACCTGGCGCACAGATGGTTTGCGGCGGAGGATTCTCCGATGTCGGAGGTGGACCGCTAAAAGGAGAAACTGGAAAAACGTCATCCTCCAAGTCGTTGAAGCAGATCGCCCCGAAAGGAGACATAACGACCGCTACCCCTAACCTCCCTTGTCTTGGATCTTGGCCTTGACATTGTCGATGGTATCAGGGGCCCGGCGACATGCCGGTTCCGGCGCGGTTAGATCGATGCGTTTCGAACCACAATGGTTGCTCAAATGATGGGTTGATTTGTCTTCGAAGTTAGAGATTGATATTGTAATGTTCGAACGCGGATTGCGTCTGTGTAACATTTTTTAAATCAAATAAAAAGTGTTATTTCATATAGTTGAGTCTTACTCTGAGTCTCTTGTTTAATGGTTTGAGCAGGTCATTTCGTATGGTTTGATAGCTTGCTATTGGCCCTTGCCTTAGGCGGGGTACGAGTTTGACAATGGGTCGATGCCAGGGGCGGCTCAGCCAGCACCTACGCCGGACCTATTAGTTGACAAATGAGCTCCGGATCCGGGGGCTTGTTCGGCCCTATGGTGCCCTGCACCAACGGGCGCTCCGAATCCGGAGACTTTAATTTGGCCGATCGTGGTATCCACGAAGGCGCTCGAGTCGGAGGCTTGTTGACCCTATGGTGATCTGCACTAACGGGCGCTCCGAATCCGGAGACTTTAATTTGGCCAATCGTGATATCCACGAAGGGCGCTCCGAATTCGGAGGCTTGTTCGGCCCTATGGTGACCTGCACCAACGGGCGCTCTGAATCCGGAGACTTTAATTTGGGCCAATCGCGGTATCCACGAAGGGCGCTCCGAATTCGGAAGCTTTTTCGGCCCTATGGTGACCTGCACCAACGGGCGCTCCGAATCCGGAGACTTTAATTTGTGTCGTGGTATCCACGAAGGCGCTCGAGTCGGAGGCTTGTTCGGCCCTATGGTGACTGCACCAATGGGTGCTCGAATCGGACACTAATTTGTGTCGTGATATCCACGAAGGCGCTCGGTCGGAGGCTTGTTCGCCCTATGGTGACTGCACCAACAGGCGCTCGAATCCGGAGACTTTAATTTGGTCGTGGTATCCACGAAGGCGCTCGGTCGGAGGCTTGTTGCCCTATGGTGACTGCACTAACAGGCGCTCGAATCCGGAGACTTTAATTTGGCCAATCGTGGTATCCACGAAGGCGCCCAGTCGGAGGCTTGTTCGACCCTATGGTGACTGCACCAGGCGCTCGAATCCGGAGACTTTAATTTGGCCAATCGTGGTATCACGAAGGCGCTCGTCGGAGGCTTGTTCGGCCCTATGGTGACCTGCACCAACGGGCGCTCCGAATCTGGAGACTTTAATTTGGGCCAAGAGGCTTGGAAGAGTGACAAAGAAAATCGACTTCCATTAACATGTGGTACCAGTACAAGCATCAGATCCCACAAGTCGGGTCCGTGGATGGATCTTCACAAAATCTACGTTGGCGCGGATTGCGGCGAGCCTCGGATCTCCTCAATGCCGCGGTCAGTCGGGAAGCGCATAAGCTGATGGTAGGTGCTTGGGACAGCCTTCATGGCATGCAGCCAGGGGCGCCCATGATGGCGTTATCTGGCGGCGAAGCTTCACAACAAAGAATCCCGTCTCGTCTTTGAGCCGCTCGAACCGGTATACGACCCTCCCCAACGGGTACTGGATTCGTGTTGAAGCCGAGCGATGGTGAGACGATGGAGATAGGTCCGACTCTTTGAGGCCGAAGTTCAACAAAAGTTACGTAATACAAGATCTCGAAGTGCTTCACGGGTCTATAAGAATCGTTCAACGCTAAGCTGGCGTCTGGCGTGTCGGACGACGGAGGATCGGCGTGGTGAGCCTTTGTTCGATGAGGTCAGAGTCATCGAACTTAATTGTCGGAGCTTCTCTGTGTCTGCCCGTTGACATATTATGTTGCCGGGGTATTGGGCGCGATTGGATCGTATGCACGGTCGGGGACGCCGGCGGACCGTGGATTACGTGGATTACACCAAGCGGAGGTGAATCCTGTCTCAAGGCTAATGCTTTGGTTGGCCTTCCCTTGCCCACGTACTGATGCAGTCGACCATCTTGCACCAGTTCCTCCAGATGATCCTTTAGGGCATAACAGCTCTCAGTTTCGTGGCCGTGATCTTTGTGGTATTCACATCGTTTGTCCCTCCTCCGTGTGTCGGGAGGTCCCACCATCTTTGACGGCCATTTGAAAAACGGAAGGTGTTGGACTTTGGTCATTATTGTCGCGATCGGCTCCGTCAACTCCGTATACCTCTTATCGGTTCGCCTTGAGCGTCTGCTGTCGACTTGTAGCTGTTTGTTCATTCGATGGGAACCTTGATCTTGATCGGCGAGTCCCGCCTTTGTCTCCCTTGGTTCGTTCTTGGGGTTCGAGGGCTTTCTTGGCGGCTGAGCTGATTGGTCGAGCAATTTCGGGGTGGGCCGTTTTGCTGGATATTTGTCCTGCTTTTATCCTCAGGGCATCGTCTTCCACTTTACAATATTCTTCAACTTTCTTCATCAATGCCCAGACTGTTTTCGGGGGCCTCCGGGTCAGGGAACTGCGCAGAGCACTGTCAGGATGTAAGCCCATTTTGAAGGCGGTGATGGCCATGGAGTCGTTGCAAGCGTCGTCGACGAGGTTGAAGCACTCCCAATATCGTGCCGAGTACGCTCTGAGCGTCTCTCCCGACTGGATCTGCATGGCCCAGAGGGAGTCGGCCTGTTTCGGTTGTACCTCGTTGGTGATGAACCTGGCCCTGAAGGATTTCTGCAGTTGGCGGAAGCTTTTAATTGAAGCTGGCTCCAACTTGTAATACCACCTGACGGCTAGTGGACCTAGGCTGCTAGGGAATATTCGGCACATGAGGGCTTCATTGTCTGCGTCGCGTCATGGCTTTGTTTGTAATGACGAATATGATCGGTGGGTCCGATTTGCGTCGTAAAGAGTAAACGAGAGCTTTGAATTTCTTAGGCGGACGCCCTTGCGATCCGTCGAGCGAAAGGATCGTCTTTGGTCTTCCTCGTTTGAGCCTTCTCCTGCGCTTGTTCGCGGATCCTTTTCGGAGGAGGCTTCGGATCGTCCCCTTTGCGTCGGACTCGTGGATAATGAATTGGAGTTGTTATCGGTATCCTTTGGTGGGGCCGAGGTCTTTGTCCGTCTGCCCTTGGAAGTTGTTCGGTTCTGGCGCATGGCCTCTCTAGATTTTGCTACCTCAGGCCAAGTCTTGGCGGAGTCGTTCGTTCTCGGCGATCATGTTTCGAGCCTTTGTTGATTCGCTTTGCTTGTTCCATGATAGCGTGCATTGCTTCTGGTGCTGAAGTTGTTGGCGAATCAAAGTTCAAGGCGCGTCGTGCCGCGATGGTTTCTTTTCCGAGCATGTTAGCTGGGGTGAGGTTGTCTTCCCGTGCGATCTCGTCGGTGGCTGTCAGAGGATCTTCAGTCACGCCTTCCATGGATATATTTGAGTATTCCCACAGACGGCGCCAATTGTGGGGAAGTGGATTGGAAATACTCTTCAGATCCTGGAAGACGCCAATGATCCTCAACTAGTCACCTGAGATGATATAAAGACTCCGGTCGAGGGTGCCGGAATTAGCACTCCGACGTACAAGTCAGTTCTTCCACTCAACAGAGCTTGCTCACTAAGTTATTAGTAGTAATTCTTGGTTCCCCTGTTTAGTCCGTTGTCACTATATTTATACTCGCCTCCTCTGATCCTCGGGACCAGGGCCTACTTTTTCAATCATTACCTTTTCTACTATTCGGCTATAGGGATGGACCATATTCGGCCCCTTATCCTTGTGTGATAGAGGCCGGCTAGCGTCAATCCTTCGAAATATACCTCCTTTATATTTGTCAATTATTCGGCTACCACAGAGTCCTTTGGCGAGACTGCACCAATAACGTCAATTCCCCTGACTGAGAAAGGCCATGGTGAAGTCATATTGTAGAGTTTTGACAGCGGGATATTCATGCGATTGGCATGAATTTGACATTTGTGGCATCGCCGCACAAAACCAATACAATCCTCCTTCATAGTTGACCAGTAATAGCCTTACCTGAGGATCTTCTAGGCTAGCATCACACCATTCGTGTGTGCTCCACACTCCCCTCCTTGGATAGCCTCCATAAGGCGCTTTGACTCCTCTCCTTCAACATACAGCTTGTGCATTCCCAGATGGCCTCTTTTGTAGAGCTTACCCCCACATATAATGAATTGGATAGCCAGATGTTGTATTCCTCCTTTGTCCTTAGCACTTGCCCCTAGTGGATATGGCTTTTTTTTTTTTTTTTTTTTTTTTTCTGGAAAGTTCCAAATATCATAGTACTAGGGGTCGTTGTGTTGGACCTCATCTATCACAATGATGGTCTCATAGGTCGGCATGTATTTCTGTTCAATGATGATCAGATGCATCTTGACTCCAAGCGGGATGTCTACCATAGAAGATAGACTTGCTAGCGCGTCAACAAACCGGTCGTTCTCTCTAAGCAGATGCGTTAATGCCAGTTTTTCAAACCTCAGAATCAGCATATCCAGGGTCTAATGGTAAACCTTTATCTTCTCCTCTTTGACTTTCTAGTCTTCGTTCACTAGAGAAGTAACCAAGTTTGAGTCTTTGATGACATGCAACCTTATTGCCCCTAGTTCAAGGGCAGCTTCCAAACTAGCAATACACGCCTCATATTCTGCTTTATTGTTGGACACTCTGAACCAGAGTTTGAAACCTAGGGCTATATGGGAATCATCGGGTGCTATAAGCAACACACCTATTCCATAACCATATTGATTGGATGCTTTGTCAAAGTACATCGTCCAAGTTTCCTCTTTGACTTGCAAAAGGCCTTCATCTAGGAACAAATATTCCACTGCCTCATCACCCTCTACTGGGTGGTCAGCCAGGAATTCCGCTATAGTTCTTCCTTTAACTAACTTGCGTGTGACTTATTTGAGATCAAATTCAGAGAGAAGAAGCAGCCAACAGGCCAGCTTACCAGTAAGTGCTAGTTTCTCAAAGACATATTTGATGGGATCTAATCTCAAAACCAGGATTACAGAATGAGCTAACAAATAGTGCCTCAACTTTTTGGTAGCCCATACAAAGGCTAAGTAAGCCTTCTCCAAGGGAGTGTAGCTTGTCTAGTAGTCTAGCATCTTCTTGCTTAAGTAGTAGAAGGCCTTCTCCACCTTATCCTTAGATTTCTGAGCGAGCATACATCCCATGGTTGTATCTGTTACCGATAAGTGCAAAACCAAAGGCCTCCCTGGCTCCGGGGGTGACAACACATGTGGATTTTGGAGGTACTGCTTGACCAGTTCGAAGGCAAACAGACAGCGATCGTCCCATCAAAACTTCTTCCCTTTATTTAGGAGACCAAATAGTGGTTCACAAGTCAAGGTTAGTTTTGAAATAAACCGCTTTATGAATTGAACTTTACCTAGAAAGCCGCGCATCTCCTTTTCAGTCATCGATGGTGGCATTTCTAAGATGGCCTTGATTTTGGAAAAATCTCCTTCAATTCCCCTCTATGTGATCAGAAATCCTAGTATTTTCCCTACCATTACCCCGAAGGTACACTTCCGTGGGTCAATCTCAATTTGTATTCCCTTATTCAATCTCAATCCGTTCTTTGGACTTGACAATCATGGTTTAATCCTCTTTTCAGGGTTCATTACCAACGGCATGAAGCTTCCCTCCTGCCTTAAATTACCACTTGGTTGACACTTCTTTCGCTTTAGAAGACACTCACCAATGGACTTAATCGATTAAAGAATGAATTGGTAATCTAAAATGAGTAAACAAAAAATGAACAAGTAAAAGAGGCAAGATAAAGCATCATCGTGTTGCGTTGCATGTATTCGGATCGGACGTTAATTCGAACACGAGGAAAATGGGACATTTCATACTCAAAGTGATGAAACGCGCCATTTTCTTGGTCACCACCACCCTTGATCATGCATGATAGGGTAGTGGTTTTGTTGAGCCTTAATTTGCACTCATTAAGCTTGTACAAGCTTGGTTCCTTAGCCATCATGCATGGAAAATGCTTGGTTGATGGTTTGAGAACCAAGAATTACACACCTTTGAACATGTGTAATGGTAAGGAGGGTAACAATACACACACTCTTTGAGAATACGCTGCTTTGCCTCTGTTTGCTCTTTGTTGCAGCAAAAAAGGAAGTTCAGGGCAGGGGTGGCCGACCGGCCACCAGTTGTGGCCGACGGCCACCAGAAGTAGCCGAATGGCCACCAGAAGTAGCCGACCGGCCACCGATGGTAGCAGACGGCCACCATTGGTAGCTGACCAACCATCAATGAAGAAAGATGCTCAATGTGTTCCTGAGGGGAGCAAAGGCATTTTGGGAAGTGATAGCACTGTTGGTGTTCGAATATGTGCAAACAGAGGCGTTCAATGGCAAGGCGGTGGCATTTTCGGATGGAAACCAACCGAGCATGCATGTGTCCCTCGTTCTGAGGCCATTTGTTCGCTTTATTCATGCAAGTGTTGTAACTATTTAATTAGCTTAGATAGTTAATCATTTAATATCTTTAATTAGCTTAGAATAAGTTAGTTAATTTGCCTCATTTCGTAATAATTAATTAGCTTAGAATAAGTTAGTTAAATCTTTTCAATTGTTGTAATAATTAGCTTAGCTTAATTAGCGTAGCTAGTTAGTTAGCTTTATTCATTCGGACCCTCCTTCATGAGGGCGCAACGTTGTAATAAGTGTGCGTGCGTGTGTGCATGTCTTCCAACCCCACGTCTTTCTCCCTTTTATTTAATCGCTTTTGATGGTTAGATTAGGGACATGTTTTGATTAGCATACGTTATTCTTGCATGTTTGCATCCATTTATTTTGTCTTGCATGCACCGAGGCTCGACGCATCATTTAAACTAGATTGCAATTTTAATACTTATTGAAATACGTGTTTAAAAGCATGTTGTCAAATAGAATCAAATACCATGATTTAGTAGCCGAGCCTATTTAATCACTTTATGGCATGTGTTGCATTTGACATCTTGTATAGTTAGGATCATGCATATTTCTAACTAGTTTTTGTTTTGGCTTGGAGTACTCGGTTAGTTTTACGCTTTAGGATACTTACATGAGTGTGCTTATTTGTTAAACTACATGAATGCCTGTGGATGAAGGCTTGTTGTTTGAATTGGAACAATTCAATAAATGTGAGTTTTAAGCCCACTTTATTGTGGCAAAATCATGTTTTAAGCCCATCTTGGTTGATGGCAAATCCGGTTTTAAGCTCACTTGATGGTGGCAAATTCAAACCATTTTCGAAAACAAACATGAGTTGAATTGTTCCAAGTCGTGTGACTAGTCTATACTTGCCTTGTGTGTGTCACATAGTAAAGTTAGATTAATAATCGGAACAAGAGCACATAATGTTTATAAAAACACACATCATGATTAGTAGAGGACGATCCTTTGATCAGGCTAGCGGAGGTGCTGATTTCATGACCTTCCCCCCTCGTACCCAAATTCCTGAGTTAAGGCAACTTTGGTGATGACAGACACATGGCTTTTGGCACGAGTCAGGGTTTCCTAAATTTTCCCATAGTAAAAATATTTAGGTGGTGACTCTATATTTGGCAAAGTAGTCCAATTTTGGCATTATTTTATTTAAAATCGATTTTCCAAAGGATTTATTGTATTGGACTCTTTGGTGTTTATTAGTTCCACATGCACTTGTGAGACTAGATTCAGAATTGCGGAAGTCCCAATTGTGAGGCCTTCTTTTCATCCCTTTCTGAAAGGCAAGGCGCGGAAAAAGGCTAGTCCACACCTTCTGGTAATTTTCCTTTCTCATCGACCTTTCCGGCTACTGCAGCTACCTCTGCTTTCTTTCCCTCTGCATCATTTCTCATCAACCTAAGATTTATTTTGGGCTTAAAATGTCATTAAAAGATCATTAAAAGTGGGAGGGCTAGCCATCATTCCATTGGCTAACTCACTAGTTGTGCACCCTTTGTTTTCTTTTATTTTTTATTTTTAACTTTATTTTCATTTCATTTAGTTAAATTTCAGCACTTTTAGCATTGTTTTAGATTAATTTTGTGTGATGTGAATTGAATATGAGCTTATAAAAGGGTCCTCGTACTCCCCGATACATGTGCTCTTACTTCCTACGCTTTGAATATCATATTTGTATTGTTGTAATAGTACTTACAAATTTGGCGTGTTTAGGATATAACGGCCTATCCATTTGAGTTGATCGTTTTACTTTGCTATAGCTTTTTTTTATGTATTTTGGAACCTTATGGTAATGGGAGGATTAGAGCTTAGGCTTAGCCACCCCGCCACAAGTTTACTTAACTAGCGATAAATTTCTTACTTTCATACTATTGTTTTTGTCCACCTTGAAGCTAGGTAATAGCTTCTATGTCAAAAGTGTTGAAAATTTCTTTTTTTGATCATTTCTGAAACATGGAAATGGATGTCTCATCCTTATTCCACGACTAAAAGAGAAGTTATCGACAATTTTTGATAAGCTATGTGTTTAAAGCTTTAAATAGATAGCTTGATTCTTGATTCTCTCTTTTCCTTAAAATTGTTGTAAGCTCTCTTCTAGTTCCATCTTTGCAGCATGGAAATGGATGTCTTATCCTTATTCCATGAGTAGGAAGATGAGCATACACCAACTTTTTCATTGTTTTCATTCGTTTGTTTAGTCTTGTTTTGATTTTGCTTTAAAGCCATACGAGAGCTCTTGCATCGGAGGTATTAGAAACTCTCTTCTAGTTCCTTCTAAAACATGGAAATGGATTTTAATCCATGTTCCATGAGTAGGAAGAAGAGTCTCTAATTACTTTTCTCAATGATGCAATCTTTCGCTAATAAGATTCTTGTAGACACTCCATTTTTGACTGACCTTAAGACTCAGACGTCATCGTTTGTGCACGCGATGATCGCGCATGTTTGTGCTTGTTTCGAATTTTCGGGGCTTTCAGCTGAGCACCTTGTCTCGGGACCTCTTAACTCTCTTCTTCTTGGTTTGTTTTTGGACCATTGGCTTTGTGCTTGTTCCTGGAGGGAGAAGTAGGGGTGTAGACCATTTTTCTACCCTGCCAGCCAGTTTTCTCCCCTATGGACCACTTTTGGTGGTCGGTCAGTTAGGGTGGGTGGTCGGTCGACTAGCCTAAGTGGTCTGTAGCCTGCCACCACCTTCTCCTCTCTTTCTAGACCCTTTTTCTCCCCTCCCAGCCAGTTTTTTCCCTTGTTGACCACCTGGGATGGTCGGTCGACTAGTGGGAGTGGTCGGTCGACCACTTTAAGTGGTCTACGGCCTTTTTTCTGCTTTTACAGATATTTTTGGTGCCAGCTATGCTAGCTGTTGGGCACAGAATGCATCCTCCCTACACGTGTAGGGAGGGATTCAAGCAAGCTTTGGCTTGCATATTCTATATAAGGGGAGTTCTCCCCCCTTCTAAGGGTTCAAAGTTTTAGAGACCAAAAATATCTCTCTCTCTCTCTATATATATATTGTGTTCTATAGTGCTTGAAATTGCATTTTCTTTGCATATTTGCACACAACCTCCTAGCCAAACACCACCATCTTTGTTGCTGAGGTTCTTGAAGGGTGTATTTGAGTTCTAAAAGCTGGTTTTGAACTCAAGAAGTTGTTGTTCTTGTTGTTCTTCAAGGGTGAGTCTTATTTCCTCGTTTAAGCTTTATTTTGATTGCATATTTGGCCACCTTTGCTTGCTTTGTTTGGCATAAGTTTCAAATGCAAAAAGTTCTATCTTTAAGTGCTTAAAATGTTTGTTTAATGCCTAGTTTGAGTTATGGGTGGTTTACCCCCTTTGGTGGCTTGTTTTGCCTTTCTTTGTGCCATCTTTTCAGGCCCTTGGGACCATCTCTATTTGGCCTTCTTACCACTGAAACTCAGAGGAATTTTAGTGGTAGAAATGTGGTTTTGAGGTCCCAAATGTGTGGGGGTTGTCCCCCATCCTCTTCTCTTATTTGCTTGTGTTGATGGCCCATCAAAAGAGCATGTGTTTCTACTTCTTTGTGGCTTTATTTAGGCTCATTTTTGTGACTTTTCAAACCTTCCTTAACTCTATTTTTGACTGTCATGGTCACCTCTTGCATGCTTGTTGCACTTGTAGTGTAATCCTACTTGTAGCCTTGCAAAGTAGCATGTCTTTGTGCCTTGAATTTGCTTAGTTCAAGCATGTTTTTAGCCATTATTTTCCATGTCATAACTCTAATTTTGGTTGGTGGAGTAATCTCTTGCTTGGTTTTGGCACTTGTAGTGCAATCTTGCCCATTAGCCTAGTTTACTCGGTGTTTTGGCCTTTCATGCTAGCTTGTCTTGGCTATACTCCATGCATGTTTTGGAATTATTTTGACATGCTTTAGGACTATTTTGGGTCATCTTGGCCCTTTGGGGCTTGCTTTGTATAGCTATAGTGTAAATGGCTTCACTAGTCTTGAGTTTTGAGGCTCTTAGCATGCTATATTTGTGATGTGTGCATGATATGGCATCATTTGGTAGGGGATTTCAGAGCTTCTATCTTTTCCATACCTCCACTTAAATCACTTTTTCAATGCTTTTGAAATGTTGAGCATTATGCCTTGTTTGTGAGCCAATACATGAGCTTATTGTTCTTGCCATCTATGCTACAAGCCTAGCATGTTTTTGCCACTATTTTGACCTGCCTTAGATATATTTTGAATGGTTAGGGTCATTTGAGCATTGCTTAGTATGGTTGTAGTATACAGGGCCTTGACTAGCTTTGAGTTTCGGGACTTTTAACATGTTGTGCATGTGATGTTTGCATGGTATGACACCATTTAACATGTGGTGGAGAAGTGGTTTGGAAATACGCTTCTGATCCTGGGGGACGCTAGTGATCCTCTGCTAGTCACCTGAAAAGGAATAAACATTCCGGTCGGGGGTGCCGGAATTAGCACTCTTACGGGCAAGTTGGTCTCTGCACTCAGGATTACTTGTATTCTAAGTTAAGCACAATAGTTCTCATATACCTTTCTTCATCTGTTGTTCCTTTATTTATACTCGTTTCCTAGGCCTCGGGACCTGGCCCATTTTTCACTCATTATCCGCTTATTTACTTGGCTCCGTAATACAATAGATACTCGGCCTACCTATTACATTCGGCCTCCTGATCGTACAAGATGGAGCCGAGTAATATCTGTCTCCCAGAGTGTACGCTTCTGATTCTGCCAATTATTCGGCTCCCACAATTGCCCCCCAAGCTCCCCATTGACGGTGGTTCATTGGTGTATTTGGTTTCGAATTTGAAAAGTCAAGAGGGACAAAAGGTAGCCGGCTTCACCTATCCCAATGTGAATGTCAGAACGCACACGCCTTTCAGTCATCATTATACTTTCCCGCCTCATTCGTGCATCTCTCCCATTTAATACGATTTGAAACTACAGTCCCTTCGAATGCATGCTTTCCCAAATATTTGAGCCTTCTTGATTGCCAGTCGATATCCCTTCTCTGACTCGCGTATTCTGTAACTTCTCCCCGTCTTTCCTTGCCTCGTTTTCCTCTTGTAAGTTTTCTTCTCCTCTTTGTAATCCTATTTTCCATGTTTATTTTAGATTTGGCATACCCTTGAGTCCTCACTAGAATGGCTAAGCACTTGAAAGACCTCCTTTCTAAGGGTCGTATTTCGGGGTTCCGACGACATTTTTCTAAGGGTCATATCTCTAGTGACAGACAATACTCTTGATATGGAGAGGGAAGATCAAAATGCAGTCGTCTTTCCTCTCCTATCCATTGCGGAGGGCGGAGTCCGTTTTCCCCTACACCCATTCCTTAGGGCCGTCCTCCGCCATTGGGGTCTGATTCCCTCCCAACCCAATATGAATTTTTTTCGAATCATCATGGGAATCGCAGAGTTGAACCGACGCCTTAGGATCAACCTTGGCATTCTTGCCATTCGGCCCTGCTATGCTTTAGCCAAATCCTCTGGTCGGCTCGAGCGCTACTTTCTTAGGGCTAAGAACACTGACCACCACTTAGTAACCATGCTTGCCAGCTCTGACAAACGAGTTGATGATGTGATGGTCAACGTTCAAGGCAACTGGGAATTCGATGAATGCGAAGATCGCCTAGACCCTATACCCAGACGGAGGGGCGAACCAGGTTGCCATGTAACTCCTCGTGTTCATTGATCTTTCTTTTACTCGGCTTTTTCTTCTAGTTTAATCCTTTGTTTATGCAGGCAACAAGTTGAAGAAGATTTTGACTGTGGCCGACGAGGCAGTCCTTGCGGAAATTAAGACTGCACTCAGGTATTTTGGCCGTCCAATTGTACAGAAGCAAGGGAGAGCCGCCCATATACTCCTGCGATACGAGCCTACTTACACTATGTTCTCGACCGCGGACGACATTCCGATCCCAACCGGCGAACAACATCTTACGGCTCTTGTCTTCCCCGGCTTCAAGACCCTTCGGCAAATTGGTTTTGAAGAATCTAATTCAGAGCAAGACGTAGAGCCGGTGGTCGAGGTAGTTGCCGATCCAACGAGAGAGTTCGCTGCGGAGGCCGAAGAGGTTGACGAGGCTCTAAACGTAGCATTTGAAGCAGCCAGTCTTAACCAGCCTAACTCACCATCCACTTCGGGTCGGGGGAAGTTTTCCTTTGGAGATATTTTTACTAGTTTAGAAGATCTACCCGGCTCCTATTCTGAGGGTATGGCAAAGGAATCTCTTTCTCAACTGGCATGAAAAAAGAACGCTGAGCATTTGGCCACCCGTCAGAAGGCCGAGGCCGTTACTTCCAAAGATGTCCTCCCTAAATCATCCCAGCCGATTGTGGCTGTTGAAACGGCTCAAATTGTTTTTGTCGAGATGGAACGGTCAGTTGAATGTTTGACTCCAGAGGCCGATAAGGGTAGGGAAAAATGACTCGCCGATTTTGAGGTCGTCTCTGAAGAAATCCCAGCCGAAAAACAGCCGCGCTTGGAGGAGTTGGACGTTTCAATCGAAAATAAAAAACGTGCCGATCTCTTCTAACGCATCGGCTTTGAAAGACCCAGCAGTGGCGTTGAGCCTGGCTTCATCGGTCTCATTACTAGCTGACAAGGCAGCTTTCCACTCAGAGCCGGATGTGTTGGGAATTGGATTGGCCGCTCAAACAGCTCTTCTGGTATGTATCTTGATCTTATCTTTTGCGTTTCCGCGTATATTTGTTTTGGTTTTAACATTCTATTTTACAGACAATCGGCAGGATAGCCGAGATAGGGCGGCGTCACCACAACGCCGTCGAAGAAATAGGCCGCTTAAGATCGGAGGTGGAGGGCGAAAAAAGTAGGGCCAACTTTGAGGCGGCAAGGGCAACGATGGAGAGTGCAAGGGCGGAGGCCGAAATGGAGAGAGTGAAAAATGCTGAAGAGCATAGATTGGTCGCCGAGCAGAGGGCAAGCACAAACGATGAAGCGCTCAAGTCAGCCCAAGAGGTGATTGCCAGGTTGGAGAACGAATTGGAAGAATTGAAGAAGGCAAAAGAAAAAGCCGACTCCGAGACTTCCAAGGCGTACGAGGCCGGGCAAGACGCCGCCCTTGAAAGCTATTCGGAGGAAGCTCCTAAATTTGAAAACTGGGGATTTAAGCACGGCTGGCTCAAAGCCTTTGCTGCTGCAAATGTGACATTGGCAACGCCAATTCCATATGAGCAAGTGGACATCAAGCCGCTGGAGTCTGACCCCGAGGACGCTGAGGATTGATTTGTGACGCCACATTGGTTGTTTCTGCCTAGGATTTTCAATGTATTTTATTTTATTTTATGTTTGCTCAGGGTGATCTTCATGTATAAAGTGATACTTTGTCTGTATTCAGTTTATCAATGAAATTTTCCCTTGTTTTGTGTTATTCATGTACTCAATTGAATGAATAGACAATTATTCTATAAATGAATAGACAATTATTCTATTAAAAGGCATTGGATTTAAATACTTGGCCGATCAGATTAATAAATCTGCCTTTGCCCCAGCCAGTGCATGAGCTTTATCAGCCGAATAGGATACGTTCATGGAATGGCTGTGGCATAAATCGATCGGCATTAGGTTTAAATATTTGGCCGATCAGATTAATAAATATGTCCTTGCCCCAGCCAGTACATGAGCTTCATCAGCCGAGTAGGATACATTCATGGAATGGTCGTGGCATAAATTGATCGGCATTAGGTTTAAATACTCGGCTAATCAGATTAATAAATCTGCCCTTGCCCCAGCCAGTGCATGAGCTTCATCAGCCAAATAGGACATGTTCATGGAATGAATCCTTTCGGCTTAAGGGCTTAAGGCCAAGGGATTTGGCCGACCCGAGCAGAGCCATTGATCGTTTGAATTAGGGGATTTGCCCTGGTCGGGCGTGAAGTTGGAAAGCCAACAGTCGGTGGTTTACGGAATGCGTGCATTAATAACGTCGCCTGGAGAACGCAGTGCGCCCTTGAATTTTTTAGAGAGGGGGTTGTGTCCAAACAAAATTCAACCCTGTATGAGGAACTAAACGAAACTCAACCCTGCAGTGAAGAGTGAATGACTAGCAGATTATTTTTCAATAGCTAAGGCGAAAGAAAGGCATTGGGGGAGCTGGACTCGATGAATTGAGGTGGCGAAGTTCCCCGAACGGGGCCTAGAGCATCTGCTGAGCATGAGAGGCGTCATTCTCCTCGTCGATGAAGCAAGTCACCTAGAAGGGAGAAATGCCAATGGGGCAGTTCCCCTCATCCACGCAGCGAAGCCAGTGGGCCACAATGCCCATTAAGCTTTGCAGTTTTTGTCGACAACAGACCGATAACAAAGGTGGATTCAATAATCCGAGATCCAAATGTTGCAATAGAATTTGCCCGACAGATTTTTCCGCCAAAAGTTCAGCAGTCGATGGTTGGTCGACGAGACTTTGAAGTGTTCCGAGAGGGTATTCATGGGGCGGTGAAGGGGCTGTATACCTCCTACGAAATCGGTATGCGTCTTCGTGCTGCTCGACGGGAGATAGAGCAGAGGGACGAATGCATTCGAAGCCTAGAAGCTCGCGCAGAAAAGGCCGAGCGTGAGGTGAGAAAGGTCAATGCTGGTGGGGAGCAGTTGGCCGAAAAGTCTAACTCGATCATGGAAGAAAGGGTGACACAGCGGCTAATAGGTCATGCGATCGCCAATCGGGATACGGCTAGCATGTTTGCGATTGAGTCTGCCAAGGGTAGGGCTTACGAAAAAGGCTTCCATGAAGGCCGGAAGATCGGAATTGAAAAAACCAAGGAAAAACTCGCCGAGGAGGTCTGCTGATGCGAAAATCGGGGATTTCGGCATGGGTGGATCGAGGCACTGAAGGCCACGGATACCCTTCGTGCAGCAGGTGTTCAATTGGCTTCATCGTTATATCATCGCCGCAATTTTCCCTTCGACACGTACGAGATAGAGAAGAGTGACGATGAGGGTGGCGCCGCATAAACTTTTATTGTAAAAATAAATACATTCTATATTTATTTATTGTTTAATTAATAATGTATTCGAAAGTAGTTTAATGATGACATATATTTGTCAGAATGTTTTTGTTGTTTTACCAACTATTTTATGAGTGGATTTAATCATGATGTTATGATCTTTTTATTCCAACTATGATGGTATGAAATTATACTTGTTTGATAAAATGACCATGACGATGAAAATATATTTAGTTGGCCGAAATGTAAATTGCGCAAGGTGTTGCAAATTAGGCCAAAACATATGGATACAGCTCTAGGAATTCTGCACCTCATTCGGCCTAGGCTCAATGGCGTCATGCACCAAGAGGGCGCCGAATCCACGAAGGGCGCTCCGAATCTGGAGTCTTAATCGGCCCAAAAACATCATGCGCCAATGGGGCTCCGATTCCGGAGGCTTTAACGGCCCAAAGACGTGATGCGCCGATGGGGCTCCAAATCCGGAGGCTTTAATTGGCCCAAAGGTGTCATGCACCAACGGGGCTTCAAATCCGGAGGCTTCATTTGGCCCAAAGGTGTCATGCACGAATGGGGCTCCGATTTCGGAGGCTTTAACGGCCCAAAGACGTCATGCGCTGATAGGGCTCCAAATCTGGAGTCTTCATTTGGCAAATCATGACATCCACGAAGGGTGCTCTGAATCCAGAGTCTTAATCGGCCCAAAGACATCATGAGCCAATGGGGCTCTGATTCCGGAGGCTTTAACAGCCCAAAGGTGTCATGCACCAATAGGGCTCTGAATCTAGAGACTTGGCCAATCGTGATATCCATGAAGGGCGCTCCGAATTCAGAGGCTTTATCCGCCCAAAGACGTCATGCACCGATGGGGCTCCAAATCTAGAGACTTTATTTGGCCAATCGTCATATCCACGAACGGCGCTCCAAATCCAGAGGCTTTATCGGCCCAAAGACGTCATGCGCCGTTGGGGCTTTGTATCTGGAGACTTTATTTGGCCAATCGTAATATCCACGAAGGGTGCTCCGAATCCGGAGTCTTTATCGGCCCAAAGATGTCATGCGCCAATCGAGCTCCAAATCTGGAGACTTTATTTGGCCAATCATGATATCCACGAAAGACGCTTCGAATTCGGAGGCTTTATCGGTCCAAAGACGTCATGCACCGATGGGGCTTCGAATCCGGAGACTTTATTTGGCCAATCGTGATATCCACGAAAGGCACTACGAATCCGGAGGCTTTTAGCCGGAACACCTTTAAACTGGATTGCGCAATGAATAAACAAAGATCTTTGTATTAGAAGAGTGGAGCATGTACACATTGAACCATTCAAAACTAGTATCATTCCCCACAAGTCGGGTTTAATGATAAAATTTTTGTCAGTGCGTTGAATTCCAAGGCCGTGGTAGACTTTTTCCAGATATGTCCTTAAGCTGATATGCCCCTACCCCTGCAATTGAATCGACCTAATAAGGGTCGTCCCAGCTAGGGCCCAATTTTCCATCAGTCGGTTTCTTGGCCGCCAGAAGTACTTTCTTCAAGACCAACTCTCCTAGTGTGTAGCGGCACAGCTGAATACGTTGATTGTACGACTTGGCAAGCTGTTGCTGGTATCATGCCATGGAGGCAAGGGCGTGGTCTCTTCATTCTTCGATCAGAATGAAATCCAAAGCCAGCATCATGTCATTTCGGCCCATATCAAAAACTTGAGATTTCAAGGTTGGGTGGCCAATCTCCAGGGGTATGATCGCCTGGGTTCCAAAGCATAGAGCAAACAGTGTTTCACCAGTGGATCGCCTTGGCGTAGTTCGATGTGCCCACAGTACACTCGGTAATTCTTCGACCCATTTGTCCTTTGCTTTCTCTAGCCTCTTCTTCATGCCATCAAAGATGGATTTTTTAGAGGCTTCGGCTTGACCATTGCTTTTGGGGTAAGCCAGCATGGAAAAGTAGGGCCGGATACCATACTTGCTGCACAGCTCCCGGTAGACACCACAATCAAACTGGGTGCTGTTGTCTAAGATAAGAGCTTTTCGAATGCCGAATCGCGTTATGATATTTCTCCACACAAAGCACTTGACATCAGTATCTCAAATGTGCGTTAATGCCTCCGCTTCGACCCATTTTGTGAAGTAGTTTATGGTGACAATCAAGTATCGCTTGTTCCCTAGGGCCCTCGGCAATGGTCCTACGATATCAAGCCCCCACTGGGCAAACGGCCAGGGACTGGTGATAGAGCTCAACTCTTCAGCAGGTAGATAGGTTAACGGTGAGAACTTCTGGCACTATTCAGATTTTTTCACATAGCATTCGGCATCAGATCTCATTGCCGGCCAATAATATCCTTGTGTTATAGCTCTATGGGCCAAAGAACGCCCACCAGAATGGGCACGACAACTGCCTTCATGTATTTCAGCAAGAAGCTCTTCGACTTTGTCAGGGTTCACACATTCCAAGTATGGACCAGAGTGGGATTTTTTATAAAGCCTTCCTTGCGGATCCAAGTAGTATCGCAGGGCTTTGTTTCGCAGCTTGTGCGCTTCTTTCTTGTCCTTTGGAAGCTATTCGGAAGACAGGAATGCAGCAATAGGATCCATCCAACTCGGTCCAAATTCTATAACATTGACCTGAACTTCCTCCGAAGGGCCGATGCTCGGCTCCGGGATGAAACCAACTTCGATGGTCTGTTTAATCTCTGAGTTAATGGCGGAGGCTAGGAAGGCAAGGGCATCTGCATGTGTGTTCTGATCACGTGTTGTCTGGTTCAATTCATGATGGTCAAATTCTGCTAGCAAGGAGTTGGCCGTTTTCATATAAGCCGCCATACGGTCGTTTCTTGCTACGTACTTCCCTTTAGCTGATTGATCACCAGTTTTGAATCGCAAAATAAAAGTAAGCGCCGAGCACCCAGAAGGTGTGCATTCCGCAAACTGGCTAGAAGGGCTTCGTATTCGGCTTCGTTATTTGATGCTTTGAAGCCGAGCTTGACGGCCTGCTCAATTATTGCGTTGTCGGGAGCCATGATCACAACTCCAGCTCTGCTGCCTCGCTGATTGGATGATTCATCATAGTACAACTACCAAATGTCCCAAACATAAATTCTTTAGTTCGGCTCTGGTCGAATTTCATCGGACTTGAAATTGGCAGGACCCCCAGTGAATTCAGCGACAAAGTCGACTAGCACCTATCCCTTGATTGAGGTTCTAGGTAGAAACTGAATGTCGTATTGGCCGAGCTCAAGAGCCCACTTTGAAACACGTCCTGATGCTTCTGCACTTCGTAGTACTGATCGGAGGGGATAATCTGTTAGCACCCCAATGCTATGTCCTTGGAAGTAATGCATCAGTTTTCTTGTCGGCATGACTAAGTCTAGAATGAGTTTTTCCAGCGGAAGGTAGCGTGTTTTGGCGTCAACCATTCCCTTGCTCACATAATACACTAGCCGCTGCTCCCCCAGCTCTTCCTTTATCAGTACGGCGCTAACAGCCCTGTCGGAAACTCCCAGATACAAAATGTACGGGTCACCAGTAGCAGGTGTTGTCAAGAGTGGTACTGAGTGGAGGTAGGTCTTAAGGCCGTTCAAAGCGGCTTCGCATTCGGCAGACCATTCAAAAGCCTTGCCCTGCCGTAGTGTATGAAAGAATTGTCGGCAGGGATCTGTGGACCGACTGATGAACCTGTTGAGTGCGGCGGCCATCCCCATTAAATTCTGAACTTCCTTGACCGATCGAAGGGAGCCGAGTTCTAGGATTGCTGTGATTTGCCTTGGGTTCGCTTTGATTCCTTGGTGGTTGACAATGTACCCCAAGAATTTGCAAGAGCCGATCCCAAACGTACATTTGGAAGCGTTCAGCTTCATTCTATATTTGCGTAGAATGCCAAATGTCTCTTCCAAGTCGGCTATATGATTCTGTTCTTCCTTGGACTTGACCACCATATCGTCAATGTACACTTCCATATTGTGGCCGAGTTGCTCCTTGAACATGGCGGTGACCAGTCTTTGGTAGGTTGCCCCTGCATTCTTCAGCCCAAAAGGCATAACCTTGTAGCAGTAGGTTCCTCTTGAGGTGAGGAATGTAGTTTTATCCTGGTCCTCTGGATGCATGGCGATTTGATGGTAGCCTCTGTAAGCATCGAGGAAGCTCATACGTTGATGGCGTGCTATCGCGTCTACAAGTTGGTTAATTCTGGGGAAGGGAAAACAATCCTTGGGGCAGGCTTTGTTCAGGTCCGTGAAATCGATGCACACTCGCTAAGTCCCATTTTTCTTCTTCATCACCACTGTATTAGAGAGCCATGTAGGGTAGGTCATTTCCCTGATTGCTTTGGCGTCAAGCAGCCTGTCAACCTCCTCAACAACGGCAGCAGTGTGCTCTGCGGCTGACCGCCGGCTTTTCTGAATGATCGGCTTGCACTTTGGATCAACATTCAAACGGTACTGTGAGATGGATGGATCTATACGCGACATCTCATATGGAGTCCACGCAAAGACATCGAGGTTGCTGAGCAGGAAAGAGATTAGCTACTGTCTGTCGGTCTGATTCAGGGATGCGCCGACCATGAAGAATTTGTCTGGGCTTCCATCGATTTCAACTCTGTCTAAGCCTTCCGTGGCCTTTTCATTTGGGAGCTGCCCAATATCGTCGAGGCTCTCTCAATCTGGCACCTCAATAGAATTCACGTGTAACTCCTTTGGTGTTTTTTCAGCAAGCAGATAACATGCTTGTGCCAACTTCTGGGAGCCACAGATTTGCTCAATACCGCGTTCTATTGGGAAGCGTAGCAGCTGATAATAGGTGCTTGGCACGGCCTGCATAGTATGCCAGCAAGATCGCCCCATGATGAGATTGTACGGCGACGACAGCTTGACGACCAAGAATTCCACATCTATTGTTCAGGAGCCTGCTCGAACGGGTAGTGTGATCTTCCCCAACGGGTACTCTGGATTGGCGTTGAAGCTAAATAGTAGATACGGGGCCAGAGAGAGATCTGATTCGAAGAAGCCGAGTTTGGTAAATGTCTTATAGTACATAACCTTCGATGTGCTCCCTGGATCAATGAGTACGCGCTCAACTGTGAACCGGTTTACGCATAACTCAATTACCAAGGGATCAATATGGGGCAGTGTTACTCCAGCCAAATCTGAATTACCAAAAGTAATGCCCACGGCTTCATGGGGCCGTTTAGCCTAAGTGAGTGGGTTTTGAGGGTCAGAGTTTGACTGAATCGTATGCACCACCGATGACATTGGTAGACGGTATATTATGTAGATCACGCTGAGCGAAGGTGAATCTTGTCTTAAGGCTATTGCTTTGGTCGGGTTGCCTTTTTGGACGTACTGTTGTAGTCGGCCATCTTGTACCAATTCCTCCAAGTGATCCTTCAGTGCATAACAACTCCATGGTCCTTGTGATACTCACACCTTCTATCCCGTCTTCTCGTGTCGGGAGGTCCCACCATTTTCGATGGCCATTTGAAGAATGGAAGGTGTTGGATTTTCAACATAACCACACTGATTGGCTCTGTCAACTCCGTATATTTCATGTTAGCGTGCCTCATGTGCCTGCTATCAACTTGCAGTTGTTCACTTTCTCGGTGGGAGCATTGGTCGCTTGATCGGCAGGAATCTTCTTTCTTGTCTCATTTGGCCCGATGCCGTGGTTCAGGGCTCTAAGGTGGTACATAATTTATTGGCCGAGCAATTTCTTCAGGAGCTGTCTTGTTGGCCGTGTTCCCGGCTTTAACCTGCAAAGCGTCATCTTTCACTTTGCAGTATTCTTCAACTTTTTTCATCAACGACCAGATCGTCTTGGGGGGTCTTCTAGTCAAAGAACTGCGGAGAGCGCTGTCAGGATGCAAACCCATTTTGAAGGCGGTGATGGCCATGGAGTCATTGCAAGCATCATCAAGAAGATTAAAGCACTCCCAATAGCGAGCCAAATACGCTCTTAGTGTTTCTCCTGGCTCAATCTGCATTGCCCAGAGAAAGTCGGCTTGTTTCAGCTGGACCTCGTTGGTGACGAATCTGGCCCTGAAAGATTTTTGTAATTGATGAAAGCTTTTAATCGAAGCGAGCTCCAGTTTATAATACCACTTGACAGCCAATGGTCCCAAACTACTGGGAAATATTCAACACATAAGGGCCTCGTTGTCTGCATGCAATGTCATGGCTTGCTTTTAGTGATGGATGTGATCGGTGGGGTCTGATTTTCCATCATAGAGAGTGAACGATGGAGCTTTGAACTTTTTTGGCCAGAATTGCCCTGGCGATTCGTCGTACAAAGGGATCATGCTTGTCTTCTTTATCTGCCCTATTTCTTCCGCGTTTATGCCTTATACGTGGACTCTCTTCAGAGGAACTGGAAGTTTCAGATCGCCACTTATTCTTGGGCTCTGGGGATAATGAGTCGGAGCTGCTATGAGTGCCTTGTTGTCGGGCTTGAGATCATCAACCACCTGTCCTCATAGGTCGTTCTAGGCCTTGGCATACTGCTTGTTTGGACTTCGCCACCTCCAAGGCCAAACCCTGATGGTGACACTCGTTCTCTGCGATCATGTTCTCCAACCTTTGTTCGTTTTGATTTGCTTGTTCCATGATCGGTTGCATTGCTTCATGCTCTGGAGTCGAGGGTGAGGCGAAGTTCAAAGCGCGTCTTGTGGGGATAGTCTCCGATTCAAGCATGTTTGTTGGGGTGAGGTCATCCCTCTACGTTGTTTCATCAGTGACTATCGAAGAGTCTTTCGTTACGCCCGCCATGGATGTGTTTGAGTATTCCCACAGACGGCGCAAATTGTGGAGAAGTGGTTTGGAAATACTCTTCTGATCTTGGGGGGCGCTAGTGATCCTCTGCTAGTCACCTGAAAAAGAATAAACACTCCAGTCGGGGGGTGCCCGAATTAGCACTCCGACGGGTAAGTTAGTCTCTGCACTCAGGATTACTTGTATTCTAAGTTAAGCACAATAGTTCTCACATACCTTTCTTCATCTGTTGTTCCTTTATTTATACTCGTTTCCTGGGCCTCAGGGCCTGGCCCATTTTTCACTCATTATCCGCTTATTTACTCGGCTCTGTAACACAATAGATACTCGGCCTACCTATTGCATTCGGCCTCCTGATTGTGCAAGATGGAGCCCAGTAATATCTATCTCCCAGAGTGTACGCTTTTGATTCTGCCAATTATTCGGCTCCCACACATGTTATTTCAAAGCATACAGCCTTGCCATGCTCTCATGTAATTCATGCCTTCATTGTGTTTGAGAGTTGTGTGTAATGCATAGCTTGTGAGCCAATGCATGAGCATGTTGTCGTAGCTTTTGGTGCTTCATTTTCAACATGATTAGGCCACTGTTTTGGCATGTTTAACCTCTGTCCGGGGTTGGTTTGGTCATTTGTGCTTAGTATTGCATGCCTATAGTGTTATGCTCTTTACTTGCTTCACTGTTTTCGGCTCTTAGCATGCGTTGCAAGAATTGTTGCATGATTTTATGCTGTTTAGCATGTCATTTCAGAGTTGAAATACATGCCATTGCACTCCATTGCATGCCATCTTTCATTTGTTGTATCACTTTGAAAGAGATCTTAAGCCCTTTGTTGGTTTGAGCACGAAATTGAGGCATTCATGCTCGAGGGCATGATGCTTCTTTCATGCTCAAGAAGCTTGTGGCTTAGTCCGTCTTTCAAATTAGAAGACTTCTCACTTTTGGATTTAATCTAAAATGGAGAAGTGGTTTGGAAATACTCTTCTGATCTTGGGAGGCGCTGGTGATCCTCAGCTAGTCATCTGAAAAGAGAAAAACTCCGGTCGGGGGTGCCGGGTTTAGCATTCCGACGGACAAGTTAGTTCAGACACTCAAGATAACTTCTTCTTTAAGTTAAGTGAAGTGATTCTTACATACCTTTCTGGATTTGCGGTTCTTGTATTTATACTCACTTTTTTGGGCCTCGGGGCCTGAGCCTATGTTTATCCTATTCACCTTACATTTATTCAGATCTACTGACCCTCGTCTATTCGGCTTTGTTAACGTATTCGGCGCCTTAGTTACGCAGTACGAAGCCGAGTAGTATCCAGTTTCTGGGGTACGCATCTCCCGACTCTTCCACTTATTCGGCTCCCACAATTGCCCCCAAGCACTTCACTGACGACAGTTAGCTGGAGTGCTTGGTTTTGAATTTCGAAAGGTCAGAGCCAAAATTCAGTGGCTGGCCTCATCGTTATGCGGATATCTAAGCGCATTTCTTTCAGTTGTCGTGTCGACTTCTCCCCTTCGCACATATGTTCATTTATTGCAATTTTAAAATTTAGTGTATCACGTCACGCTCATCACTGGTTTGCCTTTTGGATATTCCCCGCAACTCTGTTTTCCGATATCCCCTTCGTCCTTTGTAAGTTCTCTCCTCCTTTGCTTTGAAGAATTTTTCTGGTTTGTTCCTTCCTTGGCATATTCTTACTAACTGTAAGTCATGGCGAAACATTTGAAAGACCTCCTCTCGTCAGATCGAATCGCCGTCTTGAAACGCCATTTCTCCATCCCTGATGATGTCCGTCTGTCGCTTGTGGCAGACAACACTCTTGATATGGAGAGAGAGGACGAAACCACGATTGTCTTTCCCCTTTTGTCAATTACAGAGGGTGGAGTCCGTTTCCCCCTTCACCCGCTTTTAGGGTCAGGCTTCGCCATCGGGGTTTAATTCCTTCCCAACCTAATGTGAATTTCTTTAGAATCATAATGGGGATTATAGCGCTCAACCGTCGCCTAAGAATTAACCTTGGCATTCCAGCCATCCGGCATTGTTATGCCTTGGCTAAGTCTTCTGGTCGGCACGGGCGTTTCTTCCTTAGGGCCAAGGATATCGACCATCATCTGATTACGATGCTTTCCAGTTCTGGAAAACGAGTTGATGACGTTATGGTCGTTGTCCAGGGTAACTGGGAATTTGGCGAAGGGGAGGATCACGCCGACCCTATTCCTAGACGGAGGGGCGAGCCAGGTGGCTGATTGCCTTCTCGCTTTTGTTTTATTATTTGTTCGTTTTTATTGTGAAGCCCCTTCTTTGAAATGTGACGGCTTGTCTTCTGCAGGGAGCATTTTGAAGAAAGTTCTGCCTTCAACTGACGGCGCCGTTCTTTTGGATATAGAAGTCGCGCTCAAATATTTCGGCCGTCGAAGTCTTCAGAAACAAGGGAGGTCGGCGCATATTCTGCTTCGTTACGAGCCGACATATACGACCTTTTCTGCGGCGGAAAATATCCTTGTTCCGGAGGGTGAAGATTCTCTTATCGTTCTTATTTTGTCTGACTTAAAAAACCTGAGGCAGGTTGGTTTTGAAGGGTCTGATTCAGAGCGGGAAGTAGTTGATAGCAAATCGGATCAATCTAAGACCGAATCTGATGAGGTATTGAATTCGTCCGATCTCCCATCTACTGGTCGAGGAGATCTTTCACTTGATGGCGTTGTTCACAGTTTGGAGAGTATTCCCGCCGCAGACCACGAAAACATGGCAGGGTTAAGCTTGACACAACTTGCCAGGAGGGCAAATGCGGAAAGGTTGGCTACGAGGCGAAGAGCGAAGGCCCTTTGTAGACGCGACCGTGGGCTTCGCTCTATAGTTCGGACTCGATTTTGTGTCGGTTCTAAATCTGAACCAAAGAGTCCAAATCCGGCAAATCGTTTTGAGAAAAACAGATTTTTTGAAAAGTAGTGCCAAACATGGACTGCTTTGCCAGATTACAGAGTCGCCACCTAAATATTTTTTAATGGGGAATTTAGGAAACCCTGACTCGGTGCCGAAGGCCACGTGTCCGTCATCACCAAAGTGGTCTTGGCTCGGGAGCTTGGGTACGATCGGGGAAGGTCAGCTATGAGCACTTCTTTCGCCGTCCAAGACCGCCTCTACTAACCGTGATATCCTTTTGAAAACATTACATGCTCTTATTCGGTTATTAACCTAGAATTACTATGTTATGCGACAAAGAAACAAGTATAGACTAGATCGCCTAATTTGGAAACAAGCATTGTATATCCGCTTTGTTTTGAAAAAACGTGTTGGTTTTGCTACTCGAAGTAGGCTAAAATACGGATTTCAATGAGTTATTCCAACTCACGCAATCCAACCTCCACCCACAGGCATTCACACAGTAATATCACATAAGCATTTAGCCGTATGGTAAGCATACTGTCATGACAACATTCACACGCATGTAGTATGCTAAAGCATAAAATACTTACATCAGACTGCACCAAAACAATAAACCGTTAGCAAACATGCATGACGTAGTTCATGTTAAGTGGCTAATGCAACACGCATAGATGCAATCTAGAGTAGGCTCGCTAACCCTAAACATGACATGTGAAATGCGCGAGTAGCATGTATTCAATTTGGAATTAAAAATACAATGCAATTTGCATGATGTGCCGAGCCCGATGCATGTAAACAAATGCATGGATGCACGCATGCATAGCATAAGATATGATAAAATAAAGGTGCCCTAATCTACCATCATAAGCAGGTAAATAAAAGGGAGAAAGAAATGGGGATTGGAAGACATACACCCACTCACACACACTTATTACAAATGCGCCCTCACTCGGAGGGACCAAAATAACAATACAGTCCGAGTAATAAATAAATTAATTATTACAAAATTTCTAATTAATTAATAAATAAATGCAAAAAAAGGAAAGGTAGCCACGCCTACCAGGGATATGCGAATGATGTATGCTCGATCCGACTTGCGAAAAACCCGTGTCATGACATCGCTGTTTCGCTTTCAATCGCCCCGCTCCGAAAATTGCAAAAGTCCCGAACAGACTTCAATCCTAAGGATCATCACCGGCCGATAGAATGTCCACCGCCGTGTATAAAGTCCACCGCCGGAAATGAAGCTATCGGCAATAAATACATTGCTTGATTCGGCACTCTATACCGCTGGTCGGCACAAAATTCTCGCAGAAGACAGTTTACAAAGACAAAGAGAAGCGGTGCAAGGCATAGAATTTCTAGGCAAATGTATGCATGGACACACTCCCTATCATGTAATGGACTCAAGGGAGCATGGCCCTCGACCCCCGGGCCATCAATCACGCATTTCAATGCATGATGGCCCGAAAGCCAAGTTAGCAACTTTGATATCAAATGGAATGCAAGAACAAAACAAATCAAAGGGGCCCCAACCCCTATCATGATTGGTCAAGAGGCAAGGGATGCATGCTCAATGAAATGCAACCTAGGCATGGCGGCTAAGTATGCAACATGAACATGCAAATGAGCAATGTATGCTAGGCTTGCAACCTAAACATGTAAACAAACATGGCATGCAACAACATGCAACGATGGACTTAAACTAACATGGATAACTCGCAAGCATGCCAAAATCAGCGGCCATGAGATGAAAACAAGATGCCTCAAAATGCGTGCATACGGGCACGCAAACCGAAGAAATGGCATACGCAATGCAATATGGAGTTACACTAACATGAGTTGACCTCAGCCACACTCACGTAAGAGGCCATGAGATGAAAAATGAAGTGCCTCGAAGTGCGCGCACATGGGCACGCAAACCGAGGCAATGGCCCTAAGGCACGAAATGACATGGAAAATGATATGCAAACATGCAAATGGAATTTCAGCACTCACAAATGATGCAAAACAGTCCCGAAAGGTGGGGAAATGACACCAAATGCACGGAACGGTCCCGAAATGCGATATTAAGCACCCGAAATGGCCTACAGCCATACTAAACATGCATAATTGGTACATGACATGCAAAACAGTAGCAAGGCAGCCCCAAAATAGCATTTTTTACAATACAAAACATGGCGAAATAGTGAGCATAGATAGGACAACAATGGCATGCAAAAATGGCTCCTCAAGGGAGGCAATGAGGCAAGTGATAGATACAATGCTCAAACAGAAAAATGTCCTTCTACAACACTGATGAGGGACCAAAAATATGCACATTTGTAGTAGATTACATCCGCCAACTCAGTATGCAAACTTGCTAAAAATGTCATGCAAGATCTAGGATACATAAGGCTACAACATGAGGTATGCCTTACATTCATCAAACATCCTTGGACCCTTAATAAAACATGACAAGAAGGCAAAAATATGAATATTTTCAGTACTGATCATGGCCGAAAACAGAAGCTAGATAGTCTTAACAAAGCATGCAAAAATGGGGCCAAAGAGGGATATAAAGACAAGCATAACATGGAGACCCCCAACAAGGTTTATCCCTTATACAATGTCGTAGAGGGACACAAAATAAACCTACTCATAGTTCATGACATGCTCCAAAACAGATCACATGTAGGCCAAACAAATCATGCAAACTTACGGTAAATTGGAAGAATTGTGAAGCAAGTGCAAGATAGGGGGACTGAACTTGATTGAGCCCTTCTTCAATGTTGAAGAGGGGCTAAAAATAGGCCCTCTTACAGTTTACATAATGCTCGAAAACAGATAAAAAATAGGCCAAATATTCAATGCAAAATAATGGCATATAAGAGGATATTGAAGCAAGTACCAAATGGAGGGCTCAAACAGGGTTGAGCCCTTAAACAAACATGAAATATGGCTCAAAATAATGACCGTTTCAGTTCTGGTCGGAGCCCAAACCAGTAAGAAAATAGGTCTAAGAAATGGAGCAAGAAAGTGCTACAAAAGAGGGAAATGGACACTTACCCTTGAAGACCACTTCTTTTCTACCTCTTGGCTTGAGGAATGTTGCTTCTAAGCCTCTGAAAAGCTCCCCTTGCTGCTGGAAATGGAGTGGTGGTGGTGGTGCTTGGTGGTGATGAAGAAAAGGCCCAAGAATTTGAGAGGTTTTGAAGTTGGAAGTGTAGAGAGAGAGGGATTTCTTAGAGTGAGAGGCTCCCAAAACTTGATCTTTTTTGTTCTAACCCTAAGCATATGAGATATAAGGCCCTATATATGTCAAAATAAGATCATTTGGTCGAAATATCCAATTAAAAATATCTGCCACAGTGTATAGCAAAATATCTATCAAAAATCTGAGTTGTGGGCACTTTTGGCCGGCCGGCAATATTTTGTGCCGGTCGGCTATCTTTTGTGCCGGTCAGCAATTGGTAAGGTCAAAAGTGCCGGTGGATGTCCAGATTGAAGCCACGGAAGTTAGCTTTCCAATGGCGCAAACCTTGCATTAAAATTCCTCCTGTGTAAAAAGTTATGCCCTTTTCCGTAAAGCCGCGCCGATTCGGTCCAACCGGACTTCAACCAACCATATCTCCTCCCCCCGGATTTGGACTTAGAAGATTCTTGAGTGCAAAATGAAGCCCCGGAAGTAAGGTTTCCAATGCTGGTGGCCCCATATTTTAATTCCTCTTGTACAAAGAGTTATGCCCGTTTCGGGGAAGCCGCGCAGACTTTTCTCCTTCCCGGATTCATGCTGAACCACTCCCAAACTAGTTTTCTCCCCTCTTCTCCTCTTTTCTTCAACTTCAAACCCCTGAGTAAGGTGTTTTGAAAGATTTTCCAAAGATTTCATCTCTCTTTCATTCATCTCCCCTTTGTCCTTGCTCGGTTTACCGAAAAGCGCAATATTTACCGAAATGCGAGCGTCAGAACATCATGGGAATTTTATTTCAAAAATATTTTGAAAGAGAGGGTTTTAAGGTATAAAAACCATCAAAAATAATTTTGGTCCACAATGGGGTATGAAGTTGAGATTTGCCCCTCTCCTTGCCGAAGAAACTGAACCTTCGCCCTACGCACCTTTCTCCAACAAGTAAACCATCAGTAATGCCCAAGTCTTAAGGGCGGTCAAAAATGGGGTGTCTACAGTTGCCCCTCTTGATGTAATTCTAAGTCATAACAATGACGTGAGTGAATGTCAAAGCCTAGACGACCCATTTTTGATAAGGCCGAAGACTTGGACAAACAAACAAAACATAGATAGATAAATGGTTGTGCCCGCAGGCTGCCTACGTATCCCTTTGCAAGGAATCAAACCAGCGTAGTTCAGGGGCAGGATGCAAACGATATGCAGGAAAATTTTGATAATTGGACTTATACGCTACACGAAGCCGGTTTGTATATAAAACAATGCAATGTACTAACAAGTACAGGTAAGGTGCGCAAGGTAGCGCGAATGAAATGCTATGCTAGTAAAGATGCAAAGGGTGAACACACTCCAACCACGCTGGACTCGTGAGTGGAGGAAGAACAAAGAAAATCAATCAGGAGCGCGTTCCACGCAACCTAAAGTAAATTCCAAACACGCTGAAATCGTGTGAGGAAGGGGCACTCAAACCACGCCTAAATCGTGAGAGGAGGTCCAAAAACAACCCCATCCAGCGCGTCTACAACGTAACCTGGGATAAATTCCAAACATGCTGAAACCGCGTAAGGAACGGGACACTCAAACCACGCTGAAATCGTGAGAGGAGGTCCAACAAACCGCCCAGTGCGTCTACAACGCAACTCGGGATAAATTCCAAACACGCTGAAATCGTGTAAGGAACGGGACACTCAAACCACGCTGAAATCGTGAGCGGAGGTCCAACAAACCGCCCAATGCGTCTACAACGCAACTTGGGATGAATTCCAAACACGCTGAAATCGCGTAAGGAACAGGAAACTCAAACCACGGTGAATTCGTGAGAGGAGGTCCAACAAACCACCCAGTGCGTCTACAACGCAACTTGGGATAAATTCCAAACACGCTGAAATCGCGTAAGGAACAGGACACTCAAACCACGCTGAAATCGTGAGAGGAGGTCCAACAAACCGCCCAGTGCGTCTACAACGCAACTTGGGATGAATTCCAAACACGCTGAAATCGCGTAAGGAACAGGACACTCAAACCACGCTGAAATCGTGAGAGGAGGTCCAACAAACTATCAGGCGCGTGCCCGGCGCAACCTGAGAAAGTCCTGGAGGACAACAATCCCAAACGCTGCTTAGCGTAAAAGGATAAACAATAGAAGATAACTCAAGATGCAAATAAATGCAAGTAAGGTGTGCATGACAATACCAGTGGAAGAGTGCATAACAATGCGGGTGGAAGGGTGCATAACAATGAAGCAGGCTTGATCTTGCGCTTGAGGTAGAGGCACACTCATACTTCGGAGCATTGGCAAGGCCCTGAAGAGGTACATCCGGAGTACAATCACGGAATTTGCTGAAGGTGAAACACACTCAGGTGCTTCGATTTTTCCTATTTTCTTTTGCTTTGCAATCCGGAACCTACATAGCTTCAGATAGGTCCTTGTTTTACAGTTCGCATTTGACCCGGGTTGAACCTTACGGTTTTTGAAAGAACAAAATTTTGTTTTGCACAAATGTGGGGAATGGCACAGCACTCTGAGCACAAAATGATTTTATTTTTGAATTGAGAGAGGAAATAAGTTTTCGACTGGGTATTGAGCCTACGACTGAACACAGCACACCACGACTCAACAACGGAAAACAAAAAAGGTAAACAACCTAAACACATCTATTGACACTCGAAACGACTCAAAACAAGAATCAGGACAGACAAAACAAAACACAAGACTCAAATGTGCACAGGGAGCCTGTTTCACCAGGTATTATTTCCCACCCTTTCTCATTTGTGATTCTCACATCACTCGGACCTCAAGCTCTATTTTTCTGAAATAGCCATTTTCCTCACTTTTCTCTCAGCGCACATCTCTCTATTCTTCAATCTCTCATTTTTCATTCCTCCCCAGAGTGGTTGGTGGATAAATATGAAGTTGCGAGCTCTTGCCCCTAGCATCCTGCTAGATTTTTGTTCACAATAGTGAGTTTCTCCCACAGAGGGATTGTGCTACAACTGGGTGTGTAGCAAATCTGCAGCTAACATCGGTTGATGATGCCTTGCTGGGGAGTTTGGATGTGGTTAGATCTGTCCAGATAAGGAAGTGGAACATCTCGCCCCATTCCAATTCATGCTTCGCACATGGCTTGATATCTCGCTGCTTGGAGGACGAGAGAGCTTTCAGCCCTTTGTTGTTGACTTCAGTTGTGCCCTCTTCTGGCAGGTGGAGTGCCCTTCTTGGCAAGTATGTTGATGATGGGGAAAAGACAGAACACCTGACTTAACTGTGGCACTAATTCATCATTTTGACCATTTTTTGCTTTGGTTTTCTACTAAAACAATTTTGATCAGCATAAGAGTTTGATTAACATGCTTGTTCAATTTTTGATTTGAAATCATGCAAGTCAGGCTATGAGCACTGAAATTTTCCTTTTTTGGGTCCAAGAAATGGTTCAGTTTTGGGAAAAATGAAATAATTTTTGAGAGAATTAGTCAACCTCAGTAAAAATTCTCAAAAACTATTTTTTGCAAACGGCCAATGCTCAACAAGCACGGAACCTACTCTTGAGATGCGTAACCTCGGATCCATAAGCAATGGAAAATTGCCCCTTGTCTGAAGGACACTGCATGGCAACGGAAAGTTGCCCCTTGTTTGAAGTGACACCGACGCTTTTGAATGGCAACGAAAGTTGCCCCTTGTTTGATAGCATCGCAACAGACTTGTAGTCGATCCCTGAGCGATGAACACAACCAGACTCTCGAATCTGAGAGAAGACAAAGATGACCAGAACCATCGCATGGACGAATCGAATTTGAATTGTTTTACTACAGACTTCGTAATGAAGTTGCCTACGATCCCAAACATGGGAATCAAGCCTTACGTAGTTCAGGGTTAAGGTACACTCGGGTATTTAACCTCTCCTTTTTATGCTCTAACTTTTGCCAAGGCGCCTGTTGCAGGTTTTCGACCTTGTGAGCTTTGTTCTTCTTTCTTTTTTTCTTTCTTTTTCCTTTTTTTCTCTTTTTTCTCTTTTTAGCATTTTTCTTTTCTTTTCTTTTTGCATTTGTGTATCTTTGAATTTTTTCTCTTTTTTTCTTTTTTTTTCATTCTTTTCTTTGCTCTAACTTTTGTCTGGGTCGCCCTTCCGGGTTTTCGGCCCAGCGAGCCTCTCAAAGGGTAAAAGTGTAGCTTTGTCCATGCCAAATGGTTTTGAGATCCTGAAGTTATCTAAATCCAGGAGAATGGGTGTCATTGATTTGCAGAACGATCCACCTTTGGCTCTTTGAGCACATCAGATGTTTTTTGCCCCTAGTTCGAGGGTTGCTTCTGTTCTAACTTTGCAAGCTTCTTC
Source organism: Camellia lanceoleosa (assembly GCA_025200525.1). Taxonomy (NCBI): domain Eukaryota; kingdom Viridiplantae; phylum Streptophyta; class Magnoliopsida; order Ericales; family Theaceae; genus Camellia; species Camellia lanceoleosa. Next base: position 53,146,083 of record CM045769.1, on the reverse strand, counting down.
TGATGAGGTCTGACCTTCTTGATCTGACTTTGGTGCCTCTTGTTCGAGGGCTGCTTCAAGGCTGGCCACACAGGCCTTATATTGTGGTCGACCGTTGAACATTCTGAATGCCAGATCAAGGTTTGAAAGCAAAGGGGGGGGGGGGGGTCGAGTCTCGAGGCTGAGAGCGATTCTAGGTTGCACAATCTCAAGAGCTACTCCACACAGGTCTTCGCAGGACCGCGCAAAACATTTTTTTGACAGTTTTTAAGAAAGCGACAAATCGCTCGCACAGAAGATAGTGTGGAACCAGTCTGGATCGAACCAGGATCCTTCTCAGTACTCATGCCGACAGGCATGATTCCATTCATTAAGGGCTTAGCACACCTTTCTTTCTCTCAAGTTGATCAATTTTTGCAAAACCCGAGGAATTTCTTCCTCTTTGTTTTTACCACAGTGTTCAAAAAGTTTTGAAAAACTTAGGTCGATGCAATGAATTCAAGGCACAGAAAAGACATAGCTTTTAGTCAACATCGCCATCTCACTTGGAATTTCGTACAACTGCACACGGCGTATAAACACGAGAGTGTGAAAATCACTTCTGTTTCATTCAAGATCATATAATAACTGCTTCCCGACGTAAACGATCTCAAAAGAAGGCAAAAGACAAACACAAAACAAGATAGTGATGTCCGAGGTAACATTCCGGAATCACTGATTTCAACAAAACAGATCGACTCGATACAACAAGACAGACAAATAAAAAGATCGACTCAAAATAAGGAGACAGACTCAAGCAACACAACAAAAATCGACCCAATACCCAAGTCGAAAGCAAAATTAACAAGATTTGTACATCGCTCAAAACAAAGGCATGCCGCCCACCACATCTGAAGTAAATCAATGCCCGCTAGTGGTTCACCTCCTGATCACATCACATTATCCCCCACAAGTTCATTGATCAGGTGCCGATAGACTTTGCTGAGTTGGTGCGACGATGACCTTATTGTCAATCAGATCTTGTATTTCGTGGCGAAGACGGAAACACTTATCAGTGACATGGCCGACCTGCTGATGAAAGGCACAATATTTGGCCGGATCATGGGAGGGAGGAAGTTTATCTGGCAGTGATCGCGGCTCCAGGGGTTTCAAGTACCCCTTTTTAATCAGGACCCTCAAGGCTGCTGATAGAGACATGTACAGTGGTGCGAACACCCTCTGGCCTCGAGGTGGGTATTTTGAGGTTTGTGGATTTTTACTGGACGCACCAGTAAAGGGATTGGCAGGTGCTGGCCTGGTTTGTTGATCTCTTCCGAGAACGGGACTAGAGTTGAAAACAACATTCCTGGTACAAAGGCGCTTTTCCCGGCTTGCCCCTTGATTCAAACTGCCCCCAACTTGATTGGCGAAAGTGTCATCCACAGCCTCTATAACAACCGCAAGGGCTTGCTCTTTGTTCAGTCCTTCAGCTTTCAAAGCCTCAGCAGCCAACTGAAGATGTTCATGGGGACTAATACTTGCCCCAGCCTTGTTCTTTCCACTTGCTTCCACTTTGTCAAGGGATTGGCCTTCTTCCAATGCAACCAGTCCCAAGGTTGGGGAGCCTTTAGACATGAACTCCCTGGTACGTGATGTGGTTGATGATGGGGCCAAAACCCCAAAGGCCGATCGCAATAGCTCTGAAGATCTTCGATCATCCTCATCGGCTCAGAAGTAGTGGGTTCATGGGTTTGAGATGATTGGGGTTCAGATGCATCCATCATACATAAGTCCAGGCTCTCTGGAATGAACACCGCAGGCTTGGGTAGATGGGCTGGGGTGATGTATATGCTGGGGTCGTAAGGGACGGCCAATATATGGATGAGGTTGAGATGTAGGGGTGACGAGTCAGTACTGACCTGAGGTCCTTTTGGTGGAGCTAGGGTCTTTTCACAATAAGATCTTGAATCTTATGACGGAGGCGGATGCAACGGTTCGTATCATGACCGTGCTGCTGATGATAGGCGCAGTATTTAGCTGGGTCATATCTTGGTGGAAGAGGGTTTGGAAGGGGTTGGGGTTCTAGGAGTTCTAGGTGCTCTTCTTCTCGCAACTTTTTCAAAGCTTGAGAGAGACTCATGTAAAGAGGATGGAATTTTCGGGCTTGGGGCCGAGTTGAAGTGGTTGGTTTTTGGCCATTGAGGGAAGTGGTGATAGTGCCTACTTCTGAGCATTTCGCAGCTGTGCTACCATCAGTAGTAGCATTGGAACTGCGAGCAACATTCCTCTTCAAAGGCTCATTATCTTCTACAAAGATCCCTTGTCGGATGGCATCCTCGATTTGAACCCCCATCTCATGTAGATCTGAAAAGGTGGGAAAGGGGAGCACAATCATCTTTTGCACAAGTTTGGGTTGGAGGTTGCGCACAACCATCCGTATTTGATCCTTATTCGTTGGCCTAATGGTCATCATTGAGGCCTTTGCTCTCCATCGGGTCACAAATTCAGAGAAGCTTTCCTTAACCTCTTGTCTCGTCGTCTCGAGATCATGGGTTGTAATCTCGATTCGTGTGTTATACGAGTATTGTAAAACGAAGGCCTCGGCCTTCTCATCCCAATTCCTCTTAACATCGTCTTCCAACTTGGCATGCCAGATGGCCGCCACACTCGATGGTCCGCCAACAGAGAGAGACAAACAGTAGTCCGGTGAGGCCCATCGGCCTTAAGATATCCGAAAACAATCTCGGGTGCACCATGGGGTCCCGACCCATCAAATCGGTCAATTTGAGGCATTTTGAACCGATCTGGCGTCACTTGCGTCCGTATATCCATCCTCGATGTCGGAATAGACGACTCCTTGGGATTTCTTAAACATTTTCTCCAACTTACTCGGCCATTGTGGGGTCCACTTCAACTCAAAGGAGAGTCCGGTGCATTGATAGGCGGGCGCCTTGGATAGTTGATGAGAATCGGCGGAGTCAGCCCGACCGAATGTCCGTGATTCGCCGACATTTGGTGTCTCTCCGTGATCAACCCCCGGTAGGGAGGAACTTGTTGTGAAGCAGACGCCCGGTTTCTTTGCTAGCTCAGCAATTGTCTCTGCCTGTTGGGCTATGACCACAGCCTGTTGCTTGGCGGATTCTGCTCGACGGACAGCGTCTTGCTGCATGGCTTTCATACTATTTTGGAGTTGGCGCACCATCTCTTCCAGACTTGACATATTGTCCTGATCTAACTGAGCAATTGGTATATCTGTATCTGCAGTAGGCTTGAAAATCTCAACCCGACTGCTCAAAGATCACTGATCTGTAGTCATTTGATCGATGGTACGTGCTCGACTAGCCTTCTCGTACTGATTCTTAAACCGAGTCTCGACCGACAAAGTCTATCGGCACAAATTCAATGTACAGGGATAGTGGAGCCTTCGAAGCTATGATTCCAGACTACCTAGCAAAAGAGAAAACCGACAAAGATCTTAGCTCAATTTCCTTTGGAACGGATACGAGCAAAGTGAACAAGTATTCTATTCTTGATCATCGTTCCCCGAAATTATTGCCCCAAATCTGAATCTGATACCCGCAGATATAACTGATTCTCAAAATATTGATACTGGTGCCCGCAGGCTGGATACCCAGATTTGCAAACTGGTATATGCATTCCCTGTAGAGATACACTCTAAAAGCACATAGCAAGTAAATGAGAGCCAATACACCCCTATGTTGGGATAGGGTTCCCCTGTCTTATTTTGTCAGGAGCTAGGGTTTCACTAAGCACGCAGCGGTTTCAAACAACCTAATATCGGGTGAGCAACCTGTCCTAGTTTGGAATGGTCACTACGGATTTCGATATGCACTAGGTCGAATAGTCGAAACGGGTGCCCCGGTAAAACCGGGGTTTGTGTTCCCATCTTGGCGAGCCCAGAATCGTCAGCCTTATGGTCATGCCTTGACAAGACAAGCCTCCAGCAAACTGCTCAGGAATAGCAGATGGCCAACATGGTGTCTTAGGCGCACCAATGCACATGCAATGCAAAGAAACACATACATGAAATCAAAACAGGATATCACGAGTTCGAGTCAAGCTCTCTAAATTTCCCCAGCAGAGTCGCCAGAAATTGTAGACGCGCCCGTGGGCTTCGCTCTACAGTTCGGACTCGATTTTGTGTCGGTTCTAAATCTGAACCAAAGAGTCCAAATCCGGCAAATCGTTTTGAGAAAAACAGATTTTTTGAAAAGTAGTGCCAAACATGGACTGCTTTGACATCTGAGTCGCCACCTAAATATTTTTTAATGGGAATTTAGGAAACCACGACTCGGTGCGAAGGCCACGTAATAAAATCATCACCAAAGTGGTCTTGGCTCGGGAGCTTGGGTACGATCGGGAAGGTCACTATGAGCACCCCTTTCGCCCGGTCCGAAGACCGGCCTCTACTAACCGTGATATCCAACTTTGAAAACATTACATGCTCTTATTCCGGTTATTAACCTAGAATTACTATGTTATGCGCACAGCAAACAAGTATAGACTAGATCGCCTAATTTGGAAACAAGCATTGTATATCCGTTTGTTTTGAAAAACGTGTTGGTTTTTGCTACTCGCAAGTAGGCTAAAATACGGATTTCAATGAGTTATTCCAACTCACGCAATCCAACCTCCACCCACAGGCATTCACACAGTAATATCACATAAGCATTTAGCCGTATGGTAAGCATACTGTCATGACAACATTCACACGCATGTAGTATGCTAAAGCATAAAATACTTACATCGTACTCCGCACCAAAACAATAAACCGGTTAGCAAACATGCATGACGTAGTTCATGTTAAGTGGCTAATGCAACACAGGCATAGATGCAATCTAGAGTAGGCTCGGCTAACCCTAAACATGACATGTGAAATGCGCGAGTAGCATGTATTCAATTTGGAATTAAAAATACAATGCAGTTTGCATGATGTGCCGAGCCCGATGCATGTAAACAAATGCATGGATGCACGCATGCATAGCATAAGATATGCTAAAATAAAGGTGCCCTAATCTACCATCATAAGCAGGTAAATAAAAGGGAGAAAGAAATGGGGATTGGAAGACATACACCCACTCGCACACACTTATTACAAATGCGCCCTCACTCGGAGGGACCAAAATAATAATACAGTCCGAGTAATAAATAAATTAATTATTACAAAATTTCTAATTAATTAATAAATAAATGCAAAAAAAGGAAAGGTAGCCACAGCCGCCCGCCTCAGGATATGTGAATGATGTATGCTCGATCCGACTTGCCCGGAAAACCCGTGTCATGACACTGTTGCTTCTGTTTCACTGTCCTGCTTCTCTGGAAAATTGCAAAAGTCCTGGAACAGACTCCCTGAATCCTAAGGATCATTACCGGCTAGATAGAATGTCCACCGGCCGTGTATAAAGTCCACCGGCTGGAAATGAAGCTATCGGCAATAAATACATTGCCGGTCGGCACAAAATTCCTGCAGAAGACAGTTTTGACAGCAACAGCAGACCAGCAGTGCAAGGCATAGAATTTCTAGGCAAATGTATGCATGGACACACTCCCTATCATGTAATGGACTCAAGGGAGCATGGCCCTCGACCCCCGGGCCATCAATCACGCATTTCAATGCATGATGGCCCGAAAGCCAAGTTAGCAACTTTGATATCAAATGGAATGCAAGCACAAAACAAATCAAAGGGCCCCAACCCCTATCATGATTGGTCAAGAGGCAAGGGATGCATGCTCAATGAAATGCAACCTAGGCATGGCGGCTAAGTATGCAACATGAACATGCAAATGAGCAATGTATGCTAGGCTTGCAACCTAAACATGTAAACAAACATGGCATGCAACAACATGCAACGATGGACCTAAACTAACATGGATAACTCACAAGCATGCCAAAATCAGCGGCCATGAGATGAAAATGAGATGCCTCAAAATGCGTGCATACGGGCACGCAAACCGAAGAAATGGCATACGCAATGCAATATTGACTTACACTAACATGAGTTGACCTCAGCCACACTCACGTAAGAGGCCATGAGATGAAAAATGAAGTGCCTCGAAGTGCGTGCACATGGGCACACAAACCGAGGCAATGGCCCTAAGGCACGAAATGACATGGAAAATGATATACAAACATGCAAATGGAATTTCAGCACTCACAAATGATGCAAAACAGTCCCGAAAGGTGGGGAAATGATACCAAATGCACAGAACGGTCCCGAAATGCGATATTAAGCACCCGAAATGGCCTACAGCCATACTAAACATGCATAATTGGTACATGACATGCAAAACAGTAGCAAGGCAGCCCCAAAATAGCATTTTTTACAATACAAAACATGGCGAAATAGTGAGCATAGATAGGACAACAATGGCATGCAAAAATGGCTCCTCAAGGGAGGCAATGAGGCAAGTGATAGATACAATGCTCAAACAGAAAAATGTCCTTCTACAACACTGATGAGGGACCAAAAATATGCACATTTACAGTAGATGACATCCGCCAAATCAGTATGCAAACTTGCTAAAAATGTCATGCAAGATCTAGGATACATAAGGCTACAACATGAGGTATGCCTTACATTCATCAAACATCCTTGGACCCTTAACAAAACATGACAAGAAGGCCAAAATATGGATATTTTCAGTACTGATCATGGCCGAAAACAGAAGCTAGATAGGCTTAACAAAGCATGCAAAAATGGGGCCAAAGAGGGATATAAAGACAAGCATAACATGGAGACCCCAAACAAGGTTTATCCCTTATACAATGTTGTATAGGGACACAAAATAAACCTACTAACAGTTCATGACATGCTCCAAAACAGATCACATGTAGGCCAAACAAGTCATGCAAACTTACGGTAAATTGGAAGAATTGTGAAGCAAGTGCAAGATAGGGGGCCCGAACATGATTGAGCCCTTCTTCAATGTTGAAGAGGGGCTAAAAATAGGTCCCCTTACAGTTTACATCATGCTCGAAAACAGATCACAAATAGGCCAAATATTCAATGCAAAATAATGGCATATAAGAGGATATTGAAGCAAGTACCAAATGGAGGGCTCAAACAGGATTGAGCCCTTAAACAAACATGAAATATGGCTCAAAATAATGACCTTTTCAGTTCTGGTCAGAGCCCAAAACAGTAAGAAAATAGGTCTAAGAAATGGAGCAAGAAAGTGCTACAAAAGAGGGAAATGGACACTTACCCTTGAAGACCACTTCTTTTCTACCTCTTGGCTTGAGGAATGTTGCTTCTAAGCCTCTGAAAAGCTCCCCTTGCTGCTGGAAATGGAGTGGTGGTGGTGGTGCTTGGTGGTTATGAAGAAAAGGCCCAAGAATTTGAGAGGTTTTGAAGTTGGAAGTGTAGAGAGAGAGGGATTTCTTAGAGTGAGAGGCTCCCAAAACTTGATCTTTTTTGTTCTAACCCTAAGCATATGAGATATAAGGCCCTATATATGTCAAAATAAGATCTTTTGGTCGAAATATCCAATTAAAAATATCTGCCACAGTGTATAGCAAAATATCTGTCAAAAATCTTAGTTCTGGGCACTTTTGGCCGGCCGGCAATATTTTGTGCCGATCGGCTATCTTTTCTGCCGGTCGGCAATCGGTAACGTCAAAAGTGCCAGTGGATGTCCAGATTGAAGCCCCGGAAGTTAGCTTTCCAATGGCGCAAACCTTACAATAAAATTCCTCCTGTGCGAAAAGTTATGCCCTTTTCCGTAAAGCCGCGCAGATTCGGTCCAACCAGACTTCAACCAACCATATCTCCTCCCCCCGGATTTGGACTTAGAAGATTCTTGAGTGAAAAATGAAGCCCCGGAAGTAAGGTTTCCAATGGTGGTGGCCCCATATTTGAATTCCTCTTGTACAAAGAGTTATGCCCGTTTCGGGGAAGCCGCGCAGACTTTTCTCCTTCGATTCATCTTTGAACCACTCCCAAACTAGTTTCCTCCCCTCTTCTCCTCTTTTCTTCAACTTCAAACCCCTGAGTAAGGTGTTTTGAAAGATTTTCCAAAGATTTCATCTCTCTTTCATTCATCTCCCCTTTGTCCTTGCTCGGTTTACCGAAAAGCGCAACATTTACCGAAATGTGAGCGTCGGAACATCGTGGGAATTTTATTTCAAAAATGTTTTGAAAGAGAGGGTTTTAAGGTATAAAAACCATCAAAAATAATTTTGGTCCACAATGGGGTATGAAGTTGAGATTTGCCTCTCTCCTTGCCGAAGAAACTGAACCTTCGCCCTACGCACCTTTCTCCAACAAGTAAACCATCAGTAATGCCCAAGTCTTAAGGGCGGTCAAAAATGGGGTGTCTACACCCTTCCGTCCGAAATACCGCCCGCCACCGACTCTCAATTCTCCCTGCCTGTTAGCGGATCAGAGTCCGTGCGCGTTGAGGTTGAAACGGGAAAAAATCGGAATGCCAAATCTTCTGTGATCGTGCAGGCCAGTCAAGAAGTTGAGGTGGAGAAATGCCCTGCCGAGTTTGAGGCCGGCTTAGAGGAACACGGCGGCAAACGTCCTCGATTAGAGGGATCGAGCGTGGTCGTTCCTTTTATGATTCGTCCGATAGTAAGAAAGGTACCGATTTCTTCGGATGCATCGGCGCTCAAAGATCCAGAAGTCGCATTCAACTTGGCCACGTCCATGTCATTGCCGCCTGACAAGAAGGGTTTCCGGGTGGAAACAGATCTGAGTGCGACAGCACTAGCCGTCCAATCGGCGCTTTTGGTACATAGTCGAGCTTAGCTTTACTTAATCCGAATGTTGTTAAAGTTAAGGTTCTAAATGCTTATTTTGCAGACCATCGGATGGATAGCCGATTTGGACTGTCGCCATCGCGACGCCGTCAAAGAGATTGGCCATTTATGCGAGGAAGCTGAGGGCCAGAGGCGAAGGGCCGAGGTCAAGGCTTTGAGGGAGAATAAGGAAGCCTCAAGGGCCGACGCCGAGATGGAGAGGGCTAGTAGCGCGGATCAGTTGAGATCGGATGCCGAGAAGAAGGCGGATGCGAGCGAAGATGCACTCAAATTGACCCAGAGGGCGATCTCCAGACTGCAGGCTGAGTTTGCTGAAATGAAGGCGGCGAACGAAGCAGCCGACTCGAAGTCTTCCAAAGTGTTCGAGGCAGGGAAGAATGCTGGGCTTGCCGAGTTCGTTGACCAGGTCCCCAAGTTTGAAAATCGGGGATTCAAACACAGCTGGCTCAAAGCCCTTGCTGTTGCTAACGCTTCGTTGAATATGCCAATACCATATGAGCAAGTGGATGTTGAGCCATTGGAATCTGATTCTGATGGCTGATCTGACCAACTGACAGTTTTTAATTTAGTGTTTTTCATCTGTTGCTACAGTCAAGAGTATATATATATAAAACGTGAGTTGTGCTCAATAAATGTTGAATGCTATTTTATTTTTTTTACTTTATTTTATTTTATATTGGCTTCTTAATAAATCTGCCCTTGCCTTGGCCAGGGCGCAAGCTTGGGAAGCCGAATGGGCCTAACTCGCGGGCTGGCTAAGGCATGGACTGGTCGGCCGTTTGCGCTTGAAAACTCGGCCGATAAGATTAATAAATCTGCCCTTGCCTTGGCCAAGGCGCGAGCTTGGGAAGCCGAATGGGCCAAACTCGCGGGCTGACGAAGGCACAGACTGATCGACGGTTTGCACTTGAAAAGTCGGCCGATAAGATTAATAAATATGCCCTTGCCTTGGCCAGGGAGCGAGCTTGGGAAACCGAATGGGCCTAACTTGCAAGCTGGCTAAGGCACGGACTGGTCGGCCATTTGCGCTTGAAAACTCGGCCGATAAGATTAATAAATCTTCCCTTGCCTTGGCCAAGGCGTGAGCTTGGGAAGCCGAATGGGCCTAACTCGTGGGCTGGCTAAGGCACGGATTGGTCAGCCGTTTGTGCTTGGAAACTCGGCCGATAAGATTAATAAATCTGCCCTTGGCCAGGGCGCGGGCTTGGGAAGCCGAATGGGCCTAACTCACGGGCTGGCGAAGGCACAGACTGATCGGCCATTTGCACTAGAAAAGTCGCCCGATAAGATTAATAAATCTGCCCTTGCCTTGCCCAGGACGCGAGCTTGGGAAGCCGAATGGGCCTAACTCGCGAGCTGGCCAAGGCACAGACTGATCGGCCGTTTGCACTTGAAAAGTCGGCCGATAAGATTAATAAATCTGCCCTTGCCTTGGCCAGGGCGCGAGCTTGGGAAGCCGAATGGGCCTAACTCGCGGGCTGGCTAAGCCACGGATTGGTCAGCCGTTTGCACTTGAAAACTCGACAAATAAGATTAATAAATCTGCCCTTGCCTTGGCCAGGGCGCGAGCTTGGGAAGCCGAATGGGCCTAACTCGTGGGCTAGCCAAGACACGGACTGGTTGAAAAGTCGGCCGATAAGATTAATAAATCTGCCTTTGCCTTGGCCAGGGCGCGAGCTTGGGAAGCCGAATGGGCCTAACTCGCAGCCTGGCTAAGGCACAAACTGGTCGGCCGTTTGCGCTTGAAAACTCGGCTGATAAGATTAATAAATCTGCCCTTGCCTTGGCCAGGGCGCGAGCTTGGGAAGCTGAATGGGCCTAACTCACGGGCTGGCCAACGCACAAACTGGTCGGCCGTTTGCACTTGAAAAGTTGGCTGATAAGATTAATAAATCTACCCTTGCCTTGGCCAGGGCGCGAGCTTGTGAAGCCGAATGGGCCTAACTCGCGGGCTGGCCCAGGCACCGACTGGTCGGCCATTTGCAGTTGAAAATTCGGTGGATAAGATTAATAAATCTGCCCTTGCCTTGGCCAGGACGCGGGCTTGGGAAGCCGAGTGGGCCTAACTCGCGGGCTGGACAGTTGGCATCCGACTATTGACATTTGGGATTGCTGATGTACAAATTAGCTTTTGAAACTTGTTATTCATTGTTTTAGAATGTGTTTTCCAAAATTTGGGCCCAAGAGGTCGAGATTTGAGTGAAAGAATGCTTGGTTTGAGCTTAGGAGACAAATCTGGAAATTCCAGATTTGGCTTCTTCGCTCGAGCGAAGGATTCTTCGCTCGAGCGACCAACCTTTGTTCGAAGCTACGCTCGAGCATAGGATTGGTGGCTCGAGCGTAAAAATCGAGCATCGATACTTTCTTGTTTCATCGACGCTCGAGCGAAGGATTGTTCGCTCGAGCGAAGCCTTTGATTTTACAACCTCGCTCGAGCGGAGGAAGGCTCGCTCGAGCGAGACCCCTGTTTTCAGCAACTTTTGAAAAATGCCTTCCAACTGTATTTTTGCATCCTCATCCCATCCTAGGCATTCTTAGGCCTAGTTTAAGGCATCTTAATGAGGATTTAGACATAGAACCACACCGAGGAAATTTAGGGATTTAATTATCATCCTTTCGACTGTGAACTTAGTGTGTGTTCTATTTGTTAACTGTTTAGGATTGGCTCTCGGGGACGCGCTCTAGCTGCTATTAGCCCAATCTCTGTGAGTAACAATTGTGTAAAGAAATGTTCAAAATGGTTATCTTTTGAATACTGAACTGTATTGTTTACTGAACTGATATTGTTTACTGAACTAATGTATGTCCTGTTTTCTGAATCAGACAGTGGCATCCTTAGCATCGATCGTTATCATAGAGCTCACGCTTCCCTTGTGGGACCATATCATATCGATCGATGGCCATCATTATGTTGGTCTGTTAAGACATTCCCTTCGGACCTACTATTTATAGGCTAATGGATGTACCACATATGACTGATTGACTGAAATAATGAAAGACTGAAATACTGTTTAATGAACTGATTGCATTACTGTAAGGACATTCATTCTTAACCCCTTTACGCATTATGTTATTCACTGGGCTTTAGCTCACTGTTCATATATATATATGTAGGTTCTCAGCAGCCAGACCGGAGCTAGGAGCGTGGGTCGGTCCCCAGTTTTGTCAAGCCAGCCTATGTGCCTCACTGCGAGGTTCCGAGTTGCCATGCTATGGCTTGGGGTGTTTTTGTGTCCCCTATCGGTCTCCTTACTGTTTTGCACTATTGTATAGACTGTCTCGTTTTTGATCTTGTTATCGAGGATTAAGTTCCGTCTTGAATGATTGTATATGATTGTATAGACTGTACTGTATGAATGCATGAAAAATGTTTTTGGCATACAGATTTTCACAGCTCAATGGACACTAGTTACTTACTGTATTGGCTTCCGCCAGCCCTCAGATTGCTCAATCAGATATCGTTTTGAGGCCTTCGGTAATCTCGGACATCGCCGATTCTGAGGCTAAACCCATAGGGCCGGGTTTGGGTCGTGACAGAACCCAACAGACCTTAGGTTATGAAAAGGGGTTTCAGGATGGCCTGAAGTTCGAGATAGAGAATACCAAACAAGACCTTACCGAGGAGGTATGTCGGTGTGAAAATCGTGGATTCAAGCACAGCTGGATCAAGGCCCTTCAAAGCGAGGAATCCCTCGAAGCCGCGGGAATTGATTCGGCCTTGCCCCTGTATCATCGCCATCACTTTCCATATCCCGATTTCGAAATTGAGAAGAGCAACGATGAGGGTGCCGATTGAAAAGACATTGCGCTGAATAAATAGAATTTCTTTTCTTTTTAACGTTTGTATTTGGTCTTGACATGTTATGTGTTTAATTAATCATATTACTTCGTCTTTCTGGCAGGTTTTGTGTTGTATGGCGTAAATGTTTGGACACGTATTGGCCGATCTGAATTGCCAATGATTCTTATTGAATATTTATTCAGCCAATCAAGTGGTCCGAATACAAACCTTAGAAAGGCCAGTCGGGATATACACGAAGGGCGCTCCGAATCTGGAGTCTGTTTTGGCCAATCGTGATATCTACGAAGGGCGCTCCGAATCCGGAGTCTTTATTTTGGTCGATCGTGATATCCACGAAGGGCGCTCCGAATCCGGAGTCTTTATTTTGGCCGATCGTGATATCCACGAAGGGCGCTCCGAATCCGGAGTCTTTATTTTGGCCGATTGTGATATCCACGAAGGGCGCTCCGAATCCGGAGTCTTTATTTTGGCCCATCGTGATATCCAGGAAGGGCGCCCCGAATCCGGAGTCTTTATTTTGGCCGACCGTGATATCCATGAAGGGCGCTCTGAATCCGGAGTCTTTATTTTGGCTGACCGTGATATCCACGAAGGGCGCTCCGAATCCGAAGTCTTTATTTTGGCCAATCGTGGTATCCACGAGGGGCGCTCCGAATCCGGAGTCATTATTTTGGCCGACCGTGATATCCACGAAGGGCGCTTCGAATCCGGAGTCTTTATTTTGGCTGATCGTGATAACCACAAAGGGCGCTCCGAATCTGTAGTCTTTATTTTGGTCGATCGTGGTATCCACGAAGGGCGCTCCGAATCCGGAGTCCTTATTTTGGCCGATCGTGATATCCACGAAGGGCGCTCCGAATCCGGAGTCTTTATTTTGGCCAATCATGGTATCCACGAAGGGCGCTCCAAATCCGGAGTCTTTATTTTGGCCTTGGAAGGCTTAATCGGACCTTATTAATCAAGGCTTGGGGGCGAACTTTGGAAAACGAGAAATTTTGTATTACAAAGATGGATCGCGTACAAGTATCAAGCCCACAAGTCGGGTTGATGATAGAATTTACGCCAGTGTATAGAATTCCAAGGCCGTGGCAGGCTCCTTCCTGTCATGTCTGAGAGCCAATATGCCCTTGTTCCTGCGATGGATTCAATTTGATAGGGGTCGTCCCAGTTTGGACCCAGTTTTCCATCGGCCGGTCTTTGGTCGGCTGGAAGTACCTTCTTTAGGACAAGCTCTCCTGGTGTGTATCGGCGTAACTGAACTCGCTGATTGTACAACTTGGCGAGCTGCCGCCGGTAGCGTGCCATGGATGCCAGGGCGCGGTCTCTTCGTTCTTCAATTAGAATCAGATCTGGGGCAAGCATCATGTCGTTTCGGCCCGTGTCAAAAACTTGCGATTTCAGGGTTGGGTGTCCGATTTCCAGGGGTAAGATTGCCTGGGTTCCGAAGCATAGAGCAAACGGCGTTTCTCCGGTGGATCTCCTTGGCGTAGTCCGATGAGCCCACAATACACTCTGCAATTCTTCTACCCATTTGCCTTTAGCTTTTTCCAGTCTCTTTTTGATGTCGTCCAAGATGGATTTGTTAGAGGCTTCGGCCTGACCATTGCTTTGTGGGTAGGCCGGTGTCGAGAAGTAAGGCCGAATGCCATATTTGCTGCATAACTCTCGGTACACGCCACAATCAAACTGGGTGCCATTGTCTAAGATCAGAGCTCTCGGAATGCCGAATCGTGTTATGATGTTTCTCCATACAAAGCGTTTAATGTCGGCATCTCGTATATGTGTTAGAGCCTCCGCTTCGACCCATTTTGTGAAGTAGTCTGTCGCGACGATTAAGAATCGTTTGTTCCCCGGGGCCCTGGGCAATGGTCCTATGATATCAAGTCCCCATTGAGCAAACGGCCAGGGGCTGGTGATAAAGTTCAACTCTTCGGCAGGCAGATGGGTTAATGGGGAGAACTTTTGGCACTGTTCGCACTTTTTTACATAAATCTCCGCGTCAGCCCTCATTGTCGGCCAATAATACCCCTACGTTATAGCTCGATGAGCCAGGGAGCATCCGCCGGAATGGGCACCGCACCTGCCCTCATGTATCTCTGTCAGAAGCTCTTCCACTTTGTCGGGGTGTACGTATTCCAAATATGGACCAAAGAGGGACTTTTTGTAAAGTCCTCCTTGCGGATCTAGAAAATATCGTAGGGCTTTATTTCGCAGCTTGTGTGCTTCTTTTTTGTCCTCTGAGAGTTGTTCAGAAGAGAGGAAGGCTGCAATGGGGTCCATCCAGCTTGGTGCGGATTCTATAATATTGACATGGATTTCCTCCGAAGGACCAATACTCGGCTCCGGGATGAAACCTACTTCGATGGTACGTTTGATCTCAGAATTGATGGCGGAGGCTAAGCATACGAAGGCGTCCGCGTGTGTGTTCTGATCGCACGTTATTTAGTTCAGTTCATGATGGTCGAATTTTGCCAGCAAGGAATTGGCCGTTTTCATGTAGGCCGCCATACGGTCGTTTCTTGCCACATACTCCCCCTTTAGCTGATTGATTACCAACTTTCAATCACAAAATACAAGCAGATGTCAAGTGCCGAGAAGGTGTGCATTCCGCAGACCGGCTAGAAGGGGCTTCATATTTGGCTTCGTTATTTGATGCTTCGAAGCGAAGCTGGACGGCCTGCTCGATCACTGCGCTGTCTGGAGACATGATTACAACTCCGGTGCCACTGCCCCTTTGGTTAGATGATCCATCACAATATAATTGCCAAATATCCCCGACATAAATTCTCCAGTTCGGCTTTGGTAGAACCTCGGCCTTTGGTCGAACATCTGGTTTAAAGTTGGCAAGCTCGCCGGTGAATTCAGCAACAAAGTCGGCCAACACCTGCCCCTTGACTGCAGTTTTAGGTAAAAACCGAATGTCATATTGGCCGAGTTCAAGAGCCCATTTTGAAACACGTCCCGATGCTTCTACACTCCATAGTACCGATCGGAGGGGATAATCTGTTAGCACCCCAATGTTATGTCCCTGGAAGTAATGCATTAATTTTCTTGCCGCCACGACTAGGGCTAAGATGAGTTTTTCCAACGGAAGGTAGCGTGTTTCGGCGTCAACCATTGCCTTGCTCACATAATACACTAGCCGTTGCTCACCCTCCTCCTCCCTTAACAGTACGGCGCTAACGGCCCTATCGGAAACTGCAAGATATAGGATGAACAGGTCACCAGCAGCGGGTGTTGTCAAGAGAGGTTCTGTGCAGAGGTACGTCTTGAGCCCATTGAAGGCTGCTTCACATTTGGCGGACCAGTCAAAAGCCTTACCCTGCCGTAGTGTCTGAAAGAATTGTCGGCAGCGATTTGTAGACCGGGTGATGAATCTGTTAAGTGCAGCGGCCATCCCCATCAACTTTTGGACTTCTTTTACTGAACGGGGGGAGCCGTGTTCCAAAATTGCTGTGACCTGCCTCAGGTTGGCTTCGATTCCTCGGTGATTGACAATGTAACCCAGGAATTTGCCAGAGCCGATTCCAAACGCACACTTGGAAGCGTTCAGTTTCATTTTGTATTTGCATAAGATGCTGAATGTCTTTTCTAGATCGGCTATATGATTCTGTTCTTCTTTCGACTTGACCACCATATCATCTATATATACTTCCATAGTGTGGCCTAGTTGCTCTTTGAATATGGCAGTGACCAGTCTTTAGTAGGTTGCCCCTGCATTCTTAAGCCCAAATGGCATAACTTTGTACCAATAGGTTCCCCTTGGGGTGAGGAAGGTAGTTTTGTCCTGGTCATCTGGATGCATGGCGATTTGATGGTAGCCTCTGTAAGCATCGAGGAAGCTCATGCGTTGGTGACGTGCCGCCGCATCGACGAGTTAGTCGATTCTAGGTAGAGAAAAACAGTCTTTGTGGCAAGCTTTGTTCAGATCCGTGAAGTCGACGCGCACTCGCCAAGTCACATTTTTCTTCTTCACCACCACTGTATTGGAAAGCCACGTAGGGTAAGTAACTTCTCTAATTGCCCCGGCGTCAAGCAGTTTGTCTACCTCCTCGACAACGGCGGCAGTGTGCCCCGCGGCTGACCGTCGGCCTCTCTGTATGATCGGCTTACATTTCGGGTCGACATTCAAACGGTGCTGTGAAATTAACAGGTCCATTCCCGACATTTCGTATGGAGTCCATGCAAAGACGTCAAGGTTGTTGAGCAAGAAAGAGATCAGCTGCTTCCTGTCGGCCTGATTCAGAGAGGCGCCGATCATGAAGAACTTTTCTGGGCTTCCATCAATGTCAACTCGGTCTAAATCTTCTATGGCTTTCTCATTTGGATTCTGCCCAACGTCATCCAGGATTTCCCGATTCGGCACCTCAATGGAATTTACTTGCGGTTCCTTTGGCGTTCTGGCGGCGAGGAGATAACATGCTTGTGCCAATTTCTGGGATCCGTGGATTTGCTCAATGCCCTGTTCTGTTGGGAAACGAAGTAGTTGATGATAGGTGCTTGGGACGGCCTGCAATGTATGCAACCATGATCGCCCCATGATGAGATTGTACGGCGACGGTAGCTTGACGACCAAGAATTCCACGTCCACCATTCTAGAACCTGCTCGAACAGGTAGGCTGATCTTTCCCAATGGGTACTCTGGAGTGGCGTTGAAGCCGAATAGTGGATAAGGGGCCGGACTCAGGTTTGACTCGTTGAATTCGAGTTTGATGAAGGTTTTATAATACATAACCTCCGAGGTACTGCCCTGGTCGATGAGAACGCGTTTGACGGTGAACCGGTTGACGCACAGCTCAACAACCATCGGATCGATGTGAGGGAGTGAGACACCGATCAAATCAGAATCGTCAAAGGTGATACTTGGTGATTCTTGGGGCCGCTTCGCTGGCGTGAGCTGCTGTTGGGGACCTGGATGTGATTGGATCGCATGTACGGCCGGGGCTGCTGGCAGGCTGTATATCATGTGGACGGTATCAAGTGGAATTGCGTCCTGCGGAGGAGCAGGTGTTTCGACCACATCCTTCCGAACGCACTAGTGAAGACGTTCGTCCTTCACCAACACCGCAGGGGGATCTGTCGTCGCCTAGCCGCCGTCAGTCGCTTGCTGCGGGGCCTGGGATCATCGATCATCTACCCTCAGTGGTCGCTCAGAAGCTTGGCGCACCGTTCGTTTGGATTTTGATATTTCCGAGGCCAGATCGCGACAAAGGCGTTCGTTCTCAGCGATGATGTTGTCCAACCTCTGTTTGGCTTGCCTAGCTTGCGCCAAGGTTGCCTGTATTGTCTTTTGCATTGGGTTTGACGATGAGCGCAGGTCTGAGGCTGGTCTTGCTGCGATGATTTGTTGTCCAAGCGAGTTGTCGGTGGCCATCGGAGGATCTTCGGTCACGCCTGCCATGGATGTATTTGAGTATTCCCACAGACGGCACCTATTGTGGAGAAATGGTTTGGAAATACTCTTCTGATCCTGGGAGGCGCTGGTGATCCTCAGCTAGTCACCTGAAAAGAGGAAAACTCCGGTCGGGGGTGCCGGGATTAGCACCCCAACGGACAAGTTAGTTCAGACACTCAAGATAACTTCTTCTTTAAGTTAAGTGAAGTGATTCTTACATACCTTTTTGGATTTGCAGTTCTTGTATTTATACTAACTTTATTGGGCCTCGGGGCCTGAGCCTACGTTTATCCTATTCACCTTACATTTATTCGGATCTACTGACCCTCGTCTATTCGGCTTTGTTAATGTATTCGGCGCCCTAGTTACGCAGTACGAAGCTGAGTAGTATCCAGTTTCTGGGGTACGCGTCTCCCGACTTTTCCACTTATTCGGCTCCCACAAGTAAACAAAATGAATCAAAGTAAAACATGCCAAGATAACATGTTTGTGATGCATTGCATGTGTTTGGATCGGACGTTAATCCAAACACGAAAAATGTGGGACGTTTCATACTTGAAGTGATGAAACGTGTCACATTTCTCGGTCCCCGACGCCCTTGACTGTGCATGATAGGGTGGAGACCTTTCAAGTCTTATGTGTGCATTCACTGAGTTTTGCGCAAGCTTGATCCTTTGGCCACCATGAATTGAAAATGCTTGGTTGTTGGCTCGAGAGTCAAGTGCCATACTCCTCTGAGCTTGAGATATGATGAGTGTGGAAGTGCATACATTTCTATGCAAATACATTGTCTTGCCTCTGTCTGTGCTCTGTTGCAGCAACAGGAGGAATTTCAACCCTCAAGGTGTTCTTGAGATCAGAAAGAAGCAATATGGAAATCGATGTACTTTTCAAAGGTTTAAAAGAGTGCAAACAAAGGCGTCTCAAGGCAAGGTGGTGGATTTCCCGGGAGACGCAACCGAGCATGCATATCTCCCTCGCCCGCGAGGCCATTTATCGCTTCGGTTAGCTAGTTGTACTTAATTACCTGTGCTGTATTTAATTTAGCTTAGTGCTTTGTAATATTCTAATTAGCTTAGATTAGCTAGTTATTCAATTTCGTTTGTAATAATTAATTAGCTAGAATAGTTAGTTAATTAGTTGGTTTTTAATAGTTAGCTTAATTAGCGTAGCTAGTTAGCTTTCATTTTATTCGGACCCTCCGTCGAGAGGGCAAATGTTGTAATAAGTGTGCGTGTGTGTGTGCATGTCTTCCAACCGCATATCTTTCTCTCTTTTATTTACCAGCTTTTGATGGATAGTTTTAGGGCATGTTTCAATCAGCATACTTATGTTTGCATGCGTGCATCATTCATTTTGTCTTGCATGCACCGGGCTTCGCGCATCATTCAAACTGCATTGTATTTCAATATACTTTCTTGAATACGTGTTTTAAAGCATGTTATCAAGTGTTGTATTCATATGTCATTCTAGATAGCCGACCCTATTTTAGTTGCATATTTGCATGTGTTGCATTAGGCATCTTAACATAGCTAGGATCATACATGATTTCTAACTAGCTTCTGTTTTGGCTCGGAGTACACTGTAAGTGTTTATGCTTTAGCATCCTTGCATGAGTGTGAGTGATTTCCATGTCAGCATGCTTTCCATGAGGCTATTTGCTTAAGTGTTTAACTGCATGAATGCCTGTGGATGGAGGCTTGATTGCCTGAATTGGAACAACTTGACGATTGTGAGTTTTATGCCCACTTTGCGGAGTGGCAAAATCATGGCAAGGCAGTCCATGTTTGGCGCTTTTTTGATTAAAATCAATTTTTCCAAAAATGATTTGCTGGATTTGGACTCTTTGGTGATTTATCAGTCTTACATTGCACTTTGTGAGATTAGATTCAAAACTGTGACAGGTGTCCAAACTGTAGTTGCTAGAACCCAATTCGCGCCCTCGCGCGCAGAGCGAGTTCGGGCGGTCTACAATTTCTGGCGACTCTGCTGGGGATTTAGAGAACTTGACTATAACTCATGATATGTTGTTTTGTCTACCCTTATGTGTTTCTTTGCATTGCATTTGCATTGGTGCGCCCAAGACACCGTGTTTGCCATCTGCTATTCCTGAGCGGTTTACAGGAGGCTTGCTTTGAGAAGCATGCCATAAGGATAACCGGTTACGGGCTCTGCCACGATGGAAACACAAACCTCGGTTTTCACCAAGGCACCTTTTCGACCATTTGACCTAGTCACATATCGAAAGCCTTAGAGACTATTCCAAAGTAGGACAAGTTGTTTACCCGATTGTAGGTTGTTTGAAACTGCATACGTGCGTAGTGAACCCCTAGCTCCTGACAAAATTGGACAGGGAAACCCTACCCCACCATAGGGGTGTTTTGGCTCTTACTTGCTTAGTATGTGCTATCAGAGTGCATGTCTACAGGTTGTATGTATAAGTTGCAAGTCTCGATTCGACCACGGTATCACGGTTCTGAGCGAAATTTTGGGCAAAATCAGAGAAACACGATCATTTAGCTATGCTCATATTTGTTCTGGTGAAATCAGGCTGAGATGCTGTCTGTTTTCTTTTTTGCTAGGTAGTCTTGGAACCATAGCTTCAGAAGGCTCCAATATCCCCCGAGTACACCAGACTTGTGTTGATAGATTTTATCAGGTCATAGATTCAATTCAAGCACAATCAGTGTTCCATCGCCAGAGGCAGGGCAAAAAGGCCAGTCAGGCACAGATCACTAGTTCAAGTCTCCAGATCAGCGGTCATTATCCACCTCACCTGCGCATAGTTAGGCTGAGATATCTGTTTCCACCTCAGAGAGGGAATACACACCAGTTCAATCGGATCCGCAGTTTTCAGTTAATATGGAGGACATGATGCGTCAGCTCCAAGAAACCAAGCAGGCCATGTAGCGGGATGCTGCTCGCCAGGTAGAGGTTACTGCACGTCAGGCGGAAGTGGTAGCTCAACAGGCAGAGTTGATTGCTAGGCGTCAGCAGCAGCATCCACCACAATAAGCCAAAGCATCTTCTTCGCATCTGCACCCGCCCTCACCTAGGGTTTTGACACCCGGGGAGACTGCAAACGTCCAGGAAAATACAGACGTCCCAAAGGGGCCAGTTCCACCCCCAATTCTACCCCAGCTATCCAAAGCATCAGCTAATCTAGTGGACACACCATTTGAATATGAGGTGCATCCAACAGCGCTGAAACTTAGTAAGCTTGAAAAGCTGTTCAAAAGTGCTCAAGGTGTTAATTCCATTCTGGACATAAAGGATGGACACGCTGACTCAGCGGTGACGTTACTGGACCGGTTCAAGATGCCGCATATAGACGGTTTTGACGATTCTGGAGATCCTATGGTACATCTACGGTTGTTCTCGAATATCCTAAGGCCAATGGATCTCTCCAGACTGCAAAACCTTTCCCTCTTCGACCGGACCCTGTCGGGTGTTGCGGCTATCTGGTATGCGAACCTGGAAGATTCCGTCAAGAGCAGTTGGGAGGAGATGGCTGAGGCCTTCGTTGCCCAGTATTCATACAACACGCAAATCGAGGTCACAACTCGTGATCTCGAGACAACCAGGCAAGAGCCGAAAGAGGGCTTCTCTGACTTTGTAACCCGTTGGAGGGCCAAAGCTTCTATAATGACCACCAGGCCGGTCGAGAAAGATCAGATCAGGATGGTTCTACGCAACCTGCAGCCTAACCTGATGCAAAAAATGATCGTCTTACCCCTCCCCACCTTTGCAAATTTACACGAGATTGGGGTACAGATTAAAGACGCAATGAAACAAGGTCAAATTGGTCACAAAAGGAGTCACCCAAGAAGGGTTATACATGCAGTTCGAATGCGACCACCGGTGGTGATGCAGCCGGAAGATCTTCTGAAGTTGAAATGGTCACCACCACCGCACCAAAAATAGCCACCTCATTCACCGGTGCATCCGGAACCCGCTCACAAATAGCCAAATATCCACCCCGAGGCAAGAGGGTTTTTACCCCACTTTAGATGCCTTTGTCAAAAGCTCTAGGGGTCCTACTCAAGAAAGGACATCTGAAACTGTTGGAACAACGGCCTCTACTCGATCTTCTCCCTCCAAAGCATGACTCGGCTAAGTATTGTGCCTTCCATCAACAAAACGGTCATGACACTAACAGTTGCCTTTGTCTTCACCATGATATACAAGATCTGATTGACAACCAGGTCATCGCCGCACCAATCTTGCAAAGTCTATCGGCATTGGATCAGTGAACTTGGGGGTTAATGTGATGTGATCGGGGGATGAACCACCTGCGGATGGCGCTCAGTTTACTCCATATGTGATGGATGGCATGCACTGTTTTGAGCAATGTACAAATGCTGTTTATTTTATTTTCTGACTTGGGTATTGAGTCAGTTTTGTTGTGCTGTATTGAGTCAATCTTGTTGTATCAAGTCAGTCCTGTTATGTCGGAGTCGGGTGATTTCGGGGGTGTTACCTTGGGCATCACTGTCTTATTTTTGTGTTTGTCTTTTACACTCTTTCTTTTGAGTCTGCTCCTGCCTTGGAGCTCGTTGTGCCAGGAGATTTGAATGAAACAGCAATGCTTTTCACGTACTTTTATGTGCCTTGAAATCATTGCATTGACCTAAGTTTTTCAAAACTTTTCAAACACTGTGATGAAAATAAAGAGATAGGAATTCCTCAGGATTTGCAAAAATTTGATCAACTGAGAGAAAGAG
The DNA here is from genome assembly GCA_025200525.1 of Camellia lanceoleosa. Classification (NCBI taxonomy): domain Eukaryota; kingdom Viridiplantae; phylum Streptophyta; class Magnoliopsida; order Ericales; family Theaceae; genus Camellia; species Camellia lanceoleosa. Next base: position 53,123,419 of record CM045769.1, on the reverse strand, counting down.
AGGCATGCTAAGCCCTTAATGAACGACATCATGCTTGTTAATGTGAGTACTGAGAAGGGTCCTGGCTTGATCTAGATTGGTTCTACATTGTCTTCAATGCGAGCGACTAGTCGCTTTCTTAAAAGATTTCAAAAAATGTTTTGTGTGGTCCCGCGAAGACCTATGTGGAATTGATTTTGTGCAGCTTAGGATCGCTCTCGGCCTTGAGACTCGTCTCCTTTTGCTTTCAAACCTTGAAACTTGGATTTAGAATGTTCAATGGTTAACCACAATATAAGGCTTGCGTGGCCAGATTTGAAGCAGCCCATGAACTAGGGGCAATAAGATCAGATGTTATCAAAAGAAGCTTGTGTGGCTCGATTAGAAGCAGCCCTTGAACTAGGGGCAAAAAGGTCAGATTTGCTCGAAGATTCAAAAGATGGATCATTCTGCGAACAAATGAAGACTGGCAAGAAAGCTAAATTCTAGTAGCTGGAAGAAGAAAATTTTCGCCCAAGGACAACTAAGTTCCTATCAACAACACTAGGGGCAACTTCAGCCCCCATTGGAGGGACTTCTACATCATCAGCGAACATCAGCCATTCTCCTAGATTCAGATGGCTTCGAGATCTCAAAACCATTCAACATAGACAAAGTTACACTTTTACCCTTGAGAGGCTAGCTGGGCCGAAAACCCAGAAGGGCAACCCAGGCAAAAGTTAGAGCAAGAAAAGGAAAAAACAAGAAAAGAATGAGAAGAAATGAAAAGAAAAGAAAAATAGAGCTCGCAAGGTTGAAAACCCGGAAGGGCGGCCTTGGCAAAAGTTAGAGCATAAAAGGAAAGGTTAATACCCGAGTGTACCTTAACCCGGAACTATGTCAGGCTTGATTCCCATCTTGGGGATACGTAGGCAACTTCATTCTGAAGTTCAACTGTAAACACTTCAAATTCAACTATCCTGTCCCTGAGATTGAACGGGTCATCTTTGTAATTTCTGTATCCAAGAGTTCGGTTGTGATCTTCACTATGAGAACTGGTTACGGTGTGCTGCGGTGCTATTCGAACAAGGGGAAACTTTCCGTTGTCGTACAGTGTGCTGCGATGCTATTCAAACAAGGGGTAACTTTCTGTTGTTGTGCAGTGCCATTTAGACAAGGGGCAATTTTACATTGTTTTGGATTCGAGGTTGCGCATCTCAAGAGTAAACTCTGTGTTGGTCGAGTAGTGGCCATTTGCAAAAACAGTTTTGAGAATTTTTAATGAGGTTTACTAATTTTCTCAAAAAATATTCCTTTTTTTCCAAAACTGGACCATTTCTTGGACCCAAAAAAGGAAAAATTTTCAGTGCTCACAATCTGACATGCATGATTTCAAATCAGAAAATCAAACAAGCATGTTAATCTAACTCTCATTTTGTTCAAAATTGTTTTAGCATAAGTCAAAAAACAAAAAATGGTCAAAATGATGAACTAGGGGCACAGTTGAGTCAGGTTTTCTGTCTTTTCCCCGTTGTCAGCATACTTGCCAGAAAGGGCACCATACTTGCCGAGAAGGACACCACATTCGCCAGAAAAGGGCACAACTGAAGCTAACAGCAAAAGGGCCGAAAGCTCTCTCATCCTCCAAGCAGCGAGGTATCAAGCCAAGTGCGAAGCATGAGCTGAAATGGAGTAGGATATTCCACTCCCTCATCTGGACAGGTCTGATCACATCTAAACTGGCCAAGGGCATCATCGACTGATGTTAGTCACGGATTTGCTGCACGTCCAATCGCATCACAACCCCTCTGTGGGAGAAACTCACTGCTGTGAACAAGAATAAGAATCTAGTAAAATACCAGGGGCAAGAGCCCATAACTTCCTGTTTATCCATCAACCACCCCGGGGAGGGATAAAAAAGAAGAGAGATTAAAGAATAGAGAGATGTGCGCTGAGAGAAAAAATGAGGAAATGGCTTTTTCAGAAAACAAGAGATTGAGTGCCAGAGTGATGTGAGAATCACAAATAAGAAAGGGTGGGAAACAATACTCGAAGAAACTGGATCCTCATGAACTAAGAGGTCTCTCACCATTGGAACACATCCGAGTGTTGTGTTGTGTTTTTATTTGTCTCGATTCTTGTTTTGAGTCATTTTGAGTGTCAATAGATGTGTTTAGGTTGTTTTACCTTTATTTTCCTTTGTTGAATCATTTTGACTGTGGTCGGCTGTAGGCTCAATATCCGGTTAAGAATTCACTTCAATTTCAAATAAATTGTTTTATGCTCAAAGCGCTGTGCCATTCTCCACACTTGTGCAAAACATGATTTGTTCTTTCATAAAACCGCAGGGTTCAACCCAGGTCATGTTAAAATAGTAAAACCAGGACCTATCTGAAGCTATTAGGTTCTAGACTGCAAAGCAAAAGAAAAGAGGGAAAATATCAGGCATCTGAGTTTGTTTCAACTTTAGTAAGTTCCGTCATTGCATTCCGTATGTACCTTTTCAGGCCTTGAAAATGCTCCGAAGTATGAGTGTGACTCTACCTCAAGCTCAAGATCAAGTTTGCTTCAAGCCAAAATGGGGATAAAAAGTGCTCTCCCTAAGCAGCATTTCCCTGCCAGAAGCATCTTGGCTGTGTTTGCAATGAGTTCCTAGGAGACCAACTGCGACGGTGGAAACTAGAGTTCAAATGGCTGATGCCTAGAATGTAAAGGTTCGGGATTTCCGAGACTAAAGTCTGGTTTAAATTCCCAGGGGTGTATCCCCTGCTTGAAATCTGTTTAACAGCCCCATAGGTTAAGATAGCGTGTATGCACCTCAATTCTGGATACTAAACCAACCTAGTCTATCACTCCGTTCGAGAATAGGGAAAGTTGTGAATATGGTCAGGAAGAAAACTGGCATCCAAAATGTTCTATGTGAAGAATCCTTGTCAACATTTCAGAACCTTTATACTGTGAGTTGAAGGAAAGAGTTTGAAGAACGCAAGGTAAGTGTTCGAAGAACACAAGGGGAGATCCCCGTCAGAATAGAGCGGTTCATCGCCACTCACCCCATGAGGTGCTTTCTAAAGCGCTGCTATGTTTGTTTATTGCGTTCCTTAAACATCATGCATTGTATTGCATTGTACCTATCAAGTTTCTTTCTCATTCATACACGATATTGTATGTACAGTTCATTCAAAGAAGTTCCATTTAAGATTGCTCACTTAGTGTATCTATCACACTTTGCTTCACTTAGTGTATCTATCACACTTTGTTCACTTAGAGTATCTATTACACTTTGTTCATATAGTGTATCTATCACACTCTCTTTACTTAGTGTATCTATCACACTTTGTTCACTTTTGTGTATCTATCGCACGCTCGCTTAGTGTATCTATCACACTCTCTTCACTTAGTGTATCTATCACACTTTGTTCACTTTTGTGTATCTGTCACACGTTCGCTTAGTGTAACTATCACACTCTCTTCACTTAGTGTATCTATCACACTTTGTTCACTTTTGTGTATCTATCACACTTTGTTCATTTTGTGTGTCTATCACACTCTTTTCACTAAGTGTATCTATCACACTTTGTTCACTTAGTGTATCTATCACACTTCGTTCACTTTTGTGTATCTATCGTACATGTTCACTTTGTGTATCTATCACACATCCCCACTTTGTGTATCTATCACACATGCTCACTTTACATGTCTATCGCACGTTCGCTTTGTGTATCTATCACACTCTGCTTACTTTCTGTATCTATCACACATCCTCACTTTGTGTATCTATCACACATGCTCACTTTGTGTATCTATCACAAATGCTCACTTTGTGTATATATCACACACGTTCGCTTTGTGTGTCTATCACACTTTGCCCACTTTGTGTATCTATCACACGTTTGCTCACTTTGTATATCTATCACACATTTGCTTTGTGTATCTATCACACATGTTCGCTTTGTGTATCTATCACACATGCTCACTTTGTGTATCTATTGCACATTTGCTTTGTGTATCTATCACACTTTGCTCACTTTGTGTATCTATCGCACGTTCACTTTGTGTATCTATCACATGTTCGCTTGTGTATCTATCACACACGCTCACTTCGCGTTGGAATCTTGTTTGAGACTTCGGGTGTTCCCAACAATCACTTTGGGCATTCCCCGCGTGAAGCGCAATGAAGATTGCATAATTTTCTTACATCCTTTCTGCATGAGATATAGTTCAGTCTGTAATTCCCACGCGTGGTGTGTTTACTTACTTGCTTGTGTACGAGTTTGCTGTGGCATTTCTTTGCATAACATTTGCATCTAAATGTTTCATTGAAGCCCTCTTTGCATAATCATAAGTTATGTTCTGCATTGTGCATGTCATTTGCATTTTGCCCCTACCTGTGGGCGCATCTATTTTTATCTTACCTGTTCGTCTAAGTCTTCGGCCTTGTCAAAAATGGGCCATCTTTGGGCTTTGACATTCACTCCCGTCATCTTATGACTTCTAAGTTCTATCAACGAGGGGCAACTGTAGATACCCTATTTTTGACTGACCTTAAGACTCAGACGTCATTGTTTGTGCATGCGATGATCGCACATGTTCGTCCTTGTTTCGAGTTTCTGGGGCTTTCGGCTGAGCGCCTTGTCTCGGGACCTCTTAACTCTCTTCTTCTTGACTTGTTTTTGGACCATTGCCTTGGTGCTTTTTCCTGGAGGGAGAAGTAGGGGTGCAGACCACTTTTCTCCCCTGCCAGCTAGTTTTTTACCCTGTAGACCGCTTTTGGTGGTCGGTCAGCTAGGGTGGGTGGTCGGTCGACTATCCTAAGTGGTCTGCAGCCTACCACCACCTTCTCTTCTCTTTCTAGACCCTTTTTCTCCCCTGTCAGCCAGTTTTTTCCCTTGTCGACCACCTGGGATGGTCGGTCGACTGTTGGGGGTGGTCGGTCGACCGCTTTAAGTGGTCTACGGCCTTTTTTCTGCTTTTGCAGATATTTTTGGTGCCAGCTGTTGGGCACAGAATGCATCCTCCCTACACGTGTAGGGAGGGATTCAAGAAAGCTTTGGCTTGCTTATTCTATATAAGGGAGCTCTCCCCTCTTCTAAGGGTTCATATTTTTAGACAACAAAAATATATCTCTCTCTCTAGAATTCCCTCTATCTCTCTATATTGTGTTCTATAGTGCTTGAAATTGCATTTTCTGTGCATATTTGCACACAACCTCCTAGCCAAACACCACCATCTTTGTTGCTGAGGCTCTTGGAGGCTGTATTTGAGTTCTAAAAGCTGGTTTTGAGCTCAAGAAGTTGTTGTTCTTGTTGTTCTTCAAGGGTGAGTCGTATTCCCCCTTTTAAGCTTTATTTTGATTGCATATTTGGCCACCTTTGCTTGCTTTTTTTGGCGTAAGTTTCAATTGAAAAAAGTTCTATCTTTAAGTGCTTAAAATGTGTGTTTAAGGCCTAGTTTGAGTTAGGGGTGGTTTACCCCCTTTGGTGGCTTGTTTTGCCTTGCTTTGTGCCATCTTTTAAGGCCTTTGGGACCATCTCTGTTTGGCCTTCTTACCACTGAAACTTAGAGAAATTTTAGTGGTAGAAATGTGGTTTTGAGGTCCCAAATGGGTGGGGGTTGTCCGCCATCTTCTTCTCTTGTTTGCTTGTTCTGATGGCCCATCAAAAGAGCATGTGTTTCTACTTCTTTGTGGCTTTATTTAGGCTCATTTTTGTGACTTTTCAGACCTTCCTTAACCTGTTTTTGGTTGTCATGGTCACCTCTTGCATGCAAAGTAGCTTGTAGTGTAATCCTACTTGTGGCCTTGCAAAGTAGCTTGTCTTTGTGCCTTGAATTTGCTTAGTTCAAGCATGTTTTTAGCCATTATTTTCCATGTCATAACTCTGATTTTGGTTGGTGGAGTCATCTTGGTTTTGGCACTTGTAGTGCAATCTTGCCCATTAGCCTAGTGTACTCGGTGTTTTGGCCTTTCATGCTAGCTTGTCTTGGCTATACTCCATGTATGTTTTGGTATTATTTTAAAATGCTTTAGGACTGTTTTGGGTCATCTTGGTCCTTCAGGGCTTGCTTTGTATAGCTATTGTATAAATGGCTTCACTAGACTTGAGTTTTGAGGCTCGTAGCATGCTGTATTTGTGATGTGTGTATGATAGGGCATCATTTGGTAGGTGGCTTCAGAGCTTCTATCTTTTCCATACTTCCACTTAAATCACTATTTCAATGCTTTTGAAAAGTTGAGCATTATGCCTTGTTTGTGAGCCAATACATGAGCTTATTGTTCTTGCCATCTATGCTACAAGTCTAGCATGATTTTTCCACTATTTTGACCTACCTTAAATCTGTTTTGAATGGTTAGGGTCATTTGACCATTGCTTAGTATGGTTGTAGTGTAAAGGGCCTTGACTAGCTTTGAGTTTCGAGGCTTTTAACATGTTGTGCATATGATGTTTGCATGGTATGGCACCATTTTACATGTTATTTTAGAGCATATAGCCTTGCCATACTCTCATGTAATTCATGCCTTCATTGTGTTTGAGAGTTGTGTTTAATGCCTAGCTTGCGAGCCAATACACGAGCATGTTGTTGTAGCTTTTGGTGCTTCATTTTCAATATGATTAGGCCACTATTTTGGCATGTTTAACCTCTGTCCAGGGTTGGTTTGGTCATTTGTGCTTAGTATTGCTTGCTTATAGTGTTATGCTCTTTGCTTGCTTTAATGCTTTCAGCTCTTAGCATGTGTTGCATGCATTGTTGCATGATTTGATGTTGTTTAGCATGCCATTTCAGAGTTGAAATACATGCCATTGCACTCCACTGCATGCCATCTTTCATTTCTTTGTATCACTTTGAAAGAGGTCTTAGGCCCTTTGTTGGTTTGAGCACGAAATTGAGGCGTTCATGCTCAAGAAGCTTTTGGCTTAGTCCGTCTTTCAAATTAGAGGACTTCTCACTTTTGGACTTAATCTAAAATGAGTAAACAAAATGAATCAAAGTAAAACATGCCAAGATAACATGTTTGTGATGCATTGCATGTGTTTGGATCGGACGTTAATCCAAACACGAGAAATGTGGGACGTTTCATACTTGAAGTGATGAAACGTGTCACATTTCTTGGTCCCCGACGCCCTTGATTGTGCATGATAGAGTGGAGGCCTTTCAAGTCTTATGTGTGCATTCATTGAGTTTTGCGCAAGCTTGATCCTTTGGCCACCATGAATTGAAAATGCTTGGTTGTTGGCTCGAGAGTCAAGTGCCATACTCCTCTGAGCTTGAGATATGATAAGGAGTGTGGAAGTGCATACATTTCCTTGCAAATACACTGTTTGTGCTCTGTTGGAGCAACATGAGGAATTTCAGCCCTCAAGCAGTTCTTGAGATAAAAAAGAAGCAATATGGAAATCGATGTACTTTTCAAAGGTTCAAAAGAGTGCAAACAGAGACGTCTCGAGGCAAGGCGGTGGATTTCCGGGGAGATGCAACCGAGCATGCATATCTCCCTCGTCCGCGAGGCCATTTATCGATTCGGTTAGCTAGTTGTACTTAATTGCCTGTGCTGTATTTAATTTAGCTTAGTGCTTTGTAATATTCTAATTAGCTTAGATTAGCTAGTTATTCAATTTCGTTTGTAATAATTAATTAGCTAGAATAGTTAGTTAATTAGTTGGTTTGTAATAGTTAGCTTAATTAGCGTAGCAAGTTAGCTTTCATTTTATTCGGACCCTCCGTCGAGAGGGCAAATGTTGTAATAAGTGTGCGTGTGTGTGTGCATGTCTTCCAACCCCACGTCTTTCTCTCTTTTATTTACTAGCTTTTGATGGTTAGTTTTGGGGCATGTTTCAATTAGCGTACTTATGTTTGCATGCGTGCATCATTCATTTTGTCTTGCATGCACCGGGCTCGGCGCATCATTCAAAATGCATTGTATTTCAATACACTTTCTTGAATACATGTTTTAGAGCACGTTATCAAGTGTTGCATTCATATGCCATTCTAGATAGCCGACCCTATTTTAGTTGCATTTTTGCATGTGTTGCATTAGGCATCTTAACATAGTTAGGATCATGCATGATTTCTAACTAGTTTCTATTTTGGCTCGGAGTACACTGTAAGTGTTTATGCTTTAGCATCCTTGCATTAGTGTGAGTGATTTCCATGTCAGCATGCTTGCCATGAGGCTATTTGCTTAAGTGTTTAACTGCATGAATGCCTGTGGGTGGAGGCTTGATTGCCTGAATTGGAACAACTTGACGATTGTGAGTTTTAAGCCCACTTTGCGGAGTGGCAAAATCATGTGTTTCTAAGCCCACTTGAGGGTGGCAAATCCGCGCTTTAGCCTACTTGGGAGTAGCACTTTCAAACCATTTTCGAAAACAAACACTGAATTGTTTTGTTCCAATTTAGGCAATTTAGTCTATACTTGTGTGTTGTGCGCATCACATAGTAAGGTTAGCTAATAAACCAGAATAAGAACACATGTGTTTTCAAAAACAACATATCATGTTAGTAGAGGCCGATCCTTTGATCGGGTGAGCGGGGGTGCTCATTTCAGGACCTCCCCCTGTCGTACCCAAGTTCCCGAGCCGAGGCAACTTTGGTGATGACGGACACGTGCCCTTAGGCACGAGTTAGGGTTTCCTAAATTTCCCAAAACAAAATATTTAGGTGGCGACTCTGAAATCTGGTAAGGTAGTCCATGTTTTGGCGCTTTTTTGATTAAAATCGAATTTTCCAAAATGATTTGCCGGATTTGGACTCTTTGGTGATTCATTAGTCTTACATTGCACTTTGTGAGATTAGATTCAAAATCGTGACAGGTGTACAAACTGTAGTAGCTAGAACCTAATTCGCGCCCTCGCGCGCGGAGCGAGTTCGGGCGGTCTACACTTCTCTTTCAACATAGCTAACTTATTCTCTCTATCACTTACCCTTATTTTCCATGATATATAGTAAGTTTCATGCAATCTCTTTCAATTTTTCTTTCTTAACTTAGCCTTAGCCCTGTATTCATTAATTATTTCGTCACGTTGCTTCATTAATCATCATCTAAGTGCCCTGGGATGTTTGATGATTTGTAAAGCAAACCTACTCATTCCTATTTTGAGATTCATATTTTGTAATAATTAGTTAGTAATTAGTTAATTAGTTCATTCATTTATGTTTGCAATAATTAGTTAATTAAGACATTCGGACCCTCATGTGGAAGGGAAAATTTCTAACACTTAGTGTATATTTTCCAACCCTCATTTCTTTCTCCCTTTTATTTGCATGCTTCCCGTAATTGTATAGCATCCTATTTGCTTTTATCATTACCATGATTTGTATCCATTTTTGCATGCATTAGGGTTCGGCTCATCATATTTGATATCATTGATTATTTCTCACTTGAATACGTGCATTGTTGCATGCTTTGAGTGGATTCAGACGACATGTTCGTAGTCGAGTCAAGTAGTTGCATATGTGTATGTGTTCGATTAGTCATTTTGCATATTAGGATCATGCATCTTCCTGACTGTCTTCTTTTCCTCGGGTTGGCTCGTCTGAATACTAGGTGTGCATTTTTTGCTTTAGCATATCGCATGTTTGTTTGTGTCGCCATGTCGAGCATACTACCATGAGGCTACTCGCTTACTTGAAATATCTCTACGAATGTTTATGGATGCAGGCTATTTTCTTAGATTGGAATGACTTTGATTATTGTACATATGAGCTCGCTTTTCCTTTTAGTTAGCATAACAATCGGAACAAAATGGACAAAGAGTAGAGTCTCCAGCTGTAGCTCGCCTTTTTCGCGCCCCCTTTCGGAAGGTTTGAAAGAAAGACACACAATTCAGACTCCCGTGATTCTAAATCTAATCTCATAAGTGCAATGTGAAACTGATAAACACCAAAGAGTCTAAATCTGACAAATCGTTTTGGAAAATCGATTTTAAATCAAATAATGCCAAAATTGGACTGCTTTGCCAGATATAGAGTCGCCACCTAAATATTTTATTTTTGGAAAAATTTGGGAAACGCTGACTCATGCCAAAGGCCACGTGTCCGTCATCACCAAAGTTGCCTCGGATCGGGAACTGAGGTACGAGAGGGGAAGGTCATGAATTGAGCACCCCCGCTCGCTCCATCAAAGATCGACCTCTACTAATCATGATATGATTTTTTATAAACATTATGTGTTCTTACTCCGGTTATTAAACTAGCATTACTATGTGATGTGCACAAGCAAGTATAGACTAGTTTGCTTAATTTGGAACAATTAAACTCATGTTTATTTGCGAAAATGGTTTAAATTTGCCACCCTTAAGTGGGATTAAAGTTTGTGGATTTGCCAGCAAACACAGTGGGCTTAAAACATGATCTTCCACTCAACAAAGTAGGCTTTAAACACGCATTCGTTGAATCGTTCCAATTCAAACAATAAGCCTTCATCCACAAGCATTCATGTAGTTTAGCATTTAAGCATATAGCCTTATGGCAAGCATGCTAATCATGGAAACATTCAAACTTACGTGAGTATGCTAAAGAGTAAAATCTCACCGAGTACTCCAAGCTAAGAAAACATAAGTTAGAAAAATATGCATGATTTCTAACTATACAAGATGCCTAATGCAACACATGCAATATGCAATTAATAGGCTCGGCTACTAATATAGCATATGAAGCAATTTGATAACATGCGGTTAAACACGTATTCAAAGAAGTATTGAAACTACAATATAGTTTGAATGATGCGTCGAGCATCGGTGCATGGAGTACAAATGAATGGATACAAGTATGCGAAATATGATCCATAATCTGACCATCAAAAGCAATTAAATAAGAGGAAGAAAGACGTGGGGTTGGAAAACATACACACAGGCACGCACACTTATTACAACATTACGCCCTCGCGAAGGATGTTCCAAATATGTAAGAGCTAAGCTAATCTAATCTAAGCTAAGCTTTTTGTGCTCTAACTTTTGCGCTTCCGGGTTTTCGGCCTAGCTAGCCTCTCAGGGGTAATATTTCTTCAACTTGTCCATGTTGATCGGTTGGGAAAATTCTAGGCCATCCAGGTCCATGAGAATAACAGCTCTGCCCGACCAGATAGTTTTGATGATGTAAGGACCAATCCAATTGGGTATGTACTTGCCCCTAAGGCCATAGATCGGGGCTCAGTTTTCTTTCAGCACCAAATCCCCTTCTTTGAGATTCCTGGACTTAACCTTCTTGTTAAAAGCCCTGGCGATCCTACGTTGATAACCCTGAACATGGTACATTGCTTTCAACCTCCTCTCATAGAATAGCATCAGTTCTTCGAACCTGCTCTGCTGCCAGTCTGTTTCTGCTATCTGGCACTTTGCCATAACCCACAACGATGGAACCTTTATTTCAGTAGGTAGAACAGCTTCCATCCCATAAACAAGAGAGCATGGCGTTGCCCGAGTAGATGTTTAAATTGAAGTCCTATAACCCCAGAGTGCAAATGGCAATTTTTCTGGCCAATCTCGGTAGGTCTCAGCCATTTTCTGCAAAATGTGCTTCATGTTCTTGTTGGCGGCCTCAACAGCTCCGTTGGTTTGTGGCCGGTATGTAGATGACTTATGAAAAGCAACGTTGTATTTCTCCAACAAGTCAATCACTTCTTTCTTGAAATGGGAGCCATTATCTGAAATGATCTCATTTGGGACTCCATAACGGCAAATAATGTTGTTTCAGATGAACTTAGCCACACGCGCTGCTTTCAATACTGTATAAGACTGAGCTTGCACCCACTTCATGAAATAATCAATTTCCACCAGAATGAATTCATGCCCATTTGACTCTTTTGGTGTGACTGCCGCAATGACGTCGATTCCCCAAACTGGGAAAAGCCATGGTAAAGTCATGTTGTACTGCTTCGATTGCGGGATATTCATGCGATTGGCATGGACTTGGCATTTATGGCATCGTCGGACAAAACCAATACAATCCTCCAACATGGTAGACCAATAGTAACCTTGCCTGAGAGTCTTCCAAGCTAACATTACTCCACTCATGTGTGCTCCACACTCTCCCCCATGGTTGGCCTCCATTAGGCGCTTTGACTCTTCTGCGTCCACACACAACTTGTGCATTCCTAGATGATCCCTTTTATACAACTTACCCCCGCAGATGATTAATTGAACGGCCATCCGCCGTATTGCCCTCTTATCTTTGGCATTTGCCCCTGGTGGATAAACCTCCTTTTCCAATAAGTTCCAGATATCATAAAACTAGGGGTTTTGATCTTGTACTTCATCTCGTAGGCCGGCGTGTACCTCTGCTCAATAATGATCGGACGCATCTGGACTCTCAACGGGATGCCTATCATCGAAGATAGAGTTGATAAGGCGTTAGCGAACTTGTTGTTTTCTCTCAGTAGATGCGTGAAGGTCAGCTTCTCAAACCTAGGAATCAGAACATCTAGGGTCTGGTGATATATCTTCATCGTTTCTTCTTTGACCTTCCAGTCTCCTTTCGCTTGAGAAACAACAAGGTTTGAGTCCCCGATGACGTCCAACCTTTTTGCCCCTAGTTCCAGGGCAGCTTCCAAGCCAACGATACATGCCTCGAATTCTGCTTCATTGTTAGATACCTTGAATCGGAGTTTAAAGGCTAAGGGTATGTGGGAATTGTTGGGTGCTATCAGGAACACATCTATCCCATGCCCATATTTATTAGATGCTCCGTCAAAGCACATTGTCCAGTTCTTTTCCTCGACTTGAAGAATAGCTTCAACTAGGAATAGCTATTCTACCACTTCATCCCCTTCCACTGGGTGATCTGCTAGGAACTCTACTACCGCTCTCCCCTTAACAGACATGCGAGTAACATACTTCAAATAAAATTCAGAGAGGAGAAGCAACCAACGGGCTAGCCTACCCGTAGCACTGGTTTCTGAAAGAGATATTTAATGGGATCTAATCTTGAAACCAGGATTATAGAGTGAGCTAACAGGTAGTACTTCAACTTCCTGGTAGCCCATACCAAGGCTAAGCAAGCCTTTTCCAACGGGGTGCAACGAATCTCGTAATCCAGCATTTTCTTACTCAAATAGTAAATGGCTTTCTCCACCCTATCCTCAGATTCCCGAGTAAGCCTGCATCCCGTTGATTGTGTCTGTTACTGACAAATACAGAATCAAGGGCGTTCCTGGCTCTGGCGGCGACAATACGGGCAGATTCTAAAGGTACTGGTTGATCTTCTCAAAAGCAAACTGACATCAATCATCCCATTGGAATTTCTTTCCTCTCTTCAAGCGACCAAATGGTGGTTCACAAGTCAAGGTTAATTTTAAAATATACCGTCTTATGAATTGCACTTTACCTAGAAAGCATCGCACCTCCTTTTCAGTCCTTGTGGTGGCATTTCTAGGATGGCCTTGATTTTGGAAGGATCTACCTCGATGCCCCTTTGTCTGATCAATAAACCCATCATTTTCCCTGCTGTTACACCGAAAGTGCATTTCTACGGGTTCTTCTACAGGTTCAACCTCAATATGTACTCTCTGATCCATTGAAAGAACTTCTTCAAGGCGGTGTAGTGGTCCTTCCTTTCTTTGGATTTAACAATCATGTCATCCACGTACACCTTGACCTCTTTATGGATCATATCATGCAGAATTGTAGTTGCAGCCCGTTGATAAGTAGCCCCAGCATTTTATAGCCCAAACGGCATCACTCTATAGCAGTAGGTTCCCAACGGTGTAGTGAAAGTGGTTTTCTCTCTGTCTTCAGGTGCCACCAGAATCTGGTTATACCCGAAAAATCTATCCATGAAGGAGAGCAGTGCATGGCCTGCGGTGAAGTTCACCAATTCATCGATGTGGGGTAGAGGAAAGTCGTCCTTCGGACTGGCGTTATTCAAATCTCTAAAGTCCACACACACCCGAATTCTGCCATTTTTCTTCGTCACTAGGACGATGTTGGCCAACGAAGTCGGATACTCAGATACTAGAAAGAACCCTGTGTCTATCTGCTTTGTGACCTTTTCTTTAATATTCAAAGCCCAATCTGAGCGAATTCTTTGCAGCTTCTGATCGATGGGTTGGGCCTTGGGGTCAAAAGAGATCCGATGCTATATAATCTCAGGATCGATTTTAGGCATCTCTTCATAGGACCATGTGAAAACATCTTTGAAATCTTTTAATAAAGCGACTAAGCGCTTGCGCTCCTCTGAAGATAACGTGGACCCGATCTAGACCAGACGCAAATCCTTCTCAGTACCCACATTAATTGGTATGATTTCATCAACAAGGGGTTTAATAAACCTCTCATCATCTCGATCAATCAAATGTTTCAAAACCAGAGGAATTCCTTCCTCGTCGTTTTCACTAAAATTTTGAAAGTCATGATCAATGTAATATACAAGTGGCACAGAGAAGTACTCAAAACCTGCGATGGCATTCTCATTCACAAAGTCCAGCATATCCAGTTCCTCAGTTACAACCGACTCAAAGGAAAAGGAAAAAGACAACCTGGACAAAACCTCAGCATCCGGGTTATCAACCCCAGGAATATCGGACTCAGATTCAAACGAACTGGAATCTGATTCTAACTCCACAGACTCTATGGAATTAGATTTTTGGTTCACTACCTGACTTAGAAGTGCTAGACAGGTAGCCCTCCTCCAGCTGCCAAGTGAGGGATGGTGCATCAGATGCATCCAAAATACCACTAGAAGGATTCACACTGGGTTGATCTCCAATAATGGAAACGGTTAAGTCATCCCCTAAGCTCTCTGAGTTGATTTAAGGATCCGGAAGGAGACACGCCAGAGCTGCTCCTACCTCAAGTTCACTGCTGTCGAAATCACTTTCTGTGCCCTTAGTATCTTCAGTAGTAATTGTGTCAGCCTTTTCTTCCATTTCATTCTCTTGCAGTTGCAAGTCAAAGAAGATCTCAAACCCGGGAACCTGCTGCCTCTCAGAGTTGAACTAGAGTTCGGGAAACCACAGAATGGGAAGTCTTCACCCTCCCGAACAAAATAACTATTTAGGGTTCCCTGGATAGGTCGGTGAACAAGCTCGTAGTGCTTTTCGGCCTGCTCTGGCTTTGGCTCTCCTGGCCATCTCTTTCCCTTTCCTCACCCAGTCTTCTTTGGTGGGCTTGTAGCCCAGACCAAAGGTATATGGGTTATATGGCACATCGACCAATGCAGCGACGCCTTTACGACCACTCCTTCCCAAACCCATTCATGGCATGTGTTGGAGCTTGTTCATAAAGTACACAGATTGAACGCTGACATAGAAGCCCTTATCGACAGCCAGGATACTCTGCACTACTCGAGCCTCAGCCAAAGTACACCCCGAAATGAAAATATCCTCTTCGCCGTGTACAATCTCCAGCACAGGCGTAGTGACCTCTGGCAGAGGATGTATAGATGAATTTCTGAAGACCATAGCCATCCCTTTTCCATGGGGGTACTTCAACATTTGGTGGAGGGTGGAAGAGACAGCTCTTACTTGGTGTAGCCACGGTCGCCCAAGTAATAGGTTGAAAGTGGCTGGAACATCCAGGATGTGAAATTCAATATCCAGTTGAGCCAAGCCCACTTGAACTCGAATCTGCATTGTTCCATTCACCTGTTTGCTTGTATTGTCGTACGCCTGGATCACTTGGGTCGTAGGCACAAAATCGGCCGATTTCAGGCCAATAGCATAGGTCATACGGCATGGACAGACGTTGATTGCTGACCCGGTGTCGACTAATACAATTGCCACCCACTTTTCCCGGCACTCTATGGATATGTATAGAGGCTTGTTGTGTGCAGAGCCTTCTGGCGGTAATTCCTTGTCTTAAAAGGTCAAAGTTGGCGCAACACCTCCCAGGAAGACTAATCCTACCAGTTATTCTGAGGTGGTGTCAATAGACAACTTAACTTTATCCATCGTCGTCAGTACAGCCTGTCTGTGCACTTGTGAAGCCATAAACAGACCCCAAATAGATATGTCAGCTTGAATCTTCTTCAACTATCTTAGCACAACTTCTTTCTCTAACTGTTTTTCCTTTTGTTTCACAACTTTCTTATCCTTTCCGGATGCTTCGGGTTAGTCCGGATGTAGGGGTTTGAAATATCGACCACTTCTTGTCATATGGTCGACCTCTTCCATATACCAAGTGTTGTCTGGCAGGCCTTCTCCCCAAACCTCATCAGTATGGGCAAGATGCAAATCATCATCTTCACACCATATTCCGCCGGCAACTGGCAAGCAATTGTCCGGTTCTGTTCTACTTGGTCCTTCATCAAAAACAATCCGTTCTACTTGGGCATTGGGCTTTTCCAACTTCCTGTTTTCTTTGATCTCTTTCTAGCTCAAACCACTTCAATACGGCCTCTTGTTCAGTATCTGCGATACTCACAGCACCGAGTTCTTGAGCCAAATTCTTAGTACCAGGGCTTTCCGGCAATTTTCCCTTGTCTTCGGCCGTTCCGGCCACTACTAGTTTTGGTTCAGTCCCTACCTCCACATCGGGCTCATTGCTCAACCACCCATTCAAATCAAACCAATCAATATGCACGTCCCCCAGATCATGTTCGTCGTAGAATTGCAAATTGTCTATATCCTCCTCCAGGTCGGCGAAATCATCTAATCCTTGACTTGGTCCATCTTCTTAGACTACACTGACCTCCATCCCAGTCGACAGCACCACTTTTGGTTTAGCTTGTTTGATTGGCACAACATAGCAACTCGGGTCATATGACCCTTCAGATAAATCCTTCCCTCGAGCAATGGACTGTTATTTTCCACCAAGGCTGACCTCCGCTTATCTGCCGCTATCACCACCACGGGTGTTGGAATGAGGACGCGCTCATCATGCACAAATCTGTGCTCTCAGGGACGAACAACGTCGGCTTAGGTAGGTGGGAAGCGGTGATATATATACTGTGGTCATAAGGGATGACCAGTGTGTAGATGAGGTTTATTTGCCGGGGTGGAGGGGCTTGGTTATGTGGGGGGAGCGAATTTGTAGTGGCGTTTTCCTTCTCAACTGGCGCTATCACTTTGTTGTTAATGAGATCTTGAATCTCATGACGCAATCTAAAGCACTGGTCGGTGTCATGACCATGCTGTTGGTGAAAAGTGCAATATTTTGCCAGGTTGTGTTTCGGAGGGAGAGAATCGAGCAGTAGGCGTTGTTCTAATGGCTTGAGATGTCCCCTTTTGATTAGGACACCTAGGGCTTTGGATAAGGACATGTAAAGCTGGGTGAAGACCCTCTGGCCTCAGTCCTGATGACTTGAGGTTTGTGAAGTTGTGTTGGACGTATCGGAAAAGAGGTTGGCAGTCTTAGGTGTGGTGGTGACAGTATTCACATCAGATGGCCGTGCAGAAATGCTACTACTCGTGTTTGCATTGGAGTTGTGTGTAAAGGGCCTTTTGGGCTGTTCCCTCTCATGCTCTATCAGACCCTGCTTCATTGCATCCTCAATTTGCACTCCTATTTCATGGAGCTCTGCAAATGTAAACAAAGGCAAGACTATCATCATCTGTAACAGTCTCCCTTGCAAGTTACGGACCACCATTTTGATTTGGCCCTTTTCAGATGGTCAGATAGTCATCATAGATGCTTTGGCCCTCCATCGAGTAACAAAATTCGAGAAACCCTCCTTCGGCTCTTAACGGGTCGCTTCGAGATCATGAGTAGTGACCTCGATCTGGGTATTATAGGAGTACTTTGCTATGAAGGCCTCAGCCATTTCCTCCCAGTTTCTCTACACAGTGTCTTCAAGCTTGGCATACTAAATGACCGCTATACCCGACAAGGTCTAGCCAAAAAGTGATAACTTATGTAGGCTAGTAAGACCCATTGGTTGTAAGATGTTAGAGAATAGTTGTAGAGGGACCATGGGATCCCCGTAACTGTGATACCCCTGTTCTGTATTATGTTAATTGGTCCCTAATACGTGTGTGATTATATGTTTTGATATGAATTTGTGTGCCATTATGTGAATATATGTGATTTTGGAATTCTATCTGTTCACCGTAGGAATACCTGTTTGAATAATCTACTTTGGAAATTAAATTGAGGGTCTTATCGGCCACAGAACCCGAAATTGATTACGTCATTGTGATTAGTGTAATTTTTAGAGCCTACGGTGAAATTTAATTAAAAATTGATTCGGGTCAGCTTAAATTGATTTATTTAATGGCATTGTGCTCAAATTGTTAATATTTTTTATTGTGGCTAGTGGGGTTTGTTGTATTTGAGCACTACACATCCCATTCTCTCCTGTGACCTCATTTTGGCTGATCAAAACTTGAGAAAGGGAGAGAGAGAGCCGCCTATTAGAGAGAGAGAGAGGAGAGAATTCTGCATTTGTGGTTCAAGACTTGGACCTTTTGGAGATTAAGCTCAAGTATTGCTAAATTGGGAAGATTGAAGCTCCTTGGTGAGTGATTCATGCATTTATAGTCACCATCTTGTGAATTCAAGTTTAATAGATGGTCAAGAGCATGAATTAGTTTGAATGTAAGGGAATTGAGTTGCTTGCGTTCAATTGAAGGTCAATAAAGGCATGCATGTATATAATTGTTGTGGAAATGCATAATCTAGCATGTATTGAGTTGAACATGGAAATAAAGGTGTTAAATCTTACATGCAAGCATGCTTTCATTGTATTCCATGAGAATGAACACCATTTGCATTGTTTGGGATAGAAATGAAATCAAGATTAGCATGAATGTTTGAATAATTAAGATATGAGCTTTGAATGTATGATTTTGTTTGTATTAGAATGAGTTGATGGGAGATTGGGGCATGCATGTGAATTAATTGTGAATTGGGCTCCACTGTAATGTGTTTTGGTGTTTACGGCATGTTAGCATAACTATATTTGAGATTTGAGCCATAACATGCATGTTTTGTTGGTTGAAATTCGAATTGGAGCTCAAGAACTCAATCTGGAAAACCCAGATTTTTTATGTCCGCTCGAGCGGGGGAATAGCCGCTCGAGTGGGAAAATCGTGCTCCCAGCACTTTTTGCAGAATTGGATGTTCGCTCGAGCGGTATATCTCACGCTCGAGTGGGGAGTTTTTGAAGACAGGCCTTCCGCTCGAGCGCTCTATTCCACGCTCAAGCGTATTTTTCATGCAACCAGTACTTTTGCAGGCCTTAAGGTTCCGCTCGAGCGGGCAAGTTGACGCTCGAGCGGAGACCTTGTTCTCTGAAATTTTGTATGCTCGTTCTGTGTTTCGTTTTCCGTTCTCTTTCACTTGTAAGCACTCTTAGGCATATGTTAAGCATTGTAAATGAGTTAATGAGATAAGAATAAAGCCTAAAGAGGGATATGTGAATCAAAGAACGGATTAAATTGTTAGTGACCCCTTTTGTGTTCATGAAATGTGTAGGGTCAAGCTCCAGGGCAAATCCACAAGCCGATCACTGTGAGTAATATCGATATTTGAAAACTTGTCAATGTCCAATTGTTTATTTCCCTTATAAGCTTTATGAGTTGCTAATTGGGATTGTGGACAAAAGTTTGACATGATAGAAATGAATGGACCGAAGGTCGTTTTGATAGAAATGAATGGACCAAAGGTTGTTTTGATATAAGTAAATGGACCGAAGGTCGTTTTGACATGAATGAGTGGGCCAAAGGCCGTTTTGACATAAATGAATGGACCTGAGGTCGTTTTGACACGAATGTACGGGCCGAAGTCCGTTTTGACATAAATGAATGGGCCGAAGGCCATTTTGACATAAATGAATGGACCTAAGGTCGTTTTGACACGAATGTATGGGCCGAAGGCCGTTTTGACATGAATGAAAATCTGATTGGGCCAAAGGCCAGTATGTTGGAACTATAGTCATTTGATCTGAATTTTGTATAAGTGTATAGATATGTTAAGCAGAAATATGCATTGGGCCCAAGGCCGTTCGGAGCATGTTGTTCTTCATATTGCTCATGTAACTTATGTATTCGATATTATTCACTAGGCTGTCGCTCACGCTCATTCATGTCTTCATAGGTGAGCCAAGAGAAGTCCATACACAGCCCCGGTGAAGCCTGCTAGGAACAACATGAGTTTTGGAGAGTCAGCCTTGTGTCTCACGTGCGAGACCCATCCTTGCCATTTTGTTAAGTATTTATATTTTGTCTTGTTAGCAAGGACTTTGTGTACATCTGTACTTGTTGTGGGTTATTAACGTATATGTGTATGGTTTGTTTTGAGTGCATATAAGCACGGCTCTATGGACAAAGTTTTTAAATTTTTGCTTCCGTTTGGCCTCTTTACTTTGATGAGTTATGTCTGTTAAGGTTTGAGGCCATAGGTAATCTCAGGATTACTGGCCAGTTACGTCCTTAACCCATAGCGGCGGGTTTGAGCCATGACAGGAACCATTAAGCTGGTCTATATGTGGCATCTTGAATATGTCCAGCAGAGTCACTGCGGAGTCTGTGTATCCATCCTCAATATCTGGGATTGAATTCACGCCCTGAGCCCGTTTAAAGAACTTTTCTAGCTTGTTGACCTTCAATGCAGTGGGGTCAACCTCGAATTCAAACGGCGCCTCCATTTGGTAAGCTGGTGCCTTGGAAGTCTGAGGTGGGATTGGATTTGCCTGAATGCCCGTATCTTCCTGGACATTAATTGTGACCCCGGGTGTCGAAATTCCCACCAGGGGTGCATGGGATGCAGAGGCTACTACTGGTTGTGGCTGTTGTTGCTAAAGCCTTTTTATCACATCTGCTTGGCGGGCTACGACCTCGGCTTGGCGGGCAATGGTTTTAGCTTGGCGGGCAGCATCTAGCTGCATAGTCTCAATGGTCTGCTGGAGCTGACGAAACATATCTTTCATGCTAATGGAGGACTTTGAGCTATGAAACTGGCGAATACTCTCTATCTGGAGTAGAAGTAGAAAACTAGGTCTGATTAGGCACAGGTGAAGCAAAAGGTGACTACAGGATTGGTGAATTCTACCTGATCCTCCTCCATCTGGTAACCGGTGGGAGTGAAACTAACACTGGCTGTCCCCTAACAAGATCCCCAGATCTATAAATCCTTTCAACTCAGGGCCAGAGTGCTTGGGGGATAATTGAATTGTCAGAAGCAATGGTGAAAATGTACCTTGCAAAAAGAAAATAAAGCAAAAAGAGAAACAAAAATCAGAAACCGCGCAGCACCTCGGCTCAGACACAGACAACACGCAGTTGCAATCATAAGTTGGAGAACTGTACCCAACACTGATATATGCCTCAAAACTGATACCTAGACTGGCAACTGATACATACATTCCTGCAGAGTTTCACTCTAAAAGCACATATCAAGCAAGTGAGAGCCAAAACACTCCTATAATGGGATAGGGTTACCCTGTTCTAATTTCGTCAGGGGCTACGGATTCACTACGCAAAACAAGCAGTTTCATACAATTCTTGCATTCTGGTAAGCAACCTGTCCTAGTTTGGAACAGTCTCTATGGTTTTCGATATGCAACAAGGTCGATTGGTCAAAAAAGGGTACCTCAGCAAGACTACCTAATATACCACTCACACCTAACACCGAGAAATGAAAGGAGGATCAAATGGTACAGTGGTAGTCCAAATCCGAGGGTTGTGTTCCCATCGTGGCAGAGTCCGCAACCGGTTAGCCTTTTGGCAAGCTTTTCCAAGCAAGTCTCCGGCAAACTGCTCAAGAATAGCATATTGCAAACACTGTGACTTAAGCGCACCGAGGCAAATGCAAATGCAAATGCAAAGAAACACATAAGTGTAGATAAAACAACATATCATGAGTTCGAGTCAAGTTCTCTAAGTCCCCAGTGGAGTCGCCAAAAACTGTAGCTCGTCTTTTTCGTGCCCCCTTTCGGAAGGTTTAAAAAAAAGCCCTACAGTTTGGACTCCCGTGGTTCTGAATCTAATCTTACAAGTGCAATGTGAAATTGATAAGCACCAAAGAGTCCAAATCCAACAAATCATTTTGGAAAATCAATTTTAAATCAAATAATGCCAAAATTGGACTGCTTTGCCAGATACAGAGTCACCACCTAAATATTTTATTTTTCAAGAAATTTAGGGAACCGTGACTTGTGCCGAAGGCCACATGTCCGTCATCACCAAAGTTGCCTCGGCTCGAGAACTTAGGTACAAGAGGGGAAGGTCATGAATTGAGCACCCCGCTCGCCCCATCAAAGATCGGCCTCTACTAATCATGGTATGATTTTTTATAAACGTTATGTGTTTTTATTCCAGTTATTAAACTAGCATTTCCATGTGATGTGCACAAGCAAGTATAGACTAGTTTGCTTAATTTGGAACAATTCAACTCATGTTTGTTTGCAAAAATAGTTTGAATTTGCCATCCTCAAGTGGGCTTAAAATTTGCGGATTTGCCACCAAATACGGTAGGCATAAAAGATGATTTGCCACTCAACAAAGTGGGCTTAAAACACGTATTCATTGAATCGTTCCAATTAAAAAAACAAGCGTTCATCCACGGGAATTCATGTAGTTTGGCATTTAAACATATAGCCTCATGGAAAGCATGCTAATCCTAGTAACATTCACACTTATACGAGTATGCTAAAGCGTAAAATCTCACCGAGTACTCCAAGCCCAGAAAACATAAGTTAGAAAAATATGCATGATTCCTAACTATACAAGATGCCTAATGCAACACATGCAATATGCATTTAATAGGCTCGGCCACTAATATGGCATATGAAGCAATTTGATAACATGTAGTTAAACACGTATTCAAAGAAGTGTTGAAATTGCAATGCAATTTGAATGATGCGTCGAGCCTTGGTGCATGCAATACGAATGAATGGATGCATGCATGCGATATGCTAATTGAGATATGATCCCTAATCTAACCATCAAAAGCGATTAAATAAAAAGGAGAAAGACGCGGGGTTGGAAAACATACACACACGCACGCACACTTATTACAACATTACGCCCTCGCGTAGAAGGGTCCGAATAAGTAAGAACTAAGCTAATCTAAGCTAACCTAATCTAATTAAGCTAATTAGACTAATTATTACAAATCAAATGAATAACTAGTTAAGCTAATTACTAATTATTACAACACTTTAACTAGCTAGTAAACTAATTAATTAAATTACAACACAAATGCAAGTAAACTAAGCATTTAAGATATTAAATTATGCTACCACTACTCCGCCTCAGCAAGTGGAAGATGCACATGCTCGGTTTTCACTCCAAAAAGACATCCATTTTGCTCTCAAAAGCCTCTGTTTGCAGGGTTGAGCATTTCCAGAACCTTTCTGCTCCACCTTACCAGATCTTTGCTGAGGTTTACATCAGTGGCCTGCCAGCCATGGATGGCTATTGCCAGCCATGGATGGCTATTGCCAGCCCTCTGCTGGCCAAGAAGGTGTACTGCCGACCAAAAATGATGCACTGCCGGCCATGAATGGTGGTCTGCCGGCCACTGTTGCACTAGGTCATCATACTGCAATAGAGTACAAACAGAGCAAAAAAAGAGTTTTTTCAAGGATTTGTTCATACTAAATATCTCAAAGGAGTAACACATTTGGATCTAAAACCACCAATCAAGCAAGTTCATTGCATGATGGCCAAAGATCCAAGTTGTACAATTTCGATAAATGCACAAATATGACCAACAAAAACACCACCGTATCATGCATGATCAAGGGCAATGGAGACCTAAGGAAAGTGGCACATTTCATCACTTTTGAGTATGAAATGTCCTATTTTCCTTGTGTTCAAATTAACATTCGATTTAAACACATGCAATGCAACACAAAGACATGCTTATCTTGTCATTTTTACTTATCAATTTTGTTCACACATTTTAATTACCAAATCATTCTTTAATCAAATTGTCCATTGGTTAGTATCCTCTAAGGTGAAGGAAGTGTCAACCAATGGATAGTGTAAGGCAAGAGAGAGACCATGCCTTTGATAATGAACCCTCAAAGAGGATTAAACCATTGAGCATGACCTCAATCTCAAGCTTAAAGGATCCCAAGTTTGAAACAACCCTCAAAAGAAAATGAAACAGTGAAACAAAGATTGAGGTTGCAGAGATTTAGGTGCTGAAATTGAGTGATAAGTGCACTAAAAATATGCAGCCAAGCCACACCAATGATGTTTAAAGCCTTAAAACAACAAGTTAGTGCAAGGATTTACACTACAACTACACAAAACAAAGTTCAAATGAACCAAACAGCCTAAAACAAAGCTAAAGCAGGCTATTTCAGAGGTTAAAATATGCTGGACTTAAACTAAGTTAAGCTAGAAAAATATGCTAACATGTAAGGCTAAGTAAGCATGCAAACAAGACACAAGGATGGGAGGCTAACCCTCCAATTTTGGACTTCAAAATGAGTTTTTTGTCACTAAAATGCCTCTGAAATTTAGTGTTTAAAAGGCCCAAAAAATTTGGTTTGAAAGTGATGTATAAAGGCATAAAAGCTTTACACACTAAAAAACAAGAAATGTGAACCACCCCTTAACTAAAAAAGGGCTCAAACCACCATTTTTAAGCCACAAAAATAGAACTTTTTACAGTTCAAAACCAGCCCCAAAAACAATTGAAAAAGATAGAAAAACAAGTATTGAAAAGAAGATAACAAGAATGGTATTCCACCTCTTGAAGCAAAGAACACTTTAGGCATAAGTTCAAGCCAAAGCCACCTTCAAGAGCTCCAAGAAGGCCACAAGGAACCTCGGATCCAAGGTGAGATGATTTGGTTTAGGAGAAGTAGGCAAAAGTGTAGAGAAACTAAGCAAACACACACAATTTTGCTAGAGAGAGAAAAATTTTATGTCTCAGATTTTTCTAACCCCTACACATGAGAGAGAGAGGGGGGGTCCTATATATAGAAAACACAAATTTCCCTCACAAACATCTAGCCACACACTTGTAAGAAGATACATGAATGTGTGCAAATAGCTGGCACAAAATATCTCAAAATATCTACAGCAAACAATGGTGGTCGGCAAGGCTTCATTGATGGCAAGCAATGCACATCAATGGCTGGCAAAGGAGAAGTGGTGGCTGTAGCCTCCAAGGATGGCCAGCAGTTAATTAGAAACTTTAGGATGAAAAGACCTAGGCATGGTCCAAAGATGAGACAAAATGGATGCAGGGTTTGAAATGCTCAAAGCTAAGGGATTTTGCTAGAGGCTTCGAGCGTTCGGCAATAAAAAATACTCATCAACGAATGTACCTGCAAGAACATCCAGGTCTTAAAGGGCCGCCAAAAATGGGGTGTCTACACCAGCAGAGTCGCCAGAAACTGTAGCTTGCTTTTCGTGCTCCTCAAAGGGGTTTAGTCTCCTCGGATATGATAGCCCCACAATTTGGACTCCCGTGGTTCTAAATCTAGATTCACAAGTGCAATGTGAAACAGAAAGAACACAAATGAGTCCAAATCCAGTAAATCTTTAGAAAATCCATTCATCATCGGAAATGCCGGAAATGGACTACATTGCTAGATTTCAGAGTTGCCACCTAAAGATTTTTGAAAACTTTAAGATACCCGTGACTCGTGCCAAAGACCACTTGTCCCTCATCACCAAAGTGTCTCGGCTCGAGATCTAAGGTATGAGAAGGGAAGGTCATGAATTGTGCACCCCAACCACTCGATCAAAGATCGACCTCTACTAATCATGATGTGATTTTTATGTACATTATATGCTCTTGTTCTGATTATTATGCTAACTTACTATGTGAGGCACACAAGTATAGACTAAGTCACTCGCTTTGGAATGTTTAGATTTTGTAAGGTGTTTTGAATATGTGCTTCTTTGAAAAAGCAAGCTCATATATATTAATCAAATGCACCCAAACTTTAAGCAAAATAGCCTTCATCCACCGACATTCAACAGATATAACAAATAAGCATTTAGCCTCATCGTAAATATGCTTGGTATCGCAACACAAACATACATGCAATGTGCTAAAGCAAAAACACTCACCTAGTGTTCAACCGAGGCAAGCCAAAATAGAAGAAAATAGTTAGATAATGCATGCTCTAATATGCAAGTGACTAACGCAACACATACAAAATGCAACTAATAGGTTCAGTTTATTAACATGACATATGGCTCAACTCAAAGCATGCAATAGCGCACATATTTAATTAATGAGGAAATAACAAGTTTAGAATGATGAACGGAACCCAATGCATGCAAAAAATGGATACAAGGCATGGCAAAGATATGAAAATGTAAAACATGATGCTACCATTATAAATATATAAATAAAATAAAGAAAGAAATGGGGGTTGGAAGACATACACAATATTACAAGTGCTCCCTCATACAAGAGGGTCTGAATGTCTGAATCTAAACCAATTATTACAATGCTAAATCAACTAATTTAACTACCTATTACAAAATTTTGAATGAAGCTACTAATTATGCACAACATATTACTATTAAATCATTAGTTTAAAGAACTACCGGAATCGAAGAGTCACATGCGCACGAATGAGAACGTCTTCCCAGAAACCTCTCTATTTTACTGTAGAAACTGTTCTACTTACAGTTAGAAAATTAATCTCTTTTTGCCTCAGCTTGTGCTATGTTCTGCCATGAAAATGACATTGGTTACACAAAATAGGGGGAAAGTCGGCCAGGCATAAAGGTGGCATGCCGGCCATTGTTTTTGGGTACTGCCCTGCTACCACAGAATGGAAACAAATCAAAAACAAAGTGTTTCCAAGGGGTGTTTGTCTTTTCTGCCTCTCTCTATCATGAAACTGATCAAGGAAGGAGTAGACTCGATTCACAAACCATTAATTGTCACAAAGTTGTTACATGATGATCTATGAACTGATAGGATAAATGATCAATAAATGGAAATAAAAAACAAACAACACCTTCTCCCCATCATGGAGTTACCTCAAGGGAAGTGGTAGACAGTGCTTCTTGAATCATTAACATCACTGAAGAGTATGTAATGATTTAAGACTCAATGGGTTCAATATAACGTCCGATTAAATCCAACTTAATTTTATTACCCTTTTTAACTTTTTGGTTACAATTTTAACCTCTTTTACAATACCTTGCCATTCCTTATTCAATTTTGTCCAAAAGTGATAACTACG
Organism: Camellia lanceoleosa; assembly: GCA_025200525.1. NCBI lineage: Eukaryota > Viridiplantae > Streptophyta > Magnoliopsida > Ericales > Theaceae > Camellia > Camellia lanceoleosa. The sequence continues at coordinate 53,096,419 of CM045769.1, read as the reverse complement.
TCCACTAAGTGCAAAAAACGATAAAGGAAAGTGTCAAACAAAAGGTTGTGCTTAGCATGAGAGAGATGCAATGCCTTCGTGATAAACCTCCGAAGATATTAAACCATTTAGCATGGAAAGTCTCTTTCTCATGCTTTGAATAACAGCCAAGTGCTTAAGACAACTCTTAATCAAGGGGAAAAAGAAAAGAAAAAATAGAGGGCAGTTGTAGAGATGATTATGCAAAGGTGATTACTAAAGTGAGACGCTTTACATGAAAAATAAGGAAGGAAAAGCTATTAAATCAAATGAATTAGTGTCTCTGGCCTAAACCTCCAAATCCATGAGGACTTACAACAACACAAGCATAGTATTCAAAGCATAAATTAAATAAACAACTAAAATAGCCCCAAAACTATGGAGGGGGGGAGGGGAAAGTGCTGGAAATTAATTAGAAAAGCTAGAAAAAGTAAGTAAAAGAAGACAAGAACAAAGTTAGTAAGCAAGCCTAAGGAAGGGTGACTAAACCCTCCACTTTTTGGACTTTAAAATCACATGTTGTAGCCTCTAAAAACTCTGAAAATCAGTAGCTAAAAGTTGAGAAACAAGTGGGAAACACAAGGATATAAGCTATGGAATAAGGTTCAAGAAAGGGTGGTTAGCCTCTCCACCTTTGCTAGCTTTTAAATCACAAGTTTCAGCCCAAAAAACCAGTCCAAAACAAAGTATAAGCACCAAGAAAAAGATGAGAGAACAGTAGTTTAAACAAGGCAAAAATTATACCTTTGAAGGGAAGATACTCTTTGGTTCGCAAACCACAAAGTGTTCACCCTCAAGAGCTAAAATTTTGGCTCAATAATCTCAACAAGAAGCCTCAAATTTTTGGTTTACGAAGTGTATGTATAGTGTATGTATATTACAAGATCGAGAGGAAAGTGTTTGTCAAGTTTTTTACTCTTGGCAAATTTTTCTAACCTAAAATCAAGAGGGGTGGTCATCTATTTGTAGAAAAACAGGTTCCTTTGTCGGAAATATATGTATTGAGTTGGCTGGTGCAAGGCATGCAAATGGGGGGGACAACTGGTAGCAAATATCTGCCTGCCGTTGGATATGGATGGCCGGCCAATAAAATTTGGCATGTCGGCCACCTGTTGCCCAGCAAGCTTCTAAGTGGTCAGGTTTGACAAAAATAGGATTTGGTCCAAAGGGGGTGCAAGGTTTAAGGCTCAGAAACTCAAAACTGAAACTTTTTACTGAAGAAATCAAACATTTTGTACAGTGAATTATTCTTCATTGAGTGTTCACCATGAGGCACCCAAGTCTGAAGGGCGGTCAAAAATGGGGTGTTTACAGTTGCCCCTCTTTAACAGAGCTCGAAGTCATGAAATGACGTAAGTGAATGTTAAAGCCCGAAGACGACCCATTTTGACAAGGCCATAAGACTTGGGCAAGCAATCAAAATGTAAATGCAATTGGTTGAACTCGAAAGTTTCCTATGTACCCCTTTGCAAAGAATCAAACCAGCATAATTCAACAGCATGATGTAATTGATACACAATGCAATACATTTGGGCATTGGACTTACACACTTCACGAAGCCGGTTATTTTGAAAATCTATGGTGATGCAAGGCAATGCAACAAATAAATAACATGATGACAAGATATGAATGAAAAGCCTCAAGCTTTAATCAAAATAACTCAGCAAACAACAATTTCAAACACATTTCACATGAAAAGGGGAAACAAATAAAAATAAAAATAAGGTGCAACCAACAAGCATATCTCACTGTATTGCATACAGAGGGATGGAAAGTTGTAACTGGGAAAAAGCAACCTAACGCGTTTCATGGAAAAGGGTGAAAGCTCTATGCCAAACCACGCCTCGCATAAAAAGGGCGTAGGGTGCAAGCCAAACAATGCTTCACACAGAAACTGGAAAAAGCTCCATACCAAACTATACTTCATGTACAAAGGGTGAGGGTGCAAGCCAAATCACACTCACGTGATAAGCGGAAGGGGTGCTAGCCAAACTACGCTTCGCATAGAGAGAGGAAAATTTCCATGCCAAACTACACTTTGCATAGAGAGTGTGGAGGGTGTGAGCCAAATCACACTCACGTGATAAGGGGAAGGGGTGCTAGCCAAACTACACTTCGCACGGAAAGGGAAAAGCTCCATGCCAAACTATGCTTCGTGCAGAGAGGGTGAAGGGTGTAAGCCAAATCACACTCATGTGATAAGGGGAAGTAACGCTACCCAAACTAAGCTTCGCGCAGAAAGGAGAAAAGCTCCGTGCCAAACTACACTTTGCACAGAGAGGGTGAAGAGTGCAACCCAAATCACACTTACACGATAAGGGTGCATATAAAGTGTATGATGCATATGGATGCAACATCATTGTGGTGATTGATATGGAATATGATGCGATGCATGTTCCATGCAATGTAACAGAAAATATGGCCAAAAGTGGTCCTATCGAAAGCACCCTTCAAGGGGATGACAGAGAACACCCTACCATGCACAAGGATATGCCATCACATACCCTAAGATAGAAATTTCCTGAGATTACGTCTACCTTATCTCGAGGAGAGAAAATCGCTTGGGAACGTGTTTCACACATCTTGAGAAAAAAAGACTGCTTGAGAACGTGGTTCACACATCCTGAGAAAAGAATCAGGGACAATGATCCTAAATGCACCTTGGCTTGAAAGGATAGATGGTACAAGGAAGCACATGATGCAAAAGGATGCAATGGGTGCGATAAACCAGATAAAAACAATGCCCATAAAAAGATAAAGTAAAGCGGTGTTGTTTTAGAAAACACCCCACAAAGATCTCAATTTCACTCTCCAACTTACAGTTCAAAGGTTCTTAAATGCTTATAAACGGATACAACTTGCTCTAGCTTGAGATCAAGGTATATCCATGTATTAGAGAAACAACAGGACTTGAAATGGCGCAATCAAAACTCAATCTCGGGTTCTTTGAAATCCGAAAGAACTTCAAATGCTCCAATTTTCCTTCTTACGATGAATACAAGACCACCCATACACAGGTTGGGCAAGACCATAGCAAAAATCAACTCTGGACTAGAAGAGGAGTCGGCCGGCCACAAAAATGGGATGGTCGGCCACTCGATAGGTTTTGGGGACAGATTCAACATTTCGGCTATGTGGCTCTCTAAAACAAAACAAGGGCCTCATTTTCACATACCAACACATCCAAAACCACTCTCCCTCTCTCTTTAGGTGCTCTCTCTCTCTCTCTAGATTTGTGTTTTACTCACATTACCCACCCCTCCAAGCAAACTTTACTCGTAAAACAACTGTAATTCTTTACACTTTGAACCTATTGGAATTTGATTTGGTTGAGTTTTTGGGATTTTCATTGTTCTGGGCTAATTTCTTACATGTTTTTCTTGGTTTCTGAAGTTTTTCTTGGGTTTTGACTTTTTCTCTCTCCCAAGGCTTTATTTTGGCATTTTTCGCCTATTTTCCTCATTTTTCCTTATTTTCACTCACCACCCATTACATTGCTCATGGAGGATGACATTCCACATGATGAGGCCCCTCCCGAGTTACTCGTGCCAGATGAGATCAATGGGGTGGCGGAGGACATTGCCACCGATCTTGCTGCAGAGGAGATCTACCGTCATAAGCTGGAGCTCGAGTTACTGCCATTAGGGGTGAGGCCTTTTGACCCCACCACCTACCATCCACGGGCACGCGATGGCCCCTGGTGGCATGTTGCGCTTTGAGGACTTCATTATGGGCGTACCCGAGGATCTACTTCTGAGGAAGCGTGCCTTTCATCTACCTCATGACGCCGCAGAGGTAAGAAACTTTGCTCCTTTCTTGCATTTTGCTTGCTTCGACATCCCATTACAGTCTTTCATTTTGTTATGCATCTAACATATTCTATTTTTAACACTAGGTGATGCTCTCTCTCCTAAAGAGGCTACGGGGCAGTGACGGCCAGAGAGTGGTACCAGGAGCTCCCCGTTCGAGTCCAAGAGCTAGTAGATGAGGCAGGCTTCGGCCTATTTTGCCCAGGGCTTGTGCAACTAATGGCCAGTTGGGCCTTACTCGGGGGTTTAGTGGAGAGGTGGTGGGATACCACCAACTTCTTCCACTTCTCTTCCACTGGGGAGATGACGATAACACCTTATGATTTTTCCATGATCGTTGGGCTACTGGTAGGGGGCGATCCAATCCCATTTTATATAGATATGGGCTAATGGGAGGCAGTCTGGATTCATCTGCTTCATGCACGCCCTCCTCTAGATAGACCAGCTATGGTCAGATATAGCTGGTTCTATGGTCACTTTCACGGGAGCCAGCCCAAGACCTAGGCAAAGATTGTGCACTACACATGAGGCTTCCTGATATACCTTTTCCATACCACCTTGTTTGCGAACGGGTGCAATACTGTAGGCCTATACGTGTTAAGCACCTTGGTGGTGTTGCCGCGGGTCCAGTTCTATGGCTGGGGTGATGCTGGCCTCACCACCTATACGGCTACATGAGCTCCGGTTCCCACAAGAAGGGGAATAAGGTTGGGGCCTACTAGAGAGCCTGTGAGGTATATACTGCACCTTTACTTTTTAACTTTTGTTTGTTCATTTATGCTTTCTACTTTACGCTTTTTGGCTTTATCTCTGTATTTATGCCTGTTGACTCACAAACTGATCTTTCCTTACAGCCCTGGGTCTACGCATACTTTCTTGCCCCTGCCTCGGTTCCACGATACAAGGTAGAGGTTGTTGTGCCCTACTCTCAGTGATACAAGGACTGATGCCATCCTCGGCGTCATGGCAATACCACCTCCGCCTACTGTCGTCATTTCTTTAACATAGTAATGGCGTGTGAGGTGATCCAAAACTCATACCCATTCCATTCCATTACACTACTTTGGTCCACACTCTGACAACTGACGGCAACTAACAATTATGAATTCTCTATTTGCAGATCACGTAGCAGCCATGGATAGTGTTATCGGCCGGTATGAGGGATGAGTATACCGAGTCCTAGGACACCTCCTGGATACGGATCCTGCTGAAGGTCCTTTCTGCAAGACTTGGAATCTTAGAGAGAGATTCGTCTGCTAGACTTTGGGCCTACCAAATCCCGTTGTTCCAACTACGCGTCCACTATCAATGAGGACAGCTGTAAACACCCCATTTTTGACAGCCCTTAAGACTTGGGCGCCACTGATTGTTTACTTGGTGATGAAGGCTATGTTGTGCAAAGGTTCGATTTCTTCGGCAAAAGGAGCTTCGAATCCCAACCTTACACCTCATTTTGGACCAAAACAATTTTAACCAAAATGAGTTTTAGACCTTAAAACCCTCTCTTTCAAAATATTTTTGAAAAAAGTTTCTACGATGTTCTGAGGCTCGCATTTCGTTAAATGTTGCGCTTTTCGGTAAACCGAGAAGGGACAAAGTAGAAATAAATGAAAGAGAGGTGAAATGTTTGAAAAATATTTCCACAAACCTTATTTAGAGGTCTGGATTTGAAGAAAATTATAGGAGAGACAAGAAAACTAGCTGAGGAGAAGTTAGGCATGAATCCACTTAGGACCGAAACTAAGCAGTTTTCACTAAAATAGGCATATCATTTTGCACACTTGGAATTTTGATGTGAGGCTGCCACCATTGGAAATAAGACTTTCGGGGCTTCAATTTAGACTCAAGAATGACCTGCAAAGGAGTCTAGATGAAGGAGATATGTCGGTTTGAATTGGGCCTAAAAAATAGATTTTTCTGGCCGGCCAGAGGTGGTGGTTGCTGGCCATGGAAGGCCTTTTCCGGCCATGTGCCGGCTAGGAGTGATGTTTTCCAGCCAGAAATGGATGTTTTCCAGCCATCAATGATAGCTTCCCGGCCATTTGTGCAAAAAGGCAGTTTTCTACAGATATTTGTCATCCAGCTGTTTCCATCTGTCCTTTTTGAGATATTTTTGACCTGAGCTCACATTTTTCTATATATAGAGGGAATTCTCTATGGTTTGCAAGGTTGGAAAAATTTTGGGAGCCTCTCTCTCTACAATACTCTCTCTCTACAATTCTCTCCCTCTAGATTTCTCTCTCTCTTGAACTTTTGTGCATACAAGTAGAGATATACTTCTAGTTTGCCTATCAACCCTTAACCAAACTTGATCACCTTTGAGTTGAGGTCCCTTGGAGTCTTGTTTGAGCTCTAGAAGGAGGTTTGAGCTTGGATTGTTGCCCAATTTGTGCCTTATCTTCAAGAGGTACAACACTTGCTATTTAAGCTTACTTTGAACACTTGTTTGCCATCTTTTTCAATTGTTTTTGGCCTGGTTTGGAACTACAAAAAAAAATTTGTGGTATAAAAATGGTGGCTTGAGGCCATTTTCAGTTAACGAGTGGTTCACCCTTCTTGCTTCTTTGATTGTTAAGCTTTTGTACCATTTTTCATCACTTTCAAATCAAACTTTTTGGGACTTTTAACCACTGAATTTCAGAGGTTTTTCAGTCGTAAAAACCTTTTTTTGAAGTTCAAAATTGGAGGGGTTAGCCTCCCTTCCTTGTGTCTTGTTTCCATGCCTACTTAGCTTCATATGTTAGCATGTTTTTCTAGGTTGACTTAGCTCTAGTCCAGCATGTTTTTGCCTCTGTTTTGACCTGTTTTGGCTCTGTTTTGGGCTGGTTAGGTCATTTGAGCCTTGTATTGTATAGTTGTAGCGTTGATTCCTTCACTAGTTTCACGTTTTAATGCTTTAATCATCACTAGTTTGAATTGATAGCATGTTTTAGTGTTGTTTTGTACTCATTTTAAGTGCATACATTCTCTACAACCTCCCTCATTTCTTCACTTTTTCATTTGTTTTGAGGGTTGTTTCAATCTTACGGCTGTTTAAGCTTGAGGTTGAGGCTCATGCTTAATGGTTTAATCCTCCTTTGAGGGTTCATTACCAATGGCATGAAGCTTCCCTCATGCCTTGAACTACCCCTTGGTTGACACTTCTTTCACTTTAGAAGACACTCACCAATGGACAAATTGACTAAAGAATGGTTTGGTCACTAAAATGAGTAAACAAAATTTGACAAGTAAAAGTGTGTAAGATAAGCATGTCTTTGTGTTGCATTACATGTGTTCAAATCAGACGTTAATTTGAACACAAGGAAAATGGGATATTTTAAACTCAAAGTGATGAAATGTGTCATTTTCCTAAGTCACCATTGCCCTTGATCATACATGATAGGGTGATGGTCATTTTGTGTATTTATTGAAATTGTACAAACTTGGTCCTTCAGCCATCATGCATGGAAATTGCTTGATTGATGGTTTAAGGGCCAAGAGTTTCTCTCCTTGGAGCTTGTGTGAAGATAAGGAGGGGTACAGTACAAACAAACCCTTGGAAAAACCTTCTTTTTGCTCAGCTTGTGCTCTGTTGCAGTATGATGATCCAAAGCATCAATGGACTGCAACGCTTCATTTATGGCTGGCAGTGCACCTCTCTGGCCGGCAAATGGCCAGTACCAGCCATCCATGGTTGGCAGGCCACTGGTGTAACCCTCAGCAAAGATTTGGTATGGCGGAGCAGAAAGGTTCTAATGTATGCTCAACCCTGGAAACAGAGCCTTCCAAGAGCAAAACGGAAGACTTTTCGGGGTGAAAACTGAGTGCATGCATCTTCCACTTCCCGAGGCGGAGCTGTGGCAGTATAGTTTAATGTGCCACATAATTAGTTAGTGTACATTCTTTTAATTAATTATTTTGCTAATTAGTTAAGTGTTGTTATAATTAGTAATTGGTTTGCTAGTTATTCATTTGATTCGTAATAAATTGTCTAATGAGCTCAATGAGATTAGCTTAGCTTATTCATTTGGACCATCCTTCGTAAGGGCATGATGTTGTAATAATTGTGCGTGCGTGTGTGTATGTCTTCCAACCCTGTGTCTTTCTCCCTTTTGTTTAATTGCTTTTGATGGTTAGATTAGGGACATGTTCAATTAGCATACCTTATGCTCACATGTTCGCATCCATTCATTTGTCTTGCATGCACCGAGGCTTGGTGCATCATTCAAACTGCATTGTAATTTCAATACTTTTTTGAATACGTGTTTCAAAGAATGCTATTAAAGTGTTGCAAATACCATGATTAAATAGCCGAGCCTATTTAGTTACATTATTGCATATGTTGCATTAGTCATTTAATATAGTTAAGAAGCATGCATTTTTCTAACTTTGTTTTCTTTCCTCGCTTGGAGTACTAGGTGAGTTTTACGCTTTAGCATACTTGCATGAATGTGAGTGTTGCCATGATTAGCATGCTTGCCATGAGGCTATGTGCTTATATGATTAACTGCTTGACTGCCTGTGGATGAACGCTTGTTGTTTGAATTGGAACGATTCAACAAATGTAAGTTTTTGAGCCCCCTTTGTTGTAGCAAATCATGTTTTAAGCCCACCATGTTTGGTGGTAGAACCGCATCTTTTAAGCCTACTTGAGGGTACCAAATCCAAACTATTTTCACAAACAAACATGACTTGAAATGTTCCAATTCTTGCGACGTAGTCTTTACTTACTTGTGTGCATCACATAGTAATGTTAGTCCAATAACCTGAATAAGAACAGATAATGTTTACAAAAATTCATATCATGATTAGTACAGGCCGATCTTTGATCAGGCGAGCGGGGGTGCTTATTTCAGGACCTTCCCCTCTCGTACCTAAGCTCCAAAGCCGAGCCAACTTTGGTGATGACGGACGCGTGGCCTTTGGCAGGAGTCAGTGTTTCCTAAATTTCCCCAAAAACAAAATATTCAGGTAGCGACTCTGTAATCTGGCAAAGCAGTCCAATTTTGGCATTATTTGATTTAAAATCGATTTTTCAAAAAAAATTGCCGGATTTCAACTCTTTGGTGATTATCAGTTGCACATTGCACTTGTTAGACTAGATTCAGAACCGCGAGAGTCCGAACTGTGGGGCCTTTCTTTCAAACCCCTTCTGAAAGGTGAGGCACGAAAAAAGGCGAGCCCACAATTTCTGGCAACTCTACTGGGGATTTAGAGAACTTGACTCGAACTCATGATATGTTGTTTTATTTACACTTATGTGTTTCTTTGCATTTGTATTTGCATCGGTGCACCTAAGTCACAGTGTTTGCCATCTGCTATTCCTGAACAGTTTGCCAGAGGCTTGCTTGGAAAAGCTTTCCAAAAGGCTGATTAGTTGCAGGCTCTGCCATGATTGGAACACAAACCTTGGATCTGGACTACTGCTATACCATTTCATCCTCCTTTCACTTCTCAGTGTTAGGTGTGAGAGGTATATTAGGTGGTCTTGCTGAGGTACCTTTTTTGACCAATCGGCCTAGTTGCATATAGTAAGCCATACTGACTGTTCCAAACTAGGATAGGATGCTTATCCGAATGCAAGAATTGTATGAAACCGTTTGTTTTGCGTAGTGAAACCCTAGCTGCTGACGAAATTAGGATAAGGTAACCCTACCCCATCATAGGGGTGTTTTGCCTCTCACTTGCTTGATATGTGCTTTTGGAGTGAAACTCTGTAGGAATGTATATATGAATTGCAAGTCTAGGTATCAGTTTTGGGGTAGAATTCAGTAGATAGCACAGTCACTCAGCTGTGGTCATATTTGTTCTAGTAAAATTGGGCTGAGATGTTGGTTGTTTTCTCTTTTGCAAGGTAGTCCTAGAACCATAGCTTCAGAAGGCTCCGATATCCCCCGGGTACACTGGACTTGTGTTAATAGACTTTGTCAGGTCAGAGGTTTAGTTTAAGAGCAACTAGTGTTTCCTTCGCCGACGGCAAACCAAAGAAGGGCCAAACCCACTGATCTGACAGCCACCAGTTAGATCACCTTTGTTCAAACTCAGCAGAGCCGTGCTGGCACAGAGTCCGGAAGAAGTTGTGGCCATGATAGCGGCATTAAACCAGGGAATCACCATACCGGATAAGACTAATGCTGAAATGTAACACCCATATGGGGCACCTACCAAACATCCAGTCTCGGGACCCCAGCCGAACTTTGACCCACTTCCGCCAGTTGAAGATTCACATGGTCCGGATCCTCAAGAAGGCTTGACTCAAGCTCGAGTTTTCAGACCCTTGGTGCAGCCTAATGAGAGGCTTTATTCCCTTGATACTAATGATCTCGATCCAACCTCGGTGAAAATTGCGAACCTTAAGAAGCAATTCAAAAAAGCACAGGGCCTTAACTTCATTCCCAACATTAAGGATGGGCACAGCGAGGCTGCCATAAGGCTTCCAGATAGATTCAAAATGCCACATATTGACCGTTTCGATGAGTCTGGAGATCCTATGGTACATATCTGGCTTTTCTTGAATGTCCTAAAACCGATGGGTCTGACTAAGCCTCAAAAACTCTCTCTATATGGAAGAACCCTGTCGAGCATAGCTGCCACTTGGTACGCCAAGTTGGAGGATAAAGTGAAGCAGAACTGGGAAGAGTTGTCTGACGCCTTTGTCAATCTGTACTCTTACAATACTCAAATTGAAACTACCACTCATGACATTGAAGCAACTCACCAGAATCCCACAGAGTCGTTTGTTGAATTTATTGAACGGTGGAGAGCGAAGGCATCACAAGTGACAGATCAACATTCTGAGAGGGACTAAGTGTGGATAGTGGTGCAGAACCTTGAGCCTGATATGTTGCAAAAGTTAATAGTGGCTCCATTGTTCACTTTCAGAAGTTTGCATGAATTGGGGGTTCAAATCAAGAGTGCGTTCAACAGAGGGATTATTCCCAGAACAAGTGAACCAAGAATGAGGGTTTTTGCCAGGAGTACATGTGCTGGCAGTAGCACTATTCCCAAACACACTGAAATCAATACCGTCACCACTAATCCCAAAATTGCTAACCCTTTGCCAATGCCAACCCACAAACGGCCAGTCCAGCCCGAGCTCAAGGCAGAACTTTCACCCCCCTCTATATGAGCCTAACCAGCGCACTAAAAGTCCTAATGGAAAGAGGGTATCTCAAACCCCTTGATCATCAGCCTCTACCTGACCCACTCCCTGCCAGACATAACCCCACCAAATATTGCGTGTATCATCAGCAACGCAGTCATTGCACTGATCATTGTTACTGCCTTTGTCATGAGGTTCAGAATCTCATCGACAACCAGACGATAGCTCCACCTCAAGACCCCAATGACCAAGTACCTCATCCACACCTTAACCTCATCCATACACTACTTCCTACCTTCAACCCCAGTGTATACATCACCCCAGCTCATTTACCTAAGCCTGAGGTGTTCATTTTAGAAAGCACGGACTTGTGAATGATGGATGCACTCGAACCCCAATCATCTCAAACCCATAAACCCACTACTACTGAGTTATTAAGCATGATTGAAGATCTTCAGAGAACAGTGGCAGATTTAGCCTTTCGTGTTTTGACTCCATCATCGACCACATCACATGCCAAAAATTTCACGCCAAAAGGCTCCCCAATCTTGGAGCGAGCTGCAATTGAAAGTGGCCAACCTAAAGCTATCACAAGACTGGGCAATGACATGTCGATGTTGACAACAACTGGGCTCCGCTCTGATATAGCGACCCAATCCCTTGGCAAAACGGAGGCAAATGGCAAGAACAAGATAGGGGCAGGCATTGGTCCCTATGAACATCTTCAGTGGGCTGTTGAGGCTTTGAAGGCCGAAGGAATGAACAAACAGCAAGGGCTCGCAATTGTTACAAAGACTATGGATGACACTTTTGTCACTCAGGTTCAGGGCATTTTGAATCAAGGGGCAAGCCGAGAAAAGGGATGTCGTACCAGAAACGCCCCTTTCAACTTCAATCCTACACTCAGAAGTGATCATCAAACCCAGTCAACACTTGCCACCCCTTTTGCCTGTACACCCAACACAACTTCACAAACCTCAAGCCATCAGGCCCGAGGCTAGAGGGTCTTCACCCTGCTTTACATGTCCTTATCCAAAGCCATGGGCGTGTTGATGAAAAAGGGCCATCTCAAACCCCTTGAGCCTTAGCCTCTCCCGGATCCCCTTTCGACTAAGCATAATGCTGCCAAGTACTGCGCCTTTCATCAACAAATCGGTCATGACACTAACAGTTGTTTTCGTCTTCGGCATGCAATACAAGATCTGATTGACAATGAGGTCATCGTCATACTAGGTTCTGCAACGTCTATCGGCACTAGATCAATAAACTTGGGGGATAATGTGACTATGTGATTTGGGGATGAATCACCTACTGATGGTCGCTCATTTTTACTCCAAATGTGGTGGATGGCATGCACCGTTTTGAGTAATGTGCAAATGCTGGTTATTTTACTTTCTAACTTAGGTATTGAGTCAGTTTTGTTGCATTGTATTGAGTTTGTCTTATTGCATCGAGTCAGTCCTGTTGTGTTAGAGTTGGTTGATTTCGAGGGTGTTACCTTGGACATCACTATCTTGTTTTGTGTTTGTCTTTTACACTCTTTCTTTTGTGTCTATTTCTACTATTGAGCCAGTTGCACTAGGAGATCTGAATAAAACGATAGAGATTTTTACCTACTTTTCTTTACCTTGAAATCATTGCAATGACCTAAGTTTTTCAAAACTTTTCTAACACTATGATGAAAACAAAGAGGAAGGAATTCCTCGGGATTAGCAAAAATTTGATCAATGAAGAGGAAGAGAGGCATGCTAAGCCCTTCATGAATGAGATCATGCTTGTTAATGTGAGTACTAAGAAGGATCCTAGCTTAGTCCAGATTGGTTCTACATTGTCTTCAGAGGAGTTTGAGCGACTAGTCGCTTTATTAAAAGATTTCAAAAAATGTTTTGTGTGGTCCTATGAACACATGCGTGGAATCGCTCTCGAGATCGTACAGCATAGGATCACTCTCGGCCTCAAGACTCGACCCCTTTTACTTTCAAAACTTGAACTTTGATTCAGAATGTTCAACGATCAACCAAAACATAAGGCTTGTATGGCCGGATCGGAAGCAACACTTGAACTAGGGGCAATAAGGTCAGATGTTATCAAAGGAAGCTCGCAAAGCTGGATGAGAAGCATCCCTTGAACTAGGAGCAAAAAAGTGTCAGATGTGCTCAAAGATTCAAAAGATGGGTCATTCTGCAAACCAATGGAGATCGGCAAGAAAACCAAAATCCCATGAATGCAGAAAAGAAAAGTTTTGCTGAAGGACAATCGAGTTCCTATCCACAACACTAGGGGCAAATTCAGACCCCAATTGGATAGGCTCTCACATCATCAAGACTATTTAGTCAGAAACAACAGCCATTCTCCTAGATTCGGATGGCTCAGAGATCCTACGGTCAATCAACATGAACAAGTTAAACTTTTCTATCCTTGACAGGCTCGTTGGGCCGAAAACCCAAAAGGGCGACCCAGGCAAAAGTTAGAGCAAGAAAAGAAAGAAAATAAAGAACAAAAATGAAAAAATAGAAATGAAAGAAAATGAAAAAACAAAAAAAAAAACAAAAAAGAAAAGGAAAAGAAGAAGAACGAAAAATGAAAAGAAAAGAAAAGAAAAATAGCTCACAAGGTTGAAAACCCAGAAGGGCGGCCTTGGCAAAAGTTAGAACGCAAAAGGAGAGTGTCAACACCTGAGTGAACCTCAAACCCGAAACTATGTACGGCCTGATTCCCATGTTTGGGATACGTAGGCAACTTCATCCTGAAGTTCGGCCCCAACCATTTTCAGCCTGCTTCTCTCATTCATGTTGATTGGCTGATCCTTGTTCAACTTGGCTATCTTATCCACGTGCAAATTGGCTCGTCTTCGTTCAAATTCGGTTGTCCTATGCCATTACAAGATTCAACTGCAAGACAAATTAAATTCGGATCTAAGGTTGTGCATCTCAAGAGTAAATTCAATGTTAATTTAGCAGTGGCCATTTGCAAAAATAGTTTTTGAGGATTTTTTAATGAGGTTGACTTATTCTCTCAAAAATTATTCTATTTTTCCAAACCTGGACCATTTCTTTGACCCGAAAAAGGAAAATTTCCAGTGCTAACAACCTGACTTACATGATTTCAAAACAAGAAGTCGAATAAGCATGTTAATCTAACTCTCATATTGGTTAAAAAAAAATTAGCAGAAAGCCAAAACAAAAAATGGTCAAAATGATGAACTAGGCGCACAGTTGAGTTAGATTTTCTGCCTTTTCCCCGTTGTCAACATACTTGCCAGAAGGGGCACCATACCTGCCAGAAAGGGCACCATACTCACCAGAAAGGGCACTTTACTTGCCGGAAAATGGCACAACTGAAGCTAACAACAGAGGGCCGAAAGCTCTCTCATCCTCCAAGTAGCAAGGTATCAAGCTCAGTGCGAAGCACAGACTGGAAATGGAGCAAGATATTCGCTCCCCTCATAAGAGCCAACAACTTCCTGTTTATCCCTAGGGAAGGGATAATAAAAATAAGAGAGATTAAAGAATAGAGAGATGTGTGTTGAGAGGAAAAGTGAGGAAAGGGCTTTTCAGAGAAAATAAAGATTGAGTGCCATAGTGATATGAGAATCATAAATAAGAAAGGGTCGGAAACAATACCCGGACAAATAGGCTCCTCATGAACTGAGAGGTCTTTCACCATTGGAACACATCCAAGTGTTGTGTTTGTTGTTTTTGTTTGTCTCGATTCTTGTTTTGAGTCGTTTCAAATGTAAATGTTTGTGTTTAGGTTATTTTACTTTGTTTTCTAGACTATGGTCAATTGTAGGCTCAATGCCCAGTTATGAACTCATTTCTCAATTTCAATTTCAAAAATAAATCGTTTTGTGCTCAGAGTGCTGTGTCGTTCTCCACATATGTGCAAAACAGTATTGGTTCTCTCATAAAACTATAGGGTTCAACCCAGGTCATGTGAAAACAACAGAACAAGGACCTAATTAAAGCTACATTGGTTCCAGACTACAAAGCAAAAGAAAAGATAGAAAATTTGGAGCATCTTAGCATGTTTCAACTTCAGCAAATTCTGAGACTACATTTCAGGTGCACCTTCTCAGGCCTCACCATTTCTCTGGAGTATGAGTGTACCTCGACTCTGAGTTCAAGCCTGCTTCCAGTCAGAATGGCAATTAAAGCAGTATGCAAATGTTACCTCTCGCCAATATAAACAGGGTGTATCTTTTTTGAGTTAAGCATGTTACGAAGTCCTTCGAGAGATAAATCAGAGGCACCAAAGTACATATTTGCTTCCCTTCTATTGTAGAGAATATGCACTTTCATGTACACTTATGTTGCATGCGTGCCTCGCATTGTTTATGGTTCATGCGTAGAATATGCTTTCATTCATGCGTAGAATATGCTTTCTGTGTTGGATAGAATATGCTCTTGTCTCTTGCATACAACATACTTTCAATTCACATCTTAAATTGATTGTCTACCTGGCATGGAACATTCATTGTTTAGTAAACCAATCATTATGTGTATCTATCACACAATAATCTCACTCTGTGCATCTATCGCACAATAATCTCACTCGGTACATTCATCATACAATCATTCAATTTGTTCGCACTATTTTGTGCACTTTGTATAACACTCGCACTATTTTTTGCAAGTTACACCCACGCTTTCTTGCGCATCGAACTTTCTTGTGCATTTGAATTTGCACTCATGCTTTCTTGCACATCGCACTTTCTTGTGCATTCGAATTTACACTTGCACTTTCTTGCGCATCACACTTTCTTGTGTAATTTACACTCGTGCTTTCTTGCGCATCGCACTATCTTGTGCATTTCATTACATGCTCTCATTTTGCATGCATCGTGCTATTTTTCTCACCTTACTTGCACTTGTTTGAGCATTGCATCGCACTATTTTGTGCACCTTACTTGCACTATGTGCATTTCATCACACTATCTTGTGCACACCTGCATCGCACTATCTTGTGCATTCCACCCTTGTATCACACTATCTTGTGCAACTTGAGTTCGCACTATTTTGTGCACCTTGCATCGCACTCTTTTGTGCATTCATACATCTTCACCTTGCATCGCACTGTCTTGTGCATTCACCCCCGTATCGTGCTATCTTGCGCATCCTTTGTTCACACTATCTTCCGCATCCTCTACATCATACTGTCTTGTGCATCTACATCGCACTATCTTGTGCATTGCATCGCACTATCTTGTGCACCTACATCGCACTATCTTGTGCACCCTGCATTCCGTCTCTGCAAAGATCAAGTCTTGATTCGTTCCCACTCTCAATGTCTTGTGCATTTGTATAGCACTGTTTTGTGCTTTCACTTTACATCACACTATCTTGTGCACTCTCTCGGTCTAGGAGACCTAAAATCCCCTAAAGGTAAAATTCCTTTGGTGTTTGTCGTGCCCGAATGACTTCTAGTGGTTTGGTATAGCCACCTGCCTGTGTTTGCAATGAGTTCCTAGGAGATCAACTGCAATGGTGGAAACTAGAGTTCGAATGGCCGATGCCTAGAATGCAAAGGTTCGGAATTTCTGAGACTAAAGCTTAGTTTAAATACCCAGGGGTGTATTCTCGGCTTAAAATCTGTATGGCAGCCCCATAGGTTGAGGTAGCTTGTATGTGCCTCAATTTTGGATACTGACCCAATCTAATCTATCACCCTGTTAGAGAATAGGAAAAGTTGCGAACATAGCCACAGACAAAAGTAGTACCTGTGGTTTTGAAGCGCAAGATGCAGAAGTGCAAGATTCCCAACAGCATGAGGTGAGTCATCGCCTATTGCCCCTGTAAGGTAAAGCATCACTTCCTCGTTGCTACGTCATATCGGTATCATCTATAGTGTCGCATATAACATCTATCACATTGTATATAGCATCTACCGCATGCATTTATTGCATTATACCATTTTATCACCTGCATCCTTTCCATGTTAAGCTTAGTTTGGCATGTGCTCATACATTTCCTTCATTGAAGCATGGCTCTGTATGTGTACGCGCCTATTCCACTAAGAAATTGTGGTCTGAGGGTTTCGGCAACTTTCCTGTGTTAGACGTGGTCTGTTTTGTATCCATACCTTTTCTAAGTAAAATGCAGTTTGGCTTGCATCCCTTTATTCACCGCATCCATTGCATTCATTGCATTACACTTTGTCTTGTTGCATTTATCATTTAGGATCACGATCTTTCCTCAACAAACTATTCCTTACTTATATACCTAATTACTTGTATTCTTTCTGCGAAACACATAGTTATGCATGTGTACACGCCTATTCCACTAAAAAAATTGTGGTTTGAGGGTTCCGGCACCTTTTCTATGTTAAACGTAGTTTAATGTTGCGTCTCCATCCCTTTATGATATTTACGTGTTTTGTATTGCTTGTAGTTTGATTATTTCATTACATTTTATATCATTTTAACTGCTTTGCATCCTGCATATCATTCACATTCTACCCTTGAACTACGCTGGTTTGATTCCTTGCAAAGGGATACGTAGGCAACCTTTGGGTTCAACCAACTGCATTTGCATTTTGTTTGTTTGTCCAAGTCTTCGGTTTTGTCAAAAATGGGTCATCTCTGGGCTTTAACATTCACTCACGTCATTTCATCACCTCCAAGTTTTGTCAAAAAGGGGCAACTGTAGACACCCCATTTTTGACCGCCCTTAAGACATGGGCACCACTGATTGCTTACTCAGTGGTGAAGGCTATGTTGTGTGAAGGTTCAATTTCTTTGGCAAGAGGAGCTTCAAATCCCAACCTTACACCCCATTTTGGACCAAAACTATTTTAACCAAAATGAGTTTTAGACCTTAAAACCCTCTCTTTCAAAATATTTTCGAAAAAAGTTTCTACGATGTTTCGAGGCTCACATTTCGTTAAATGTTGTGCTTTTCAGTAAATAGAGCAAGGACAAAGTATAAATAAATTAAAGAGAAGTGAACTCTTTGAAAAATCTTTTGAAACACCTTATTTAGAGGTTTGTATTTCAAGCAAATTAGAGGAGAGAGAAGAAAACTAGCTAAGGAGAAGTTAAGCATGAATCTGGTTAGGACAGAAACTGAGTAGTTTTCACTAAAATAGGCATATCATTTTGCACACTTGGAATTTTTATGTGAGGCTGCCATCATTGGAAACAAGACTTCTGGGGCTTCAATTTAGATTAGAATGACTTGCAAAGGAGTCCAGATGAAGGAGATATACCCATTTGAATTGGGCCTGAAAAACAGATTTTTCTAGCGGCCAGAGATGGAGGTTGCTGGCCATGGAAGGCCTTTGCCAGCCATGTGCCGGCCAGGAGTGATGTTTGCTGGCCAGAAATGGATGTTTTCTAGCCATCAATGATGGCTTGCCAGCCATTGGTGCAAAAAGGTAGTTTTCTGCAAATATTTATCCTCCACCTGTTTCCAGCTATCCTTTTTGAGATATTTTCGACCTGAGCTCACATTTTTCTATATATAAAGGACATTCTCTATGGTTTGCAAGGTTAGAAAAATTTTGGGAGCCCCTCTCTCTACATTCATCTCTCTCTCTCTCTCTCTCTCTCTCTCTCTCTCTCTCTCTCTCTCTCTCTCTCTCTCTTTACAATTCTCTCTCTAAATTTCTATCTCTCTTGAACTTTTGTGCTTACAAGTAGAGATATACTTCTAGTTTGCCTATCAACCCTTAACCAAACTTGATCACCTTTGAGCTAAGGTCCCTTGGAGTCTTGTTTGAGCTCTAGAAGGAGGTTTGAGCTTGGATTGTTGCCCAATTTGTGCCTTAGCTTCAAGAGGTATAGCACTTTCTATTTAAGCTTGCTTTGAACACTTGTTTTTTCATCTTTTTCAACTATTTTTGGCCTAGTTTTGAACTACAAAAAAATGTATTTTTGTGGTCTAAAAATGGTGGTTTGAGGCCATTTTTAGTTAACGGGTGGTTCACCCTTCTTGCTTCTGTGCTTGTTAAACTTTTGTACAATTTTTCATCACTTTCAAATCAAACTTTTTGGGACTTTTAACCACTGAATTTCAGAGGTTTTTCAGTTAGAAAAACCTTTTTTTGAAGTCCAAAATTGGAGGGGTTAGCCTTCCCTCCTTGTGTCTTGTTTGCATGCCTACTTTGGTTCATGTGTTAGCATGTTTTTCTAGCTTAACTTTGCTCTAGTCCAGCATGTTTTTGCCTCTGTTTTGACCTGTTTTGGTTCTGTTTTGGCCTAATAGGTCATTTGAGCCTTGTATTGTATAGTTGTAATGTTGATTCCTTCACTTCTTTTAGGTTTTAATGCTTTAATCATCATTAGTTTGAATTGATAGCATGTTTTAGTATTGCTATGTACTCATTTTCAGCACATACAATCTCTGCAACCTACCTCATTTCTGCACTTTTTCATTTGTTTTGAGGGTTGTTTCAACCTTAGGGTTGTTTAAGGTTGAGGTTGAGGCTCATGCTTAATGGTTTAATCCTCCTTTGAGGGTTCATTACCAATGGCATGCCTTGAACTACCCCTTGGTTGACACTTCTTTCACTTTAGAAGACACTCACCAATGGACAAATTGACTAAAGAATGGTTTGGTAACTAAAATGAGTAAACAAAATTTGACAAGTAAAAGTGTATAAGATAAGCATGTCTTTGTGTTGCATTGCATGTGTTCAAATCAGACGTTAGTTTGAACACAAGGAAAATGGGACATTTCAAACTCAAAGTAATGAAATGTGTCATTTTCCTAAGTCACCATTGCCCTTGATCATACATGATAGGATGATGGTCATTTGAGTCTTGTTTGTGCATTTATTGAAATTGTACAAACCTGGTCCCTTAGCTATCATGCATGGAAATTGCTTGATTGATGGTTTGAGGGCCAAGAGTTTCTCTCCTTTGAGCTTGCGTGCTGATAAGGAGGGGTACAGTACAAACAAACCCTTGGAAAAACCATCCTTTTGCTCTGTTTGTGCTCTGTTGCATTATGGTGATCCAAAGCATCAATGGCCAGCAAGGCTTCATTTCTAGCCGACGGGCCATTGGTGATTTGGTTAGGTGGAGCAATAAGGTTCTGAAGTATGCTCAACCCTACAAACAGAGCCTTCCAAGAGCGAAACGAAAGACTTTTCGGGGCAAAAACCGAGTGCATGCATCTTCCACTTCTCGCGGCGGAGCTATGGCAGTGTAGTTTAATGTCTCGCATGCTTAGTTAGTGTACATTCATTTTAATCTATTAGTTTGCTAATTTGTTAAGTGTTGTAATAATTAGTAATTAGTTTGCTAGTTATTCAATTGATTCATAATAAATACTCTAATTAGGTTAATTAGCTTAGCTTAGCTTAGATTAGCTTAGCTTATTCATTCGGGCCCTCATTTGTGAGGGCATGATGTTGTAATAAGTGTGCGTGCGTGTGTATATGTCTTCCAAACCCGCATCTTTCTCCATTTTATTTAATCGCTTTTGATGGTTAGATTAGGGACATGTTCAATTAGCATACCTTACACTCGCATGTTTGCATCCATTCATTTGTCTTGCATACACTGAGGCTCTGGGCATCATTCAAACTGCAATGTAATTTCCATACTTCTTTGAATATGTGTTTCAAAGCATGCTATCAAAGTGTTGCAAATACAATGGTTAAATAGTCGAGCATATTTAGTTACATTATTGCATGTGTTGCATTAGTCATTTAATATAGTTAGGAAGCATGCATTTTTCTAACTTTGTTTTCTTTCCTAGCTTGGAGTACTAAGTGAGTTTTATGCTTTAGCATACTTGCATGAGTGTGAGTGTTGCCATGATTAACATGCTTGCCAAGAGGCTATGTGCTTATATGATTAACCGCATGAATGCCTATGGATGAAGGCTTGTTGTTTGAATTAGAACAATACAACAAATGTAAGTTTTTGAGCCCACTTTGCTATGGCAAATCGTGTTTTAAGCCCACTATGTTTGGTGGCAAAACCGCATCTTTTAAGCCCACTTTAAGGTGGCAAATTCAAACCATTTTCACAAACAAACATGACTTGAAATGTTCCAGTTCTTATGACATAGTCTATACTTGCTTGTGTGCATCACATAGTAATGTTAGTCTAATAACCAGAATAAGAATACATAATGTTTATAAAAATTCATATCATGATTAGTAGAGACACTGCTTACTTTCTACGGTTACTAGGTATTTTACCTTCCTTATTCATCTGACTGCTCTGATTTTCTTTTTCCTTATCCATACTGTTTTGTACCACACTATACTAATTTGCCATAATTCATGCTGATTCCGCATTGATATTGTTCTGATACTTTGTGCTACTTCGTACATTCTGCACTATTTTGTACTAATTTCTTGTTTCTTGTTTCTTGTTTTCAGGCTCCACTCGTACATGTGGCAACAATGACGGCCTGGCACCTCCTCGATGGCGGAGGAAAAGGCATGTGCTCTGGACGTGACAGGGTCCAGATTCGATCTCAAGATTCGAGGTCGAAGCAGATGCCTGGGGTCAGAATAGAGAGTATCGGGTAGAGGACACTTCCTCTTCCTCGGAGCCAGTTTTAAGTAGGGATGATGACAAAACTAGCGGCACTGAGAAGACGACGAGTAGGCACTCCGAGTCCAAGAACGAGGATGATGAGGCTGGCTCTGGATCAGAGAGCGAAGAGGATGCCGAGACTGGTTCAGAGTGTCATTCTTCTGACGATAGTGACGCTGATGGCGATAGTGCCCTTAACAGAAGAAGAGAACAAAGAGGGCCTCTCGAGCTTGGCTCTAATAATTGTATTCATTTTACTCTTTTCTTTGACTTTGTAGTTTAGCACTTTGTATAGCTTCAAATAGGTTTGTTACTTTTTTTTTAAACACTTATATTTTCTTTTTGTAAAAACTATGATTGGGTTTGAACCCTGCAGTTTTATAAAAGTAGTTTTATTTTGGGCAGCATCTCGAGAATGGCACTTCACTCATATAAATTGGAACTGAATTTGAAACTGAAAATGCTTGTATTCGAATGATGTTCATAACCAGATATCGTGCCTTCAACTGGCCAAAATGCAAAATACAACTCAAAAATGGAAAAACAAACCTCAAACAACCTAAACACAACTAATTACACCTGCTAGAAACAAAAGACTCACAATAAGACTCAAAAACAAAGAGCGACCAAACATAACACTGCTGCCAACTGCCTGGCCAACATAATTGGTTGGCTGGCCAAGATAATGGACCACTGGACAAGAAAGTTTGCCGGCCAGTCAAGACATGCGGCTGGATAGCTAGTAACAGCTGTTAGCCATTGACACAACCTTATCCTCTATAAAGGTATTCTCTTGCTCTTTTTTCTAACAGAATACTATCTTTACTGTTATTTTCTTTGAAAATAGAGATATTTCTTACCAAGAGGCTCAAGGATTGGATGGCCACCTTAGACGACATGAAAAAGATAAATTTTCACGATTTTGGCATAAACGCGCTTTGAGCAGTACTTCGCTTTGTTTTCTATTCCTTCATGTCGTTGTTCGATGTTGGAACCTAGTTACACACATGTTTCGCTTCAAAGGGCAAGAAATGTATCCTACTCTCAAAGAGTTTCAAGCTTTAACGGAATCCCGGCGTGATGAGGAGATTATGCCCTAACCCTATTTTAGCTATGCATAGGCTTTGGAATGGATGTGTCAACTTAGCTTACACGAGGCTCGATCCTTGGCTCACGACGGGAAGCTGGATATACCCAACTTGATTCATTGGTTTTCCGACATTGAAGATAGGGGTGACCTTATCTAGCAAGGTTATCGTTAACACGCCCTCTGCTTATGTTTACTTGCACACTTTCTTCTTGCCCCTAGTTGCAGCGGAACTAGTATTAGGTTGATCGAAGTGACCCAATGTCTCAAAGAGGGTAAGAGCTACATAGGCTTGGCATTGGCCGACACTCTGCTGGATTTAGATACTTTCCACCGATGAGAGACTTCTCAGTTTGCAGGAAGTCCACTGCTTCTCCAAGTATTGTTTCCCACCCTTTCGTATTTATGAATTCTCACATCACTTGGCATTCACTCTCAATTTTCTCTCAAAACCTTGTCGTTACCTTTTTTCACTCAACATACATCTCTCTATTCTTTAATCTCTCTTATTTTTAATCCCTTCCCAAGTGTGGCTAATGGATAAGATGAAGGTGGTGGACCCTTGCCCCAAGTATTCGGCCAGATCTTACTTCTTTTGCCCACGACTAGTGGACTTTCCCACAGAGGGATTGTGGTGCGACTGGATGTGAAGCAGATCTACGGCTGACATCGCTCGACGTTGTCCCTGGCTTAACTTAACCGAGATGAACTACAACATGTCTCACCAACCGAGTATATAGTTGATTGGCCTCACACATTGTGTGTTTTATTTTACCTTCTGCTTCAGATGTTAGTTTGGACAAGATGAGGGGGTGGAATACCCTACTTCATTTCTAGTTTTTGTTTCACACCTGGTTCTGTAGCTGAATGCTTGGACAACGAGAGAGCTTCTAATCCCTGCGACTAACTTTTGTTATGCCCTCTCCGGCGAATGCTTAGCTTGGCTCGACGATGAGACATAGGTTGGGCCATCTTTGGCTGTAGAGACTTCCGTGAGTGCGAGCAAGAGGCAAAGGACTGGCACCTGACTTTTCTCTTCCCCTAGTTTATTGCTTTGACTTTTCTTCTCAAGTTTTTATGATATAAAACTTTAATTTAATCAGAGAGTTGGAGAATATACTTGTGTTGAAATCATGCAATTAAAGTTGTGAGTACTGAAAACTTTTCTTTTTGGTCCAAAGAATGGTCTGTGTTGTAAAATGTAAAGTTTTGAGAAAATCAACTCACTAAAACTTTTCAAAACCATTTTTGGAAACGGTCACTACTTAACACACTTGGAATCAATCCTTAACACATACAACCCCGAATCGAAAGATCATAACTGCCCACAACTGCATCGCTGCTCTATCTTGCAACTAGCCCTTCTGCTAAATAAAGGTAACACAACCAAGTTAACAATTGACGGAAAAAGATGGACTGATCAAACAAATGAACATAACAATTGAGTTGGAGATGAGTATGGCCGAACTTTGGGATGAAGTTGCCTACGTATCCCAAAGACGGGAATCAGGCCTTACGTAGTTCGGTTAGGGTTCACTAGAGTATTAAGTCTCTCATTCTATGCTCCAACTTTTTCCAAAGTCGCCCTTCCGAGTTTTCAACCTTGTGAGCTCTATTTTTCTTCATTTCTTATTTTTCATGCACTAACTTTTGCCTAAGTCGCCCTTTTGGGATTTCAACCTTGCGAGCTTTATTTTTCTTCATTTCTCATTTCTCGTGCTCTAACTTTTGCCTAGGTCACTCTTTCGGGTTTTTGGCCTAGCGAGCTTCTCAGGGATAGTATTTCTTGTTGATTGGTTGCGAAAACTCCAAACCATCCAAATCCATAAGGATAATCGCTCCTCCTAACTAGATAGACTTGATAATGTAAATACCAATCCAATTGGGTCTAAACTTGCCCCTAGAGTCATGAATGAGAGCTTGGTTGTCTTTGAGGACCATAACCCCTTCTTTAAGGTTTTTGGATTTGACTTTCTTGTTGAAGGCCATGGCAATTCTGTATTGATATCCTTGGACATGGTACAACGCCTTCATCCTTCTCTTGTCAAACAACATCAATTCTTCGAACTTGTTTTGCCACCAATCTGCCTTTGTTATCTAACACTTGGCCATGATTCTCAGCGACGGGACTTTAATCTCAAATGGCAAAACAGCCTCCATTACATATACTAAAGAGTAGGGGGTTGTCCCCATGCATGTTCGAATTGACGTTCTATATCCCCAGAGTGCAAATGGTAGATTTTTTGGCTAGTCCTTGTAAGTTTCCACCATCTTTCGTAGGATGTTCTTGACAATCTTGTTTGTAGCCTCAACAGCTTTGTTAGTCTATGGTCTGTACGTTGATGACTTGTGAAAAGCCACATCGCATTTCTCAAGCAACTCCCTCACCTCTTTCTTGAAGTGTGAGCCATTGTCCAAGATGATCTCATTGGGCACCCCGTACCTGCAGATGATGTTGTTCTTGGTAAACTTGGACACATGTGACACCTTCAACACTGACTAAGACTGCTCGTCCACCCACTTGGTAAAATAGTCGATCGCCACCAAGATGAACTCATGTCTGTTTAAGGCCTTTGGCGAGACTGCTCCAATGACGTCAACTCCCCAAACTGAGAAAGGCCATGGTGAAGTCATGTTCTAAAGTTTTGATGGCGAAATGTTCATACGATTAGCATGAATTTGACATTTATGGCATCGCCGAACAAAGTTAACACAATCCTCCCCCATAGTTGACCAATAATAGCGCTGCCTGAGGGTCTTCCTAGCCATCATCACACCATTCATGCGTGCTCCACACTCTCCTCCATGGATGGCCTCCATGAGATATTTCGACTCTTCTTCTTCAATGCAGAGCTTGTGCATTCCTAGATGTTCTATCTTGTATAACTTATTTCTGCAAATGATGAGTTGGACAGCCAGACGCCATATTCCCCGTTTATCTTTGGCATTTGCCCCTAGTGGATACATATCCTTCTCCAGAAAATTTCAAATATCATAATACCATGGGTTTTTGTCTTGAACCTCATCTATTACAGTTATCATCTCATAAGCAAGTGTATACTTCTACTTGATGATGATCGGACACATCTTAACTCCGAGCGGTATGTCTACCATGGAGGATAGAGTTCTCAGCGCATTAGCAAATCGATTGTTCTCTCGCAGCAGATGTGTGAATGTCAATTTTTCAAACCTTGGAATCAGAATATCCAGGGTTTGATGATAAACCTTCATTTTCTCTTCCTTGACCCTCCAATCCCGTTGGCTTGAGAAAAAACCAGGTTCGAGTCTCCAATGACGTCCAACCTTATTGCCCGTAATTCTAGGGCAGCTTCCAATCCAACGATACATGCCTCGTATTTTGCTTCATTGTTACACTCTGAAATAGATTTTAAAAGCCATGGGTATATGGGAATCATCGGGTGCTATGAGCAACACACCTATCCCATAGCCATATTGATTAGCTGCCCCGTCTAAGTACATTGTCCATGTTTCCTCTTCTACCTAAAAAGTGTCTTCATTTGGGAATATATACTCTACCAATTCATCTCCTTTCACTGGGTGGTCTACCAAAAATTCCGCTATGGCTCTCCCTTGACTAATTTACGCATGATATACTTGAGGTCAAATTCGAAAAGAAGAAGCAACCAACGAGCTAGCATACCCGTAAGCACTGGTTTCCCAAAGAGATATTTAATGGGATCTAATCTCGAAACTAGAATTATTGAGTGAGCTAACAAGTAGTGTCTCAACTTCCTAGTTGCCTAAACCAAAGCTAAGCAAGTTTTCTCTAGAGGAGTGTAGCGGGTCTCGTAATCCAACATCTTCTTGCTTAGTTAATGGATTGCCTTTTCCACATTTGCTTCAGATTCTTGCACCAACATGCACCTCATGTTTGAATTTGTTACCGACAGATACATGATCATCGGTTTTCTCAATTATGGCAGTGACAATATAGGTGGATTCTAAAGGTACTGCTTGACCTGTTCAAAAGCGAACTAACATCAATCATCCCATCGGAACTTTTTCTTCTTTTTCAGGAGACCAAACAGTGGTTCACAAGTCAAGGTTAATTTGAGATAAATCGTCTTATGAATTGCACTTTGCCTAGAAAGCCACGCACCTCCTTTTCAATCCTTCATAGTGGCATTTCTAAGATGACCTTGATCTTGGATGGATCTACTTCAATTCTCCTCTATGTAATCAAAAATCGCAGCATTTTTCCAGCCCCAAAGGTGCATTTTTGTGGGTTCAACCTCAGTTTGTACTTCCTAATCTGTTCAAAGAATTTTTCTAGCACGGTGTAGTGGCCTTCTCGCTCTTTAGATTTCACAATCATGTCATCCACATACACCTCAACTTCCTTATGGATCTTGTCGTGCACAATTGTGGTTGTAGCTCTCTCATATATAGCCTCGAGGTTCTTCAACCCAAAAGGCATAACTCTGTAGCAGTAGGTACCCCACAGCGTGCTAAATGCAGTCTTCTCTCTGTCCTCAACTGCCATCAAAATTTGATTATACCCAGCAAAATCCATCCATGAACAATAGCAATGCATGGCCGGCAGTGAAACAACCAGTTTGTCGATATGCGGCAGTGGAAAGTCATCTTTCAAACTAGCTCTATTTAGATCCCGAAAGTCAATGTAGACTCTGATTTTGCCATCCTTTTTCAAAACCGAAACGATATTAACTGACCAATTTGGATATTTAGCTACTAGCAAAAACTCTGCATCAATCTATTTGGTGGCCTCTTCTTTAATCTTTAGTGCCCAATTTGGATGGATTCTGTGGAGTTTCAGCTTGACAGGTCGAGCCTTGGGATCAAGAGGGATCCAGTGCTATACAATCTCAGAATCGATGTCAAGCATGTCTTCGTAGGACCATGCAAAAACATTTTTGAAATCTTTTAATAAAGCGATTAAATGCTCGTGTTCCTCCAAAGACAACGTGGACCCGATCTGGACTAAGTAGGGATCCTTCTCAGTACCCACATTAATTGTAATGATTTGATCCACGTAAGGCTTAGCACGCCTCTCCTCCTCGCGGTCAATCAAGTTTTTCAAAGCTCAAGGAATTTCTTCCTCTTAGTTTTCATTAAAATTTTGAAAATCTGGGTCAATGCAATAAATTAACAGCATAGAGAAGTAAATGAAATCTGCATCATTCTTATTCAGAAGTTCTGGCTCCATGTTTACAACCGACTCAAAAGAAAATGCAAAAGAGGACCTAGACAGGACCTTGGCACCCGGGCTACCACTCCCGGACGTGCCAGACTCAGACTCCTTAGAAGGACTCGAATCTTATTTCGACCCAACAGACTCGGTGGAATCAGATTTAGGCCCATCATCCAGTTTTGAACTATCAATGGTGGCTTTCTCGAATTGCCAAACTAGGCGTAGAGTCTCGGCTGTGTCCACGATGAAACCAGAGTAATCACCCACTAGTTGATCCCCGATCACAGAGATAGTAACACTATCCCCAAGTTAAAGGACTCAGCCCTGGCGTTGGAGTTCATCAGAAGGTTAGCCAATGCCACTCCCAACACCTCATCTTCATTGCTATCTAAGTTGACATTTCTATAAAATGTCATTAAGAGACTGACCGGGTGTCTGGCGCATGTGATGAAGAGACTGTAACAGTTGATATTGATGAGCATGGCTAGTGGTTTGATAACATTTCTTCAAGAAATCCCAAATTGCTTTAGCAGAAGAGGCAAGGAAATCATCATCCCAAAAGTGTCCAAATTGAAGGCTAATAGAAGAAACATAAGTGGCCTGGAACCATGTGATAATCTGGTAGTTCTTTCCTTCCTTTTCATCAAGACGATCATCGAAAGTAGATGCAGTCTCTGTTTCTTCCTAGATGAGTTAAGACACCATGATAAGATGCCAAAGTCGCTTCCCTTTGATGAATCCAGAGAGAGCTTGGGCCTAAAGAACATAGTTGGACCCATCAAGTGTAACGGAGATTGAATTAATGTTGTTAGAACGATCCATGATGCTCAAAGAATGCAAAAAACAAAAAAGAGAAGGGGCAGTATAGAGACGGAATTTTCCAAAACAAAGCACACCAATAGATTTAAGAGGCCGAAACAGTCAGGATAGGGTTTGATTGAGCCAAAAAAATAACAAAAAAGGCAGTGAATCGGCTAGTGAAAGTGGTTGGACTAAGCTGGTCAGCCAAAATTAAGGCTGACGTCACAGTAGAGGAGATGACATCACAAAACGGGGCGGCGCACATTAGCAGAGGGGCGCCCAGCAGACATTAGCAAGCAGGGGCAGCGGCGCACTAGAAGCCAGAGCTAACGTCAGCAATGACGGCAAAACAACCGGCTCACGTTAGCAGTTGTGGCCGCAGTACAAGATAGCTCAAGGCAGGAGAAAAAGGCGCATGGGATAGGTTGGAAGCGTCACAACGCATGACCTATGTTTGGACGGTGCATAGGGACGTGTGCAGCGTCGTATGGAGGTGATTCTGGAGGCATGGGCTTTGTCTTGAAGAGACGAAGAGGCTAGTGTAGTCCAAACTTTGAATCAGGGATGGGCTGGATACGGAGAAACCAACAAAAACTAACATAAGACAAAAGCAAGCTGTCAAACATCAAAAAAAAAAAGATGAGGAGAAAGAGGCCTCATTTGGTAGAGCTGTGGGAAAATGATAACAGCTTATGGCTTATAACTGTGAACATAAGTTGATTTTTGACTTATAAATTAAGCTTCTCCTTCCCCACTCAAAGAATAAGTTGGTTTTTGACTTACAAAAAGCTATAAGCTGTATTGTTAAGCTGAACCAAACACATCAAAATAGCTTAAATTAAGTTAAAAGCTGAAATAAGCTGAAAATAAGCCCTACCAAACAAGGCCAGAGTAGGCTAGAAGAGAACCCTAAGCTTTGATACCATGTTATGAAAGTAGAGAGAGAATAGGGAAGAGAAACTCTATATTGAATTGAATAATGAAAAACAAAAAGCCTGTATATATAGGCTGAGAAGAAATCTAGATAAATATAGAAAGGAGATAGAGATACATCAGGGATAAGTATAGAAAAGGAGATGAGATGCATCTACAATAGAGATAGATAGTACATCTAACATCCTCTAGATGCTGAATTTATATTTCTGCCCTGAAAATAGAGATGGTACACCTATATTGATTAAAACCTATGTTGATTAAAAATTATAAACATTTCTAATTTGATTTTTTAGAATGAAATATAAGACACGGGATGTATATATCCCCCCCCCCCCCCCCCGGCGGCAAAAATAAAAAAAATATTCTTCATATGTTTCACATGTAGTGAAATTGCTTCATGATTGAGAACCTAAGAACTTTGAACTAGGACAAGTCAACGGTACCAGCAGTTCACTTCAGGGTCATAGATAAACAAATTCTTTGCAACAGAGCAAAGAAGATTCACCAACACAATTATGACAGGTGAACACCAAAAGAATATTCCATAGTCAAACGCAACAAGGCTGGCAAGACTAGCATAAAATAGCACCAACTTCTCTACCTCAATCCTATTTAAGGTTCATGGGTCCAACATAATCTAAATCATACAAGAAATTCACTTCCGGGTCCTACTACTAGAAGAACAGTTCAATCAACATAAAAATTCATTTAATTTTTATACATATGCGTATATACACACACACACACACTAGCAATGATGCTTTTGGACATCCTCATGCTACATTGATTTTTCTTTCTTGTATTTCTTATATCTTTATCGTAATAAAATTCTTTTCTTTGCCAATCAAAATATATAATAACATGTCAAGGTCGGTGGGTATCCAGCAATTTATGTAATTCTTCATACTAGACTGATTCAACATCAAACTTAATAGACTGTCAGCCCCTTTATTTAGTTCACACACAGACATTTCATGTAGTATATGGTATATCAATGGGAGTTTTTCCCAGTACATTAAGATGAGAATAAGAATAATTGCATTTGAAGAACAATGTAGATCAACATGAAAAATCAATTCCCTAAAAAAAATTGCACAACCCAAAATACTCGTAGTTGTGTGTACATTGTAACTCTACGTCACAAATCAACAGTTGCGTTCAATTAAGTGTTTTTTGAAACTTTTGTTTTACATTTTACAACATAAAAGTAGCATAAATAGGCTGAAAAAAATTAATTATTGATCAAAATTTCGTAAGTTCGGATGTAAAATTGTTATTAATCGAAGTATGAGGGTCAAATTGAAAAATGAGTGAAAGTTTAGGGGTAAAATGATATTTCCTCGGTTTTTTTTTTTTTTTTCTCCAACTAAAACATTTGGTCGCTAATTAATTTCATAAATCCCTCCGAAATTCAAAAGGCCTCTCTCCAAAATTTTAATGGTAATTCATGACTAATTTTTTTTAGTCGTCTAAAATAAAATATTTGGTGACCAATATTTGGTCACTAAAAGTAATTTAATTGACCGTACAGACCCTATTTTCAATGACTAAGTTTTTTAG
The DNA here is from genome assembly GCA_025200525.1 of Camellia lanceoleosa. Taxonomy (NCBI): domain Eukaryota; kingdom Viridiplantae; phylum Streptophyta; class Magnoliopsida; order Ericales; family Theaceae; genus Camellia; species Camellia lanceoleosa. The sequence continues at coordinate 53,065,459 of CM045769.1, read as the reverse complement.
CCACCTAAAACCCTATTTTTAATGACAAAAATTACAGTAATCGCTAAAAGTAAAATAAATACCAAAATTGTTTTTTAATAGGAAAAACTTTGTACATTTGTAGACTAAATTTCTTTTCTTTTCTTTTTTTCAGCCAATACTTGATTTTCAATGACTAAAACCCAATTAGTCGCTAATAGTAAAACAAATACCGACCAAAATTTTTTTAGTAGCTAAAGTTTTTGGCTTTGCCAACCAAATTTCTTTTAGTAGATAAATTGTGTCCGTTTGCCGACCAAAATTTTTTTAGTCGGCATTTTTAGTCGCCAAAAGTTCATTTTCCTGTAGTGAAGTTCTTAGGGAGGATCCTTGAGAAGTGGACGTAGGCTCGACATGTTGAACCACTATAAATCTTTGTGTTTGTTCTTCTCTCCCTATCTCTTTTATATTGATTATCATTGTTCTATTTTTTACTTGCTAAAATTCGAATATTTAGATTATTACAATGAATATTGTGTAATTATTTTTATTTACCCGATTCACCTCCTCTTGGATTGCCTATCTAGGATAACATTGTGATTAGTGGACTTTCTATGGAATTGCCAGATTTAGACTCTCATTTTGTTTTACATTACCCCTGTGGAACTAGACCGAGGGAACAAACTACCAGGCACAATCGGACCCCCTGTCCGAGAGATCCCACAATGCCGAACAACTTTGATCCGTCGACGCGTCTCCGAGCCTTTTCTACTTCACCGGACAACTTTGTAAGGAAACACACTGGACTGCTCTATACTAGCCAGACAACTCTTATCCAATGCAACCTGTTTTGACGTCAACCAAATAGCTTTCTTGTGAGGTGTCCGAAGGTTGTTGGAATATGCCATCCGAATCCATGGGATCTAGAGCCATATTCCAAACCCCAAATGCCTATAAAATGATCCCCCATCTTGAAGGAAAAGGTTCCAAAATTTTAATCAACATCCATAATCCCTAATTCTCTCTAATCACTCCCCCCAATACGTAATCAAATACGCTGAGAGAGAGAGAGAGAGAGAGAGAGAGTTTGGTGAGAATTTTGGCCTACTTTCTACATATCTTTGCTTGGAAGACTAGGAGCTAGAAGATGTCTACTGATTAGAAGGAGCTTGGGTTAGAGCTTGTGATCAGCTTAGGCCCTATTTCTAATAGTCTAGAGGGAATCCCTACTTCCACTTCCATATTTTCTCTTTAAATCTATCTCCACTATAACGCCCTGATATTTCTATACCATTTTATAGATTACCAATCCGTTACTATTACCCAATTCCATAACATTAATGTGAACAAGAAATAAAAAAAAATAGCAATCTTATAGGCCAAAAGTCATCTAATTTTCATAAATTTTTTATTAAGTTCCTTGCATTAATTTACAATAAATGAAATTATAAAATATACATCAAATTGCTATAAGGGCTTACATCTTGCAAGGCTAAAGGCCTTAATCACAACAAAATATAATTTTATCCTCACAAGCAAGCTTGATAACTATAGACAAAGTAACATCAAAAGACGCTTCAGTGCTCCATCTATAACTCTATTTGCTTCTCAACAGATTGGAGGCACATCTTTATCACCTAGAATTTTGGATATCTAGCCCATAAAAGGGGAGTGAGCTGTTACGCCTAGTTGGAAATAAACTTAACACAATACACAAATGTTCAGTATGATTATGTTCATTCAATGCCATTTAATGTATAAGACTCTTGACTTCGTTTTGAAACTCAATGCTCAATGTATAACTTAAAACCCATGTTTAACCCAAACTCTTGAACCTTTATCATGCCCAAGAAATTCTCATTTAAAGGTTTAACAGGACTTCCAATACATAACTCAAAACATTCCCACATTTACCGGCCATCGAGCACGGAAGGCTAATTAGGCACCTATCACATTTCCGATAACCATTTCCACATTTTTCACATCATGCATGGAGGGGCAATTGGACACCCATTGCATTTTGAAAACATCTCCATATTTACTAGATGTAGACACCCCATTTTGACCAAAAACCTTTCATTTTTTTTTTCTTTCTTTTTCTAGCCTGACCACTTAGAGAGCAGTAGACCAACAGATGGTTGGTAGGCCACTTCATTGGGCCAGCCGTACATTCTCTTAGCCTGCCAGCCATGTTCAATGACAAGTACTGTGTCTATAGCACTGGCTACTCCCATGAACAGGCTATGGCCAGCTATCCTCTTTTGAAGATATTTTCGACGTGAGATGCTAAAATCCTATAAATACAGCACCACTCTTTCAGATTTTAGGGTGAGAAAACTTGGTGAGAAAGTTTTTCCAAAGGCATACCAAGCATTCTCCACCCTCTTAAATAGAAATACACCATTGAAGCTTGAGTTTTGAAGCTTTTGGTTCAAGTTTTGATATTAATTTTCGATAGTTGAGAGTGTTTAGATTGAAGCTTGTGAATCAAAAGGCTCTTCCTCATTTCAAGAGGTTAATCCTTGAACTCTTCTCATTACCTATTCTTTTACTCTCTCATTCTTCATTCTGTATTTAAATACAGATTTTTAGAGTTATTTTAGGCCTAAAAATGTGATTTAAACCTTGTTGAAGGTAGAAAGGTTAATCACCCTTCCATAGGCTTATCCATTAGTGATGTTCTCTTGGTGTTCTTCGTGCTTTTGTTTCTTTTTCTTCAATTTCAGCACTATTTTAGATAATTTTGTATATGGATCATATATATGTCTGTTTAAAGCTTTAAATAGTTAGTTTGTATAGCTTTAGATAATTTTGTATAGCGTTCATTCATTTACTTAGTCTCATTTTGATTTTGTTTTGAAGCCATATGAGACCTCTTTCATCGAAAGTATAAGAGACTCAATCCTTGTTCCATGAGTTGGAAGAAGAGTCTCTGATCGCTTTCCTCAATGATGTAATCTCTTGTTAATCAGCTTTTGTTTCAAAAAAAGGCTTCCTATAAACCTATTCTCTCCAAATTCGAGTACTGACTTACTCTTATTTTCCATCAAATATAATAGCTTTCAGTCGCCTCTTTGAATGCTTCTTTCTTAAGTAACCCTAGTTTTGTATTCATTGAATATTCTATCCCGTTTCTTTATGAATCATCATCTAAATACCCTCGGGATGTTTTCATGATTTGTGAAGCAAACCTGCTCTCTGCTTGAATATCATCATGACAAGAGGGAGCAAAAAGAATGAACATTCATCGAAAACCTTCTATTTTGCTCTATTGCAGCAGAACCTTCTCCAGAAGAAATGGCCAGCTGGCCAATCCCCTATATGGCCGACCAGTTCTCTAGGTCGGCCGACCACTTAGTTTGTATGGTTGTGGTCTCTTTCTAGTGAAACAGAGGAGATCCTAAGGCCCAAAATAGAGCAATTTTCATACTGTAAATAGAGTAGCTTCTAGCAATAAGTAGAGCGGGTTTCCTGAGGATGTTCTTACCTGTGCGCATGTGATTCCTCACCTTTCATTTAAATTCCTTTAGAATTAGCCACTTTGATTCATATTTGTAATTAATTAATCATTTTTATTCAGATTTGTAATAATTAATTAGTTCATTGGGGTTTGTAATAATTAGTTAATTAGGGCATTCAGACTCTCTTATAAAGAGGGCAATATGTAACACTTGACATATGTCTTCTAACCACTATTTCTTTCTCCCTTTTATTTAAATGCTTATCATAGTTGTATAGCATCATGTTTTCCTTTATCATTTCCATGATTTGTATCCATGTTTACATGCATTGATGTTCGACTCATCATATTTGATATCATTATCACTTCTTAAATACTTGATTGCGTGCCCTACCGCACGCATTGATTTGATTCATATATCATGTTAGATAGCTGAATCTAGTAGTTGCGTTTTGTATGTGTTGCATTAGTCATGTGCATTTTTTAGGATCATGCAGCTTTATCTAACTATCTTCTTTTCTTTGGCTCGCCCCAAATAAGTATTCGGTGAGCATTTTTGCTTTAGCATATCATATGTGTGTTTTGTTACCTTGATGAGCGTACTACCATGAGGCAACGTGCTTACTTGAAATAACTCTTTGAAATGCCTCTGGATGGAGGCTATCTTGCTTCCGTTGGAAATAACTTTGATCATTGTATATATGAGCTCATTTTCCTTTGAGTTGTGCGTATTTAAAACTCCTTCGAAATTGTATGTGATCAAGGCATTTCTAAAGTGAATGATGTGGTCTATACTTCTTTGTATCACATAGTAATATTAGGATATTAATAAATCAAAATATGAATGTGTAATGTTTATAAAATTCACATCATAATTTAGTAGAGGCCGATCTTTGATCGGGTGAGTGGGGTGCTCAATTCATGACCTTCCCCTCTCATACCTAAGTTCCCGAACCGAGACATCTTGGTTACGATGGACAAGTGGCCTTTGGTGCGAGTCACGGGTTCCCTAAATTTTTCTAATATATTTAGGTGACGACTCTGAAATCTAGCAATGCACTCCATTTTTGGCATCTCTGATGATTAATAGATTTTCTAAGATTTTTCGGATTTGGACTCTCATTCTTCTTCTTTTTTTTTCCTGTTTCAAATTGCACTTGTGGAACCAGATTCAAAACCACGAGAGTTTGAACTGTAGGGCAATCGCATCTGAGGAGACTAAACCCCTCCGAGGAGAGCAAGTAACCAATTATAGTTTCTGGTGACTTTGCTGAGGACTTAGAGAACCTGACTTGAACTTCATGATGTGAAATTTTATCTACATATATATTTTCTTTTCATTGCATTTGCATGGTGCTCTTAAGTCATTTTGTTTACCATGTAATATCTTGGACAGCTCGTAGGAGGCTTCCCAAAAGCTTGCCAAAAGGCTTGTCGGACGTAGGCAATCTCACGTTGCAAACATAACCCTTGGATCTGGGTTATTGTCGTACCGCTTGATCCGCCTTTCAATTTCGGTGTCAGGTGTGAGAGGTATATTAGGTAATCTTGCTGACGCACCCTTGTGACCAATTGTGCAAAATATAAAATCTCTGGAAATGTGTGATGTAATCCTTTGAGAGTCTTAATCTTGAGGCGATTCCTTTCAAACTTGAGGGTCATATCAAAATCAAGATTAGGTCAAAATCCAGAGGTTTGAGTTTGATATAGTGGAAAGAAAAATCAAGATCTGGGGATTGTATCTTGGTGGGTGAATTTTCAGCAAGATCAGAACTAGGGCCAAAAATTGTATCTTGCTTTGTTTTGACTAGCATAACCCATACCCTGATATGCTGGGCCATTTGTTTTTAATGCTAGGTTTATCTAAGCCAAGCCACGAAGAAGAAACTATACCCAATTCAAAAAAGGCCCAACCCAATCCAACCTAGAAGAGCTTAACCCATCACAGTCCATACAATCCCAGAAAAACCCACTCAACAAAGGTCCAGTCCATCCAATCCCAAAAAAACCCAGTTAGCAAATGTCCAGTCCATTTGATCCCAAAAGGCCAACTTAGACATTCCATTCTGAAAGGCCCAGTTCAGTCAAATCCATCTAGAATAATCCAGTTCAGATACATCAAACATGATTGGTTCAATTGAAAATAGCGATTTGTGCATGATGGATACACTCAATCTAGTTTGGATACACCAAGAGCACCAAATGACCAAACCCACTAATGCTAAGATGTTGAGAATGATTGAAGACCTTCAAGGAAGGGTGACAGATCTAACCTTTAGGATTTTGAACTCGTCATTTACCACACCTCATGCTGGGGATTTTGTACCAAAGAATTCTCCAATCTTGGGACAAACTAAAAGTGGAATGGGCCAACCAAAAATCAAAATTGAAATGAAGACTGGTGGTGATAATAGAAGGGTAGCCCAATTAGACACAATGTTTAAGGACATCTCGAGCCTAGAAGATACCATGTCAACAACAAACAAGCCTTGCCCAAATATAGTTGTCTGATTCTGTGACAAGGCTGAAGTAAGTAGCAACAATGAGTCTGGGGTAACTACTAATCCTTGTGCACATCTCTGATGGGTTGTCGAAGCTCTAAAGATCAAAGGCTTGAACAAATGGCAAGTCCTTGCAATTGTTTAAAATATTGTGGATGAAACTTTTGCCACTAAATACATCAATGCTCAAGTGGGGGTTACTATGGATGAATTCAATGAGAAAAGCCAAGCTGCGGGTACTTTGAATCATGAGTTGGCAAACAAGGAAAGACTAAACAATGAAGAGAGATGTTTTACCAGAAACACTCATCCTGATTCTAATCCCAAGCCCATGAATACTGAGTCAACACCCGCTAACCCACTTGCTAATGTTTCTAGAACTAGTGCTTCCTACTCCCAAAGACAAACCTTCGCCCATCTCCATATAAGCCCAACTAGCGCCTTAAAGGTCCAGATAGAAAGAGGATATCTCAAACCTCTCAATCCTTGACCTCTCCCTAACCCTCTCCCACCTAGACATGACCCTACCCAATATTGCACATTCCATCAACAGTACAATCATCATACTGACCGTTGTTTTCGCCCTCACCACGAAATTCAAGACCCGATTGACAATAAGGTCATTACCCCACCTGAAAATCCCAAAGTTGTCAATAAACCTTTCCCTAACTGCAATAGATTGCCACTCCATAACATAGTTCCCATCCATGGCTTGGCAACAACCAACCTTGACCCTAGCCAGGATGGTCAAAGAGATATGTAGGGACTACTAGGATAATTGTGAGGCTCAATCTGTGAGACCTAATTTGAAAGTCTTGAAATCAATCCTACTGGGTATGGATGTTAGTAATATTGAATTTGGACCCTTCCATGGGCTACTTGCAGTTTTTCATGAATTCTGCCAATGGACTTGGAGAGTGAAACCCTTTTTGTCTCAAGGATGCTAATTTTGTTTCTGTATCAAGTTTAGAGTCTTATTTTCTTTGTCTTTTCTGTGTCATTGTGTCAATTGAGTCTTTTCCTTTGAGTCGCTCTCGTGTGCCCTTAGGTCTTTGCTATTTTCAATAAGAAAGCGGGAGTTAAGTTTTTGATCATTTTATTGTGCATGTGTAACCTTTTGAAAATAGTAAAGCTTCAAAAAAAAACTTTTTGAATGAGATTCCGTTAATAAGCTCGAGTGTTGAGAAGGATCCCCTAAATGGTTTGAGTGGATTCTAGATTGTCGTCACAAAGTCCTTAATGATTTCAAAAGTTTAAGCCCTTTTGCAAACTTGCGAAGATAGATTCAAAATTCTGTGAGGTATTCTACACTATCCTGGGGATTCTTTTCACCTTTGGGCAATCATTTTGGCAAGCACAAGACGGCTTTCATCTAGGCTAAGGGACGAACTTTATCTCTTCTATTCTCTTCACCTACACGTTACACTTCTGCTGAGTCTAATGAGGCTTAGGTGTGGAGCCTTCCACTGTGGACCGAGACTACGCAAAGGTAGAACACCATAGAAACTTCTTTGACTTTATCACGGGCACACGATTCGCTTTCCTTCCTATGAACTAACAGATTAAGCATTAAGCGCCAAAGAAGGAGGGTCTTTTTTTCTTAGACCTCACAATCATAGAATTTCTCCCCTTGCTATTTTCATTTATTCAAAAGAAATGGATAAAAAAAGAAAAAAAAAAAGAAAAAGAGAAAAGAATTCAACCATCAAGCTAGAGGTATTCATTGGAATGAAATCCAATCAATTGTGAGAAAGAGAACTTCTGTCTAAATTCGAAGAAGCCAATGCGAGGAGGTACCACAATGCAAGAAGAACCAACTTTGAAAATGGAGCGAAGGAAGAAGACATGCATAAGGGAATGGAGAACCAAGCTCAAATCAAGGTGAACTCAGTTTCAGTGTTAGGACAAGGATGACTAGTGATCAAACTCACCGCAAATGTTGTAATGCTATCCTTCCCGAAAGGGTGACCTTGGCAAAAGTTAGAGCATGAAAAATGTGAAATCAAATAAATAGAGCTCATAAGGTTGAAAACCCGAAAGGTCGACTTTGGCAAAAGTTAAAGCGCAAAAGAAGAGTGTTAACACCCAAGTGAACCTCATCCATGAACTATGTTGGCCTGATTCCCATTCTTGGGATACGCAGGCAACTTCATCCTAAGGTTCGGTCTCAACCATCCATCTCATCCATTTTGACCTAATCATCTTGCCCAATCCACGGTGTTAGCTTTGCATCAATCCATGAGCTACACCGACTGCTATGCAAATCATACTTACATTAGGTGAGAACGAACTAGCTTGAATCAACTAGTGGACAAATTTTCAATACTTGAACATATCAGTAGACTCTCTAACTTGAGCAAAAAAGGAATCGAAACTCGAGTTTTGCGAAATTGAGTTCTCAAGGAAGCCTAAGTAATACTAGGGGCACTATGAATGATCAGTCACTTTGAATCTTTTTCTACTTTTGGGTCAGTTGTGAGTCCTGTTTTGTCATTCCCAGTGTTTGTCTCAGTCTGCGCTCTTCATCAAGTCACCCTAAAATTCCATACATGAATGTTTGCTCCAAACTCAAAAACAAGTCCATGTGTGGAATTCATAAACAAACTGAGAGTACCCAAACAAGGGGCATCGCGTTCAGTGATCATTGCAAAGTGTATGTGAGGAATCCGTCACTATTTTGGAGGAGTCTGGAGTAAGTTCTCAACATGCTGGGATAGAGGGAAAGCATTAGTCTAATTTGTTAGCAACGATTCTAGGATCTAATGATCCCCATCACACATGCTTACATAATGTTAAAAAAGGTGGCCAGTGACTGGACACTAGGGCAATTTTCAGTAGATCTGATTGGGCCATCAATTGAACAAAGGGCATGAATCCAACCTTCTCTCAATCTGCTCAAGCCATTTCTTGGGCACTTTCCCCTAAGTTAGGGTAGCTCACCCCATGATGATTCTGATACGATTCAGCTTGTGAAAGTTGTATCTGACCATTTCAAAACTCCCTTGGGATTGCCATCTTCCCTCTGATTAATGCATGTGCTTCGGATTATGCATGCATGCTCATACATTCTGGTTGATTTAAGTTGCATGATTGGTTGCTTATGTTCTTGACTTTGTTCTGTACTTGTAATAACAGAGTTTCGTTGAGTTACCTTCGGTAGTGTTTTGTGGTAAGTTGCCCTACACTCATTCCATAAGGTACATTGCATTGTTTTGTGCACCTACATTGCACTGTCTTGTGTACCTGCATCGCACTGTCTTTTCCACCCACATAGCACTATTTTGTGCATTCACCTGCATCGCACTGTTTTGTGCACTTGCTTCGTACTCTTTTGTCCACCTGTATCGCAATGTTTTGTGCACCTCACTTGCACCGTCTTTTGCACTCACTAGGTCTAGGAGACCTTAAATCCTCTAGAGGTGCAATTCCTTTCATGTTTGTCATGCCCAAACGACTTTAGGCAGTTTGGTATGGCCATCTGGCTGTGTTTTCCTAGGAGACCAATTGAGACGGTGGAAACTGTAGTTCAAATGGCAATACCTAAAACACAAAGGTTTAGAACTTCTGAGACTAAAGTCTGGTTTGAATACTTAGGGATGTATCCTCGGCTAGAAATCTATATAGCAACCCAATCGGTTGAGATAGCATGTATGTGCCTCAATTCTGGATACTGAATCAACCTAGGCTGCCACCTCATTGAAGAATAGGAAAAGTTGTAAATATGATCAGAGAGAAAAGCGGCATATGTGGCTTCCGCATGTAGATTTCACCCCTATTCAGCATTTGAGGACCTTTAAACCATGAGTTGAAGGTAAAATTTTGAAAAGAAAAGAAAAGAGACAGATTCCCGTTAGAGTAAGGCAGTTCATTGCCACTCGCCCTCTGAGGTGCCTTCTAACACGCCGCTTTGTTTGTTTATTCTACTGCATTGCCTAACATCATCACATGTTGCATTGCTTGTCGCACATACCATATTGTCTATCTCACCCACTGCATCCATTTGCATCATGCACTATCTTGTATCATCAATCCTTTTGCGTTGAAATGTGTTCAGGATCATTGTTCCCCAGGCTTTTCTCAAAACGTGCTAAACGTGTTCTCGAGGGGGTTTTTTTCTCAGGACGCGTGAGATGCAGTCTTGAAAGGTTTTGTTTTTCTCAAGATATGTGATGGCATATCCCAAAGCATGATAAGGTGTTCCTTATCGTTTTCTCCACCCTGGGGTGTTTTCGAAGGCACCACCTTTTGTTCATAGTTTCCATTATGTTGCATGGAACGTACATCGCATTGTATTTAGCAACAACTACAGCAATTATATTGCATCCATATGCATCGTGCCTATATTATCTTATTATATCCACCCCTATCACCCGACGGTGTGATTTGCCTTGTATTCACCCTTTTCGTAGGACATGCATTAGGCTTGTTCGTCCTTATCGCATGTATTTTTTTACCTTTTATACACGAGGCGTAGTTTGGCTTGCATTTTATTACCCTTTCTAGGCGAAGCGTAGTTTGTCTTGTATCTTTTACCCTTTTTATGCGAGGTGTAGTTTGCCTTGTACCTATCACTCTTTCTGTGCGAGGTGTAGTTTGACTTGTATCTTTTCACCTTTTCTACGCAAGGCATAGTTTAGCTTGCATCTTTTCACCCTTTCTACACAAGGCATAGTTTGGCTTTTACCTATCACACTTTCTACATGAGGCGTAGTTTGACTTGCATCTTTTCACCTTTTCTACGCGAGGCGTAGTTTAGATTGCATCTTTCCACCCTTTCTGCGCAAGGCATAGTTTGGCTTGCATCTTATCACCCATTCTACACGAACCGTAGTTTGGCTTGTATGTTTCACCCTTTCTACGCGAGATGTAGTTTGACTTGCATATTCTCACCCTTTCTATGCGAGACGTAGTTTGGCTTGTACCTATCACTCTTTCTGCACAAGCCATAGTTTGACTTGCATCTTTTCACCTTTTCTATGCAAGGCATAGTTTAGCTTGCATTTTTTCACCCTATTTGCGCAAGGCATAGTTCAGCTTGTACCTTTCACCCTTTCTACACGAAACGTAGTTATGCTTGCATCTTTTCACCCTTTCTATGCGAGGCATAGTTTGGCTTGTACCTATCACTCTCTCTGCACGAGGGGTAGTTTGACTTGCATCTTTTCACCTAGTTGGCATCTTTTCACCCTTTCTACACAAGTCGTAGTTTAGTTTGCATTATTTCACCCTTTCCATGCGAGGTGTAGATTGGTTTGCATCTTTCACCCTTTCTACGTGAGGCGTAGTCTGGGTTGTATCTTTCACCCTTTTTACGTGAGGCTTCTTCCCCTCCCCCCCCTCTCTCGGTCTTCATCATCATCAGACGGTTTGCTTAATTGTGGTTTCAATTGTTGCATTGCATTGATATCATGTGTATCCTACCCCTGAACTATGCTGGTTCGATTCCTTGCAAAGGGATACGTAAGCAGCTTTCGAGTTCAACCAACTGTATCTGTATTTGGTTTGTCTGCCCGAGTCTCACAGCCACGTCAAATAGGTCATCCTCGGGCTTTAACATTCACTCACGTCATTTCATGACTATCCGTTCTCTATCAAAAAGGGGCAACTGTAGAAATCCCATTTTGACTGCCCTTAAGACTTGGGCACTTTATTCTGAACACTCAATGATGAAATGTTACACTGTGCAATTCTTCAAATCTTCAACAAAAGAATTCGGTTTTGAGCTTCAAACCCAAACCTTACACCCCATTTTGACCAAAAAAAATTTTTTCCTTTCTTTTTCTAGCTTGACCACTCAGAGAGTAGCAGACCAATAAATGGCCAGCAGGCTACCTCATTGGACCAGCTGGCCATGTTCAACGACAAATACTGTGTCTATAGCATAGACTGCTCCCATGCACGGGCTATGGCGAGTTATCCTCTTTTAAACATATTTTTGACATGAGATGCCGAAATCCTATAAATACAGCACCTCCCTTTTAGAATTTAGGGTGAGAGAGTTTTTCCAAAGGCATACCAAATATTCTCTACCCTCTTAAATAGAAATACATCATTAAAGCTTGAGTTTTGAAGCTTTTGGGTGAAGTTTTGATATTGATTTCAGAAAGTTGAGAGTGTTTAGATTGAAGTTTGTGAATCAAATGGCTCTTTCTCTTTTTAAGAGGTTGATCCTTGAACTCTTTTCATTACCTAATCTTTAATTCTCTTGTTCTTCATTCTCTATTTAAATACTAATTTTCAGAGTTTTTTTAGGCCTAAAAATGTTATTTAAACCTTGTTGAAGGTGGAAGGGTTAGCCACTCTTCCATAGGCTTAACCATTAGCAATGTTCTCTTGGTGTTCTTCATGCTTTTGTTTCTTTTTCTTCAATTTCAGCACTGTTTTAGATAATTTTGTATATGGATCGTAAATATGTGTGTTTAAAGTTTTAAATAGTTAGTTTGTATGCTTTAGATAATTTTGTATAGCTTTCATTCATTCACTTAGTCTCTTTTGATTTTGCTTTGAAGCTATATGAGAACTTTTTCATCAAAAGTATTGGAGACTCAATCCTTGTTCCATGAGTTGGAAGAAGAGTCTCTAATCACTTTCCTCAATGATGTAATCTCTTGTCAATAAGCTTTTCTTTCAAAAAAAAAGGCTTCCTACAAACCTATTCTCTCAAAATTTAAGTACTGGCTTACCCTTATTTTCAATGAGATATAATAGGTTTCAGCCATCTCTTTGAATGCTTCTTTCTTAATTAGCCCTAGTTTTGTATTCATTGAATATTCGGTCTAGTTGCTTCATGAATCATCATCTAAATACCCTCAGGATGTTTGATGATCTGTGAAGAAAATCTGATCTCTTTTTTAATATCATCACGATAGGAGGAAGCAGGAAGGATAAACATCCTTTGGAAACATTCTGTTTTGCTTTGTTCTAGTTCTGTTGCAGCAGGACCTTCTCCAGAAGAAGTGGCTGGTCGGCTAATCCCCTGTTAGGCCAACCAGTTCTCTAGGTCGGCCGACCACCTAGTTTGTATGGTTAGTGTCAAGACCCAAACCTGACCCTAAAAGTTTAGGCCATGACCAACCTATACTTAGGCCTCAAAGACAAAATTTCAAAATATTTAAATGACATAGGGCTTAAAATGGAAGCAAATCAAATAGAAATGTCCATTGAGCTTGTGCATACATGATAACTGAAATAATTAAAACAATATAAACACACTAATATACATATATATATATATATATATCACGCATATACATAAAACTTAAGTAAATACAAAATTCTAACAATGCAAGATTAAAGCTCAACGCGGAGGCACATCTTCGGTAGCTTGACTTAGCAGGTTCAGGTTCCCAAAAAAAACTTCGGAGGCTGACCTAAGGATGGTCTTCAGATTGATCACCTATATACAGATAAAATACGGAGTGAGCGAAGCTCAATGAGTAATAATAGAGTGAAGTGAATCAAGTAAATAATCTAGATTCTAAAAAAGCATAACACAATACTCTTCCACCTTTACACAATTCACAACATTAACCATAATCATATTTGCAATGCGGCCTATACACCATTCACAACATTAACCATAGTCATATTTGCAATACGACCTTAGGCCCACTATATAACAAAACGGCCTCGAGCTCACATATATCAAAATGGCCTCAGGCCCAATCATATATCAAAATGGCCTCGAGCCCAATCAGGTATCCAAACAGCCTCAGGCCTAATCGTATATCAAAACGGCCTCAGGCCCAATCAGATATCAAAACGGCCTCAGGCCCAATCATATATCGAAACGGCCTTGGGCCCAATCATATATCAAAGCGGCCTCAGGTCTAATCGTATATCATATTATAAATAATTCACATTTCATATATGTATTCCATATCATAGATCTTGTAACTCATTTATTCGTATAAAACATAATTCCATAACAACGCAACATTTACATATTAAAGTAAATATAAAAGAACATGTCGTTACAATATTACTACTCACAGTGGTTTAAGCGAGCAGCGGTCTCTGTCTGCAAATGACCTACAATCACAATTACATAACAAAGCATATGAATATAACCGATAGCTTTCTTTTCTCTTTAATCAATTATTTATGTTGGTCCTAAACTCATTATTCCTCAATAGGTCATAATCCATGTCTAGAAAAATAGGAGGAAATGAAAGGAAACTAAGTTAGATGAAGAATTAGCATGAAACCGGTAGACTGAAAGTGAACAATCTTCACTAATTTGGGCATATCTATTTTTTTACTTAAAATTTGGGAGTGAGACCATCACCATTGAAAACTAGACTCCCAGGGCTTGAATTTAGGCTCAAGAATCACTTAAAACGGGGCCCGGATGCAAGAAATATGCTTATTTGAAGTTGGCTGAAACAGGGTTGTCCCGCACCTGTGGGAAACAAGGCCGCACATACGGGAATTGAGCCGCACGTGCGGGACAAGGTGCTTTTGTTTCAGAATCATCTTTGGGTGTTGGAATGGACTGTGGCACGTGCGGGAAGCCCAGCCGCACATGCGGCTCTGGGCCAATTCTGTTATTCGAAATTCTTGTTTGCTCTAAGACTTGTTCTTTTCATTTTCTAAGCTTGGTTTCAACTCTAATCACCCAAAAACATGTAAAATTAGCCTACCACATGATAAACTAACATCATTCAAATGTAATTTCATTTCAAACAAATCAATCTTTGCCCATCTTGAAGGTTCCCAAACACAACCCACAACACACTTGATCCTTGCATAATCTTATTCTATGGACAATCTAGAGTTCATTTCATATGGTATTCATAAGGTTGAACTCCAATTATAAAAGAAATCATAGGACCCGAGTTCTAATTTCTTAAATTAAGCTCAATTAAATACATACATAAAACCCTAACCCAAATGGGTTTCAAATCTTCCAATATCATTATGATTTCATGAAATTGATGCATTAATCAAAAGGATTCAAGATAGACTTCCATACCTTAGTTTAATCTTTGCCTTTCTCTTAGCTCTCTTCAATTTCCCAAGCTTCCATGATTGGTCTTCTTCCTCTCTCTTCAATCTCCTCAATTTATCTTCAAACCCCCATGAATGTTGAGCTCTCTCTCTCTTAGAGAAGCTTTCTCTCTCCTTCTCTCTCACAGTTCTCTCCCTCTCCCTTAGATATTTTGGCTCAAAGTATATATATATATATATCACATACATAAGCTTATCACAAAAGGGAGAGCCAAACACACCCTTACGAATTGTATGAAATCAAATTTCAATTAAACTTTCTAGGTGACTCTAAAAATTACGCTGATCATAACGATGTACTCCGTTCTAGTTTCTGAAGCCTCTAAGGCCTTCAATTTGTAGTGAAAAGTTAACCACCCAAACACAACTTCACGAATCAGACGAAGTAAATTTTTAATTAACTTTCCCAAATAGCTCTAAAAATTCCCAGTGGCATATCTATATACTCATTTTCAATTTCTGAACCCATAAAGGACATCAATTTCAGTTTCGAAGTCGTAACTCAATAGATAATTCTTCAATTCAAACAGATATCATTAAATTAAGGCACATTATCCCATAATTAAATAAAGGTAATTTCTAATACGCATTTTGGGGGTCGTTACAGTTGGGGTGTTTTTCTAGTGAAACAAAGCAGATCCTAAGGCTCAAAACAGAGCAATTTTCATGCTGTAAACAGAGCAGCTTCTAGCTATAAGCAGAGGGGATTTTCTGAGGATGTTCTTGCCCGTGCGCACGTGATTCCCCACCTTTCATTTAAATTCCTTTAGAATTAGCCGCTTTGATTCATATTTCTAATTAATTAGTCGCTTCCATTCGGATTTGTAATAATTAATTAGTACATTTGGGTTTGTAATAATTAGTTAATTAGGGCATTTGGACTCTCTTGTAAAGAGAGCAATATGTAACACTTGATGTATGTCTTCCAACCCCCATTTCTTTCTACATTTTATTTAAATGCTTATCGTAGTTGTACAACATTATGTTTTCCTTTATCATTTCCATGATTTGTATCCATGTTTGCATGCATTAAGGTCTGGCTCATCACATTTGATATCATTATCACTTCTCACTTACTTGATTACATGCGCTACCGCATGCGTTGAGTTCATTCATATATCATGTTAGATAGCCGAATCTAGTAGTTGCATTTTGTATGTGTTGCATTAGTCATGTGCATTTTTTAGGATCATGCATTTTTTTTCTAACTATCTTCTTTTCTTTGGCTCGCCCCGGATAAGTACTAGGTGAGCATTTTTGCTTTAGCATATCATGTGTGTGTTTTGATACCATGATAAGCATACTACCATGAGGCTACGTGCTTACTTGAAATAACTCTTTGAAATGCCTGTGGATGGAGGCTATCTTGCTTACGTTGGAAATAACTTTGATCATTGTATATACGAGCTCATTTTCCTTTGAGTTGTGCGTAAATAAAACTCCTTCAAAATTGCATGTGATCCAGGCATTTCCAAAGTGAACGATGTGGTCTATACTTGTTTGCATCACATAGTAATGTTAGCGTATTAATAAATCAGAATATGAACATATAATGTGTATAAAATTCACATCATGAATTAGTAGAGGCCGATCTTTGATCAGGTGAGTGGGGTGCTCAATTCATGACCTTTCCTTCTTATACCTAAGTTCCTCAATCGAGACATCTTGGTTACGACGGACAAGTAGCCTTTGGCTCGAGTCACGGGTTTCCTAAATTTTTCAAAAATATTTAGGTGGCGACTTTGAAATCTAGCAATGCAATTCATTTTTTTGCATCTCTGATAATTAACAGATTTTCAAAGATTTGTCAGATTTGGACTCTCATTCTTTTTTCCTTTTTTTTTTTCTGTTTCACATTTCACTTATGGAACCAAATTCAGAAGCACAGTAGTCGAAACTGTATGGCAATCATATCCAAGAAGACTAAACCCCTCCGAGGAGCTCGAGGAACCAGCTACACCGGCCACCGAGCACGAAAGGGCAATTGGACACTCAACAACCTATTCAACCATATTCCCCACATTTACCGACGCGTTAAGTATAAGGGCAATTGGGACTTAACTATGTATCAATAACATTTCCACATTTTTTGGGCTTTGAGCATGGAAGGGCAATTGGGCACCTCAACACACACAGTGCATTTCCAAAACACACACACACTTTTAAATCACCATGCACTTAGTCCAAAACCATGAAAATGCGATGAGAGGTGACATATTTTTTTCTTCCCGAATCTATTTCACATGGATTTCAACATTTTACATTCCTTTTCATGAGTAGGAGAATGAGAATCTTCCTCCTCTCACTAGAGTTTTTGCCATTTTTATCATTTATGCTAGTTTTGATGATATAGAAGCCCGAATATGGCTTCCTATTCAAGGACAAACTGGATCTCCCCTCTCAACACTATCTCTCATGGACTTGGATAGCTTATACTCATTTCTTATGCATTAAAATAAGAGAACCTCTATATCCTCGTCATTTTCTTTATCTTATCTTGTCATTTTCTTAGTTCTTATTCATTATATTGTTGCGTGGGTCGGGAAGGGTTTCTCTTCTGCTTACATTCACTCTTTATTCTCCTTACTCTTTGGCTTTTTGATTAGTTATCATCATAATTTCATGAATGGCATAGGAGCATGCATTCGAGCTTGGACCATTATGTTTAGTTTAATTATGTGGCATGTATTTCGTCATTTCTTATGCCATCTTGATAGTGTCCAAAGCCCTTAGGACGCATTGTGTGTGGATTTTGCATTAGATATCACCTCTACTATCATGCATTTTCTATTTAGACCATTTTGTTTTTTTGCTTGGCTGGAGTACCCTGTGAGCATCTCTAAACCCTGTCTCTACATATCATTTAGTTCAGCATCTAGGATCATGCATTGTTTTCTAACCCTTATGCACTTGGCATGGTGCGGAGGAGTACTAGATGGGTTTCTTTCATTTTTGCATCCCGCTTGTGATTGCGTCTTATTATGTCTAGCATGCTAGCATAAGGCTATCTGCTTATTTACTATATCTCTATGACTAGTCATTGTGTGGAGTTCTCATTGGAATGGTTCTGATCTTTTTGCACAGCGGATATCTTAATTTTTTATGAGATTTCTGCTTGTCAAACTCTTTTCAAAATAACAAGAGATTAAAGCATAGTGAAATAGGTGATTTGATCTATATTTATGTACCTCACATAATATAGACAATAATAATAATAACTGCGTTATATGGGTGTATCGAATTAATAATTCTCATAATTGTAAGATTTTATGAACATAGATTTGAAATATACTTTGAACTCATTGCTTATGGATTATAAATGCTTTTCATTATTATAATAATAATAATAATTAAAATTTAAAAAAAAAAAAAAAAAAAAAAAAAAAAAAAAACACTAAATGTAGAGCTAATTTAATACATGTTTTTTAGGAGAATTTTTATTTATTGAGATATCTTTAGTTTGCAAATTGCTTTCATATTCCGTGCATGGACTTATGTTCACCATGATTATCTTAGTTTCTTTAATAGCTTAAAATGTTACATTTCCTGTTCTATTGCAATTCAATTTTTTCTGTACTTCGGCTCATCACAATCAAAGATATTATACGGTCTCCACTAAAGGAGAACTTCAATGATGTCTACATCGTTTTATGGATTACTGGACACCAATCTTCATTAGATAATTCGCTCCAACCAACGATTGAATGGTGATCATTGTCAGGTTTGGTTCTACTTTTTCTTTATAGAATGAAGTATTTAATATGCTCACAGCCTGCTGAATAAATTATGATGCTTTACTTGACCAAAAGCAGGATTTAGAGTCTAGCAACTCTTTCATAGGTCGACTCCAACTTCATTGGTACTCTTTTTATTATTGTGGCCTATGATTATCCAAATCATCTTTTGTCAGCTGCATTATGTATCTTGCACCTTGCATTTATAATTTTAGTGTGATGTATTTCCTCTTTATTTTCTATATCTTCCACCTCGTTACAAAATCTATATTTTCTCTTTCAAAGTCAAAAATGCTCAATGCAACCATACATACATATATAAATTAAATACAAAAAATATTTTCACATTTATCGACTCTAAACATGGCGGGGAGATGGGCGCACCCCAAAACCTTTCCCCTCCACATTTACGGACTCCTGAAACGGCAGGCTCGTGAACACCCAAAGCCATATTTTTTCATATTTTTCGACTCTAAGAATAGTGGGCACATGGACACCCAAAAACATTTTTCCATATTCGTCCGGTGATGTACTCAAGACAGAACAATTGGGCACATTGACTCCCCACACGGGTACCAAATATAACATGTAACCTATTTCCAAAACCCGACTCAACTGCCTAGACACATACGCTATTTACCCCCTTCCAATATTTTCAAATATCTATAAGATTGTAAGATCACAAGGAAAATTATAATACCCATGATGCATGAGTTTCAATTCAATTTCCCTAAGGTTTGTTCAATTCACAATAACATTTAATAATATCAATAATAAAAGAATTTCTCCAACCTCACAATTTCCATAATGTCAACATTCATCTATCTCAATACCTATATCCAAGAAAGTTCAAAATTGTCTTGTCTCAACATCATTGCCATAACCCTGCACTCAATTTCAAGATTTGAGAGTCAATTGAGCCAAATCCCATTATTAAATCAAATTTGAAATTAATGTTTTTGAGAAAATTGGGGCTTTTCCCTCTTTTGCACTTAAAGAGTGAATTTTCATCATCAATAATAGTAATCAACAGAAACATTCATAATCTTTCCCAAAACATTAGGTATAAAACCCCTTTTTTGTTTATCACAAAATCATCTCATACATTATTAGGAAAAACACCACATATATGTTCTCAAATCATAGATTTATCAAGTTAAAAGTACCCCTACCTTGAAAATAAGAACTATGAGTTGGAGACCCAACAAGAAACTTGACGAAAACATGATCCAATCGATGAAAAGCTTGATCTTCACTAGCTCTCCACTTCCAATAGAGGGTTTTGAGGCAATCCTTGGTGAAACTTGAGGAAATCAAAGTGTTTTAGGTCTAGGGTTTTTAATGGGTGTTTAAGAGAGAGAGAGAGAGAGAGAGAGAGAGAGAGAGGATATAAAAAAGTGAGAAAACATGGGTAGAAATCAACTTTTTAGTTGGCTGCCCCGAACAGACCATTCGAGTGGTAAACACGAGTTTCTAGAAAATTTTTAGGTCTGGAAAGAAAGTATTGGTAACCACGCCTCTCCACTCGAGTGACCAATTAATCGCTCAAGCGCCTCACTCTACACTCGGCTTTGTAAGAAATACTAGGAACCTTAATTCACTGCTCGAGCGAACCTGCAAAATAAAATGTTACTTTATCATTGCATGTCAACTATTTGGACATGACAACATTATTCTTGTTAAGCCTATACATTCTGTGGGGCAGCCATTTTCCCAAATACATATTTATTTGAGGTTAGTGTCAACTGAAATATTAGATCGAATTTAAAATCTAGTTGGATTGTTGGTATTTGTTATCCTTGAGTTTTTGGGTGTGAATTCTCAAAAAAGAATTTTTGGGTGTGCTCTGTAGAATCCTAATGCACTTGACAGCAACGTTCTCGTGGATTTTGATCATGTAAAAATAGTTTGAAACTCGATGATGAAAGTGAGCTATAGCCTTTATCATTTATAGGTTTTTAGATTATTTTCTTTTTATTCTTTTTTTTTCCCCCTCCCATGATCATAATTTTTTTTTTTTTTTTGGAGAGGGGCGGAGAGGGGGGAGGGAGGGGGTGCTAGAACTAAAGAAAATGAGCTTCGATCCAACCTATAAAATAAATGTTTTTGGAACTAAAAAAGGAAAAGAAATTGTGAATTGCATAGGAGAGGTGGTAACAAGGCTCAAAATGAAAGAGTTACTGTTGTTATTCATATATTAGCTACAAGGTCATGTATCAAAGGTGATTCTAAATCAGATACCAATGGAGAGGCTACGCCTAAATAGACTTACAGTATTGTAGATGTTGCTTCTGCTTTAGTACATGGAAGGAGTGCCGCAGCTGCAAAGGCTACATCAACTGACAAAACTATTGCTCGGACAGTTATGCACATTGTTGGTGAAAGGACCCAAGTGAATTCCAAAATGGTTAATTTTTCCTAAACTAGAGATCTCTCATGTGCTTTATAAAGATTTTTGTACTAGTGATTAGTTGCTAAATTCAATTAATTTAATATTTGTCATTGCAATATATGTTTTGGGTACATTCATCGCTCTTTGTCAAGATTTTTAGTTCCAAATCTTTGTTATTAAACATGTAGTTTGGTTTTGAGTGTTTTAACAATTAAATTGGGTATTCTAAGAATGAGCATGAGAATATGAGTTGAAGTAAAAAAAAGGTTTTGTGCACCTTTGGTTATTTGACATCCTAGTTGTGGCACTTATAGGTTAGATGAGGGGCAAATTTGAATATCCTTGATACGTCTCAAGAATTCATGAAGAGAGACTAATGTTGTTGAAGTTGTGAAATGTATGGCTATGCTTACCAAAGATGAAGTAGTAAGCAAAGTAATTTTGCATAACAAAGTGTGGATTCAACTCAACTCAACTCAACAAAGCCTTGTCCCTATTATTTTGGAGGTCGCAACACAAATCATGTTATGTCACATGGGTATTATGCTATTTATCATTGCTCGTACATGATAACATCCCACTTTTCTTGTTCAACTTAAAATTTTATCACTAGTTGTTAACTTAAAAGACACTACCATATACTTCGTAGGTTTGAAAATCTCTTACGACTCTTGTTGAAACTTTTCTAGGTAAAGACCCATTTCACCGCTAATGCTATTTCGCTATCATTCACTTCAACTTCTTATGATCCTGTCACAAAAATTGATTTTGGATGTGTTATGGCTAAGAAAATTGCCAATAACAAAGGATACATTCAATTGCATACCACAAATGGTGATTTGAATATTGAGTTGCATTGTGATATAACTCACAGGGCATATGAGAACTTCATTGTATGGCTCAATGGAGTAGCTTTTCATAAAAACATAAGGTATTGTGACCAATAGTTTTTTGTCTTTCAATTTACTTAGTTTATAACTTAAATATGGGTTCTTTTTTTTTCTTTTTTTTTTTTTTTTTTTTTTTTGATGATTTAGAATTTTTTTGACGGTTTTGAACTTATGGATAGTTTTTTATGTTTAGAAACATAGTTTTTGGATGGTTTGAAATGCATAGACATTTTTTGGATGCTTAGAATTTATGGATAATTTCTTTTTGATGTTTCAAATAATATTAGATGGTTGATTGATGCGTATATATGTGTGTATGTTTGTGTGTGCGTGTGCGTGTGTGTGAAGCTTGTTTGTAATGTTTTATTAGATTATATAGAACATGTGAAATAGAACCTGCTGTAGCTTACTTTTTGTGCTCCTTGGAGGGGTTTACTCTCCTCGGATATGATAGCCCTATAGTTCGGACTCCCACGGTTCTGAATCTAGTCTCACAAGTGCAATGTGAAACAAAAAAACACGAGTGAGACAGAAAAACACCAGTGAGTCCAAATCCGATAAATCTTTGAAAAATCGATTTTCAATCAAAAATGCCAAAAATGGATTGTATTGCCAGATTTCAAGTCACCACCTAAATATTTTTGGAAAATTTAGGAAACCCATGACTCGTGCCAAAGGCCACTTTTCTGTCATCGCCAAAGTTTCTTGGCTCGAAACTTAGGTATGAGAGGGGAAGGTCATGAATTGAGCACCCCACTCACTAGATCAAAGATCGGCCTCTACTAATCATGATGTGATTCCTATGTACAGTATATGCTCTTGTTCCGATTATCATGCTAACTTTACTATGTGATGCACACAAGTATATACTAATTCGCCCAATTTTGAACGCTTTGATTTCATGTTTGTTTCGAAAAGTGTTTTGAATGTGTGCCACTTGAAAAGTGAGCTCATATATACATTAATCAAAATCATCCAACTTAAGCGAAATAGCCTTCATCCACAGGCATTCAAACAGGTATATCAACTAAGCACTTAGTCTCATGGTAAACATACCTGACATGGCAACACCAATATACATGCAATATACTAAAGCAATAAATACTCACCTAGTACTCATCCGAGCCAAGCCAAAGGAAAGAAAATAGTTAGAAAAAATGCATGATCCGACATAATGCAACATGACTAATGCGATGCATACAACGTGCAACTATCAGATTCGACTTCTTAACATGACATATGGATTAGTTCCAAGGCATATGATAGTGCATGTATTCAAGCAAGGAATTTGAAATTGACATTGATTAGTATGATAAGCTAAACTCTTATGCAAGCAAAATGAATGGATGCAAGTCATGCAAAAATTATAAGGAAAACATGATGTTATATGCTATCCATCATAGCGAGTAAATAAAAGGAAGAAAGAATAGGGGTTGGAAGACATACACAATATTACAAGTTGCCCTCGCGTAGGAGGGTCCGAATGAATGTCCTAATTTAAATATTACAGCAACAAATAAATGAATTAACTACACTAACTAATTATTACAAATTAGAATTAAGCTAACTACAGCACACTAATTAATCTAAGAGCAATTAACTAGATTAACTACCTATTACAAACTCAAAGGAATTTAACTAATTAATTACAACATGCTAATTAATCTAAGAGAAATTAAGCTAATTAATTCGAACGGGAGTTGAAGAACCACACGCGCAACTGAGAATATCCTCTTGGAAACTCCTCTATTTTGCTGCCTAAACTATTCTGGTCACAGTCAAAAAATAATTTTATTTCTGCCCCAGCTTCTGCTCTATTCTTCTATGAAAATGGCACTGCTGGTCTAAAATGAGGTGGCCAGTCGGCCTTGAAAAGTGTTCAACTGGATGGAGAGGTAGCCAGCCGACCACTGATTTTTGGGACTGCCCTGCTGTAGCAGAAAAGAAACAAAGCAAAAATAGAGTGTTTCCAGTGGATGTTTATCCTCTATGCCTCTCCTTATCATGGAATTGATCAAGGGAGGAGTAGAATCGGTCCACAAATCATCAATGGTCGCAAGGTTGTTGCATGATGATCCATGGATCGATGGGACAAAGGCTCAATGAGTAAAAATAAAATACCAGCAAAACCTCCTCCTTATCATGGAGTTACCTCAGGGGAAGTAGTAGGCATCACTTCTCGAATCATTAACATCACCAAAGAGTATGTAATGACTTGAGACGCAATAGGTTCAGTTAACGTCTTATTGAACCCAACTTGATTTTATTATCTTCTTTACCACTTTTAGTCGAATTTTATTAGCCCTTTTTATTACTTTTCCTTTCTTTAATCATTTTGTCCAAAAATGATAATTACATCCACGAATGAAGAGAAGTGTCGAACAGGAACTTATTCTTGGCATGAGAGATTTAATGCCTTGGTAATGAATCTCCGAAAAGATTAAACCATTAAGCATGGAAGGTCTCTTTCGCATGCCTTGAACAACAATTGTTTCAAACAACTCTTAAACAAAAAAAAACCAACAAAGGAGAAAGGCTGCAGAAATGATTATTATAAGTGTAAGCATATGTATGAAAGCTATGAAATAAAAGTTATCAACTCAAATAGGTTGGTGTTTAAGGCCTAAACCACCAAACCTATGAGGACTTACAACACTATAAGTGTACAATGCAAAGCATAAACCAAATAAACACACTAAAAGAGTCCTAAAAAAATCAACAACAGTGCTGAAATTGGTTTGGAAAAGATAGAAAAAGTAAGCAAAATTGGAGAGAATTGAAACTAGTAAGCAAGCCTAAGGAGGGGTGACTAACCTCTCCACTTTTTGGATCTCAAAACCACATGTTTTAGCCTCTTAAAACTCTAAAAATCAGTGGCCAAAAGTTGAGAGACAAGTGGGAAACACAAGGATAAAAACTTATAGAACAAGGTACAAAGAAGGGTGGTTAGCCCCTCCACCTTTGGTAGCTTTAAATCACAAGTTTCAGCCCACCAAAAACAGTTCAAAACAGTATGTAAAACCAAGAAAAAGAGGGGAAAAGAGTAGGCAAATGATGGAAAGAGTTATACCTTTGAAGAGAAGGCACTCTTTTGTTCACAAACCACAAGATGCTCACTTTCAAGGGCTAAAATTTCAGCTCAATAACCTCCGCAAGGAGCCTCCAAAAATTGGTTTAGGAAGTGTATGTATAGTGTATGTATATTGCAAGATAGAGAGGGAGAGTGATTGGCAAGATTTTGAGCTGTGGCAAATTTTTTAACCTAAAATCAAGAGGGGTGGGCTTGTATTTATAGAAAAATAGCTTCCTTAGTCAGAAATATATGTATAGACACAACTGGTACAAGCCATGCACATGGAGGGGACATCTGGCTGTAAATATCTGCCTTCCAGGACACCTGGCCAGCTAACCAATGACTTGTACGGTTTGCCACAAGAAGTGGTCGGGCAGTCCAAAAAAATGACCTCAAGCCCGACTTCAAACAGGCATATCTCCCTCATCCGGACTCGGTTTTAGGTGATTCTTGGGCCTAAATTGAAGCCCCAGAAGTCTACTTTCCAATGGTGTGGGTTCACATCTAAATTCTAAGTGTACAAAGAGATGTGCCTAATTTAGTGAGGGCTGCTCATTTATTTCTTAATTGTTTGATGCTCATCCTTTTCCTAAACTAGTTTTCTTCCAATCCCTCATATTTCGTTCAACTCCAAAACTATAAATAAGATGTTTTTAAATATTTTTCAAAGATTTTACCATCCTTCCATTTATTTCCACTTTGTCCTTACTCGGTTTACCGAAAAGTGCAATATTTTAATTGAAATGCGAACCTCAGAACATTGTAAAAGCATTTGGAAAAATATTTTGAAAAGAGGGTTTTGAGGTCTAAAATAGTTTTGACCAAAATGGAGTGTAAGGTTAGGATTAGAAACTCAAAACTGAAACTTCTTGCCAAAAAATTGAACGTTTGTACAGTGTATTATTTCATCATCGAGTGTTCAACTCGAAGCGCCCAAGTCTTAAGGGCGGTCAAAAACGGGATGTCTACTCCTACTGAGTTTAGAAAAACATTATGCATATTTTACAGCATGCAAAAAATGTTGTGAAACTTGGATTATCTACGACATGTGAAAAAGGCTCTGGTATTAAATATTTAACGACTGGTAATGATCATCATGGTTTGTTCTTTAAATTAATAGCGTACAAAAGTAGTTATAAAAAAAATAAACCACAACGTACAAGATCCGCTATTAAAAGGCTTTTAACAACATACTTTGGCTTGCCATTGAAGTGAATGACTTTTCATGGCATGTCACAACATGGATTTACATATCGCGCTGTAGAATCATATCCATAGCTTGTATTTTGTCATTAAAAGAAATTTTTGTTGTAGTGACTCATACCTAAGTTCCCAAACTAAGACACTTTGGTTACGATGAGATAATGGCCTTTTGGCATGAGTCATGGGTTTCCTAGTTTTTTTCAAAAGATTAGGTAATGATTTTAAGTCTGGCAATGTAGTCCCTTTTTGGCATTCTCTAGTGATTAGTTATTTTTCTATGGAATTGCCGGATTTGGACTCTCATTCCGTTTCATGTTGCACCCGTAGAACCAAACCAAGGGTACAAATTATCGAGCGCACTCGGACCTCCCGTCCGAGAGATCATCCAATAGCACTTTCTCTATCTGTCTCATAATATAACACATCATTCTAGATTACACAATCCAATATATAATATTTAGCATATATAATCTAGCTGGCAACAATCAGCACCATCATCCACCGATGACTGCGGACAAAACTCTAACAACACAATTCTCATAAAAATAAGCTCAACAACATTTCCCCCAAGGTATAAACCCATTTCCATTTCTCATTTTACATAGGCATGACTAATCATCTCTTTAATTTTCAAAATCCAAACCCATTACAACTCATTATCAATACTCATAAAATTCGCCATTCACTCATAATCAACTACCATCACAATATAAAAATTAAAATATATAATTTGATCTTACATATATTAGATAACTTACTTTTAGTTAAGTACTTAAATTTTTATCCAATAACTTTTCAACTTTGCAATTCAACATTCAGTTTTTAATACTTCATTTTTGTGGGGGCCGAATACTGGGAGTCATAAAGAGGCCGAATGGTTAGACGGGTCGAAACATATATATTTCATTCGACCCCATCCCACAATTTAAATCCCGCCTTATTCGGCCAAATAGCCGATTGAGTAAAGGGCCGAGTGAGAAGCACTTTGCTGCAAACGAAGCCGAATAAATAGTTATACGGAAAATCGAAAGTGCGCCCAGTCTCGAGGCCCAAGAAAGAGAGTAATATAAATACAAGATCATCAGTCAGAGTAAGGTATGCGAGAACTAGTATGCTTAACTTAAAATACAAGTAATCCAGAGAGAGTAGAGACTAACTTGTCCGTCAGAGTGCTAATTCCAACACCCCCGATCGGAGTGTTAATTCTTTTTCAGGTGGCTAGCTGAGGATCACGAGTGTCCCCCAGGATTTGAAGAGTATTTCCAAACCACCTCTCCACAATTGGCGCCGTCTGTGGGAATACTCAAATACATCCATGGCAGGCATAACGGAAGACCCTCCGATAGTCACTAATGAAACCACGCAGAGAGACGACCTCACTCCAACAAACATGCTTGGACCAGAGACTATCCCCGCAAGACGCACTTTGAACTTCGCCTCACCCTCGACTTCAAAGCATGAGGCAATGCAAGCGATCATGGAACAAGCAAAGCAAAATGAACAAAGGTTGGAGAACATAATCGCTGAGAATGAACGTCTCCGTCAGGATTTGGCCTTGGAAGTGGCGAAGTCCAGACAAGCTGGACGCCAAGATCCGGAACGAGGGCAGGTGGTTGATGACCTCGAGCCCGAAAACAAGACACTGATAGAGACTCTGACTCGTTATCCCCGGAGCCCAAGAAGAAGGGACGACCCAAAACTTCCAGTTCCTTTGAAGAGAGTCCACGTATAAGGCATAAGCGTAGAAGAAACAGTTCAGATGAAGAAGACTAGCATGATCCCTTTGAGCGACAGATTGCCAGGGCGGTTCTGCCCAAAAAGTTCAAAGCCCCATCGTTCACTCTCTATGATGGAAAATTAGACCCCACCAATCACATCCGTCACTACAAGCAAGCCATGACATTGCATGCAGACGACGAGGCCCTCATGTGCCGAATATTTCCCAGCAGTTTGGGACCATTGGCTGTCAGGTGGTATTATAAACTGGAGCCAGCTTCGATCAAAAGCTTTCATCAATTACAGAAATCCTTCAGGGCCAGATTCATCACCAACGAGGTCCAGCCGAAACAAGCTGACTCTCTCTGGGCAACGCAGATCCAGCCAGGAGAAACACTAAGAGCATATTCGGCGTGCTATTGGGAGTACTTTAATCTTATAGATGACGCTTGCAACTACTCCATGGCCATCACTGCCTTCAAAATGGGTTTACATCCTGACAGTGCTCTCCGCAGTTCTTTGACTAGGAGACCCCCCAAAACAATCAGATCGTTGATGAAGAAAGTTGAAAAATATTGCAAAGTGGAGGATGACGCTTTCCGGGTTAAAGCCGGAAACGTGGCCAACAAGACGGCCCCTTCTGAAATTGCTCAGCCGTTAAATTCTATACCACCTCAGAGCCCTAAACCACAACATCGGGCTAAACGAGACAAGAGACGAGATTCTCGCCGATCAAGCGACCAATGCTCCCACCGAGCGAATGAACAACTGCAAGTTGATAGTAGGCGCACAAGGCGCGCCGACAAGAAATATACGGAGTTGGCAGAGCCGATCAGCGTGATTATGTCTAAAGTCCAACACCTTCCATTCTTCAAATGGCCATTCAAAATGGTGAGACCTTCCGACACGAGAAGACGAGATAGACGGTGCAAGTATCACAAGGACCATGGCCATGATACTGAGAGTTGTTATGCATTGAAGGATCACCTGGAGGAATTGGTACAAGATGGTAGGCTACAACATTACATTCGAAAAGGCAACCCAACCAAAGTAATAGCCTTGAGACAGGATTCCCCGCCACTCGGCGTAATCCACATGATATACAGCCTGCTAATGTCATCTACGGTGCATACGATTCAGTCGAATCCCGACCCTCAAAATCAACTCACTCCGGCAAAACGGCCCCATGAAGCTGTGAGCATTGCCTTTGATGATTCAGATTTGGCCGGAGTGACACTTCCCCATATCGATCCCTTGCTAATTGAGTTACGCGTAAACTGATTCACCATTGAGCATGTACTCATTGATCCGGGGAGCACATCAGAGGTTATGTATTATAAGACATTCACCAAACTTGGCTTCTCCAAATCGAATCTCTCTCCGGCTCCTTATCCACTATTCGGCTTCAACGCCAATCCAGAATACCCATTGGGAAAAATCACACTACCGATTCGAGCAGGCTCTCGAATAGTGGATATGGAGTTCTTGGTCGTCAAGCTGCCATTGCCGTATAATTTCATCATGAGGCGATCTTGGTTGCATGTTATACAAGCCGTGCCAAGCACCTATCATTAGCTGCAACCCTTCCTGACAGAACGCGACATTGAGCAAATCCGTGGCTCTCAGAAATCGGCACAAGCATGTTATCTCCTTGCTCAAAAGACGCCAAAGGAGTTGCCAGTGAACTCTATCGAGGTAACAGATCGGGAGAGCCTTGATGATGTTGGGTAGCTTCCAAATAAAAAGGCCACGGAAAACCTAGATCGAGTTGAAATCAACGGCAACCCAAACAGGTTCTTCATGGTCAGCGCCTCCCTCAATCGAGCCGACAGACAACAGCTAATTTCCTTCTTGCTCGACAACCTTGATGTATTTGGGTGGACTCCATATGAGAAGCCAGGAGTAGATCCGTCTATTTTGCAACACCGTTTAAATGTTGACCCTAAATGCAAGCCGATCATTTAGAAAAGCCGGCGATCAGCCGCAGAGCACACTACCGCAGTTGTTGAAGAGGTTGA
The DNA here is from genome assembly GCA_025200525.1 of Camellia lanceoleosa. Classification (NCBI taxonomy): domain Eukaryota; kingdom Viridiplantae; phylum Streptophyta; class Magnoliopsida; order Ericales; family Theaceae; genus Camellia; species Camellia lanceoleosa. The sequence continues at coordinate 53,035,505 of CM045769.1, read as the reverse complement.
CCGGTTGCTTGACGCTGGGGTAATCAGGGAAGTGACTTACCCTACATGGCTCTCTAATACTGTGGTTGTGAAGAAGAAAAATGGGACCTGGTGAGTCTGTGTTGATTTCACGAACCTAAACAAAGCCTGCCACAAAGATTGTTTTCCTCTCCCCAGGATAGACCAACTGGTAAATGCTAAAGCACGTCATCAGCGTATGAGCTTCCTCGATGCCTACAGAGGCTACCATCAAATTGCCATGCATCCACAGGACCAGGACAAAACTACATTCCTCACCCCAAGAGGAACCTATTGCTATAAGGTTATACCTTTTGGGCTGAAGAATGTAGGGGCAACTTACCAGAGATTAGTCACCACCATGTTCAAGAAGCAACTCGGCCACACTATGGAAGTGTACATTGACGACATGGTGGTCAAATCCAAGGAAGAGCAGAATCATATACCCGATCTGGAGGAGACATTCGGCATTCTACACAAATATGGAATGAAGCTGAACGCTTCCAAATGTGCGTTTGGGATCGGCTCTGGCAAATTCATGGGTTCCATTGTCAACCCCCGAGGAATCGAAGCCAATCCAAAGCAAATCACAACAATCCTGGAACTCGGCTCCCCTCGATCGGTCAAGGGGGTTCAGAAGTTAATAGGGATGGCCGCCGCACTTAACAGGTTCATCAGTCGTTACATGGACCGCTACCGACAATTCTTTCATACACTATGGCAGGGCAAGGCTTTTGAATGGTCCGCCGAGTGCAAAGCCGCTTTCAACGGCCTCAAAACCTACCTCTGATCAGTTCCACTCTTGAGAACACCTTCGGCAGGTGACCCGCTCATTTTGTATCTGGCAGTTTTCGACAGGGCCGTCAGCGCCGTACTGATAAAGGAAGAGCTGGGGGAGCAGCGGCCAGTATATTATGTGAGCAAGGCAATGGTCGATGCCGAAACACACTACCTTCCGCTGGAAAAACTCATTCTCGCATCGGGGTGCTAACAAATTACCCCCTCCGATCAGTACTACGCAGTGCAGAAGCATCAGGACACGTTTCAAAATGGGCTCTTGAACTCGGCCAATATGATATTCAGTTTCTACCTAGAACCTCAATCAAGGGACAGGTGCTTGCCGACTTTGTGGCTGAATTCACTAGGGGTCTTGCCGACTTCAAGTCTGATGAAGTTTGACCTAAGCCGAACTGGAGAATTTATTTTGGGGACATTTGGCAATTGTACTATGATGGATCATCCAATCAACAGGGCAGCGGAGCCGAAGTAGTAATCATGGCTCCCGACAGTGCAATAATTGAGCAAGCCATCAAACTCGGCTTCGAAGCATCAAATAACGAGGCCGAATACGAAGCCCTTCTGGCCGATTTGAGGAATGCACACCTTCTGGGTGCTCGGCGTTTGCTGGTATTTTGCGATTCAAAATTAGTGATCAATCAGCTAAAGGGGAGTCTGTGACCAAAAATGACCGTATGGCGGCTTACATGAAATCGGCTAGCGCCTTGCTGGCCAAATTTGACCATCATGAATTGAATCAGATAACACGTGATCAGAACACACATGCAGACGCCCTAGCTTGCCTAGCCTACACCATTAACTCAGAGATTAAATGGACCATCGAAGTAGGTTTCATCCCGGAGCCGAGCATTGGCCCTTCGAAGGAAATCTAGGTCAATGTCATAGAGTCAGGACCGAGTTAGATGGACCCCATTGCTGCATTCCTGTCTTCCGAACAGCTCCCAGCGGACAAAAAAGAAGTGCACAAGCTGCAAAACAAAGGCCTGCGATACTACTTGGATTCGCAAGGAAAGCTTTATAAAAAATCCCTTTCTGGTCCATACCTGGAAAGTGTACACCCGGACAAAGTCGAAGAGCTTCTGACTGAAATACATGAAGGCGCTTGGTGGTGCTGCTCGCGACGCTTGGCCCATCGAGCTATAACACGGGGTATTCTTGGTGACAATGAGAGCTGATGCCGAATACTATGTGAAGAAATGTGAACAGTGCCAGAAGTTCTCCCCGTTAACCCATCTGCCTACTGTAGAGTTAAGCCTCATTAGCAGTCCCTGGCCGTTCGCCTAGTGAGGACTTGATATCGTAGGACCATTGCCGAGGGCCCCAAGGAACAAGCAATACTTGATCATCGCGACAAATTACTTCACAAAATGGGTCGAAGCAGAGGCATTAATGCAAATTTGAGATGCTGATGTTAAGCGCTTTGTATGGAGAAATGTCATAACACGATTCGACATTCCAAGAGCTCTTATCTCAGACAACGACACCCAGTTTAATTGTGGCATCTACCGAGAGCTGTGCAGCAAGTATGGTATCCCGCCTTACTTTTCTACCCCGGCTTACCCACAAAGCAATGGTCAAGCCGAAGCCTATAACAAATCCATCTTGGACGGCATCAAGAAGAGGCTGGAGAAAGCTAAATGCAAATGGGTCGAAGAATTGCCGAGTGTATTGTGGGCTCATCAAACTACGCCGAGGCGATCCACTGAAGAAACGCCGTTTGCTTTATGCTTTGGAACCCAGGCGATCATACCCCTAGAGATCGGCCACCCAACCCTAAAATCGTAAGTTTATGATATGGGCCGAAACGACACGATGTTGGCTTTAGATTTGATTCTATTCGAAGAACGAAGAGACCGTGCCCTTGCGTCCATAGCGCAGTACCAGCAGCAGCTTGCCAAGTCATATAATCAACGTGTTCAGCTGCGCCGCTACACACCAGGAGAGTTGGTCCCGAAGAAGGTACTTCCAGCTGCCAAGAAACCGGCTGATGAAAATTTGGGTCCTAACTGGGACGGCCCCTATCAGGATGATTCGATCCCAGGAGTAGCGGCATATCGGCTCAAAGACATGTCAGGAAGGAGTCTGCAACGACCTTGGAATTCCACACATTTACGCAAATTTTATCATTGACCCGACTTGTGGGGCATGATACTTGTTCTGAACGGTTCGCTATGTACACCTCATTTTCTGTAATGCAAAGATCCCTGTTTACTCATTGCAAAATCTAGTCCAAAAGTGTTCCGATAAAAGCCTCTGGATTCGGAGCGCCCTTCGTGGATATCACGATTGGCCAAACTAAGTCTCTAGATTCGGAGCCCCATCGGCGCATGACGTCTTTGGGCCGATTAAGCCTCCAGATTCGGAGCGCCCTCCGTGGATATCACGATTGGCCAAACTAAGTCTTCGGATTCGAAGCCTCATCAGCGCATGACGTCTTTGGGCCGATTAAGCCTCCAGATTTGGAGCGCCCTTCATGGATATCACGATTGGCCAGTCTCCGAATTCGGAGCCCTATCGGCGTATGACGTCTTTGGGCCGATTATGCCTCCGGATTCGGAGCGCCCTTCGTAGATATCACGATTGGCCAGTCTCCGGATTCGGAGCCCCATCGGCGCATGATGCCTTTGGGCCGATTAAGCCTCCGGATTCGGAGCACCCTTCGTGGATATGACGATTGGACGTCTTTGAATTCGGAGACCCATTAGTGCATGACACCGTATAAACGTGAAATGGTGAAACATGCCGTATAAACGCAAGCTGAAACATGTAAAGGTTCAAAATAAAATGTGTCCTTAGATCAGTCGATGGACATGAAATATACTAATACAATCAGAAAGTATGCTAACAATTGAAAACACTTGAAATAGACAAATGTACTATTATTCACTTAGCTAAAAATTACATGAATTTTGCATTACAATGCCTACAGTGTCTACTTTTACACGGCTTCCTCCTCATCGTCACTCTTTTCAACTTCAAAGGCGGAGAAGGGAAAGTGATCACATTGGTACCGTAGCAACGCCGAATCAACACCCTCTACTCGGAGAGCCTCCGCGGCTTGAAGTGCCTTGATCCAACCGTGGCTAAAGCCCCAGTTCTTGCATCGGCAGACCTCCTCTGTAAGTTTCTCTTTGGTTTTGTCGATCCCAACTTTCTGGCCCGCATGCAAGCCTTGTTCATAACCCATGGTCCTCTCGTTTTCTACGGCAAACATACTTGTCGTATCTCGGTCGACAATGGCGTGACTTAACAGCCATTGGGTCACTCTCTCCTCCACGATTGGGTTAGATTAACCCGCCACATGCGGCTCGGTGGCCTGAGCCTTCCTAATCTCCCTAAGCTCACGCTCAGCCTTCTCCGCGCGAGCCTTCAAACTGGGGATTCGTTCGTCATTCTTCTCTATTTCCCATCGCGCGGCGCGCAGACACATACCGACTTCATAAGCGGTGTACAGCCCCTTCACCGCCCCATGGATGCCTTCTCCAAATACTTCTAAATCTTGTCATCCAACCATCGATTACTAGACTTCTAGTGGAAAGATCTGTCCAGCGAACTCGACTGCTACACCTGGATCATTAACGATGGAATCCGCCTTCGTCGTCGATTTATTCCCCACAAAAACCACAAAACTCAACGGTCGTGGCGTTGCGTTGAGCTCGTTTCTCGATCGCAGTCGCGGGGAGCTTTCCTGTTACTGTTTTTCTTTTCGGGGTGATCTACTTCGACGACTCGGGGGTTGACATTTTTCCCGTTCCTTGGACATCCTTCTTCCCGTTCGTGTAGGCTCGCTACTTCGATTCATTGCAGTGTCTAGCTCAGCCAATGTTCGTCCTTCTCCTCTACTATTAAAGAACAGTCTGTTTGACATTTGCACTTATCCCAAGCTAGTTTAAATCGAGTCTGAGTAAGAATAAGTGGAATCACTGGCGCGAACTCACCCCATTTATTCTTAATGTATGTAGCGCCCCCGAGGCTACGTCACTAATTCTAAACACCAAAAGCCAGATGCCGATCGGATCATTCCATGAACTAGTCCTATTCGGCTTCTGAAGCTCATGCACTAGCTGGGGCAAGCGCAAATTTATTAATTTGATCGGCCAAGTGTCTAAACTCAATGCGGATCGATTTATGCCACAACCATTCCATGAACTAGTCCTTTTCAGCTCCTGAAGCTCATGCCTAATCGGTCAAGCAAGGTAGATTTATTAATCTAATTGGCCAAGTGTCTAAACCCAATGCCTATCGACTTATGCCTCAGCCATTCCACGAACTAGTCCTTTACAGCTTCTGAAGCTCATGCACTGGCTGGGACAAGGGCAGATTTATTAATCTAATCGGCCAAGTGTCTAAACCCAATGTCGATCGACTTATGCCTCAGCCATCCCACGAACTAGTCTTTTTCAGCTTCTGAAGCTCATGCACTGGCTGGGGCAAGGGAAGATTAATTAATCTGATCGGCCAAGTATCTAAACCCAATGCCGATCGACTTATGCCTCAACCATCCCACGAACTAGTCCTTTTCAGCTTCTGAAGCTCGCACTGGCTGGGGCAATGACAGATTTATTAATCTGATCGGACAAGTGTCTAAACTCAATGCCGATCGACTTATGCCTCAGTCATTCCACGAACTATTCCTTTTCGGCTTCTGAAGCTCATGCACTGGCTGGGGCAAGAGCAGATTTATTAATCTGATCGGCCAAGTGTCTAAACTCAATGCCGATCGATTTATGCCACAGCCATTCCATGAACTAATCTTATTTGGCTTCTGAAGCTCATGCACTGGTTGGGACAAGGGCGGATTTATTAATCTGATCGGCCAAGTGTCTAAACCCAATACCGATCGACTTATGCCTCAGCCATCCCATGAACTAGTCCTTTTTGGTTTCTAAAGCTCGCACTGGCTGGGGCAGGGGCAGATTTATTAATCTGATCGGCCAAGTGTCTAAACTCAATGCTGATCGATTTATGCCGCAGCCATTCCATGAACTAGTCCTATTCGGCTTCCGAAGCTCATGCACTAGCTGGGGCAAGGGCAGATTTATTAATCTGATCGGCCAAGTGTCTAAACGCCATGCTAATCGACTTATGCCTCAACCACTCCATGAATTATGATACTTGGTATTGAAAACAAAATGTAGCCATTTTACAACTAAAAGCAATACCATTCATCAATAACAAAATTTAGCACAAATAATAGCAAGGTAAAAACGAAATTTTCATTAGTAAATTGGACACAAATTGTAGTCATTTTACATACGAAAATTACTAAACAAAAAGCTACAAGTTCACATGAAAATGCCTAGCAAAAAACTATGACTGTAGCAATACATGAAAACTACTAAACGAAAAGCTGTAAGAATACATTCAAAATCCAAAAACAAAAGCGTCGCCCAATTCAATCCTCGGAATCAGACTCCAGCGGCTCAACATCCACTTGCTCGTATGGAATCGGCATAGCCAATATCACATTAACAGCAACAAGGGCCTTGAGCCAACCTTGTTTGAATCCCCGATTCTCAAATTTGGGGACTTGCTTCACATAATCGTCGAGGGCGGCGCTCTTCCCAGTCTCATACGCCTTCGAAGCCTCTGAATCGGCTAATTCTTTCGCCACCTTCGATTCTGCCAAGTCCGCCTCAAGTTTGGCGATCGCCTCTTGGGCTAACTTGAGCGCAGTTTCACTCAAGATTCGCCGCTTTCGGCTGTAACTTCGTCTGCATTTTTGGCCCTCTCCATCTCACCCTCGGCCCTCGCGCCTTCCATCTTCGCCCTCAAAGCTTCGAAATCGGCCCTGCTCCTTTGGCCTTCAACTTTCGTCTGTAAATGGCCAAGCTGTTCGACGGCGTCATTATGGCGATGTCCTATCTCGAGTATCCTTCCGACCGTCTGCAAAACAGGAAATTAAAACCAAAACGGTATTGGCATAAAATGAAAAGATAAAGTCAAGATATATACCAAAAGAGATGATTGAACGGCTAATGCTATTGCAACCAGATCCGGTTCCGTCCGGAAAGCCGCCTTGTCAGCCGGCAATGAGACGACATAGCCATGCTGAGTGCGACAGCAGGATCTTTAATAACCGAAGCATTAGAGGAGATCGACGTGTTTTTTATCTTCGGCTGAATGACAAAAAGCATGATCACATTCGATTCCTCTAAACGAGGTCGTTTGTCGGCACAGTTTTCTTCTAAGCTGGCCTCGACGTTGGCAGGATGCTTCTCTGTCTTTTGCTCGGCCTCTTGATCAGCCTGCACAACTACAGCGAACACGGCACTTTGGTTTTTTACCATTTCCTCAATAACAGGCAAGGGGGGCTGAGATTCGGCAACAAGCAAGGAAGGCTGAGATTCGACGGCAGTTGGCACTTCAGATCGAATGGCCTCTGCTCTTCGCCGTACGGCTATCCTTTCCGTGTTCGCTCTCTTGGCAAGTTGTGTGAGGCTTAACCCAGCCATGTCTTCGGAGTATGCGCCGAGAAGGTCCTCTAAACCGTTAAAAACGTCGTCAAATGGAAGGTCCCCTCGGCCCAAAGTAGACAGAGAGTCGACTGAATTAAGGCCAGCTTCCTCAATGGCCAACTTCAATGCCTCATCTACTTTCGCTTCGGAATGATCTGACTCGGCGACCTCAGCTACTTCCACAAGTTTTTAAAGTCGGTCAAAATAAGAGCAGTAAGAGACTCTTCACCCTTCGAAATTGGGATGTTTTCTGCCGCCAAGAAGGTCGTATAGGTCAGCTCATAGCGAAGCAGAATGTGGGCCGCCCACCCTTGTTTCTGGAGACTTGGACAGTCGAAATATTTGAGCTCGACTTTGATTTCCAAAAGAACGGCGTCGTCGGTTGAAGTCAGGACTTTCTTAAAATCGTTTCTTGCACAAGAAAAACTACGAGGTCTCAGAAATGAAGCTTTATAAATATAACAAAAAAAATAATAACAATAAACACAAGAAGCTATACGGCCACCTGGTTCACCCCTCCGTCTAGGAATAGGATTGAAACGATCCTCGCCTTCACCGAACTCCCAATTGCCTCGGACAACAACCATAACGTCATCGACTCGCTTTCCAAAGCTGGAGAGCATAGTCACTAGTTGATGGTCGGTGTCCTTAGCCCTAAGGAAATAGCGTCCATGCCGGCCAGAAGACTTCGCCAACGCATAACAATGCCGAATAGCAGGTATGCCGAGGTTAATCCTAAGGCGACGGTTTAGCTCTATAATCCCCATTACGATTCTAAAAAAATTGACATTGGGCAGAGAGGGGATTAGACTCCAATGGCGAAGGACAACCCTAAGGAATGGATGAAACGGAAAACGGACTCCACCCTCCGCAATCGACAAGAGAGGGAAAACGATTGTGCTTTCATCGTCCCTCTCCATATCCAGAGTGCCCTCTGTCACAAGCGGCAGACGGACATCTTCAGGGATAGAAAAATGGCGTCGAAAGCCAGAAATTGGATCCGCAGAGAGAAGGTCTTTCAAATGCTTTGCCATTTCGATCAGCTTATAGGAGTGTGCTAAACTAAGGGCAAACCAGGAAAAAGGACTCAAAGCAGAGAGAAAGCAGAGAGGAATGAGACTTGTAAGAGACGGAGAAGACAATAGAGGACGAATGGAAGTTGCAGAGACGAGTCGGAAGGCAGTTCAAAAACTTTAAGTGTCCAAAATGAGCATGTTCGAGAAGATGAAAAGATTTTAAATCATAATAAATGGAGGCGTACGACGAGGCGGGAAGTTGAAATGATAACCGAGAGGTGTGTGCTCTGACATCCGCGTTGAAATGAGGTTAGCCACCGAATTTCGGCTCTGACTTTTCGAAGTTCAAGACCAAACACTCCGGCTAACTATCGTAAGTGAAGTGCTTGGGGGGCAATTGTGGGGGCCGAATATTGAGAGCCATAAAGAGGCCGACTGATTGGACGGGTCGAAACATATATATTTCATTTGACCCCATCCCACAATTTAAATCCCGCCCTATTCGGCCAAATAGCCGATTAAGAAAAGGGCCGAGTGAGAAGCGCTTTGCTGCAAATGAAGCCGAATAAATAGTTATACCGAAAGTCAAAAGTGGGCCCAGTCCCGAGGCCCAAGAAAGAGAGTACTATAAATACAGGATCATCTATCTGAGGAAGGTATGTGAGAACTAGTATGCTTAACTTAAAATACAAGTAATCCAGAAAGAGTAGAGACTAACTTGTCCGTCGGAGTGCTAATTCCGGCACCCCCGACCGAAGTGTTAATTCTTTTTCAGGTGGCTAGCTAAGAATCACGAGCGTCCCCAAAGATCTGAAGAGTATTTTCAAATCACTTCTCCACAATTTCAACTTTCAATTTTTTATTTTTCGTTTGCCAAACACCATCTAAATGGTATGTGGGTTCGGATTTCTTTCTTAGTAACTTATTTATTTATATATATATATATATATTTTTTTTCCGAATGAAGTCTTTTAGTTGTTTGCAAAAAATTATATAAATTTAAAGTCTACTCGGCTAAACGAGTAAAAAATATTAAATACACATATATATATATATATATAATCTTATTTAATTTATTTCATTTGTTTTGAAAATTGAGTTTTTTATTTTTCATATTTTTATTTTTAATGAATTTTAAAAGAGTATTTTTAACAATGTTTTTTTACGTTTTAGATATATCTAATCTAAATACACTTAAAAAATAAAATATTTGTAATTTTTTTTAAAACTTCACTATATACAAATACATATATATATACATATAAATTAAGTACTTTTCATATTTTTTATATATTTATTATTTTTTAAAATATTTTTTCATAAATATTTTATTTTTAAAATACATCTAAGTTAAGTGCATCCTAAAAAATTTTAATTAAAATATTAAAAAAGTTCACTAAAAACAAAAAAATACAAAAAAAAAAAATCAATTTTCAAAAAATAATATAAAAAGTACTAAATTTTTATACACTTGTTGTATTTAGTGAATTTTTTTAAAATAAAAAATTATAAATATTATACTTATTCAGTGTATCTAGATTAAAAAAATAAAAAAGTACTTTCAATATTATAAAAATAATTAAAAACAAAAAATATAAAAAAAAAATAAAAGGGCAAATTTTATTTTATCTCGTGTGATCTAAGCCAAGTGTGGTTTGACCCCTTAATTTTTTTGTAAATGATCACATAACTCCCCTCATAGTTTGTGAACTAAAGTACATTGGTAAACATTTCATCGAACTTAATAGCAAGTGTGATACATGTAACAAACATAACGGAGTTATATACTTTTTTTCAAATTTTAAAAGGGTAAATCGCACAAGAAATAAAGCATAGGAGTTAAAATGCACTTTGTCATCTAAATAAATAATGAAAATATACGTAATTTATATACTGAAGTTACTTATATATAATGATATTTTAGTTTATTTTATTTAATCATTAACGACCCTAATGGTGTACTTCAATCTATAAACTATGAAGATTATGTAATATTTTTAAATATTAAGAGGTTGAACCACACAAAACTCAAATCATAGGAGTGAAATGAAATTTCTCCGAAATTAAAAAAAATTAATTTAAAAAAAAAAGAGATAACCAAGTAAGATAATTTTTTTTTTTTTTTGTTGAATATTTTTTAACAGAATTTCACACCACTCTTTATCGTTTAGGTATGCGTGTAATTATTCCAAAAAAATGACCTTTCTATGAATCATTCATGACAACAACTATAGGTCATCCTTTATCTAGTCATTCAGCTCTTTTTTAAAAATTGAAGTGATCCGCAGAAAAGTTATTTGGTTGCTCGAAGACATTGTCCAATGATGCTTTATGTGTGTTGTGACGGGTGAATGGATAAGATTCACAATTTTATATCGATTGATTAGGAAATATAAAAGAATATAATAATTTATAATCGTAATATTTATGTATCAATAAATAATTTTTTATCTGCCATGTGCATGGGTCCATTTTTCAAAAAATTAAGCACCTTTTTAATTTTTTTTTTTTTTTTTTGGGGATCAAATTGGGTACTTATCCGTTGTGAATCATTGGAAATAATTTTACAGTAAAATCTCGTTTAGGAATAGGCTAATTTAGTAATATTTTAGTTATTTGATTACAATATGTTTGATTTTACTTTTCAAAAAATATTTTTAAGAAAATTTTATTTTCTTAGTTTACGTATTTTTTTGTTTTTATTGATTTTTTTAATTTTTTAAACAATTTTTAAAATTTTTAGACATACCTAACTTAAATGTATCTAAAAAGTAAAAAATTTGTAAAGCAAACCTTTTAAAAATTCACTAAATATCTAAAATACAAAAAAAAAAAAAAAATACAAGAATTCAATACATTTTTTGTATTTTTATGTATTTATTAACTTTTTAAAATATTTTTTCACAAATTTTTACTTTTAGATACATCTACGTAAGGTGCATCTAAAAAGTAAAAAAAATATTTAAAATTTAAAAAATATTCACTAAAAACAAAAAAACACAAAAACCAAAAAACTTAATTTTCAAAAAACTTAATTTAAAAAACTCAAACCAAATACACTTATGTTTGTGATTATTTTTTGAATTTTTACGAAAAAATGTGCAAAAAGTATTGAGAAAAAAAGAATATTTGACTTTTTCGTATGAGTTGTCGATTTTTTGGTTTTTTGGTGACATTTTAACTTTTTGATTAAAAAAGTTACTTGCCAAACGAGACCTAAGTGTTACATTTACACACAAAAAAAATTTCCCTCATAATTTCTCTAATTAGATGATAAGATAAAATACATGTAAGGGGAGTTCTCCTTAATTAGCTAGCAAGAAAAAATATGTAATAAAGAGAATTTTGAGAAAATATTTAAATGTGAGCTAACTTTTTAAATTTTGTTTGTTACTTTTTTGATGGGATTTGGTGGAGAAAATTTGTGTAGATGATTATTTTTATTAAATTTTAGTGATTGCTATACCCTTGAACTATATGAGTGATTTTTTTTTTTTTTTTTTTTTTATACATAAAATGAATATGCAAATAAGTTACTCTACGTATTCGTCAAGGACTATTATCCCTCAACATCTATAGCGCATTTGCAGAGAACTCCACCACACCTATGTCAAGGCTGAAACTAAGACCCCTACATACTCTAGATGCTAAAAAATATATTTAATCCTAATAAAAGGTGTTTGGCAAGTTGGTTTGTGATTAAAATAGTCATAAAAGACAAAATAGGTTATTTTAGTTACAACAAACAAAACATCACATCCAATCCATAATCATTACACTCTTCTCTCACAAAAAAAGTGAAAAAAGTTAAAAAGTCAAAAAACTCTTCCCAAAAAAAGTTTTTTAGCCTAGGCTAAAATAACCAAAAAAAGTCAAAAAGTCAAAAAGCTAACCCACTTCCCAAACGGAGGCTATAGAGACTCGAACATAAATTTTAAACGAGTAGTTAAAAAGTCTAATCACTGAACCAACACTTTTTAATAAACTATACGAGTGATTCAATCATATTACCAAACCCTAATACAAAATCAAAACTTTTTAATAAATTATATGAGTGATTCAATCATATTACCAGATCCTAATACAAAATTAAAACATGACTAATGTGGCATTTAACATGATTTTGGCACCGTTTGGTAAGAAGAATATGGCGTTTTTTTAACTATTTTAACCACAAAAAACAAAATAGATTATTTTAGCCACAAAAAATAAACCATCACATCCAGCCCATAATCATTACACTCTTCTCTCACAAAAAAATTAAAAAAAATCAAAAAATCAAAAAACTCTTCCCAAATTAAACTTTTTAACCCAAACTAAAATAATTAAAAAAATTAAAAATCCAAAAAATAAATCCACTATCCAAACCAACCCTTTGAAACTTTCCGTTAAGATTAATCGGAAGGATAATGCTAGAGAGCTCTAAATCTAGAGCTCTAATTTGAGCTCTAGTGATGTGTCAAAGCAAAAAAAAAAAAAAAAAAACAAAACAAAACAAGGCACAAACATCACATTAGAATAGGTCTCACTTCCCATTAGAGCTATTAAAACTCCTATATTAGAGCTCTAAAGTATTTTTGTAATCGGAATGTTGTAATTAATCACCAAGTGGATGGCCCCTTTTCTAACAAATTGGCAAATCTAATATCATGAGTGATTCAATCACATTACCAAACTCGAATACAAAATTAAAATGTGACTGATGTGACATTTAACATGATTTGGAAACTTTCCATTACAATAATCATAATCATTGAAATTAATCACCAAAGTGGATGGCTCATTTTCCAATAAATTGACAAATTTGATATCATTGAGTGATTCGGTCATATCACCAGATTTTGTGATTCAGTCCTATCATAAAATTAAAAGGGCAAATTATCAATAAATTCTTTAGATTTGATTAAAATATAAACTCTCTTATGAGATTTGAGAAATTACATCTCACCCTTTGAAGTTTATATTTGTATAATAAATTACCCCTTCATTTATTATGCAAATATAAACCTTAAGAGGTAATATGTAATTTTCTAACCCTCAAGGAGGAATTCGTATTTTAGTCAAATCTCGAGGTATGTTGGTATTTTGCCCAAATTAAAACATGGCCGATGTAACATTTAACATGATTTTGAAACTTTCCATTAGGAATGGTAATTTGAACCCGGCCCGACGGGTACCCATCCCCCAACACCGATTAGAACGATTTTTCCTCGAAAAATATCCCCCACGAACCGGAGATGATATTTGAAAATGAATCCCTGATGATTTTCAGGACGGGGATAGTGATGTGTTTCTCAGCCCCATCTCCAGCCCGGCTCGACCACGTCCCTGTCCCCGTCGCCGTCCCTAAACCCCGCCCCATTGCCTGAAGTAAAATTACAATTATACCCCTATCTATATATGTATGTGTGTGTCTTTGTTGACTCAATTTAGGGTTTGGTTACTTACACCAACACATTGTTGTCTCTCTCTCTACTCTGCTGACACTGTCAGCTGCTCTGCTGGTCCCTTACCGCTCGTCTCACACACACACGGCCGTCGGCTATTGCTTCCTCATACACAGCCATCATCTATCTCCCTCTCCCTCTCCCTCACCGCTTGCTCGCTCGCTCCTCCCTCTCCGTCGATTTTCAAAGGGTACTCTCTCTCTCTCTCTCTCTCTCTCTCTTTTTAAATTACTAATCGATCTGTGTTCTCTTCTTTCAATTTTGATCTATTAATCCAAAAATTGACAGAGGATATTAGGATGTACTTAGTGATGGTTGTTGTTCTTCCTCTATCCACTGTTGTTGTTATTGATCATTTAGGATATCTGTTGTTGTTGTTGCTTTGTTGTTATTGCTTTATCTGCTGTATGTGCTGATCATTTTTGTTTTTTTATTTTTATTTTGATAGGGAATGTTCAGGGTCGATGAAACCTAATCCCCGTTAGGAGGCGAGGGTGGGGACGGTGACAGGTTCCCCGTCGAGGATCGGGGACAGGGTCATTTCCACCATCAAGGATCGGAGACGAGAAGTGTGATCCCTAGCCCCGCCCCGGCTCGTTGGCATTCCTACTTTTCATTAGATTAATCGAAATCGTTGAAATTAATCTGTAACGCCTTGGTAAATCACACCATAAAGTACAAGAATAACATGATCATGAAATCCTAAAAGGCTCATCTTTCTCATTGAACTAAGGGTTTAACGATTACAATTTAATTAATACATTCCCACAATGACCGAGATATAAGACTCAGTTCAATAAACTAGATGACACAACAAAACATAAACCCCGTGGGTGTACAACATTTCAAAATACAAATGACATTTCTGTTACAAAAGTCTCAAATTTTCAAAAAAATTACACTAATACACTCCTAGCTTCACTTTCCCCAAAAAGGCTAATGTTTGGTCCGGTCCATCAATGAGGTTGCACATCATCAAGTCCTGAAAAAAACAAATTAGGGTTGAGTTGTATGCCCAGTAGGAATACATTTATCCAAGTATCTAATCTTTTGAACAAGATAATGGCGTCTATGTGATAAAACATTTTAATAAAATTTGCTTTCATAGAAAACCGTCAACAATTTATAACAAAACACTATAATGCACGTGGCAAATACAACTCATATCCTCATGTACAACAATTAAGCATCTACAATCATGGAAGTCAAACCACACTTTTCTCTATATGAGTCCAATTGAGAACAACCTTTCCTTTTAAAGACAACCCCCACAGTTGCCGGCTACTATACGGCGGGAAGTGGGCACCCTGAGAAAATCATATGTTTTTCCACTTTCACTAGCTACTATACGGCGGGACTGTGTGGACACCCAAAAAGCTTTTTCTACATTCGTCTAGCGATAAGCCTAGACATGGCATTTGTGCACCTTTTTAAACTCTCCGCGCGGGTACTAACACAACACCACCTTTACTCATCACCGACACACACATGGACTCATGCATACTCAACAATTAAATCACATTTCAATCCCACAATTGAACATTTAGCATCATCATAGACAAACAACACATAAAACTCAAGGAACAATAACATCCAAGGCACCATTTCTTTAACCACATCAATACCCACATTTCATCTCTCCATTGTTCATCAATTTCCATGAATCAAAAGAAAATTTCATTATATCAAGTAATTTCTATCCAAATAGAAACGTAGGGTTTTATCAACTTTGGGGGTTTTCTCTCTTTTATCACCAATCTAAGTTTAAACAACATTTACATTCATATTTAGAGAAGGAATTGAGAAATTTCAAACAAATTATAAAACATGAGATTAGACATATGTAATAATGGTTTAATCCAATAAAATCTCAAATTAGTTCACATATCACACACATTGCCATGGAATCCCTTCAACAATGAAAAAATACAAAGATAAAAGTATCCCTACCTCAACTATCAAGCCAAATATCCAAGCTTCTTGACGGATCTATCGTAAACCCTGAATTCAATTGTTTGAAAATGATACTCTTCAAGTATTCTTCGCCCCTAGCAAACGATTTCTGGTGGGTTTCAAGTGTATGAGAGGTGTTTGATAGTAGAAATTTAGGGTTTCAAAGAGAGAGGGAGAGGAGATGAAAAATAAAAAAAAAGTGGTGTGTGAGAATGATCTAGAATCGTTGTGTTAAAAAAGCTGATATCACGATCCTCGCTTAAGCAAGACTTCTTCGCTCGAGTGGAAAAAGAGAAGTCTCAGAAGTTTTGCAGAGCTGTAGTGAAACTTCTGGGAGCTATCATTCCTCGTTCGAGCGAGACTTTCCTCGCTCAAGCGAGCATGCCTGCAATTCAGCGAGATTCTGGGAGCACCGATTCTACGCTCGAGGGACCCTGAAAGCAAAACGTCACAATCTCTCCCCCTTAAGAAATTTCTCCCCCGAAATTAATCTCTGCCACCCACCTGACAAAACACATGATAATCTCAATAAATGCACGTACATACATTCTAGTTTTCTACCATCTTCATTGAACCATTCATCAATCCTCAACAATTCTATCCGTAAACATCACATATATATATAGACCTCCCCTTGAACATAGGAGCTAACAATGGGGAACAATAGAAAATCCACCACGACATCCAATTTAAACTTGATTTATTTCTAATACAACCACAATTCAAAGTAACCTTAGCACATTTGCAAATCCACCATGACATCCAATTTAAACTTAATACTACTTCGAATTCAAGATCAAAATAAGGGAAACATTAAGAGTTATGGCTCAAGATTACTTCATTAGTTACCTAAGGAAAGCAAGAAATTTAATACATTACAAATTTGAGAATAGTTCGGGATATTTCTCGCGGACTTCAGCTTCTCGTTCCCATGTTGCTTCATCTATCCTATGATGATGCCACAACACCTTGATTAGGGGAATCGTCTTACATCTCAACACTTGTTCTCGTGTATCCAAGATTTGGATTGGCTTCTCATCGTAGGATACATCATCATCTACTTTGATTTCCGTCCAATCTAATACGTGAGAGGGGTCAGGTTCATATTTACGGAGCATAGACATATGAAATACATTATGGACTCCTGAAAGCTGAGGAGGTAATGCAAGACGATATGCTACCTCCCCAACTCGTTCAATGATATCAAAGGGACCAATAAACCGTGGCGATAATTTCCCACTTCGGCAAAACCTCATCAAGCCTTTTCAAGGGGAAATCTTCAGAAACACAAGATCGCCTATCTCAAAGGATAAGGGTCGTCTTCTCCTGTCTGAATAACTCTTTTGCTAGCTTTGAGCGGTGATTAACCTTTTTTCGAATGAGGGCTATTTTCTCGGTGGTTTCACGAACTAGGTCCGGGCCTAACAAAGGTGAATCTCCCACTTCAATCCAGCATACTGGCAATTGTAGACGCGCCCCGAGGGCCTCATGCTATAGTTCAGACTCAAAGTGTCACGTTCTGAATCTAATCTCGCAAAGTGCAATGCAAGACTGATAAATCACCAAAGAGTCCAAATCCGGCAAATCGTTTTGGAAAACTGATTTTTAAGAAAGAAGTGCCAAACATGGACTGCTTTGCCAGGTACAGAGTCGCCACCTAAATATTTTATTTTGAGGGAATTTAGGAAACCCTGACTCGTGCCCAAGGCCACGTGTCCGTCACCACCAAAGTTGCCTCGGCTCGAGAACTTGGGTACGATTGGGAAAGGTCATGCAATGAGCACCCCCGCTGGCCCGATCAAAGATCGGCCACTACTAAACATGATATCTTATTTTTGAAAACATATGCGTTCTTTTTCCGGTTATTAGATAGAATTTACTATGTGATGTGCACAACACACAGGTATAGACTAGATCGCCTAAGTTGGAACAAAACATTCTATGTTCATTTTGAAAATGGTTTGAAGATGCTACTCGCAAGTAGGCTAAGATGTAGATTTGCCACCCTCAAGTGGGCTTAGAAAACATGATTTTGTCACTTCGCAAAGTGGGCTTAAAACTCGCATTTCGATGAATTGTTCCAATTTAAGCAATCTAACCTTCACCCATAGGCATTCAGGCAGTTATACACTTAAGCAGTTAGTCTCATGGCAAGCATGCTATCATGGCAACACTCACACACGTGGAAGGATACTAAAGCATAAAAGCTTACCTAGTACTCCGAGCCAAAACAACAACTAGTTAGTAATCAATACATGATCCTAGTTTATGTTAAGATGGCTAATGCAACGCATGCAAAATGCAACTAGAATAGGCTCGGCTATCTAAGGTGGTATGTGAAATGTGACAACTCGATACACGTATTCAAGTTGGAATTGAAATGCTATGCGGTTAGTATGATGCGCCGAGCCCGGTGCATGCAATACAAATGAATGATGCAAACATTCAAGCATAAGGATGCTAATTGAAACATGACCTAAAACTAACCATTAAAAGCAGGTAAGTAAAAAGGGAGAAAGACATAGGGTTGGAAGACATTCACACACTCATGCACACTTATTACAAAATTCGCCCTCTCGACGGAGGGTCCGAAAGAATAATAGAAATTACATAATTAACTAACTAACAAGCTAATTAATTATTAAACAACACTTAACTAATTAAGAAAATCAATTAAGCTATGAAAACAGTAAAAATAGCCTCGAGAAGAGGGATGCATGCGTGCTCAGACGGCTTCGCTCGGAAATCCATCGCCATGTCACATGTTGCCTCTGTTTACACTGCTCTGTACCTCTGGAAACTGTGCCAACTTCTGTGACACTTCTGAACCACCTTGGGGACTTTCTAAGAGTCCGTCGGCCAAGAGATAGGGCCATCAGCCATGGGAAATTGGTCATCAACCAAATGTGAGGCTCTCAGCCAATAATGTTTAGCCGACCGGCACTAAAGATAGCCGATCGGCCATCTCTTCCTGTGAAATGCTCCTGTTGTTGCAGCAGAGGACAAACAGAGCATGGCAATGAATTTTCCAAATAATATATCCACAACCACCCTCCCTATCATGTCATGAACTCAAGGAAGTATGGTTCTCGACCCTCGGGCCATCAATCACGCATTTCAATGCATGATGGCCAAAGGTGCCGAATGTGCAATTCAATATCAAATGAAATGCACATAACACATAATGGGTCCCCAAACCTCTATCATGATTGATCAAGAGACAAAGGATGCATGCATGCAAGCAAGACTAATGCAACATGAGCATGTTAATGACAATGCCATACAAGGCTAATGGTAACAAGCATGCCAAATGCAATGCAACTTAGACAAGCATGCAAAATGCAACATGGACATTTAACCATGCAGGGCAAACATATGACAACATGTAAAGGGATAAGATATGCAGACATGCAAAGCTACTTAACAAAAGCATGCCAAATGCAATACCACTTAAACATGCAACAACATGTTATGGACTAAGTATGCAACAAGGCACAATTAAACTAGCATGTTACAACATGCAATTTACCAAATATGCAACAAGCATGCGACAACATGCAAGGCAAGCATGCAACAACATGCGGGGATGGACTTAAACCAAAATGGACAGCTCTCAAATAGGTCCAAATCAGTGGCCAAAATGCTATGGAAATGAGGACAAATGCTCATACAAACATGCATACTAATTGGCCTAGAGACTAAGACACAAAAGGGTAACTTTTAAGCACACTTAAAAGAGGTGAAAAGCATTCAAATGTGACAACATTACATGCTCTGAAATGATGCTAGGGGTGATGCCAAATCACATAAACAAATCAAGCATAGCATGCATAAGGCTCAAAGCCTAAGGCTTGTGAGGGGACTTGAGCCAAAGCTACACAAAACAAGGAGCATATGGAAAACATAACCCAAAACAGTCCTAAATCATGTCAAGATGATCCTAAAACATGCAAGGAATGAAGCTAAAACATGCTAGAACAAAGGACCAAAAGCATAAAGCAAACAAGGCCACAAAAGAGGTGTAACACTACACATATCAAAGCCAAACATGGCATGACTTAAGAAACCAAAAACAGAGTTGTGGCATGTCAAAATGAGCCCAAAAACCCACTTAGATGGCAACCCAAATACCTAAGTATGGTGGCATACACAATGATACATTCATGAGGCATAGAACATCAACTCCTTAAGACATTAAAGGAGTAATGAGTGCAAGTATATGAGCATACTATATGGACTGAAATGACATAAAGAGTGACTCCAAATCACTAAAATGGCCCAAGTAAAGCATGCTAATGACTTGGACACCCAAAGCTAACAAGCTAAAATGTATGGTGCCTATACAAAGCATGGCATACATGGTTAAAACAACTCAAATCAGAGCTTAAGCATGCTACGACAAGGCTAAAAGCTTCATGGAGTTGAGCCAAAATCATGCTAAAATGACATGTTACAACATGATGCATGTTAAGTCAAATCAAGGGATTACAAGACAAGTATATGGTGCATGCAAGAGACCACTAAACCAACTTTGGATAGAGGTAAATCATGGAAAAATAACACCAAATACTTGCTGAAATGAAGTTAAAACACGCTAAGCACACATGCTATAAACATAAGCCATTTATGCTAACATTCAACACAATAAGGGGAGGGGATGACCCTCTCCTATTTAGGACATCAAAACCACCTCTCCACCACTGAAAATCCTTTGGATTTCAGTGGTAGAGAGGTCATACAAAGACAAGAACAATGGCCAAAAGGGATGGCCTAAAACAAGGCCTAACAAGGCCTAAGAGGGGGGAAACAACCCCAAACCTCAAAATGACCTCAAACAAAGTTCTAAAGCAAGAAAAATCAGAACTTTTATCAGTTATAAGTTAAGCTTAAAACAATAAGAAACAAGGGCTAAAAGCTTAAGCAAGAAAGGGGTATCTAAAGCAAGGAACTCACCCTTGTAGAACCTCTTCAAGAAGAAAGCTCCAGCAGGTTTTCTGAGTTCAAACCAACCCAAGAACACTGAAATCAACCTCTTAGCACCTCAGCAACCAAGTATGGTGTTCTAGTGTGTGTTTGTGTACAATAGTAAGACAATACTACACTTTTGGACACAAAACAAGGCTAAATCAAGAAGAATAGATACAATACTATATCTATCCTCTCTAGAGCAGAATTTCTAAACCCTTGAGGAGAGAGGAGGAGCTCCCTCTTTATAGAGGTTCTATTCTAAAGCTTCTATAAAAAACTAAGCAATGGGGCCAATCCCTCCATACACGTGTATGGAGGGAGTGAATAATGGGTGCCAGCTGGCACAAAATATCTGCATAAAGTAGATGAACAGGGTTCGGCCAGCAAAAAATGGCCGATTGACCAACACAATGGCCGGCCGACTACATATAGTGCTTATCAGCCAATACTTTTGGCCAATGGAAAGAAAACAGGACCGATGGCCTCAAACCGTGGCCGGTGGGTTTAGGGTATGGCAAACAAGCCACCCTCTTCCCTTAGAAGCAAAAACACAAGTGTTTGGTCCGCAACCAAGCACAAAACAGACAAGTTGAGAGATCCTGAGGTAAAGAGCGCAACCAAGGCCTCCGGGAACTCAAAATGAACATGAGCATGCATGATCATCGACTGTTCAAACGATAACATCCAAGTCTTAAGGACGGTCAAAAATGGGGTGTCTGCAGTTGCCCCTCTTTGACAGAACTCGAAATTCATAACAATGACGGGAGTGATTGTCAAAGCCTAGAGACGACTCATTTTTGACAAGGCCGAAGACTTAGACAAAGCATACAAGCCAGCAAAGATATGTGCCCGAAGGCAGGGGCAAAATGCAAAGGACAATGCACAAAGCCAAGCATAACGTATGATCATGCAAACAAAGTTGTAACGGAGCATAACATGCAACAGTTTTAAGTAGGCAAATACAAATCTAACTACATCTGATGCAGAAAGGATGTAAGAGAATTATACAATTCTCACTACGTCTCACGCGAAGAATACAATACCTGTTCGGTTCGTCTGGCCATGCCAGCTTCAAATGAACCGTACATACAATATTGTGCCTGAAAAAAAAAAAAAAGAAACTTAATATGTACAATATTGTTAGAAACATGCATAGCAATGCAAATTAAAGCTGCGTGACAACGCGTGCGAAGTGTGCATAACAATGCAATCCAAGGGTGCGAGACAACGCGGGTGGAGTGTGCATAACAATGCAAATAGGTGTGACGCATAACAATGCGGAATGGATGCAAGACAATGCAACCTAAGGGCGACGCATAACAATGTAGAATAGATGCAAGACAATGCAACCTAAGTGTGATGCATAACAATGCGGTGGACTAACAAGTACGGGTGAAATGCACAAAATAGCGCGAACAATGCACTAACAGATGCAGGAAAGGTGCGCAAAATAGCGCGAATGAAATGCTATGCACTAACAGGTGCATATGGGGTGCGCAAAATAGCGCGATGAAATGCTATGCACCAACAGGTGCATATGGGGTGCGCAAAATAGCACGATGTGATATGCAATGCAAAATACAAAATGCAAGGGGTGACAAACTCCAACCATGCTTGAATCATGAGAGGAGGAAAAACAGCCAATCAGGCGCGTATACAACATAACCTGAGACAAATTCCAAACACGCTGAAATCGTGTGAGGAAGAGGGACACTCAAACCATGCTGAAATCGTAGGAGGATGTCCAAAACAATTCCAAACATGCTGCAATCGTGTGAGGAAGGAACAACTCTAACCACGCCAAATTCGTGATAAGAGGTCAAAAACAATTCCAAACACGCTGCAATCGTGTGAGAAAGGAACAACTCTAACCACGCTGAATTCGTGAGAAGAGGTAAACAAAACAATTCCAAACATGCTGCCATCGTGTGAGGAAGGAACAACTCTAACCATGTTGAATTCGTGAGAAGAGGTAAACAAAACAATTCCAAACACGCTGCCATCGTGTGAGGAAGAAACAACTCTGACCACGCTGAATTCGTGAGAAGAGGTAAACAAAACAATTCCAAACACGCTGCCATCATGTGAAGAAAGAACAACTCTAACCACGCTGAATTCGTGAAAAGAGGAAAAGCAACGACTCGGGAGCGCGTTCCACGCATCCTAAGTTAAGTCCCGGGGGACAACAATCCTAAACGCTGCTCAGTGTAAAAGGATAACAGACACAAGATGCAAATAAATGCAATAAGTGTGATGAAATGCATTTTCTATGCAAGTATGGAAAAGTGCATTTTCTATGCAAAAGATAAGAGCATTTTCTTTGTGAGTATGAGGGCATTTTTTAAGTATGAAACAAGAGCATATTCTATGCAAGAGACAGGCATATTATATGCAACATTGAAAGCATATTCTATACAATATTGAAAGCATATTCTATGCAGAAATGAAAACAAGCATATTTTATGCATGAATCATAACAATGTGCAGCACGCATGCAACAGAAGTGTATACGAAAGTGCACATTCTACGCAAAAGAGGGGCATCAAACATGTACTCTGGTGCCTCCGATTTATCTCTCGGAGGGCTTTGCAACACACTCAGCTCGAAAAGGGTACACCCTGTTCATACTGGTGAGGGTTAACATTTACTGCTACTTTAATTGCCATTCTGACTTGAAGCAGGCTTACACTTGGGGTCGAGATACACTCATACTCCAGAGAAAGGCGAGGCCTGACAAGATGCACCTGGAATGCAGTCTTGGAATTTGCCGAAGTTGAAACACGCTAAGATGCTCCAAATTTTCCCTCTTTTCTTTTGCTTTGCAGTCCGGAACCTATGTAGCTTCAGATAGGTCCTAGTTCTACTGTTCTCACATGACCTGGGTTGAACCGTGCAGTTTATGAAAGGACAAATCTTGTTTTGCACAAATGTGGAGAATGGCACAACACTCTGAGCACAAAACGATTTGAAATTGAGAACCGAGTTCTTAACCCGGTATTGAGCCTACGACTGAACACAGCGCACCATGACTGAACAAAAGGAAAGACAAGGTAAACAACCTAAACACATCTATTGACACTCAAAACGACTCAAAACAAGAATCGAAACAAACAAAAACAACAAACACAACACTCGAATGTGTTCCAATGGCAAGAGAACTCTCAGTTCTTGAGGAGCCAGTTTCTTCGAGTATTGTTTCCCACCCTTTCTTATTTATGATTCTCACAGCACTCGACCCTCAGGCTCTGTTTTTCTGAAAAAAAGCCCTTTTTCTCACTTTTTCTCTCAACGCGCATCTCTCTATTCTTCAATCTCTTCGATTTTTTTATCCCTCCCCTGGGTGGTTAATGGATAAACAAGAAGTTACGGGCTTTTGCCCCTAGCATTCCGCTAGATTCTTCTTGTTTTTCTGCTCACAACAGTGAACTTCCCCACTGAGGAGTTGTGCTACAACTGGGTGTGTAACAAATCTGCAGCTGACATCGGTTGACGATGCTCTGCTGGGGAGTTTGGACGTGATCAGATATGTCCAGATGAAGGAGTGGAATACCGTGCCCCATTCTAATTTGTGCTTCGCACATGGCTTGATACCTATTGCCGCCGGAAGATGAGAGAGAGCTTTCAAATTCTTTGCTGTTAACTTTAGTTGTGCCCTTTCTGGCGAATACAGTTACCTTTGCGGCAAGTATGTTGACAATGGGAAAAAGATAGAACACCTAACTCAACTGTGCCCCTAGTTCATCATTTTGACCATTTTTGTTTTGGCTTTCTACTAAAACAATTTTGACCAATATGAGAGTTAGGTTAACATGCTTGTTTGATTTTCTGATTTGAAATCATGCAAGTTAGGCTATGAGCACTGAAAATTTTCCCTTTTTTTGGTCCAAGAAATGGTCCAGTTTTGGAAAAATTGAATAATTTTCGAGAGAATTAGTCAACGCATTAAAAATTCTCAAAGACTGTTTTTGCAAATGGCCACCGCTCAACGAGCATGGAACCCACTCTTGAGATGCACAACCTTAGATCCAAAAACAATGAAAAATTGCCCCTTGTCTAAAGGACACTGCATGGAAACGAAAAGTTGCCCCTTGTCTGAATGGCACCACAGTGCACTATATGGCAACAGAAAAAGTTGCCTTTGTTTGAATTGCACCGCAGCACACCATAGTCAGTCCTCAAAGTGACGATCACAACCAAACTCTCGGATACAGAGAAGGCAAAGATGATCAAGACCATTACATGGACATAATCGATTTGGAAGTGTTTACGACTAGACTTTAGAATGAAGTTACCTACGTAACCCAAACATGGGAATCAAGCCTTATGTAGTTTTGGGTTAAGGTACACTCGGGTATTAACCTCTCCTTTTATGCTCTTACTTTTGCCAAGGCCGCCCTTCTGGGTTTTCAACCTTGCGAGCTTTGTTTTTCTTTTCTATTCATTTCTTTTCTTCTTTTCTTTGTTCAAAATTTTTCATTTTCTTCATTTTTTGCTTGCTCTTTTTTTTTTTTTTTGCTTTTTTGCTTTTTTTTTTTTTTCATTTTTTGTTCTTTGCTCTAACTTTTGCCTGGGTCGCCCTTTCGGGTTTTCGGCCCAGCGAGCCTCTCAAAGATAAAAGTGTAGCTTTGTCCATGTCAAATGGTTTTGAGATCTCGAAGCCATTTGAATCCAGGAGAGTGGCTATTGTTTGCTGATGAAGTTGGAGTCCATCCAATGGGGGTTGAATTTGCCCCTAATGTGGTGGATAGGAACTCAGTTGTCCTTCAGCAATACTTTCTTCTTTCCTCCCTTCTGGGATTTGGCATTCTTGCCAGTCTTCCCTGGTTTGCAGAAAAGACTCATATTTGACTCTTCGAGCGCATCTGACATTTTTGCCCTTAGTTCAAGGGCTGCTTCAAATCTGGCCACACAAGCCTCGCATTGTGGTTGACCGTTGAACATTCTGAATCCAAGTTTAAGGTTTGAAAGCAAAGGGGTTGAGTCCCGAGGCTAAGAGCGATCCTAGGCTGCACAATCTCAAGAGCGATCCCACACAGGTCTTCGTAGGACCATGCAAAACATTTTTTTGAAATCTTTTATGAAAGCGACAAATCGCTCGTACTGAAGACAGTGTAGAACCAATCTGGATCAAGTTAGGATCCTTCTCAGTACTCACGTTAACAAACATGATCCCATTCATTAAGGGCTTAGCACGATTCTCTTTCTCTCAATTGATCAATTTTTTTGCAAATCTTGAGGAATTCCTCCCTCTTTGTTTTCACCACAGTGTTCAAAAAATTTTGAAAAACTTAGGTCAATGCAATGACTTCAAGGCACAGAAAAGTAGGCAAAAAGCACTGCCATTTCATTCAAATCTTCTGGCACAGCTGGCTTAAGGCAGAAACAAACTCAAGAGCGTGAAAACCGCTGTTGTTTCATTCACATCTCCTGGTGTAACTGGCTCCACGGCAGAAACTGACCCAAAAGAAAGCAAAAAGACAAATACAAAACAAAACAGTGATATCCAAGATAACACCTCCGGAATCATTCGACTCATGTACAACAGGACTGACTCGATACAACAAGACAGACCTGACTGACATAGTACAAAAAGTCCGACTATAAACAAGATAACAAAACTGATTGAATACTCAAGTCAAAAAGTACAAAAACTAGCATTCGCAAATGCACAAAATAGTGCGTGCCATACGCCACATCTGGAGTAAATTGAACCTCACCCGCAGGTGGTTCATCCCCTGATCACGTACTTGTATTATCCTCGAAGTTCACTGACCCAGTGATGAGGGGCTTTGCTGAGCTAGATGGGAGGACAACCCCATTATCAAACAAATCCTGTACTTCGTGGCGAAGACGGAAGCAGTTGTCAGTGGTATGGCCGGTTTGTCGATGGTACGCATAGTACTGGGTAGCGTCATGACTTAATAGAAGATGACTAAGGAGAGGCCGAAGCTCGAGGGGTTTGAGATGCCCCTTTTCAGCAAGAATTTGAAGTGCCTTAGACAAAGGCTTGTAAAGGGCATGGAAGACCTTGCGACCTCGGGGTAGATACTTCGAGGTTTGTGGATCTTTGCCAGACGCACTGGCAAAAGGGTCGGCAGGTGCTGACTTAGCTTTCTGATCTTTTTCGAGTGCAGGGTTAGGGTTGGAAGGAACGGCTCTGGTACGACAGTCCTTATCCCGATTTTTTCCTTGGCTTGAACTGCTCTCACTCTGAGTGGGGAAAGAGTCATCCACAGTTTTTACAACAACAACGAGCACCTGTTATTTATTCAGTCCTCCGGCTTTCAAAGCCTCAACAGCCCATAGGAGTCGTTCATAGGGATCGATGTCCACCTTCACCTTGTTCTTACCACTCGCCTCAGCTTGGTGGAAGGTTTGGGTTGCTACATCAGAGCGAAGCCCCGTTATTGTTGACATGCCATTGCCAGAACTTGGGATGGCTTCAGGTTGGCTGAGCTCAATCACAATTCGCCCCAATAGCGGGGGCTCTTTTGGCATGAAATTCTCGGCATACGATGCAGTCGGTGGCGGAGCTGACATTCCGTAGGCTAAATCAGCCATAGATCTCTGGAGATCGCCAACCATTCCCATCAACTCAAAAGTGGTGGGCTCACGGGTTTGAAATAACTAGGGTTCCCAGATTGGACGTGCGGCCGGTGACCTAGGTGGGTGTTGTACTTCAACATCAGTCTCACCCAGTATAGTGATTCCTTGGTTTAGTGCCGCTGCCATGACCACAATTTTCTCAATTTCGTGGTCATCACGAGTCTCAATGAGAGGTGATGTGACTGGTGGCTGACGGATTTGATAAACCGGTAAGCCTTGACTGGCCCTTTTCTGCCTTGCCTTAGCAAAGGAGAACACTGGTTTGCTCAGAACTAGTTTGCTCAGTGGTCGAACACTGGTTTAGTGCCGCTGCCATGACCACAATTTCTTCTGAACTTGATACGTGCATTCCCTGTAGAGGCGCACTCTAAAAGCACATAGCAAGCAAATGAGAGCCAAAACACCCCTATGTTGAGGGTAAAGTTTCCTTGTCCTAGTTTCGTCAAGAACTAGGGTTTCACTACGCACACAACGGTTTCAAACAACCTATAATCGGGTAAGCAACCTGTCCTAGCTTGGAATGGTCACTACAGTTTTCGACATGCATTAGGTCAAATGGTCAAAAAGGGTGCCCTAGAAAAAATTGAGGTTTGTGTTCCCGTCGTGGCAGAGCCCGCAACTAGTCAGCCTTATGGCACGCTTCTTAAAGCAAACCTCTGGCAAACCGTTCAGGAATAGCATACGGCAAACACGGTGTCCTAGGCGCACCAATGCACATGCAATGCAAAGAAACACATAAGTGTAATCAAAACAAGATATCATGAGTTCGAGTCAAGTTCTCTAAATCCCCAACAGAGTCGCCAGAAACTGTAGATGCGCCCCGAGGGCCTCATGCTACAGTTCGGACTCAAAGTGTCACGGTTCTAAATCTAATCTCGCAAAGTGCAATGCAAGACTGATAAATCACCAAAGAGTCCAAATCCGGCAAATCGTTTTGCAAAACTGATTTTTAAGAAAGAAATGCCAAACATGGACTGCTTTGCCATATACAGAGTCGCCACCTAAATATTTTATTTTAAGAGAATTTAGGAAACCCTGACTCGTGCCTAAGGCCACGTGTCCGTCATCACCAAAGTTGCCTTGGCTCAGGAACTTGGGTACGATTGGGGAAGGTCATGCAATGAGCACCCCCGCTCGCCCGATCAAAGATTAGCCACTACTAAACATGATATCTTGTTTTTGAAAACATATGCGTTCTTTTTCCGGTTATTAGATAGAATTTACTATGTGATGTGCACAACACACAAGTGTAGACTAGATCGCCTAAGTTGGAACAAAACATTCCATGTTTGTTTTGAAAATAGTTTGAAGGTGTTACTCGCAAGTAGGCTAAGACGTGGATTTGCCACCCTCAAGTGGGCTTAGAAAACATGATTTTTCCACTTCGCAAAGTTGGCTTAAAACTCGCATTTCGATGAATTGTTTCAATTCAAGCAATCTAACCTTCACCCACAGGCATTCAGGTAGTTATACACTTAAGCAGTTAGTCTCATGGCAAGCATGCTATCATGGCAACACTCACACACGTGGAAGGATGCTAAAGCATAAAAGCTTACCTAGTACTCCGAGCCAAAACAACAACTAGTTAGTAATCAATACATGATCCTAGTTTATGTTAAGATGGCTAATGCAACGCATGCAAAATGCAACTAGAATAGGCTCGGCTATCTAAGGTGGTATGTGAAATGTGACAACTCGATACACGTATTCAAGTTGGAATTGAAATGCTATGCGGTTAGTATGATGCGCTGAGCCCAGTGCATGCAATACAAATGAATGATGCAAACATTCGAGCATAAGGATGCTAATTGAAACATGACCTAAAACTAACCATTAAAAGCAGGTAAGTAAAAAGGGAGAAAGACGTGGGGTTGGAAGACATTCACACACTCACGCACACTTATTACAAAATTCGCCTTCTCGACGGAGGGTCCGAAAGAATAATAGAAATTACACAATTAACTAACTAACAAGCTAATTAATTATTAAACAACACTTAACTAATTAAGCAAATCAATTAAGCTATGAAAACAGTAAAAATAGCCTCGAGAAGAGGGATGCATGCGTGCTCAGACGGCTTCGCTCGGAAATCCATCGCCATGTCACATGTTGCCTCTGTTTAATCGCCTTTCAGACTCTGAACCGTGCCAACTTCTGTGACACTTCTGAACCACCTTGGGGACTTTCTAAGAGTCCATCGGCCAAGAGATAGGGCCATCATCCATGGGAAATTGGTCATCAACCATATGTAAGGCTCTCGGCCAATAATGTTTACCCGACCGGCACTAAAGATAGCCGATCGGCCATCTCTTCCTGTGAAATGCTCCTGTTGTTGCAGCAGAGGACAAACAGAGTATGGCAATGCATTTTCCAAACAATATATGCACAACCACCCTCCCTATCATGTCATGAACTCAAGGAAGTATGGTTCTCGACCCTCGGGCCATCAATTACGCATTTCAATGCATGATGGCCAAAGGTGCCGAATGTGTAATTCAATATCAAATGAAATGCACATAACACATAATGGGTCCCCAAACCTCTATCATGATTGATCAAGAGGCAATGGATGCATGCATGCAAGCAGGACTAATGCAACATGAGCATGTTAATGACAATGCAATACAAGGCTAATGGTAACAAGCATGCCAAATGCAATGCAACTTAGACAAGCATGCAAAATGCAACATAGACATTCAAGCATGCAAGGCAAACATGTAACAACATGTAAAGGGATAAGATATGCAAACATGCAAAGCTACTTAACAAAAGCATGCCAAATGCAATACCACTTAAACATGCAACAACATGTTATGGACTAAGTATGCAACAAGGCACAATTAAACTAGCATGTTAAAACATGCAATTTACCTAATATGCAACAAGCATGCGACAACATGCAAGGCAAGCATGCAACAACATGCGAGGATGGACTTAAACCAAAATGGATAGCTCTCAAATAGGTCCAAATCAGTGGCCAAAATGCTGTGGAAATGAAGACAAATGCTCATACAAACATGCATAATAATTGGCCTAGAGACTAAGACACAAAAAGGTAACTTTTAAGCACACTTGAAAGAGGTGAAAAGCACGCAAATGTGACAACATTACATGCTCTGAAATGATGCTAGGGGTGATGCCAAATCACATAAACAAATCAAGCATAGTATGCATAAGGGTCAAAGCCTAAGGCTTGTGAGGGGACTTGAACCAAAGCTACACAAAACAAGGAGCATATGGAAAACATAACCCAAAACAGTCCTAAAACAAGCAAGGAATGAAGCCAAAACATGCTAGAACAAAGGACCAAAAGCATGAAGCAAACAAGGCCACAAAAGAGGTGTAACACTACACCTATCAAAGCCAAACATGGCATGACTTAAGCAACCAAAAACAGAGTTATGGCATGTCAAAATGAGCCCGAAAATGCACATAGATGGCATCCCAAATGCCTAAGCATGATGGCATACACAATGATACATTCATGAGGCATAGAACATCAACTCCTTAAGACATTAAAGGAGTGATGAGTGCGAGTATATGAGCATACTATATGGACTGAAATGACATAGCAAGTGACTCCAAATCACTAAAATGGCCAAAGTAAAGCATGCTAATGACTTGGACACCCAAAGCTAACAAGCTAAAATGTATGGTGGCTATACAAAGCATGGCATACATGGTTAAAACAATTCAAATCATAGCTTAAGCATGCTACGACCAGGCTAAAAGCTTCATGGAGTTGAGCCAAAATCATACTAAAATGACATGTTACAACATGATGCATGTTAAGGCAAATCAAGGGATTACAAGACAAGTATGTGGTGCATGCAAGAGACCGCTAAACCAACTTTGGACAGAGGTAAATCATGGAAAAATAACACCAAATACTTGCTAAAATGAAGTTAAAACACGCTAGGCACACATGCTATAAACATAAGCCATTTATGCTAACATTCAACACAATAAGGAGAGGGGATGACCCTCTCCTATTTAGGACACCAAAACCACCTCTCCACCACTAAAAATCCTCTGGATTTCAGTGGTAGAGAGGTCATACAAAGACAAGAACAATGGCCAAAAGGAATGGCCTAAAACAAGGCCTAACAAGGCCTAAGAGGAGGGAAACAACCCCAAACCTCAAAATGACTTCAAACAAAGTTCTAAAGGAAGAAAAATCAGAACTTTTATCAGTTATAAGTTAAGCTTAAAACAATAAGAAAGAAGGGCTAAAAGCTTAAGCATGAAAGGGGTATCTAAAGCAAGGAACTCACCCTTGTAGAACCTCTTCAAGAAGAAAGCTCCAGCAGGTTTTCTGAGTTCAAACCAACCCAAGAACACTGAAATCAACCTCCTAGCACCTCAGCAACCAAGGATGGTGTTCTAGTGTGTGTTTGTGTACAATAGTAAGACAATACTACACTTTTGGACACAAAACAAGGCAAAATCAAGAAGAATAGATACAATACTATATCTATCCTCTCCAGAGTAGATTTTTTAAACCCTTGAGGAGGGAGGAGGAGCTTCCTCTTTATAGAGGTTCAATTCTAAAGCTTTGAAGAGAAGCTAAGCAAAGGGGCCAATCCTTCCATACATGTGTACGGAGGAGGTGAATAATGGGTGCCAGCTGTGCCGACTAGCACAAAATATTTGCATAAAGCAGATGAACAGGGTTCGGCCAGCAAAAAGTGGCAAATCGACCAACACAATGGCCGGCCGACTAAATATAGTGCCGATCGGCCAATACTTTTGGCCGATGGAAAGAAAACAGGGCTGATGGCCTCAAACCTTGGCCAGTGGGTTTAGGGTGTGGCAAACAAGCCACCATCTTCCCTTAGAAGCAAAAACACAAGTGTTTGGTCCGCAACCAAGCATAAAACAGACAAGTTGAGAGATCTTGAGGCAAGGCGCGCGACCGAGGCCTCTGGGAACTCAAAACGAACACGAGCATGGATGATCATCAAGTGTTCAAACGATGACGTCCAAGTCTTAAGGACGGTCAAAAATGGGGTGTCTACAGCAATCTACACGGGCGCCTATATAACGCCTTAAAAGGTGTCATTCCAATACCGGCTTGAAAGCTATTGTTATACGCGAATTCAACCAGGAGTAAATGCTTCTCCCATGACCCTTTAAAATCTAAAGCGCAAGCCCTCAACATATTGAGTTCCTAAGGCACTTTAAAGACTCTGCCACAACTTGGCTGTAAAGCAAGGGTCTCTATCAGACACTAGATTGACCGGTACTCCATGGAGACGGACAATCTCATGAACATAGAGTTATGCTAAGAATTCTACGGAGTCCCCCATACTCATGGCGAGGAAATGAGCTGACTTAGTAAGTCTGTCAACAACCACCCACACTGCATCGTTATTTCTCTGAGTCCTAGGGAGACCAAAAACAAAATCCATGTTGACGTATTCCCACTTCCATTCAGCAACTGGAAGGGGTTGCAATAATCCAGCTGGTTTTTGGTGTTCTGCCTTAACTTGTTGACATGTTAAAAACTTGGACACAAAAGAGGCTACATCTTTCTTCATACCCCTCCACCAAAATTGGCAGCTTAAGTCATGATACATTTTGGTACCCCCCGGGTGCACAGCGAGACAAGAATGATGGAAGTCTTTCAAAACTTCATTTCTTATGGATTTAGGTACAAACAACCGGTCGAGGTAACGAACACTAGAGTCTATATGAACATTTAAACCCCTCTCTTCTTTTCCGAGATGAATTCTCCCTTTTATGGCCTCCACTTCTGAATTCCCCAATTGAGTTTCAATTACTCTTGTAATAAGAGTCGGCGGCGATGGTGGCAAAGAGGATAGCTTGTTCTAGAGACTCAACGAATTGTAGTGCAAACTCGTTGACATCCCCCATCATCTTCCCCTCATTCATCGCTAGGTTGGCCACTTTACCCACCAACTTTCTACTCAAAGCAACTGCCACTACATTAGCTTTATCAGGGTGGTAGTGTATTTCAAAATCATAGTCCTTCAGGAACTCCATCCATCTTTATTGAAGTAATTTTAAGTCTTTTGGGGAGAATAAGTATTTAAGGCTTTTGTGGTTGGAGAAAACTTCAAATTTCTCACCGTAAAGGTAGTGTCTCCACAACTTCAAAGCAAAAACGACACCAACAAGCTCTAGGTCATGAGTCGGGTAGTTTCTTTCATGAGTCTTCAGTTGGCGCGAGCCATATGCTACCACCCTTCCCTCTTGCATTAAAACACATCACAATCCCTCTCTAGAGGCGTCACAATACACCGTGTAACCTAACCCTCATTCCGGAATGGTAAGAATTGGAGTGGAGGTCAATTTAAACTTTAATTCTTGGAAGGAATTCTCACATGCCTCACTCCAAACAAACTTCATTCCCTTACGGGTCAACCTTGTTAGGGGCGATGCTAACGAAGAGAAATTCTTTACAAAACGGCGGTAGTAACCGGCTAAACCCAAAAAGCTACGATATTTCGAGGCATTCTTAGGCTGCTTCCACCCTAACACAACTTCTATTTTTGAAGAGTCCACCATAACTCCGTATCCCAAAACTATGTGACCCAAAAACTTTACTTCTGTAAGCCAAAATTCACACTTCTCATACTTTGCATATAACTGGTGCTCCCTAAGAAGTTGCAAAATCGTACGAAGATGCCCCTCATGCTCTTCTTCGAAAAGCGAATAGATAAGAATATCATCTACAAAAACTACCACAAATTTATCAAGGAACTCTCGAAAAATCCTATTCCTCAAATCCATGAACGTGGTCATGTTGGTCAACCCAAAAGGCATAACCAAGAACTCGTAGTAACCATATTGGGTACAAAATGCAGTATTGGGAATGCCTGCTTCTCTAACTCGAATTTGATGATAACCTGACCTTAAATCTATCGTGGAGAAATAACAAGAACCTTTAAGTTGGTCAAAGAGATCATCTATTCTAGGCAGGGGATATTTATTCTTAACCGTAGCTTGATTCAATTTACGGTAATCTATGCACAGTCTCAAGAACCCATCCTTCTTCTTTGTAAACAAAGCCGAGGCTCCCCAAGGTGAAGTGCTAGGGCGTATAAAGCCCTTACTAAGTAACTCCCGCAATTGTTCCTTCAAAACCACTAATTTAGCTGGAGCAAACCTATATGGCGACTAGGAGATAGGTGTTGTACCCGGAAGCAAGTTTACGGTGAATTCTACCTCTCTATGAGGTGGCAACTCTGTAAGGTCTTTAGGAAAAACGTCGAGGTATTCACACACTACTCTTGGGAATTCATCCCGAACTACATCGCCTGGCCCTCCCAAAGGGTCGCTAAAAGGAAATTAAATTGACCTCGCCATAGGGGTAATAAGAGGAGGGTAAGGATTTGTCACACCTATCCGCCAGAATGTGAAACAATCACCATTTATGTACACATCAGAACCCTTTCTCAATGACAATTTATTGTCGCCCGGTAGGTGAACAACCAATCTATTCCGAGAATAACATCAAAACCCGACATTTCCAACAATACAAAATTAAACAGGAGCTGTCCACCTGCTACCTTAATTATACAACCCTGAAATTCCCTGGTCAGAATGACCTTTCCCCCTACTGGTGATTCTACTTATAAGCGAAGGCTGTAGTTGTCTATTCTCTAACCCCAATAATGAAGCAAACAACGTGGCAATAAATGAATGCGATGCTCCAGTGTCAATTAACACCTTAGCCCAAGTATTGAAAACAAGAAATGTACCTCTCACAACTAATGGCCTTTGTAGCTGGCTCGGAAGTGATGATAGCATACACTCTGCCTTGCAAACTCTGCTCTCTCATGTCACCTCTCAGAACATAAGCTTGTTGTGTGGATTAAGCAAATGTTGCTCCTTGAACTGTTCTAGATGCTTGTCCTGATTGAACTAACTGATATGATTGCCTCTGCCCCTGACCCATCTGTAAACCTCCAGACTGCCTAGATCTCGCCACCTCTGAAACCCTTACTTTCTACAGACAAAACTTCTTCAAATTTCCAGGTTGTCCACATTGAAAACAAGATTGTGGCTAGCTCCTATTTTGAGATTGACCTTGTGGACACACAAGTTGAGACCGTACTCCACCCTGCTGTCTACACTCTGCAGCCTTGTGACCCATTTGGCCACACCTATAACATGCACCGGTAACTTAGGGCATATTTCCCGAACTCCCACCCGACACATAACTTGAAGATTTAGCTTGTTGTGGAGATGATTGCCAAGATGATGATGAACCCCTGGACCTCTTGGAAGAACCCTTGTCACTCTTAGTATCAGACCGTCCTACTCTCTTTGACCTTTACCTTGCCTCTTCGGCTTCCATAATGATCTCTACATGAGCTGCCGCTTCAACTAAACGGTCGAAGTCATGGATCATGTTGCCAACCACCTTCATCAAGATCTTTGGCCTCACCTTTTCTCAAATTCAAGGCACTTCCTTTCTTCCGTAGCCACCAATTCGGGTGAAAAACGAGATAAGCTAGTGAATTTAGCTTCATATTCCGCTACCAGTGTATCTAGTTGCAATAGTTGTTCAAACTGCTTCCTTAATC
Source organism: Camellia lanceoleosa (assembly GCA_025200525.1). Lineage (NCBI taxonomy): Eukaryota > Viridiplantae > Streptophyta > Magnoliopsida > Ericales > Theaceae > Camellia > Camellia lanceoleosa. The sequence goes on along the minus strand of CM045769.1, from coordinate 52,999,707 downwards.
GCTCTCTAGCCATGGAATGAAGGCATTTGTCTTGGAAAGCTTGCACAAATGCTTCCCAAGTATGATCAACCCTATGCTTAACGGACTTCCACCATTGTCTGGCCTCCCCCTTCGGTTGATAAGCCGCTAACGCCACTCGCAATTCGTGCTCTCAGATGTCTAAGATCTCAAAAGACTTGACTATTTGCTCCAACCACTCATCAGCTTTCATTGGATTGGTCTCGCCACTATACTCGGCAAGATCAGAATGAAAGAACTCCTTTTTCAAAAAGGAAGCTCTTGTCTCCCCCTCAATGGTCCTAGCCGCTTGTTCAACTCTCAATATTTCCATGGACTCCCGCAGAGCCCCTGCCATTTCCCTAGCCAAAACCCCCATAGCTTCTTGGGCTAGTGGAACAGGTATGTTGTTTTGACCCACTCCTTTCTCTTGCGGAGGGATCTCAGGTTGGGCTAGGATATTCTTCCCAACCCGATGGGGTCTACCCCGAGCTCTAGCGCACCCTGACATCTATAAGAAAATAGGGACAAGGTTAAAGTCAATAACGACTTTTCGCACCTAAGTGCTCTATGTTCACTTCTCTTACAAACCTCATACTGTTACACCTCAATTAATTCAAACAGATACTCAACATTCACATAGAAACACATGAGTCATCCTCCCTAAATGTTAGCTAATTCTATGGCAATCAAGGACCTCCAAGTGGAAAGAACAGTGATCAAGTGCTTGTCCAATAGGATTTCGATGAATACAACGGACATAGCCACATCCTAGGAGTCTAACCCCACATCCATATAATCACATAAAGACACATAACACACAAAATATCCTAAGCATTCCGTCTTGGCCTAAGGACCCTATTGCGACAAAAGTCACTTCCCACGAGCCCAAGGTATTCTAGCCTATTGCTCTGATACCAATTTGAAACGCCTTGGTAAATCACACCATAAAATACGAGAATAACATGATCATGAAATCCCAAGAGGGTCATCTTTCTCATTGAACTAAGGGTTAGGCGATTACAATTTAATTAATACATTCCCACAATGACCGAGATAAAAGACTCAGTTCAATAAACTACATGACACAACAAAACATAAGCCCCGTGGACGTACAACATTTCAAAATACAAATGACATTCCTGCTACAAAAGTCTCAAATTTTTAAAAGAATTACACTAATACACTCCTACCTTCACTTTCCCTAAAAAGGCTAACGCTTGGTCCGGTCCATCAATGAGGTTGCACATCATCAAGTCCTGAAAAAAACAAATTAGGGTTGAATTGTATGCCCAGTAGGAATACATTTATCCAAGTATCTAATCCTTTGAACAAGATAATGGCATCTATGCGATAAAACATTTTAATAAAATTTGTTTTCACAGAAAACTGCCAACAATTCATAACAAAACACTATAATACACGTGGAAAATACAACTCGTGTCCTCATGTACAACAATTAAGCATCTACAATCACGGAAGTCAAACCACACTTTTCTCTATATGAGTTCAATTAAGAACAACCTTTCCTTTTAAAGACAACCCCCACATTTGCCGGCTACTATACAGCGGGAAGTGGGCACCCTACGAAAATCATCCATTTTTCCACTTTCCCCGGCTATTATACGGCGGGACTATGTGGACACCCAAAAAGCTTTTCCCACATTCGTCCAGCGATAAGCCTAGACATGGCGTTTGGGCACCTTTTTAAACTCCCCGCGCGGGTACTAACACAACACCACCTTTACTCATCACCGACACGCACATGGACACATGCATACTCAACAATTAAATCACATTTCAATCCCACAATTGAACATTTAGCATCATCATAGACAAACAACACATAAAACTCAAGGAACAATAACATCCAAATCACCATTTCTTTAACCATATCAATACCCACATTTCATCTCTCCATTGTTCATCAATTTTCATGAATCAAAAGAAAATTTTATTATATCAAGTAATTTCTATCCAAATAGAAATATAGGGTTTTATCAACTTTGGGGGTTTTCTCTCTTTTATCACCAATCTAAGTTTTAACAACATTTACATTCATATTTAGAGAAGGAATTGAGAAATTTCAAACAAATTATAAAACAAGAGATTAGACATATGTAATAATGGTTTAATCCAATAAAATCCCCAAATTAATTCCCACATCACACACATTGCCATGGAATCCCTTCAACAATGAAGAAATACAAAGATAAAAGTATCCCTACCTCAACTATCAAGCCAAATATCCAAGCTTCTTGACGGATCTATCGTAAACCCTCAATTCAATCATTTGAAAATGATACTCTTCAAGTATTCTTTGCCCCTAGCAAACGATTTCTGGTGGGTTTCAAGTGTATGAGAGGTGTTTGATGGTAGAAATTTAGGGTTTCAAAGAGACAGGGAGAGGAGATGAAAAATAGAAAAAGTGGTGTGTGAGAATGATCTAGAATCGTTCTGTTTAAAAGTCGATATCGTGATCCTCGCTCGAGCGAGACTTTCTACGCTCGACAACCAGACACAATCAAGAGACGTCACTCGAGCGACAACTTCTTCGCTCAAGCGGAAAAAGAGAAGTCTCAGAAGTTTTGTAGAGCTACAATGAAACTTCTGGGAGCTATCATTCCTCGCTCGAGTGAGCACGCTTGCAATTCAGCAAGATTCTAGGAGCAACGATTCTATGCTCGAGCGACGGTTCTCTCGCTCGAGCGATCGTGAAAGCAAAACGTCACATAATCACCAAGTGGAGTGCCCATTTTCTAACAAATTGACAAATCTGGTATTAGATAGTATTTAATAGGCCCAAGCTTCTCTCTCGTTGGGCCTAATTGGAGCGTGTTATTGGCCTTTCGTGGGCTTATTACGAAATTCACATTGATGATTCGAATCGTTTAATGCGTAGAGACTCGTCGAGTATTTTATTTTTATAAAAAATAACGTTGATCGAATATCAATAAGTACTTGATTAGATCACATCTGTATTAATAATTTATTTTTAAAATTATAGCTACTATTGACACAAATTTAATCTAATTAAGTGGCTATTGATATTCGATCAATATAATTCTTTATAGAGATAAAGTACTCGATGAGATGTACACATTGAACGGTTCGAATTATTAATGTAGGTTCTGTAGTGGGTCCACAGAACCAAACAACACGCCCTAGTCCGATTTCGAACTGGAGAGAAATCGCCCCCTATTTAATATATCAGAAATACTACTCATGGCGAAAGTTTATTAAAAAATTAGAAATCTATTTTACAGAGTTAAACTAACTATGTCAATCAAAATCAGAATAAATCTTATCTTTAAATTTTAAATTCTAAGCATTTTTTTATATATAAGTAACATTGCTTTTATTTATATATTTTTGAGAATTCAATTCTTAAGTTCAATTTTAAAATTTTTTAGGCAATATCTCAGATTTTTATTTTTTTATTATTAGGTCAAAGGGATAAAATAATTTAAAAGATCATGTTGTTTACACCTATCTCTATCTATCCAACGTCCACATATCGGTCTACATGTCATCAAGGTCTACCCATATGTCCACTTGTGATCTCTTTATTTGTCCACACGTCACCTATCTATCTACCTAATTTGTCTATTTATCCATATTACCACCACCACTAGTTGCTACCACCAAGCTTTGCCAACAACTTTTCTAGCTATCTTTCTAGCATTGGCCAATGATTGTTTGGCGATGGTCTGATATTGGTGACTAGCTTCTACCACTTGAAACTAAAGAGCGTAAATGATCAAAAGACATATTACCTAACCGAGAATGCCATCAAGCAACAAGAGAACTAGTAGTAGCAGATCAACAGTCTAGATAGAGGAAGGACTTGATGAAGGAATGTGAAGATTGATAGCTCGTACAGACAACCTTGTCTACAACCTATCCCAAGAGTCTGTCCCGTCTTTGGATCCTGCACACACAACCAGTTGGAAAAAAAAAATAGAATAGTAAGGCCAAGATCACAGAGTTGATCAATAGAAATAAGATTAAGTGTAAGGTTAGAGATGAGATAAGTGCGAGGACAGAGAGATTAGAAGTGGAACTATGACCTATATGGCTAACATACATTTACGAGCCATCAACAGTGTGAATGATAGGTCATTTAGAAGACATAGTGGAAGAGAAAAGTACAGGGTCAGAAGTCATATGGTTGTAACAAAATGAATCAAAATACCAAAAAGAGGTATCTGAAGTGACTAAGAGAGTAGTAGAAGGTGTAACAGAGGAAGAAAAAACCTTTTTCACAATAGCTTTAATGTCCTGAAGAGTGTAAGTTGGTGAAGGTTCAAGAATATAGGCTGATCTAGGGGTAACTACATTAGATGCAAAATGAGTAGAAGACTGATATCGATTGTGTTATAGATGATCCAAAAGAATTACCATTCTGAGGAGAACAGTTAGAACGATCCATGGAGTGATCAAAGTATGACTCATAAAGAGGGCCCAGTGGTGTTAGAGGAGAACTGCTTAAAACGGAGTGTACCAATAAATCTGGAAGGTAAAAAATAACTAGGTAGGCCAAAAAATTGGCCTATAGATGACTACATAGGCCAATGATGATCCCAACAATAGATAAGGCATGTCAGCGTGCGCAGCGCACAATAGGAAAAAAAGACAAACTGCACACCTTTGTGGCAAAGACGTGCAATGGACTGCAGTAATGGCGCCGACATTAGAGGTGACGCAAGGAGAGGTGCTAGGGTTGATGTCAAAGGCGCACTAGGAGTAACACATTTAAGACTGAAATTAGCAAGACTGTAGTGAAGGTACATGTGCTTTATAGACATGTGGCATGCGATTGGCTGAGAACTGAATCGTGATAGCGCATGTTAAGGCTGGTAACCGAGAAAGAAGTGGCATGTATAAGAGCATCTAACCTTCTTTTGAGACAAGGTTGGTAGCTATGGAATCATTTTGGAAGAGACAAAGGTACAGGTGGTCTTATTTTTGTGATTATGACAACTGGTGAGGGAGCATATAACAACCCCGATCTATAATTAGCTAATACGCTCTAATTAAGACTGATAATCATGTGTTTAAAGTGAATTTCATATTAAATGTGCATTTTATGTGTTATTTGTGTTTGTATCTATCTATAGTAGGCATATCTGTCTGAATTTTTATTTCGGTAAGAGATTTGAAGGCCTTATTGGTGTTCGAATATGAAATTCCCTAGGTTTACATGTTATTTGGGATTTTTTAGAGTTTTATGATCAGTTTAATTATAATTCATTTCGAAATTAAATAATTAGAATAAATTAATTAGAACTAATCAAAATTAATTAGTTTAAGCTAAGTAGGCCTATATAAGGCTAATGTTGACTCACCAACATTCAACCTTAGAAGAAGAAGATTTAAAGGGAATTGACATGGAATCTAGCTAAAGACTTGAGAATTAAAAGAGACAACCTAGGATACTTCCCAATTCAAAACTTTAGGTGAGTAATCAACTCCTAAACTTTGTCATTAAGTCATGAATTGTGAGAATCAAGTAAAATAGTGGATTGAGCATGAGAATTGAATTTAGTATGTAGAAATGGAATCATTCCATGCATGTACGCATAATTCATGGATTTTAAGTTTTATTTCCAACAAATTCTTACATTCAAGAACTTATTTTTGTAAAACCATGAGAGCTCATTATGGTTTTATAGTTAAACATTGCAATGGTTCATATTTTAGAAGTTTTGAATCCAAGTCATTCATGCATGTTATGAATATGAAGTTTCAAGTATAATTTTGAAGAATTGATTTGTGTTTGGGCCTTGATTTTATGAATTAACCTTCATTTCATGTTTTGCTACAAGTTTCCAAGTATTTTCTAAAGTTTTTGGCCCAAGGGAACAATATTGAAGCTTTGAAATAAAGTTTTGAACCTTGAAGAGCAATCTAGAAATTCCAAAATTCGCAGGGTTCACTCGAGCGATGAACTCTTTGCTTGAGCATACTTTGCAAGCTCTTAGTAGTTTTGCAGAGTTTGGTGGTTGGCTCGAGCGACCACCCTTTATTTTCTATCTTGGCTCAAGCAAGCAAGAAGTTAGCTCGAGTATGGAATACGAGCTCCCTGTACTTTTGCAGGCTTTGTAGACCACTCAAGCAAACAAAAATGCGCTTGGGCAAACTTCCTTGTTTTCTGAAAATGTTGTAAGTGTTTCAAAGTGGATAATTGTATCCTCATCCCATCCTACGCATTCTTAAGCCATATTTAGGCCATAATAATGAGGATAAGAATTAAAAACACACCTAGAAAGAAATGTAATAAGTAAAGTGTTTTTAGAGTATGTGTTTCAGTTTGTATCTATCACATGTTTGTGTAGGTCACGCGTCAGTATCAGTCTGCTCTATCTAAGTTATTTGTTCTGCTTCTGGAGCTATATGTGAGTAACAACTCTATAAAGCTATGTTTGACTAAGTATTTTCCAACTGATATGATATGATTTGTTTTCTGAAGTGCTATTTTATGAATCATGAATATCATAGTATCCTTACCATTATCTATATCTGCTATCTATTACCTGGTACTAGAGTTTCACGTGGGTTCCATTCATGGAATTGATTATGCATAATCAACTATCTAAACTACACGTGGGTCATTATGACCAACTGACCATTATCAAAGACGTGGGTCTTTATTACCAACTGACCATTATCGCATGGATCTTTATAACCAATCTAATCTGTTAGTTAATGGATGTACCACGTATAACTGTTTACAAATTTGAATGTGTATAAGAATCTATTTCTAATCTGAATTCTGATTTCTGAATCTATTATGGACATCATTCATCAAAACCTTTACTCTGTTGTTATTCACTGGGCTCCAGCTCATTATTTATATTATGTAAGTGATCAGGCTCGTGATTAGGATTGAGACTTCCAATCTGGATCTGTTTCTGTCAAGCCAACCATTGTGCCTCACGTAGAGGTTCCTAGAAGTCTTTTGTGTTCAAGTGTTATGTCAAGTGAACAGTCATAAGATTTTATTTACTTACGCCTTTTGGACAAGTTTTTGTTTATCTGTAATTGGGCCAAGTCCCTTTTGTTTTATCTATTATGGATGACGTAAGACTAATGTGATTATATATGCATATAAAGTTTGAAATTCCTGTCCTATATAAGTCTTCACAGCTCTATGGACATTATATATTTGATATTTCCTTCCATTAGCCCCCTTATTTTGCTAATCTATTTTAGAGACCTTTGGTAATCTTAGGATTACTAGCCAGTTACAATGCTAAACCTATATGGGCAGATTTGGGTCATGACAGAGCATATAAACAATTGATCAGATTCAATCCGGTGGTATGCCAAAGAGTGTTACTGATGGTTGAGAGTACTGGTAGGAGAGCCAAGGAGCAAGGTTCAGATCATATGCTCCGATACCATGTTATGAAAAGAGAGAGAGAGAGAGAGAGAGAGAGAGAGAGAGAGAATATAACTCCATATATTTGATAAGCAAAATGATATACAAGCCCATTTTCTAAGCCCACTTTCTAGACCCAATGATGTATCAACAAGATAATTGGTTGAGAGAAAGAATTGACTTAGATATTTAATAGAGTGTCACATCATTAGGTCCAAAAGCTGTCACGACCCAAACCCACCCCTATGGGTTTAGCATCAGAACTACCAGCCAGTAATCCGAGATTACCAAAGGCCTACTTAACAAAAGAGAAACAAGAAACAGTATGTGGGCATGGCGGAAGCCAATACAAGAATAAAACAATGTCCAATGAGTCAGTCTATATGCAAAAGACTTTTCATACATATACATATGTACAAGATGCAAAGATATGCACAATATTTACAATCATACAAACAGGCCTAATCCCCATTAAACAAAGACAAGAATACCATACAAGATACAAAACGGAACAGAGACAGACGGGAAATAAAACACCCCTAAGCCATAGCTTGGTAGGCACGCAACCCCACAGTGAGGCACAATGGTTGGCTTGACAAAACTGGAGTTTACCCCGACGCTTCTAGCACTGGTTCGGTGCCTGTACACCTACATATATATATGAGCAGTGAGCTAAAGTCTAGTGAATAACATAATACGTAAAGAGGTTTAGAATGAATGTCCTTACAGTAGTGAAAACAGTTCATTTCAATCAGTATACAAGTTGTTGAGTATCTGGTCCGTGGGTATATGGTACATCCATTAGCATAACAGTAAACAGTAGGTCTCAAAACACCGAACAGTCAATGATGGCCATCAATCGGTAAACAGTAATGGTTCCAACGAGGAACCGACAGAGATCTTTATAAAGAATAAGTTAGTAACAAGAGTTGCCGAGGATGCCACAATGCTTGTAATATAGGACATAAATTCATTCTTAACAATATCACCAGAAGCGATACAATTGTTTAGAAGATAATCATTTTGAACATATCTTTACACAGTACTCACAGAGTTCTGGGCTACAGTAGGCTAGAGCGTCTCTTCGGAAAGCCAACCCTACACAGTTACAGATTGAACACACACTAAGCTACACAGTTGGGAAAGATAATAAGTTAATCCCTAATTACCTCGGTGTGTTCTACATCTATCTCCTTATTAAGATGTCTTAAACTAGGCCTAAGAATGCCTAGGATGGGATGAGGATGCAAAGATGTATTCAGAAAACATTTCAAGGATTTTCAGAAAAACAAAGTCCCGCTCGAGCGCATATTTCCCCGCTCAAGCGGACATGCAGACAACGGTTCCCGCTCGAGCGTCACTACCCACACTCGAGCGGACATGCAAACAGTCAAAAGTGCTGGATGCTCAAAAATCACGCTCGATTGGGCGCTCGATAGCCGCTCGAGCGCAAGACACAAGGCCGCCGAGCGCCTTACCCCACTCGCCGAGCTGCATCGCAAAACAAAGGTAAAGTACTAGATGCTCGAATTGCCCGCTCAAGCGCCACTTTCCCCGCTCGAGCGGGAGTCCAAAATCTGTAATTTCCAGATTTGAACTTCCAAGCTCAAATCAAGTTTAAATGCATTAAATTCGATCCTCTTGGGCCAATTTTCTAGAAAACATAAGTAAACTCATAGAACAACATGTTACAAAGGTCAATTTGAGGAATCAAGGCCCAATGGTGTTTCAATTAAAGTCATTTTCAAACCCATTTTTCATGAACAATGTTCAAACATGACATGCATGCATTCAAACCAATTTAAAGCTTTAATGCTTGCTCAATTGAGCTCATTTCTTCAAGAACTTGGTGTAATCATGGATTATGATCAAAAGATAGACATACATGCAAGGTTTCCATGAAATCAAGCTCGAAACTCTTCAATATACACATGCATGCAACAATTAAGCTTTATATCAACACTATTGAACCAATTCATGCCTTAACTCTACAATTTGACATGAACCATGCAAGAACAATCTTAAATACAACAATGAGAGGTTCAATTACCTTACCTAGGTCTTGTAATTCAAGTGTAGAAGCTTAAATATGAAATCTATACTTCAATCCTCTCAATATCCAAGCAAGACCAAGCAAAATGAGATGAAAACACTCTCACTCCCTATTCTCCCTCTCTCTATTCGGCAAAACAATGAACTTGGCTGAGCAAAATGTTTTGTTTCAAGTGTAATGAAATTCAAAAGGTTGAGATAGTGGGCCACTAGGATGGCATTTCAATAAATAAGTCCAACAATGTAATTTAGCTTATTTTAATCTAATTTAATTATACCAAATCACTTTTCAGATAATTACACTATAAAATCACATAAATTATGACGATCATAAAACACTAATCGATTTTCGGTTCGGCCGCCGATAAGGCCTTCAATTTGCAGTTTAAACACAGAAACACGAACAGATAATTTGGCAAGCAAACAGATAGAATACAATTCAAACAGATATATATTCAATCGATTCAGTTCAGATTTCAGTCAGTCAATTCAGTAACTCAATCAGTTTAATTATCAATGATAATCAGTCCCAGTTTAGCAGTAATCAACAGTTTATCGGTAAACAGTGGTGAGGGTCATTACAGTCTCCCCTCCTTAAAAAGAGTTTAGTCCTCTAAACTCGAGTTACCTTCATTCTGGAAGAAAACAGGGTTCAGTGAAAACAGTTCAAGATATCTCCTGGCCATGTCATCTTCCCTTTCCCAAGTGGCATACACACCACCATGGTTTTGCCAGTCAACTTTCGCTAATGGGATCTCTTTGTTTCTCAATTTCTTGATTCGTCTGTTCACAATCTGTATAGGCCGTTCCTCATAAGTGTAGTCATCACTCAACACTACTCGAGTAGGCTCAATCACATGGAAAGGATCCCGAAGGTAGTCCCTCAACATCGAAATGTGGAAGACGTTATGCATATGCTCCATTTCAGGAGGAAGCGCAACTTGATACGCCACCGGATTGATTTTCTCAATAATCTCATACGGTCCGACATATCTTGGCGCTAACTTGCCTTTGACTCCAAAACGAGTCTGGCCTTTCATCGGTGTCACTTTCACAAAAACGTGATCACCCACTTCATATTCTTTGTCTCGCCTTCTGACATCTGCATAACTTTTCTTGGCTCATGCAGCTTTTCAATCTTTGTTGTACGCTTTTTACTTTCTCCGTTTATATACAATCTGCCCAAGCAAAGGCCCATCTCCAACTTCGCCAAAGAAATCGAGATCCACATTTTCGCCATAAAATGCCTCGAAAGGCGCTATACCAATGCTTGAATGATAGCTATTGTTGTAGGCGAATTCAGCCAATGGCAAATGGCTTTCCCAGTTTCCCTGAAAAATCAAGGACACACATTCTCAATAAATCATCTAGAGTCTGGATGGTCCTTTCTGACTGGCCATCTGTCTGAGGATGATAGGCACTACTCGCCTCAAGACTAAATGCAATCAGAGGCTTTGCCAGAATCTCGATGTAAACTTCGAATCTCTGTCAGAAACAATAGACATAGGCACTCTATGCAGTCTAACAATTTCATCAATATAGAGTATAGCCAATTTGTTCGCATTATAAATTGTCTTGACAGGTAAGAAGTGTGCAGATTTAGTCAGTCTATCAACAATAACCCAAATAGAGTCCATACCTTTTCTGGAGCGAGGTAATCCGACAATAAAATCAATCGTGATATGTTCCCATTTCCACTCCGGTATGGGTAAGGGTTGCAGTAAGCCTGTGGGTCGCTGATGTTCCGCTTTGACCTGTTGGCAATGAAGACATTTTGACACAAAATTGGCAATTTCTTTCTTCATTCCCAGCCACCAAAAGTTCTGTTTCAGATCTTCGTACATTTTCGTATTTCCCGGATGGATAGAAAATTTTGAATTGTGGCCCTCTTGCAGAATTCTTCTTTTCAATTCAGAATCATTCGGTACACACAGTCTTTCTTGAAATTTCAGTACATTATTTTCAAATTTGAACCCCGGTCTCGGTTTAGATTCCCTTTCTTCGATGATCTTCTTCAAGAAGTCATCCAATTGTTGTTTCTCTTTAATTTCTTCAATCAGTGCCGATTGAGTAGAAATAGTAGCTAAGGTTCCACCTTGTTCTCGCAAAACAATCTCGATTTCAAATTTTTCAAGATCGCTAAGCAACTCTTCCTGTCCAGTAAGCAAACAAGCTAAATTTCCAATTGATTTCCGACTCAATGCATCTGCAACGGTGTTGGCTTTTCCCGGATGATACAAAATCTGTAGGTCATAATCTTTAATCAGTTCTAGCCATCTCCGTTGTCTCATGTTCAGTTCTTTCTGTGTGAAGAAATATTTCAGACTCTTGTGGTCTGTATAAACTTCATATGTTGCCCCATAGAGGTAGTGACGCCAGATTTTCAGTGCAAATACTACTGCAGCAAGTTCCAGATCATGGGTCGGGTAGTTCTTTTCATGCGGTCTCAGTTGTCGGGAAGCATAAGTAATTACTCTCCCATTCTGCATTAAAACACATCCCAAACCCTTATGAGAAGCATCACTAAAAATGGTAAAACCATCCGTACCTGAAGGTAAGGTAAGAACAAAAATACCACAAGTCGAGTTTTCAACTCTTGGAATGCTGATTCCCTTTGGTCAGTCCAGTCAAATGATGTCCCCTTCTGAGTTAACTGAGTCAGCGGTAAAGCAACTTTGGAGAAATCTTTGACAAACCTTCTATAATAGCCAGCCAAACCCAAAAAGTTTCAGAATTCTGTCACATTTGTTGGTCTAGGCCAGTTCACTACGGCTTCAATTTTCTGTGGATCGACTAAAATCTCATCTTTGCTAATGACATGTCCCAAAAACATAACATGGTCAAGCCAAAATTCACATTTAGACAGTTTTGCATAAAGTTTCTGTTCTCTTAGGGTCTGCAGGGCAAGTCTCAGATGATATTCATGTTCTTCTCTAGTTTTAGAATAAATCAGGATGTCATCAATGAATACAACAATAAAGTCATCAAGTTATGGTTTAAAGATTCTGTTCATGAGGTCTATAAATGCAGCAGGTGCATTGGTAACTCCAAAAGGCATAACTAAGAATTCATAATGTCCATACCTCGTTCGAAAAGCAGTTTTATCAATGTCTTCTGGTTTAACTTTTAGTTGGTGATATCCAGATCTGAGATCGATCTTAGAAAACACTTGAGCATCCTGTAACTGATCAAATAAGTCATCAATACGAGGCAATGGGTATTTATTTTTCACAGTTACCTTGTTCAGTTCGCGGTAATTAATACACAGTCTCAGTGAGCCATCTTTCTTCTTCACAAACAAGACGGGTGCGCCCCACGGTGAAGTACTAGGCCTGATAAACTTCTTGTCTAGTAGTTCTTGCAGTTGCACTTTCAATTCTTTCAGTTCAGTTGGGGCCATTCGGTAAGGAGCTGACATGTGCCGTGTAATTCGAATCACATCAATGATGAACTCAATCTCCTGTCAATCAAATCCTCGCGGATCATCCGAAATACATCCGAATTCTCGACTATAGGAATACACCACATCAGCTTTTAACATCAAGGATTCACCAATACGTAATGTAAATACCCTTTACACCCCTTTCTAATCAATTTAATGGCTTTCACAGAAGAAATCAAATACGGAGGAGGTACTACTCCAACCCCATTAAACACAAACTCAAGTAAACCAAGTGGACGGAAAACAACTTGCTTTGCCACACAATCAATGGTAGCATGATATTTTTGTAACCAGTCCATCCCCAATATTACATCAAAATGATCAATGTTCAATGGTAGTAAATCAATAAACAGATGCATATCCCCAACAATGATTTCACATGCAGGGTACATATAAGCACATGTCATGGATCCCCCAACAGGTGATGATACAGCTAACAGATAGTTCATGGGCTCTAAGGGTCTATTCAATTTCCGTGCAAAAGCATGCGATACATATGAATGTGTAGACCCCGAATCAATCAGTACATATGCATTTTGAGTACAAATAGAGAGGATACCTGACACAACGGTCTCAATATTTTGCACATCTCCCGGTACTAGGGCGAACACTCGGTCCTACCTCATAGGCTCTTTCCCGGTAGCTTTGGGGTTCAGTTTTGGTGCAATAGTTGATGCTACGGTGCTGCCTGCAGCTTCACTATTGCCCTGAGCAGTGGAAGGGCAATCTTTCACCATGTGGCCCACCTTGCCACACTTGTAACAAGCACCAGAGATTTTATAACAAATTCCCTTATGGTTCTTACCACATTCGGAACAGGGCAGAAAGGAACGATTCCCTTGACTAGAAGTAGTCGTTGACCCTGTATTTTGCTTTTTGTTCAGCGGGTTGTTCTTGCCTTTCTTGAACTTAAAACCCTGCCTCTTACCCCGCCATTCAGATGCCAGTGTTTCGAATTGTTTCACTGCTTCGATGTTCGACTTAGCCATCAATGCTCGGTCAAGAACACCTACATAGTTTGGTAGCTTTAAAACACTTATTTTGTCGAGTATTGCGACATTAAGGCCGCCTTCAAATTTTATGGCCTTCTTGTGGTCAGTGTCCACCATATGTGGTGTATATCTAGCAAGCTCGGTGAACTTTGTTTCATATTCAGCAATGGACATTGTGCCCTGTCTCAGTTGTTCAAATTCAGTCACTTTCCTGTCCCTGACACACTGGGGGAAATACTTTTCAAAGAAGGACTCCTTAAACTGAGCCCAAGTCACTACAGTGTTGGTGTCACAGACCAGCATCCACCACCTTCTGGCCTCTTCTTGCAAGGTGAAGGTAGCTAATAGTACTTTATTTGCTTCTGAACACGGAAACACTTCAAATAGCTTTTCAGTCTCAAGAACCCATGCTTCAGCTTTTAACAGTTCAAGGCCTCCCTGAAAGAATGGCGGTTTCATTTTGCTGAACTTATGGGTGAGAGCAATTATGTCCCCATCATTAACATTGACATTTTGTATATTCGCATTCTATTCCGGCTGTACTGGAGAAGGAGGTGGGGGCTGTTGATTCTGTTGTTGATCCAGTCTTTCGGTTATCAGTTCCATCATTCTTTCCATTCTTGCCTCAGTGGATAAGGATTCAGATTCATTCGCATTATCCATTTCACTATAAGCAGTTATAACAATTATAAACATAAGCAGTTGCATACTTAAACAGTTTAACACATTAGCATATATCCAGTCATGTCATAACCACATACTTATCGTGCTCACGTAATGCCCTAATCACTTTTCTAGGACACCCTATAGCTCATTTGGACACGTGTGTGTGGAATAACTCGTGGTAAGTATCGCTCTGATACCACTTTGTCACGACCCAAACCCGCGTCCTATGGGTTTAGCATCAGAATCGCCAAGAATCCGAGATTATCAAGGCCCGCTAACAAGAGAACAAAAACAGTAGTAGTGGGCATGAAGCCAATACAAGATAATAAAACAATGTCCAATGAGCTGTGACGGTCTGTATGCAAAAAGACTTTTCATACATATACATATGTACAGTACAGAACAGTATGCACAATATTTACAATCATACAAAACAGGGCCTAATCCTCATTAAGCAAAGACAAGAATAGTCTATACAAGATACAAAACGATACAGAGATGACAGGAAATAAAACACCCTAAGCCATGGCTTGGTGTTCTCGAACCTCACGGTGAGGCACAAGATTTGGCTTGACAAACTGAGTTTACCCGACGCTTCTAGCATTGGTCCTGCAAGACACCTACATATATATATATATATATATGAGCGGGAGCTAAAGCCCGTGAATAACATAATGCGAAAGAGGTTTAGAATGAATGTCCTTACGAGTGAAGCAGCTTCATTTCAATCAAGATATTAGTTGTTCAAGAAGAAATCATATGTGGTACATCCATTAGCATAACAGTAAACAGTAGGTCTTAAAAGACCGAACAGTCAATGATGGCCATCAATCAGTAAACAGTAATGGTTCCAACGAGGGAACCGACAGAGATCTCTGTAACAGTAACAGTTAGTAACAGTAGTTGCTAAGGATGCCACAATACAGTTCAGAATATAGGACATACATTCATTCAGTTAACAATATCAGTTCAGAAAGCAGTACAGTTCAGTTGTTCAGAAGATAATCATTTTGAACATATCTTTACACAGTACTCACAGAGTTCTGGGCTACAGTAGGCTAGAGCGTCTCTTCGGAAAGCCAACCCTACACAGTTACAGATTGAACACACACTAAGCTACACAGTTGGGAAAGATAATAACTTAATCCCTAATTGCCTCGGTGTGTTCTACATCTATATCCTCATTAAGATGTCTTAAACTAGGCCTAAGAATGCCTAGGATGGGATGAGGATGCAAAGATGTATTCAGAAAACATTTCAAGGATTTTCAGAAAAATAGAGTCCCGCCGGCGCATATTTCTCCTTTCGGCGGACATGCAAACAATGGTTCTCGCCTTGCCACTACCCACGCCGAGCGGACATGCAACAAATAAAAGTGCTTTGGATGCTCAAAAATCACGCCGATTAGGTGCTCGATAGCCGCCGGCGCAAGACACAAGGCCCCGCCGAAAGTGCCAATTACCCCGCTCGAGCATACTGCAAAACAAAGGTAAAATCTCGGATGCTCGAATTTCGCCGAAGCGCCACTTTCCGCCGGCGAGTCCAAAATTTGGAATTTCCAGATTTGAACTTCCAAGCTCAAATCAAGTTTAAATGCACTAAATTCGATCCTCTTGGACCAATTTTCTGGAAAGCATAAGTAAACTCATAGAACAACATGTTACAAAGGTCAATTTGAGGAATCAAGGCCCAAGGGTGTTTAAATTAAAGTCATTTTCAAACCCATTTTTCATGAAAAATGTTCAAACATGACATGCATGCATTCAAAACAATTTAAAGCTTTAATGCTTGCTCAATTGAGCTCATTTCTTCAAGAACTTGGTGTAATCATGGATTATGATCAAAAGATAGACATGCATGCAAGGTTTCCATGAAATCAAGCTCAAAACTCTTCAATATACACATGTATGCAACAATTAAGCTTTATATCAATACTATTGAACCAATTCATGCCTTAACTCTACAATTTGACATGAACCATGCAAGAACAATCTTAAATACAACAATGAGAGGTTCAATTACCTTACCTAGGTCTTGTAATTCAAGTGTAGAAGCTTGAATATGAAATCCATACTTCAATCCTCTCAATATCCAAGCAAGACCAAGCAAAATGAGATGAAAACACTCTCACTCCCTATTCTCCCTCTCTCTAGTCGGCAAAACAATGAACTTGGCTGAGCAAAATGTTTTGTTTCAAGTGTAATGAAATTCAAAAGGTAGAGATAGTGGGCCACTAGGATGGCATTTCGGTAAATAAGTCCAACAATGTAATTTAGCTTATTTTAATCTAATTTAATTATACCAAATCACTTTTTAGATAATTACACCATAAAATCACATAAATTATGACGATCATAAAACACTAATCGATTTCCGGTTCGGCCGCCGATAAGGCCTTCAATTAGCAGTTTAAACACAGAAACACGAACAGATAATTTGGCAAGCAAACAGATAGAATACAATTCAAACAGATATATATTCAATCGATTCAGTTTAGATTTCAGTCAGCCAATTCAGTAACTCAATCAGTTCAATCATCAATGATAATCAGTCCCAGTTTAGCAATAATCCACAGTTTATCGGTAAACAGTGGTGAGGGTCATTACAAAAACTTGGTCTAATTTTGAAGCTTAAATCGCAATACTGTTTCAATGAATAGTATGAGTGAACACAAAACTCCTTTATATAAGAGAATGAGAAGCTAAGTATAGAAACTCTACTTACGGTAATACAAAATATGGTAATATAGATACATACAGTTGACATATACATTGTTCTGGACGTATTTTCTCTATGGATATGGCTTCCAATTTAGGTAATTTTTGAGGACCTCAAGTCTAGTTAGTTGAGTTGAATCACTCATTTTTTAGTATCTCTTGAGTAAATCTTTTATTTAAAAAAAATTAATTAATTAAATATTGGTAAACACATGTTTGTATCACATTTATCTTTAGAAAAACATAGACAACAAATATTATCTTTAAAAAAGAGAAAAAGAAAAAGCCCATTTTTTATAGACAATTGTAATTTAAACATGTGGCTTTGCATATTTGATCAACCTAAGTTTTTTCATGAATTATATATCTGGGAGACATTTAAAAAAATAAAAAATAAAAAATAAAAAAGGGAAAATGAAAATACTACATATAATTCTAGTTTTTACCTCATTTTTCTCAATTCAAGACACAAGTGAGTGGGTCTCATATGTATTTATAAAAGTATCCTCTATTATTTATGTCTAGGAGTGAGAATATGAGGTAAAAAAAATGAGATTATGATTATGTATAGGCTCTAAGAAATATAAAACAAATACTTTATCTAATTTTATTTTTTACTCTTTTGTTTTTTTCATTCCGAAACACAAATGGGTGACACATGCATTTATTAATGTGAGCTTAATTGCTTTGTGTCTAGAAGTGTAAAAATAAAATTATATATATCATTCAAAAAAAAAAATGAATCAATAAAGTAGATCCAAAATGGGGGACAAAATCACCATACTGGACTGTCCTCACCTTTTCTGTATAATCTCTTGGTGTGTAAATAATTGGATGAAACACCAATAAATCTCAAAATGTGATATTGTGAACGGTTTAGTCATTCTTTTTTTTTTCTTATAAACCCAAAGGTCCCATTAAAGTAGAAATTACATAAAAGGGTAGTCATTTATATGTTTGGGTTTAATTTTTTAGGGATAAAAGTGATTTTCTCAAAATGTAAAATTACACATTACACATTTGGGCAATTTGCACTATAGAAGTTTTGGATTTTCCATCATTTTAGAACAAATCACACATTATGAATAAAAACCTAAACTCTAATGCAATACTCCAATAACGTAATACTTCAATGTAACACACTATAAGACCTATTGTTTGCATTTTTTCCAAACGTAATAACGTAATACTCAAAAAATTCTTTGGTATACTTTTCCCAAACATAACACTTTAATCAAGTAATCTCAAATGTAACACTCCAAATAACATACTCCAATGTAACACACAAAAACATTAAAAAAAACTCTTTAGTGTACTTTTTTCAAACATAACATTCACGGTTGAAATTATATATCTGTTCAAAACTAACTAAGGAATATTTGTACTCCTTTTGGAATGGTTTGAAGAATCTCACATTCTCTCTCTCTCTCTCTCTCTCTCTCTCTCTCTCTCTCTCTCTTTTTGTGTTACATTGGAGCATTACGTTTGGGATAACTGTACCAAAGAGTGTTTTTGTGTGTTACATTAAAGTGTTACACTAAGGAATTTTTTTGGAGTGTTAATTTGAAGTGTTACATTTGGAAAAAAAAATACACTAAGGAGTTTTTTTGTGTGTTACATTTGAATGTTATACTAAGGAATTTTTTTGGAGTATTATATTAGAGTGTTACATTTGAAAAAAGTGCATCGAGAAGTGTTTTTTGGATGTTACATTAGAGTGTTGCACTAAGGAGTTTTTTTGTGTGTTATGTTAGAGTGTTACCTTTGGGAAATACACTAAGGAGTTTTTTTGTGTTACATTAGAGTGTTACAATAAGAAATTTTTTTGTGTATTACTTTAGAGTGTTACACTAAGGAGTTTCTTTTTAAGTGTTACGTTTGGAAAAAGTACAGTAAGAAGTTTTTTTTATGTGTTACATTAGTGTTACGTTTGGATGTTAATTAATGTTAATGTTACAATAGGGACGAACACCACAAAAAGGAACGAACACCATACCAATAACATCACAAACAGGATAACATCATCCACCTACAAATCACTTCACTAAATCCCAAAAAAAAAAAAAAATTAGAAACGTAAAAACCTACCTTACCCACGCACACCTAACACTAGGAAAAAAAATCCAAACAAAATCACAAACAAGGCCAAACAAGTAAACTTTCAAATCCCAAGATCAAGGAAATACAACATACCCAAAATAAAAAGGACTAATTGGTTTGAAAGAAAATTTCTAGGACTAAATGAAATAACTTTTCTCCAAATAGGATTTATGAGTAATTTTTCCTAAATAATTTTATGATCTTTTAATATTATGAAATATAGAGTTATCTAGAATATTTTAGTCAAATAAGCAATTAAGAAACGTTATGGCTTGCTACTTATTGGAGGCATTTGAAGCTACAGCGGCTGGTTATCACGAGGAGAGTGTCATCTTATTGCCCTATTCAGAACATCTTACTTATTTAATATAAAATGGTTCGTGGCCTGCGGGTTTTAGGGCTATTTCAGAGGGGCCTGCTATATTATTAGTAAACTTTGAACAATCTCTCAACAAGTGACCAATTTGTCCACATTTAAACCATGCTCTTGTACCTCGATGGCATCATCCCCAATGAGTTCTTCCACAAGTAAGGAAAGTTGGAATGGTACCACCTCTGGGATTAGTAGGACCTTAATTGCCTACACTAATTGAGCATGTGTTTACCTTCTTTGGAGGTGCAGCACTAAATCTTTTGTTTCCTTTTCCCTAGAATCGATTCTTTTGGCCCATTTCCCCAGAACGCAAGGCCTTAATCCCTTTTTCCGCGATATAAGCTCGATCCACCAATCCCGTATAGGTTGGCTTTTTCAGAACCTCAATATTTTTTGATGTCATCATCTAAGCCAGCTTCGAACTTCCTAGCTTTCCAGGCTTCGGTGGGAATGGCATATGTCGCAAATCGAGCCAATTGCGTGAACTTGCTCTAGTATTCAGCCAATGTCATGGCTCCTTTCTTTAGATGTATGAATTCTGACGCCTTTTATTTCCACAGCAAATTTGGAAAGTTTTTTTTGTAAAATACTTCCTAGAATCTTGCCCAAGTCACGATTTCTTCTTTTGCTAGGGTAAGAGGCCACCATTCCTGCTCATCATCTTTGAAAATAAAAGTAACAAAAGTTACCTTTTGACTTTTTATGCAAGGCAACGCACAAAAAATCTTTTCCATGTCCCTAATCCAAGCTTCTGCTATCAAAGGGTTTGAACGCCGATGAATGTAGTGGGCTTCAGATCCTGGAACTGTTTTATTGTAACCAGCTCTTCTCGCCGTTCTGACATTCCATTGTTTATGTTGGTTTCCAAGGCCTGCGAAAAATTGGTAACTGCTCTTTCCATGATTCTTTCTATTGACTCAGTTCCGCTGACAGATGACTTGATTTCGTTACTATCATTGGCCATTACTACAAGATAAAAACAGTTAGTGGACTAGTCCAAATTATTGCGTACTTAGTCATCACAATATTACATCTACATCTATGATTCACAAAGATACTATAACAGCATATATATAATTTACATAACACCTATCTTACTTATACACAAGGTGTTAGTACAACATACTTGTATAGAAGTCAAGAGTTAGTGTCTAATCTTATTAATACAAAAATAAGGATTAGACTAATCATGGTCAGTTCCCAAAAATTTCCTAGTCGAGCGTCTAAAATAGACAGTTAGACAACTGCAAGAACTGGCTCTGAAAAACTAGGCCTTGGTCTGCAAACTTACTCTGTATGAGGGACTCAAACTCCCAGCCACTGTGCTCTATTCCAAAACAATGCCATTCAACCTGCACTATATACCCAGGAATGTCATGATCATATCCCCAGAACTCCCTCCTAAAACAATGCCATACAATCTAGACTATATAGGCAGGAATGCCGTGATCATATCCCCAGAACTCCCACCCAGTAATCCATACAGGTACCTCTAGGTATGTCGTTCTATCAGTGAAATCTACAGTTGGAACATGGATAACGTGCTGTGGGGGAGGTGTCATAGTGTGTATATGGTCTTAGTGCTGCGTTCTTTCCTCTCAAAGAAACCCGGGGCAAATGTGCAACCAAATAGTGTGGAGGTCCTAGATTTGGAGCAAGCCCTACAATGTAGATCGGTGCAATATATCTCTCGCATGAGCTGCCATGCCTAAGTCTCCAAAACCAGAAATCCTCATCAGGGTCAGCCTGTAAGTATACTGGTGTCCCCATGAGCTATTCAATTCCTGGGTGGACTTGTCTGACAAGACTCTCTGAATCTCCCCACCCCTATAGTAGATTCGGGGCAATGGGCTCCCGGGGGCTCGAACTAGAATAACTCTACCAAATTTGCCATTCCCTACAACCCAGAAAAACTTAGCCTAAAATGATTTAACCATGTTAAACAAACTAAGGTGTTTTTTTCCCCTTTTTTTATTTTTCATTTTTTTAACTTAGCTCTGATACCACCTTTGTTACGTCCCAACCACCGGATGCTTAGGGCTAGAATCACAACTTGCTAATTTTAACTTAACAAATTAAGTAGCACCAGCGAAAGTGGAATAAAAGTAAGAAAATAATTAAAATGATAATTAACTTCATTAACTAAATGAAAGGAAATTCATCCATCGGTTTTTATTTTACTAGTCGGTGACCACACTAAACAAAGAAAAGGTAAGAAAAGAAAAAAAAAAAAAACAATAAAAATAAAAGTAAAAATGTCGGCAACAAGTTCTGTGCTAGTCCACTACACATGATCATAATCCTTTCTTATATTTCATCACCTAAAAAGAGAAACAGCTATAAGCCTATAGCAGAGTGAGAGATATTATACCAACAGCATATGGGACATAAAATAACCGTGGATAGTTATTTAAACTAAAACATTAAACATAACGTAATTTGAATAAACAGATTATTTAAGTAAGCGTAAACCGAGATCCGTGGTTATAAAGGTAAAAAACCATAACCACGGTATAGAACAGAACAGAACAGAGATCATTGGAGTGACAATCAGAATAGAGGTCAATGGATCCATGACAAATAGAAGGCCATAAAGTAACCAATCAAAGGCTAATGGTTATTTAAGTCCCCCAAAGTATGGGACTCCTGTGGTGGTACTTACTAAAAATACATATTTATATAATCATTGCTATTTAAGCAAATAAAGTTCAAAAAATAATTAACGTAATTCAACTAGTAATATAATATATAAAACATAAATTGCATAAAATAAATTGTGGTAACTGAAGATATACGTAAAATATGTTATGATCACTCAAGGTATAATATAACTCACTTTGATTTTGATTCCTACTATTTTAATTCTATTTACGCTGGCTTTTCGATACCCTTTTTCTTTAATCCTTTGTGTGAATCTTTTTTTGGGCTTCGATTAGCCCTTATATACTTGAGCTTTACACGGTGACTCACCCTTAATTATTATCCTCGTGGATGATTCACTCCTCTATATAATAAACTTAACGGTGGCTTTTTCTATAGGTTACTAGCTAATTGTACATCTTTCACCATATTTCTTTTTGGCCCCAACTTGTATCATAATTTCGTAGTTGTGTTGTTACGCCCCAAATAATATATTAATCACACTTTTAGTAAACCAATACCAAATTAAATTACACCTTAACAAGTACAATTACGTAATTATTTATATTTTATATATTTATTTTATTATTCTTATTCTTAGTGTGTTTTTGTTTTGTTTTTTGTTTTGTTTTGTTTGTTTTTGTGGAGATAACATGATGTTAAGTAAATATTTGGGGTATCACAGTACCTTTTTCAATTTATTATTATTGATCAAATTGAGTACTTATTAGTTGTGAATTATTGAATATATTTTTAAGTTTGCGACCGCTCACTATAAGAAAAAGGGGATATAGCAATGTTTTGTTTACGACGTTTATAAAAATGCCGCTATTTTTCAATCAAAACAACATTTTTAAGATGCTGTATTAGATTTCTTTTAAACATCATCTCCGCGTGTTAATTGCCTAATGTTACCCACATCCTAAAGCCCTAAAGTTGTAATTTCTCTCTCTCTCCTCTCTCTCTCTCTCTCTCTCTCGCTCGAGCTGGGAGAAAACGAATTCATTCTCGAGCAAAATTTATTTGCGATTTGCGATAGTGTTGTAGTACTCAAATTCATTATGAGAAAAATTGATTTGCGATTTGTGACTTCTCTATTTCTCGCTCCAGTTGCGATTTGCGATTTGGAGATTTGAATTTGAGCGATTAAAGGTCTCACCGCTTCCTTCGTGATTTGTTCTCACCACTCTCTCGCTTCGATTTCAAACACGTTCTCCTGTCTTGATTTTGAAAACTCTCTCGCTTCGATTTCGTGATATAGTAATGATTTGAAGGCCACCACTTGGTTTGCGATTTTGAAGTTTGGTTCCTCGATTTTGTGAGTTTCAATTAGCTTAGCTTATTTCTTTTTCTTTTTGTTTTGTTTTCTTTTTTTTTCTTTTTCTTTGATTCGCTTTTTTATAACACATATCTCTCGCTCAATGATTTTATGAAGATGGCTCTATGCATTTAAACTTGATAATTTTGTTAAACTTGTTGTTTCTCCGCTTCAGATGGGTCCCCCTGCTTAGTCTATGGCCATTCACAGTTACCCTCTCGTGAGTAGTAATTAACCTTTATGCTTGAGTTCTCCTTCAAATGTTGACTCTAATTCCCAAGCTTTCATTGTCTTGATGTAGCATATTTGTGCCTCATTAAGAGAATTGAGATATCTCTGTATGTTTAGACTAAGATGATGGCATGAGGCGCTTGGATCTGATCTAGAACCCTCGAATTGTGAACCTCAGACTCAACACCTTCAACTTAAATCTTTCAAGTATGAGATTTTGTTATTAAGCTCAAGATTGCTATAAAATGAAAATTATAGTGCCCTAATTGTGGATAGAAACTTACTAATTTCATATAGTCACTTGTGTGTTTATGTATATTGTTGCTAGTTAAAGATATTTTCATTTTCTATTTTATGGTGAATCTCCATGGGTATTTTCTTGCATAGAAGGTATGGATTGCATTGAAAAGAGCCATCTACCAAAGCTTTGTTAAAGGTTATGATGTTCAAGAACAAAGGTTTGTGGTTGCTTCATGAAGTTTGTGACATCTATTAAAGCATTCCATTTTACACCAAACACATTGAATGGAATTTGTTTTCTTTTACTATCTATAAAGGTGTATACCTGCCATCTCGTAATAGTTCAATGTTAAATATTTTTATCCAATTTTCTTCAAGTATAAGTTCAAAACAACCAGATCATGAGTGGTTTCTTGAAGTGTTTCTTCGATCAATTGATATATATATATATATATATATTCATTATATGTGTGTTTATTTGGATGTAAAGCTTTAGAAGCTTCGGTAGAAGTACATATGAAGTACTAATTTAGCTTGAAGCCAGGAAGTTAACACAATACTTAGAAAGTCAAATTGGATAATTGATTAAAATGTCCTAAAATTCGAATTTGAGGTTCCTTTAGGAAACTAAGTATACTCAACTCTACTTAACTTGGTTCCTCAGAGAAATTGAAATTGATCTTGAGGATCAAATATCTTCTTCTTTGACACTTTAAGATCTTACCTGAAACATTGCCTCGAGAAAACCCCAAATTTAAGTGATCAACTAATGGACTTAAGTCCCTCAGATCCTTTTTCTCATTCTCAATGCCTTTTTGCATGTTAAATCTTAGATGCCAAATCCACATTTGTTCATTCCCGATCAAGCAGAAGGAGAAGATAATCTAGAGTCCAAAGTCATCCAACCTAAACCAATATATTAGATGCCATTTCCCTGAGAAGCACTCAAAAAGGAACACATGCAAATAGGAATCAACAACCCTTGATGTTTTCATCAATAGCAAGAGAGAAATGAAAATTTTCACACTTAAAAATATGTAAATTGTTGAGCCTCACATCAAATATGGATTTACTAAAGATTTTAATGGTTGTGAATGGTGAGACACCATTACAATTAATGGTAAGTGAAACAAATAAACAAATCCATAGCAAGTCCATGTGAACATCCATTCATATCATCCTTCACTTAAAACCAAAGATATTTCCCAAACTATTATATCTATCTACCACAATCAGTATACTATGCCACCCCACCAAATAGTGTTGGGGACTTTAAGAGATCTTTTATCACCGGTATGAAGAGTATTTTTTCCATGATCATAATAAACTTAAAGAGTTGGAGAATAAACTTAAAGGATTAGAGAGAGTCAATTCCTTTGCTAGAGGTTCTTTTGAATTTTGTAGGCACCATGGAGTGTGAAAGTTCATATGAATAGCTCTTGTTTTTTGATACATATAATGACCCTTGGGAGAAATATTTTAGATAAGAAGCAATAGTGCACCATATATGAGAGAAAAGGCAAAAGATTTGAATTTTCTCCTTAATCATGTCAGGTGATCTTTAGCAATCTATACTTCCTCTTTTATGGGAGTGGTGGACCTATTTAGATAACTCAATTACAATTCTAAAACTGCAGATAACTCCTTGATAAATGAAAAACCATGGGAAGCATTTCCCCATGTTTGAA